>CM055119.1:122383179-122983179 GCA_029206835.1 Rana muscosa | reverse complement strand
CTGCCACAGACCAGGGTGTATAAGGCCCCTGCCACGGGCCTGGAGAACTTTGGTCTCTGCCACAGACCAGGGTGTATAAGGCCCCTGCCACGGGCCGGTTGAATAAGGCCTCTGATACAGTCAAGGTGACCTTGAGCTTCTCCTTCTACGAACCTAGCCCATATCAAGGGGAAGACATCTCTCCAGGGAGTCAACAGACCATTCCTTCACCGTGACTCCCGCATCGGTCCATCAGAATGATCCTCCCTTCCCTGGAACAGGGTCCCCTACACGAGGCAGCTCTGGACTCCAGGCTTTACTCCCGCCCCTAGGCCTCCATACCCAGGGCAGCAAGAACTCCAGGATAGTACCTCACCCCGGGCTAAAGGTGCCCGAGATGGAACAGGAACACATGCACCCAGGCCGAAGGCACCTGGGCGCGGACCCCACTGGACATCAGCCCCCAGGCCAAAGGTCTGCCCCTTTTATATGCTCTCCCGGCATGCACAGCAGGTTCCCCGCCCCGCTGTACTACTGCCAAGAGGGGACACAAAAGGCGCCACCTGTAGGCCGCAGGGAACTGCACACCAATACTGTCCCCCGAGGACAAAATGGTCCATGAATCCTACAGAATTAGGGTATTTGAGCCTATTTACCACTCAAACACTTTCCTTAAATTTAGCACCCCGCTACATTTTTATTTCAAAGTATTTTATTTTCCCACTAGCTTATCCATTAAATTAAATAATTTATTCCAGAAAGGGCATATTCTGGGGCATTCCCACCATATGTGTGGCATCGTGCCGTTGAGTTTCTGAGGTTCTTAATGACTTCCTGTACCTCTTCTGCTGAAAAGGGGGCCTCCAGCATATTTTTTTATTTTTTAATTTTTTTTATGTTCTTTTAAGTTATTTCCCTATCCACATTTGTTTGCAGAGCACTTGCCATGTTCTTAACAACATTTTGCTGCCATTTGCAGCCCTCTAGCCCTTTCCATTACTTTTTTAGAGCCTTTTTAGTCGTCAGAAGTCCGGGTCCCCATTGACTTCAATGGGGTCCGGGTCCGGGTCCGGGTTAAAGTTCGGTCCCGAATCCGAACTTTTTTCCGAAGTTCGGCCGAACCCGCTGGACCCGAATATCCAGCTACCCACTCAACTCTATTTATAATTTATTTTTATTTATAATAATAATATTATTTTTATATTTATTGTAATATATATAAAAAAAGGAAGGTACAAATGTGGAGCAAGAACAACAGTCTTTAGTATTTATGTTTCAATCATTTTTAATTATTTTTTCTATTTATTTTTAATTTATTTATTTGTTTTAATTTATAATAATATTAGTTTTATATTTATTGTAAGTAAAAAAAAAAAAAAAAAAAAAAAAAGGAAGGTACAAATGTGGAGCAAGAACAACAGTCTTTATTTAGTATTTCTGTTTCAATCATTTTTATTTATTTTTTATATTCATTTATAATTTATTTTTATTTATAATAATAATATTATTTTTATATTTATTGTAATATATATTAAAAAAAGGAAGGTACAAATGTGGAGCAAGAACAACAGTCTTTATTTAGTATTTCTGTTTCAATCATTTTTATTTATTTTTTATATTCATTTATAATTTATTTTTATTTATAATAATAATATTATTTTTATATTTATTGTAATATATATTAAAAAAGGAAGGTACAAATGTGGAGCAAGAATAACAGTCTTTATTTAGTATTTCTGTTTCAATCATTTTTATTTATTTTTTATATTCATTTATAATTTATTTTTATTTATAATAATAATATTATTTTTATATTTATTGCAATATATATTAAAAAAAGGAAGGTACAAATGTGGAGCAAGAACAACAGTCTTTATTTAGTATTTCTGTTTCAATCATTTTTATTTATTTTTTATATTCATTTATAATTTATTTTTATTTATAATAATAATAATATTTTTATATTTATTGTAATATATATAAAAAAAGGAAGGTACAAATGTGGAGCAAGAACAACAGTCTTTATTTAATATTTCTGTTTCAATCATTTTTATTTATTTTTTATATTCATTTATAATTTATTTTTATTTATAATAATAATATTATTTTTATATTTATTGTAATATATAAAAAAAAGGAAGGTACAAATGTGGAGCAAGAACAACAGTCTTTATTTAGTATTTCTGTTTCAATCATTTTTATTTATTTTTTATATTCATTTATAATTTATTTTTATTTATAATAATATTATTTTTATATTTATTGTAATATATATATAAAAAAAGGAAGGTACAAATGTGGAGCAAGAACAACAGTCTTTATTTAGTATTTCTGTTTCAATCATTTTTATTTATTTTTTATATTCATTTATAATTTATTTTTATTTATAATAATAATATTATTTTTATATTTATTGTAATATATAAAAAAAAAGGAAGGTACAAATGTGGAGCAAGAACAACAGTCTTTATTTAGTATTTCTGTTTCAATCATTTTTATTTATTTTTTATATTCATTTATAATTTATTTTTATTTATAATAATAATATTATTTTTATATTTATTGTAATATATAAAAAAAAGGAAGGTACAAATGTGGAGTAAGAACAACAGTCTTTAGTATTTCTGTTTCAATCATTTTTATTTATTTTTTCTATTTATTTTTAATTTATTTATTTGTTTTAATTTATAATAATATTAGTTTTATATTTATTGTAAGTTAAAAAAAAAAAAGAAGGAAGGTACAAATGTGGAGCAAGAACAACAGTCAGACTGAAGGTAGCAGTATCCACCACAGTAGACCATTGTAACACAACGCATAAACAGTCTACAACGATGAGTAGTGATCCACAGAATTTAAGCGTTGATCCTTGAACATATAAATTCAACGTTTTAAATTCCTTTAAAAGGGGGAAAGGAAAAAAATTGAAAAAATGAAATAAAAACTGAGGTAGGAGAAAAGAAAAGAACAGGTCATAGAAGGTTACTCCAGTCCGCAACCTCGGAAACATAGAAGGGAAGCATCAGGAAAGATCTTGGCGATTATCAGAGGCACGTTGTAATTTACCTCTATAAGTGTAGCATTGAGGATCTCTCTGATTTTTTTTATTTAATTTAGTACTTCATGTTAATTTTCCCTATATGGAAGACGAAAAAATCCATTGCAAGTAAATATTATTTTGTTTTTATGCATACATTTATTTATTGTTCACACAACACATGTATTGCAAAGAATTACATATGCAACTTCAAACTATTATATAAATAATGTTAAAGTGGATGTAAATCCTCTCCTATACCCAGTGAAGTGAACAGCCTCAGATGATACACAGGGATGAAACAAATCTCCCTACATAAGTTGTACATGTATATCTGCTGTCTTTCCCTTTGTAGACTCTTTTAGAAAGTGCACATCATGTTATTATTATTATTATTATTATTATACAGGATTTATATAGCGCCAACAGTTTACGCAGCACTTTATAATATAAAAGAGAGACGATTCAGTTATAATAAAATACAAGAGGATTAGGAGGGCCCTGCTCAGAAGAGCTTACAATCCAATAATGTTAGGAATGTTTCTTCCTGTCTCAACAGTGGGGGGGGGGGAGTCTGGGCATACACTGTGTGTGAGCTGATTGGAGGAAAGGCACCCCTCCGTCCACATGGGCAGAGGAACGAAGAAACATGCTGTGCTGTGAATAGACAAGCTCTCTGCTTATCTCTCTCTAAGTTCACTCCCTGACACAATTTTTCAGCTGCTTTTATCTTCTGTGTCGGAGAGCTTGTTAGATGGGTCCCAGAATTCAGCAGGGACCATTTTGATTGCGCATCGAAAATGGCGGCGGCGGCAGCATCCGAGGGACGGGTCGGCCTCGGGAGCCGACATCGCGGGCACCCTGGACAGGTAAGTGTCCTTATTTTAAAAATCAGCAGCTGCAGTATTTCTAGCTGCTGACTTTAAAAAAAAAAATGTTGGCGGACCTCCGCTTTAAGGCAAGGCAAAGTACAGTAAACTATTGTGGTCAGTTAGGATTCATTTTACTGCAGTCATAAAATGTAAGGATATTTTTGATTGGTTGGAATAGGTTCCAGTTATGACTTTGTTTTGAATCAATGGTTTTTAGATTGCTGGTGACTGTCTGGCATTGAGAATATATTCTTGATAAGCAGGCTCATACACGTAAATTATCGAATCTCTAAATCTGCTAATATGGATAATGGAACCATGGATGAGGTACAGCTGATGTTTTTTTTTTTGTTATCCAATAAGTATGTTTTTTTTGTTTTTATAAATCATGTGTCCAAGGTCACTTGTCCTTAAAACCAATTTAATACACAACATGTAATGCCGCGTACACACGACCGTTTTTAATGTCATTGAAAAAAACTTTTTTCTCAACGTGATTCCTCTCAAGCCTGCCTTGCCTACACACGATCATGAAAAAAAATGCTCTAGCAAAGCGCGGTGACGTACGAAACGTACGACGGCACTATAAAGGGGAAGTTCCATTCGGATGGCGCCACCCTTTGGGCTGCTTTTGCTGATCCTCGTGTTAGTAAAGTTTGGTGAGAGACGATTCGCGCTTTTCAGCCTCGTGCTCTTCAGTCCGTTACAGCGTGACGAATGCGCTATCTCCATTACGAACGCTAGTTTTACCAGAACGAGAGCTCCCGTCTCATCACTTGCTTTTGAGCATGCGCGTTTTTTTCACGTCGTTATAGCCTACACACGACCGCTTTTCAAGACGAGAAAAACGACGACGTGAAAAACGACGAGAAAAAATAGAGCATGTTCCAAATTTTTAATGGCCATTTTTCACGTCGCGAAAAATGCTCTGGAGCCCACACACAATCGTTTTTAATGACCAAATAAAAAAATGGCATTTTTCTCGTCATGAAAAACGGTCGTGTGTACGCGGCATAATAGTGCATACCTGAATTTGTTTTTTTTTTAAATAGAAAGTCTGTTGTCTTTGTTTTGCTAAACAAATCTCTTTTTCTCTCAAACCCCTGCACGTGCATGCTTTCTTCCCAAGCAGGAGATAGCAAATCATGCATGCGATGGGATTTGATTTAGGAAGAGAGAGCTCCTGTAATAATGGGGGTAAGAAGGAGCCTCTTAGCAATGTCATAGCATCAAGAAAAGGCAGAGGGATGCCATCTCTGGGCATTTTTCAGCTAGGCTTCAGGAGGTACATAAATGGTTTATTGCAGGCTGGCTGGTAAGTTGAGCTGGGAATTTTTCTTTGTTTTTGTTTGACATGCGTCACCCTTCCATGTGCTCCTTGCTGTTAAAGCGGAAGTAAACCCATCGATTTAACAGTTTCAAAAAGCAGTTACATTCCCAGGATGCCGGGAATGCCAACTGACACATTAGTTGTGCTCTCAACCAAACTGTCAAACCATCCAATGGCTGGTGTCATAACTGATCACATGCGCAGCATCATGGCAGTTGAAGATTAAACAGAGGCCAAGATGGCAGCTTCCTTGCCTGGAAATGATAGGAGGGTTTACCTCCACTTTAAGGCCAGTTATAGGTTGGGGAAGTTTACATTTATTTATATCGTTGGTTATTTGGTGAGGGGGTGTGCTGGACACCTTCGCTGCCATTGTGTTATGTGCTTGGTGTCCAGTGTGCCCCTGTGCCTTTAAGGAGGAGTGGGCTCCCTCCAGGCATACCTACCCTCAATCTATCCATTATTATATACACTCACTGGCCACTTTATTAGGTACACCTGTTCAATTGCTTAGTAACGCAAATTGCTAATCAGCCAATCACATGGCAGCAACTCAATGCATTTAGGCATCTAGACGTGGTGAAGACGACTAGCTGAAGTTCAAACGGAGCATCAGAATGGGGAAGAAAGGGGATTTAATTGACTTTGTGCATGGCAGGGTTGTTGGTGCCAGACAGGCTGGTCTGAGTATTTCAAAAACTGCTGATCTACTGGGATTCTCACACACAACCATCTCTTGGGTTTACAGGAAATGGTCAAATAAAGAGAAAATATCCAGTGAGGGGCAGTTGTGTGGATGAAAATGCCTTGTTGATGTCAGAGGAGAACGGGCAGACTTGCTCAAGATGATAGAAAGGCAATAGTAACTCAAATAACCACTCGTTACAACCAAGGTATGCAGAATACCATCTCAGAACACATCGAACCTTAAAGAAGATGGGCTACAGCAGCAGAAGACCACATTGGACGCCACAGGAAACTGAGGTTACAATTCGCACAGGCTCACCAAAATTGGACAATAGAAGATTGGAAAAACGTTGCCTGGTCTGATGAGTCTAGATTTCAGCTGCGACATTCTGATAGTAGGGTCAGAATTTGGTGTAGAGAACATGAAAAGATGGATCCATCCTGCCTTGTATCACCGGTTCAGGCTGGTGGTGTAATGGTGGGGGGGATATTTTCTTGGCACACTTTGGGCCCCTTAGTACCAATTGAGCATCATTTATACACCATCCACGACCTACCTGAGTGTTATTGGTGACCATGTCCTTCCCTTTATGACTACACTGTACTCATCTTCTGATGGCTCCTTCCAGCAGGATAATGCACCATGTCACAAATATGAACTAAACCATTAAATTAGATTTAACCCCTAACTGGGTGACATTTAGTTTGCTAAAGAACCATTTATCAACTACTACGGTTGTCTACATATATGCACTCCAGTGGCAGCTGCACACAGGGCTGGTGTGAGGATTTTTGACACCCTAGGCGAAACCTAATTTTGCTGCCCCCATTGGCTCCACCCCCTTTTCCCTGCCCATGTGACAGGAGGTGGTGTTATACAGGAAGCATTGACTCTAGCGCTGGCTCCAGTGCTGCGCTGCGCCTCTAATTACACTACTGGACAGACAGAGCAGCTGCCTGAGACTGAGTTAGTTACATGCTACAGCCTTTAGAGCATGCAGAGGCAGAGGGAAATCAGCGGCCAGGCGCCCCTAGGCAGCAGTGCGCCCTAGGCGGCTGCCTAGTTTGCCTAGTGGTAGCACCGGCCCTGGCTGCACATCATTGCTCTGCAGAAGCTTCCTAACAGTGCCAATGGGGGACCATGCCTGAGTGGTCTCTGTTGGCATGGTCACTTATAGTCTCCACTGGAAGCATTTGCGACAAGGTGACAAAGCAGAACAGCAATTTGGAGAAAAGGACACACCAGAAGTGTCTGAAAAAATTTACTTTCTTCCAGGTTTCCAGGTATTATAATTAAAAAGATGAAAAAGTGTCTATTGAAATTGCGTTGTGTTAAAGGAATTGTGAGGGGGTTAGCTCGGCAGCGGGTGTGTGTGACCCCCGGGATGGGCTCCCCACACAAAACAGGCCCAGCAAACGGAGGTTGTGGTTTTCAAAATCAAAAAAGGTGCGGTTTATTTTCTATTTACAGTGACAAAACACAGCAAAGCAAAAGAAACATAACCAAAATAAATCCTGGTCAAGTTGACCTCTGACTAAACATACAGGTTTCCTAACTAACAACTGGGATCAGCCTAGTGCTGTCCTAGTCCCTAAGTCCCTGGTTTTAAATGTCCAAGCAAATAGCCACACAGGCTTTGTCTCACCGCACAGGGGTTCACTCTCCCTAGACAGTCCACACAGGTCTGGTTCCAGGCATGAGCTAACACCTAATGAATCTGGGAGTTCTTATAGAGGCCTAAATGAGCTGACAAGCTTCAGCTGGTCTCATCAACTCCCTGTCTGCACGACGCCCAGCCCTCTCCCTAGAGGTATGAGTCATCCATGAGCCCACTAGCCTTATACAACTCTCCACCTAGTTGTATAAGTCGGCGTAAAGCCTGAATCTGGGCGAAATATATCTACCCCCCTGGATGCAACCAGGTGACTTTACCTTCCTGCTGTCACATACCCCCCCTCTTGTTTTAACCTCGGGGTTGGAACACCAGCAATCAGGCATTCATGTACTCGAGACAAAGCATCCACATTCCCCATTTGAACGCCAGGGCGATGCTTTACTGTGAAGTTGAATTCCTGGAGGGCCAGGAACCACCTATTCACTCTTCTATTTGTTTCCTTGTTTTGAGCCATCCACTTTAACGGAGCGTGATCCGTAACCATGTCAAAGTGCCTACCTAGCAGGTAGTACCGAAGGGAATCTAGAGCCCACTTCACCGCTAAACACTCCTTTTCAACGGTGGCGTAATTTACCTCATGGGACTTCAACTTCCTGCTGAGGTAAATGACTGGGTGCTCTTCCCCGTTCCAGACCTGGGACAATACTGCTCCTAACCCCACATCTGACGCATCACTTTGTACGACAAAGTCTTTAGAGAAGTCGGGTGAGTACAACACTGGCTGGCTACATAAGGCTTGTTTCAAGAATTGGAATGCTGCCTCAGCCTCGGGGGTCCATTTAATCATGACCGACCCTTTCCCCTTCGTCAGGTTGGTTAGGGGCACAGCCTTAGAAGCAAAGTGGGGAATGAATCGCCGATAATACCCAGCGATTCCCAGAAAGGCTCGTACCTGCTTCTTGCTGTTGGGACGTGGCCAACTCTGGATGGCCTCGACTTTGTTGAGTTGGGGTTTTATTACTCCCCTCCCAATGGTGTACCCAAGATATTTGGCCTCCTCCTGCCCAATGGTACACTTCTTGGGGTTAGCCGTAAACCCCGCTTCCCGAACAGAGTCCAGGACTGCTTGCACTTTTGGCAGATGTGAGGCCCAATCTGTGCTATGGACAATTACGTCATCCAGGTAAGCCGCAGCATACTTCCGATGGGGCCTCAGCATCTGGTCCATTTTCCGCTGGAATGTGGCCGGCGCATTCTGTAACCCGAACGGCATTCTTTTATATTGGAACGCCCCGTCTGGGGTTACAAATGCGGTTTTCTCTTTGGCCGACTTGGCCAGGGGGATTTGCCAATACCCTTTTGTGAGGTCAAGAGTCGTCATGTATCGGGCTGTTCCCAGCCGGTCGATCAACTCATCTATACGTGGCATGGGGTAGGTGTCAAATTTTGTAACTTTGTTCAACTGACGAAAATCGTTACAAAATCGCCAGCTCCCATCCGGTTTAGGCACCAACACGATGGGACTAGACCAATCACTTTGGGACTCCTCTATCACCCCTAAGTTCAGCATTTTCTGTACTTCCTCCCGTATTGCCTCCCGTCGAGCCTCTGGGATCCGATAGGGTTTTAACTTCACCCTTTCACCGGGCGGGGTAATGATGTCATGCTCTACCCCAGATGTTTGTCCCGGCAGCTCAGAGAATACCTCCTTGTTGAGAAGCACAAACTCCTTAACCTCCTGTTGTTGGGGTTGTGACAAGGTGGCTGGCTGCTATTCCAACCTCAGGAATCACGCAACCAGTTTGAGCTGGTGACCAAGTGTCTGCGACTAGGGACTCTCTATCCCTCCAGGCTTTCAACAGATTAACGTGATAGATCTGTTCGGGCTTTCGCCTTCCTGGTTGTCTGACCTTGTAATTCACTTCGCTCACTTTTTCCATTATCTCGTAGGGGCCTTGCCATTTGGCAAGGAATTTACTTTCAACCGTAGGGACAAGTACCAATATCCTATCCCCCGGGGAAAAGGTACGGGTCTTGGCTCCACGGTTGTACACTCTCTGCTGTGCCAACTGCGCTTGGGCCAAATGTTCCTTCACGATGGGCATTACCTGTGCAATTCGATCTTGCATCAGGGCGACATGCTCAATCACACTCCTGTGGGGAGAACTCTCACTTTCCCAAGTTTCCTTGGCAATATCCAACAGCCCTCTTGGGTGTCTCCCATACAGTAACTCAAAGGGGGAGAATCCCGTAGAGGATTGGGGCACCTCCCTAATAGCAAACATCAAATAAGGAAGTAAACAGTCCCAATCCTTTCCATCTCTATCCACCACTTTCTTCAACATTTGTTTTAGGGTTTTGTTGAATCTTTCAACCAGCCCATCGGTTTGGGGGTGATACACAGACGTACGCAATTGCGTCACTTTGAACAATTTACACAGCTCTTTCATAACCCGGGACATAAAGGGTGTACCTTGGTCCGTAAGCAGTTCTTTACAAATACCCACCCGGCTAAAAACAAGAGATAGCTCTTTGGCTATGGTTTTGGCCGAGGTATTTCGGAGAGGGATCGCTTCTGGATAACGGGTGGCATAGTCCATTATAACTAATATGTACTGGTGCCCCCTAGCGGACTTGATTATAGGACCTACCAAATCCATAGCGATCCTCTCAAACGGGACCTCAATGATGGGTAGAGGGACCAGCGGGCTACGGAAATGTGGCATCGGGGCCAACCTCTGACACACAGGGCAGGAGGAACAATAATTTTCTACGTCCTTCATCACCCCCGGCCAATAGAATCTCTGTAATACCCTCTCTCGGGTTTTCTCTGTCCCCAGATGACCTCCAAGAATGTGCCCATGGGCCAACTCCAACACCAACTTCCTGTAAGGTTTGGGCACCACAAGCTGCTCAACGGTTTCTTCTGCCCTTTTTGCCACCCGATACAGTAGGTCCTTCTCTACGCTGAAGTATGGGTAAGTGCAGGTATTATCTGGGTTCACTAACTCGCCATCTATTTTCACTACGTTTTCCCGTGCCTTTATTAGGGCGGGGTCTTTCAACTGTTCTGTGGCAAAGTTTTCCCTGTGAACCTCAAGATCAGAAAACTCCACAGACGGTAGGTTTTCGTCTGAGGAGGTGGGCTCCTCTCCAGTTTCTTGAGTCTCCCCTGCCAATACTGATAAGGGAAATTCCGGAGAGTCCTCACCACTCTCAGGGGAGTTCTGGCTATCACATTCCTGGTACATAGGGGCACCAGTGAGGGGCTCAGGATCATCCCACAGTTCCCAGAACTTCGGAAAATCCCTTCCCACAATGGCGTCATGCGGTAACTGAGATACTAAGCCCACTGGATGAGAGAGGGTACCTTTGGGGGTCTCGAAACACACTGTAGTCACTGGATACTCTCGGGTGTCCCCATGCACACAAATAACAGCTACCTTGCTATTCCCAGAGACCTCTGTTTTAACTAACTCAGCCTTTATCAGGGTCACAAGGCTACCTGAATCCAGCAATACCACAACATTTCTACCATTAACACACATTTTGCATAAATGTTTCTCAGTTCCTCGAATGGCAGTGCATGCGACTGTCGCACACAGCGACTGACGTCTGCCCGTCAGAAAGTCACACTGCATGGGTTCCTCCACAACCGGGCAATTGGCTGCAATATGTCCCGCTTGCCGGCAGCGGTAGCAAACGATCCTTCTTGCCGCCTCTTGAGCCGCTGATTTCCCAGGCTGTTCTCGCCAAACTTGGGGTAGAGCTCCCACCCTCTCACTCTCTCCACCCTCACCCCTTGGAATCCTCTTATCCGCCCCTGGGGATGGTCTGGTCTTAGGGTGGAAAGTCCGAGTGTCTCTGGAAGAGGCCGTCAGGTTCTCTGTAGCCAAGTATTTCTCCACACGATCCACAAGACCATCGGCCGTCTCTGGGTCTCCATGGCTTACCCACTTTTGGATGGCAGTAGGAAGAGCTCTCAAAAACCGATCCATTACAACACGTTCCACAATCTTTGGTGCGGACAAAGTCTCTGGCTGTAGCCACTTTCTGCTCAGGTGAATGAGATCATACATTTGAGACCTGGGGGGTTTTCCAAGCTGGAAAGTCCAGTTATGCACACGCTGAGCCCGGACAGCCTGGGTGACACCCAGCCTTGCCAATATTTCAGCTTTTAGCATCACATAGTCTTTTGCTTGGTTAGGCTCTAGGTCATAGTAAGCTTTCTGCGATTCACCAGTTAACAGAGGAGCCACCAGTCCAGCCCACTGCTCCTCAGGCCACTTTTCTCTTTCAGCGGTCCTTTCAAATGTGGTCAAAAATACCTCTGGATCATCCTCTCCAGTCATTTTTGTCAATAAACGACTCACCCCAAAGGACGCGGTATTAGTGGGACGGCTTTCCTCACTGGTCTGCGGACGTTGCTGCATTACTGCTTCCATCTGTTGTTGTAGTCTCTGCTCTTGCTTCTGCAACAGGTCTATGAAGCGGGCCTCAGATTGCTGCTGGGCTCGTTGCTGAGCCTCCAGACTCTGTTGCAAAGTTGCGTTTGTCTGCTGCTGGGCTGCAAGGCTCCTTTGCAAACCTGCATTTGTCTGCTGTTGATTGGCATTTGCTAGAGCCAGCTGCTTCAGTATCTCCTCCATGCTGGCTTAAAAAAAACTGCCACTGGTTCTCCACCAACTGCGAGGGGGTTAGCTCGGCAGCGGGTGTGTGTGACCCCCGGGATGGGCTCCCCACACAAAACAGGCCCAGCAAACGGAGGTTGTGGTTTTCAAAATCAAAAAAGGTGCGGTTTATTTTCTATTTACAGTGACAAAACACAGCAAAGCAAAAGAAACATAACCAAAATAAATCCTGGTCAAGTTGACCTCTGACTAAACATACAGGTTTCCTAACTAACAACTGGGATCAGCCTAGTGCTGTCCTAGTCCCTAAGTCCCTGGTTTTAAATGTCCAAGCAAATAGCCACACAGGCTTTGTCTCACCGCACAGGGGTTCACTCTCCCTAGACAGTCCACACAGGTCTGGTTCCAGGCATGAGCTAACACCTAATGAATCTGGGAGTTCTTATAGAGGCCTAAATGAGCTGACAAGCTTCAGCTGGTCTCATCAACTCCCTGTCTGCACGACGCCCAGCCCTCTCCCTAGAGGTATGAGTCATCCATGAGCCCACTAGCCTTATACAACTCTCCACCTAGTTGTATAAGTCGGCGTAAAGCCTGAATCTGGGCGAAATATATCTACCCCCCTGGATGCAACCAGGTGACTTTACCTTCCTGCTGTCACAGAATATAGGATCTTTGTGATTGGGTTTACATTTACTTTATTAGCAAGAGAGTTAAATAGAAAGTAATGTTTGGGACAGAATGTTAATTGCTCCATGTACAAAGCTCCCATGAAGGTTCAGCTGCTGGGGAGATTAGCACTGTATGGCTTGGACACAAGTGAATACTTAGTGCAGAATGAAAGGGTTAATTAGAGTTAGGTCTCAGTAAAACTCACCATAGATGATCCGGTTGCTGAAAAAAAAAAAAAAGGATTATCCTATCCACACATTTAAGGTGGACGGAGGAATCCTCCCCTCTGTGTCATTGCATTTTGACAGTGGGGACTCCTCCACTATGACACTGATCAGAGCTGGAGCTGATTGGCTAGCATGTGCTGATTGAACTCAAATTTTCCAACAGTCCCATTCAAGAAGAGCTGATCACAATGTTGACTCCTCTCCAACGGGAACAGCCATAGATGGATTTATCCATGTTGAACCAGCAGCATTTTGATCCATCTATGGCAGTGGCGGCTGGTGTTTTTCTTTTTGGGGGGCGGCAAACAACCCCCCCCTCCCGGGCCGGCGGTGGAACGGCACTACCCCCCCCCCCGCGGCACTAACACAGCCCACCTTCCCCCCCCACCACCAACCCGCTGTCCTTACCCTGGATGCGGGTGGCGAGAGCATGGCAGGCTCGGGGAAAGATGCTCTGGTGCCCTCTCCTGGAGCAGCTTCTGCGGTGCCTCTTTTCTTCTCCTCCGGGCGCTAGCCATCCAATAGGATTGCCTGACGTTTTGGCCAATCGGGAAACGGGTTTCATACCTGCTTCCTGATTAGCTGGGAGGAGGATCAGTGTTGCAACAGCAAATTTTCATTCGCTGTTGCAACACAACTGGGTGGGCTCCAGACGCAATGCTCTTCGTCCCGAGTCCACCCTATTTTGAAGCCTATTAGAGCCTATGGCTCTAATCTGGTTCTTCTTCAAAAAAAACAAAACTGGGTGCTCCAATTTATATGCCCGGTGGCCCAAAAGGGGCCAGACTCATGAATAGGGGGCGGCCGTCGATAGATTTTTGTTATGCATGAATCTATCCACTGTATATAGGGGGTGGCGAGGATGGGGGGGGGGCAGCGCCCGAGCGCCCCTAATGGACGAGCTTACATCGTACTGTATATTTGAGTGAAAATTAAGTTTAGTATCTAGGCTAAAGCTTAACTGTTTGTGTGGGTTAAAAGTTAAAACCCAAACCTGGGCAGATAAAAAAAAGTATTCCTTGCAGTCAATGTTGTATCCTGGTCTAGGTCAACAAGGCCCAGGCCTAGGGCAGCACTTTGCAGGGGGGCAGCACGGAAAGAGTCCCCGCCAGCTTGCGCTACACTGTTAGTCTTATGGGGCGAACTGGGCTGAGAGGCAAATTAGTGCGCCCCCATAAAGCAGCCGAACTCCTTCTGGTATGCAGGTGGCCGGCATTCCCCAACTGTCCTATCATCCTGGACCACAAACCTTCCTCACTGTGCTATATGTTTTCTTCTGCACCATTGGCATTGGTTATATCTTCTTAGTCCTCTCCATAAAAATATCAGAAATTTGTGATTAAAGTAGAACTATAGGCAACACTTTTTTCCATTTTGGATAAAGTAAGGGAAGGTTATAGCCCCTGTCAGTTTATGTTTTACCATCTCTGTCCCATTGCAGAGATTTCCCTTCACTTCCTGCCCCATAGCCAAACAGGAAGTGAGAGGAAATCTATGCAAATTAAGGAAATCCATTGCCCCCCCCCAGGCCCTCAGAACTAGTGTCCCCACTCGAAAATTTCAGGGTGGGTCTTAAACAGCAAGGGGTGTGGCCTTGATAGAAAGAAGTGGGTCATATTTAAATTAGGGGGTGCAAGAGTTTAGTCAGGCCTGAGGCAGCACAAAACCTAAATACACTACTGCTTGCAGTGGAGCTACGCCTGCCCTATTTTATTTGTTTGTTTTGTCCAGGGGAGAGGAGAAACCATTATACTTACCTGATCCTTCGCTCATCTGGCAGACGACACTCTCCTATGATCTGGTGGGGAACTGTTCCGGACATCTTCACGTCCAGAGCAGGGCTGCAGGGACCGCTCTTGTGCGGGGAGGAGCATGAACTGGCAAGTAACCCTTGTGGTGCGGGCAAAGCCTCATTACAAGGTAACTTTAAATTCTCGCCCTAGGGGTTTTGATGAAAGCCCAACTCCTACACTGTACATATTTTGTTTTGAGTAGAAAGGGGAAGGCTTAGAGCCTCTCTCACGTTTTAATGCTGTCTGTATACCTTTTGAGAAGATTTTCCATAAAGGGGAACAGAGACAAAAACACATTTTAATAGCGTGGATAAGAACCTCTGGCAGTGTTTTTATTTCTGTCCCCACCTTTCTCTTTTAGTGATGGAAACTCCCTTTATTTCTTGTATGTGTAGCGGGGTCCCTAAATTTAGGGGTGATCAGAACAATAGTTAGCTCGGGTGTTTTGATTGTTTGGACTCTGCTTTACTGCTGTGTCATCTGGCGTGCAGTTCTCCTTTGGTCGTATAGGTGGTGTTGTCACCTATACCCGGGGTTGAACCACAGGTGATGGAGTGGATATTGGATGTCCTTTCTCGGCTGCCGTTGGTGGGCGGTTCTGGCCTGCTGTGCATGCCGGGAGAGGATATATAAGGGGCAGACGCCATTACACAGGGAGCAATTCCCGGGGCCCATGCCCGGAGGAGAGCAATTCCCGGGGCCCATGCCCGGAGGAGAGTGATTTCCCGGGGCCATTTTATGCGAGGAGGGAGCTACCCCTCAAGGGGGGGTGCGCCCCATCATGATCGAGGAGTCTCGGGCACTTTTAGCTTGAGACTACGGAGTTCCGGATGGGCTCAGTACCTTTGACTGAGTCCATAGAAGAAGCTGAGGAAACCCAGGGAACCTTGGAGGGGTGACCGCTCTGACTGAAGGGGAACCGGGGGAGGATCGATCCCATAACAAGAGGGTAGTGATAAAGATTGCTAACTCGGGAAAGGCCTGGTGACCTGTCAGAGGGAAGGATTCCTAGCTTCACGGACTGCCTTAGAGGAGCTGTTTGCTGCTTAAAAAGGAGGGATCTCCTTGACTTGGTCCTTGGAGGGGACTGAGTCATTGTTCCAGCATCACGCCGGCTGGAACAATGTTCGAGTGGGATCGAGTGGCGAGTGGCGATGAAGCCAAGAGTGTGCCTGAATCACTTCTACCTTTTTCTTCTCACTTCAACTCTCTGGTTCCTGGAAGCAAGATAAAATAAACTCATGTTGGATTTGATATGTTGTGTGGACATTGACCTCATTGGGGAAAGTTAAAGACTCGCCTCTATAAACATAGAGGGGAGAACAAGAAGAAGGGGACTTTTCAACTGCAGGACCCAAGTATGTAACACCGCCTGACCTCTATAACCTAGAGGACATGGGCATGTGGCATGGTGTGTCCTCTCCCCCTGCTTGAGGAGATAAGAGGGGGAAAGGGATCCGTGTGCTACATATGTGTGTCAAAGGGACAGAAAGGAAGGGAAAATCGAATGGGATAGAAAAGAGAAGCCTGACAAAAATGGTAACTTGAGGCCTCATACACACGGCCGAGATTCTCGTCGGAAAAAACATGTCGTTTTTTTCGACGAGATTCTTGGACAAGAAAATTGTCCCGACCGAGTGTACACACGCTCGATTCAAAGAACCCGCGGTTCTTTGAATGGAGCGTACGCGGTGACGTCATCGACTACGACGAGCATGCGCTCATCACATTCGATGCCGTCGCCGCCATCTTGATATACCCTACGTATGCCTAGGAAGCTACCGCGCATGCGTCGAATTCATTTCGAACATGCGCGGGCTTCCGGGAGGACAGGTAAGTGTACACACACTCACTTTTCTCGTCGAGAAACATGCCGACGAGAATCTTGACGAGAAAATAGAGAGCAGGTTCTCTATTTTCTCGTCGAGGTTACTTGACGGTTTTCTCGACGAGAAACCATACACACGAACGAGTTTCTCGGCAAGACATCTTTGCCAGCAAGTTTCTTGCTGGTTCTTGCCAAGAAACTCGGTCGTGTGTACGAGGCCTTAGTGTTAGGCCAACCATACACGGTTCCTGCTGAACCGGCTGATATTCGAACCATTAATGAGCAGGTTGAATGTACCAAGTTGATCAATTTATCAACTTGGCTACAACCAGCTTGCCGGATTTGCTTCTGATTTCTGTAAGCGGCTGCTATAGCCGCTAGCGATAATCGCTGTCTTCTTCCAGCGGGAATAGCTTCCCCCGCCCTCCGCCTTGAGAAGACAATGGGTTAGCAGGAGGGATTCTCCTGTCACCATGATCTGTGTTGATGAGGGAATCGTGTGTATGCATGGATGCAGGAAAAAAAATCTGCACCATCTATGGCCTGCCTTAGTCATACTCTTTATCCGACCTGACACATCTGATTGTACAATCCCCTTTAATGTAATGCAAGAGGCTGCTTGGCTGGATACAACTTTTTGGGATAATTAAGAATATTCTCATATGACATTGTTTTGGTAAGCCTACAAAGATCGCACAGTCAGATATGTATAGCTAAGCTATTGGCAACATGCACATGGGTGATGTGGCCCATCAGCGTCAAATCCTGGGTGTCCAGGAGGCACAGGTGCTGTGTCCAGCCCTGTTACCAGCAGCCTGTCAAAATCTATGACAGGTGGAAGTATGTGGCAGCTGGACGCTGTACTGAGCGGTATGGTATGTGCTTAGAGCTGCATGCTTCAGAGACATATGCCCCAAATGCAGGGACATACTGTATGTCCCTGAACGCATAAGGTCCTAAACATGAGTATGGCTCGTTACAACTGTGCTCAGCCACCTCAACCCCTTTGTCAGGCATGTGACATGACAAGCCTGATGAAGGGGTCCTGTATGGCTCCGCAGCTTGTCCTTTGTGATGTGATAGTTCTTCAATAAAGATTCTGGATGTTACTTAGTGATCCGTGGTGTGCTGATGAATATCTGCATTTGATCTGTGATGTCTCCAATTCCAGCTGATTGTTGCTTCAGCACCCATTACTCCTAAGCCTTATCCAGGAAAGTATGGGATGGAAATATTGACATTACCAGGCAGCAGGGTTGGACAATGCACCTGTGCCTCTTGGATGCTCAAAAACACTGGGATTTGGCTCTGATGGGCCAAACCACTCATGTGCATGATACCCTAATGTGATATTAAACCCTCAGTTTTTAAGCACTTTCAGCAGCTGATTAATTTAGTTACTGAATATGCAGCTTCTTTATCTTTTATTCTTGTCTATGCTCCTATTTAATGACTGCTACCCCAGGTTTCCTGTTTCAGGGTGGCTCCTTTCACCTGAAGGTACCATATGGAGTCACCCTTGCATGCACAGACTTAAGTTGTGTCTCTCTACACTGTGTGCAACAATAGAAGCACACAGCCCTTTAGCCTAGGATGCTCCTCCCTTCTCTAGGTTAACAAACTGGGGTCTGCTTCGTCCATTGTTACCCCTTTTGCGAAGACTGGAAGTTTAGGGAAACAGCAATGGGTGATTATGGGCCAGTTGCATTGAAAGTTGTAAACTGCATATACTGGGGTAAGAATTTTAACAAATCATTTTTACTGGGGAATATTCATTGTATTGTGTTCTATGTATTAAAGTAGAACTATAGGCAAACTTTTTTTTTTTAGGTAAATCCATTTGTTGATTCACTAGGGATGGTGGCAATCTACATGCCAGTCCATGGGAGTCTAATTTATTTTTAGAGTAAAGAAGGGTTACCCCTGTCAGATTTATTTTCGCCATCTGTGTCCCATTGTGGAGATTTTCCTTCACTTCCTGTCCCATAGCCAAACAGGAAGTGAGAGGAAATCCCTGCAAATTAAGGGAATTCCTTAGGGACCCCCAGGTCACCAGAACTAGTGTCCCCAGATAGTAGATTATGTTATAGTAAAAAAGGGATGTGTGTCATAAAGTCATATACAATACATACACTGTGGTATAAACATATAAAGTGCATATAGTAAGTTCATATATAAGTGAAAATGAACAACTTCCAAAATATGTGACTGAAAAATATAATCCAGCGGTGATGTATCTGAATAATCACTAATTCCCAAATGCAGTGCTTGTTAAAGCGGAGCTCCACCCTAAAGTGGAACTTCCGCTCATCGGATTTCTCCCCCCCTCCGGGGCCACAATTGGCACCTTTCAGGGGGGAGGGGGGTGCAGATACCTGTATAATACAGGTATTTGTACCCACGTCCGGGTATTTGCACCCACTTCCGGGCTATTACGCCCCTTACCACCCTCCCCTCCCCCTGTTGTGTTCTGGGAAACACACAGTTCCCAGAACACAACGGGGACCAGTGAAGATGCGCGGCGCAACTCGCGCATGCACAGTAGGGAACCGGGGAGTGAAGCCGCAACGCTTCACTTCCTGATTCACTCACCGAAGATGGCGCGGGGGGGGGCAGCCGAGAGACGAGCGATTGCTCGTCTGTTGCTGCCGACATTGTGGGCACCCTGGACAGGTAAGTGTCTATTTATTAAAAGTCAGCAGCTGCAGTATTTGTAGCTGCTGGCTTTTAATATTTTTTTTTTTTAAGGCGGAGCTCCGCTTTAAGTGAACATAGATAAACATAGTGGTGTGTTTTCCCTCCTGGTGACACCTCTGTGCTCGCTCAAAGAACCCTCACCTTAGTGAGTAATCAAATGCACTTTTTGATTACTATGAAGCTCAGGTTGATGTTCCGCCAATCCTATTGGTGCATAGGGTGATGTTCCTCCAGTCCAAAGACATACTTGGGGGGCACACACTAAAAATGCTATACATCTAAGATGGTGCTGCTATAAGACCAAAGACAGTACAAAACAGATTATAGCGCACACATGCAAAAATTACATTTATCCTGCAAGGCTAGTTAAAAACACCTGAACATATTCAAAAATACGGGAGTTTGGACACACTATATGGTCATATAGTGCTAAGCCCGCTTACTGTGACAAAGTACCCACAAAATTCGGGGTACTTTGTCACAGTAAGTGGGCTTAGCACTATATGACCATATAGTGTGTCCAAACCCCCGTATTTTTGAATATGTTCAGGTGTTTTTAACTAGCCTTGCAGGATAAATGTAATTTTTGCATGTGTGCGCTATAATCTGTTTTGTTCCTCCAGTCCAGTCTCAGTTCCTGGTCTTTCTAGTGTGTTTAAATGTAGTAGGTGATTCCCTTGTTGTGGTCGCTTTAAGGCTCCGTCCACCATGCAGTATTCATATATTAAAGTAACCAAAGTAACCTCCCCTAGTTTAGTAGTTAAAATTGTAATGTTTATTTAAAAAATATATAAATTCTTACTTTCAGTTTGGTAAGCAGTGCTTGGTATATGCAGATACAGGCAATATACAGGCTTCCAACATCACTTCCAGTCCGGCAATGCCCTACGCATTACGTCACCACACGTGACTTCATTAGGGCCGTGACGTAACGCATAGGGCATTGCCGGACCGGAAGTGAGGTTGGAAGCCTGCATCTGCATATACCAAGCATTGCTTACCAAACTGTAAGTAAGAGTTGATATTTGTTCTTAAAAAACATTACGATTTGTCTATACTGCTGGGAACACAGTGGGAATTTGCAGCAACTCGCCTATACTATATTTTATGTTTATTGTGGTTATATCTGCTACTTACTCTTTATTAGCACAAGGATTTATTTGTTTGGATTACTATATTATCACAGAGGTACACCTTTTACCCATTGGAAGATTTCCCCTCTATTACTTTTCTGGGGACAACCCAAATTTTAGGATTTTCTTTTACTTTCACTTCCAATGATAATGGTAAACAGGATAAATAGAGAGGGTGAATCTCCCTAATGTGGGCACAGACAGCTATAAAACTTGACAAGGGTTTTAATCACCCTGCACTCTATTCAAAACTAAAAAAAGTTCTGCCTTTAGTTATACTTTACAGCAGAGTTCCACCCAAAAATGGAACTTCCGCTTTCTCCCCCCTCTGGTGTCACATTTGGCACCTTTCAGGGGGGAGGAGGGAGTAGATACCTGTGTAATACAGGTATTTGCTCCCACTTCCAGGCATAGATCACCGCGGTGACCTACACCATGTCCAGCGCCTACTCCGTCTCCCCTACTGTCTTCTGGGAGAGACACAGGTCCCAGAAGACAGCAGATACCTGTGTAGCAGATACCTGTGTAATACGGGTATTTGCTCCCACTTCCAGGCATAGATCACTGCAGTGATATACACCATGTCCAGCGCCTACTCCGTGTAGCAGATACCTGTGTAATACAGGTATTTGCTCCCACTTCCGGGCATAGATCACTGCGGTGACCTACACCATGTCCAGTGCCTACTCCGTCTCCCCCACTGTCTTCTGGGAGAGACACAGGTCCCAGAAGACAGCAGGGACCAGTGGGATCGCGCAGCACGACTAGTGCATGCGCAGTAGGGAACCAGGAAGTGAAGCCGCAAAGCTTCACTTCCTGATTCCCTTACCGAAGATGGTGGTGGCAGCACCCGAGAGCCGAGGGACAAATAGGCTTCGGGACCCTAAATCGCGGGCACCCAGGAAAGGTAAGTGTCCATATACTCAGCAGCTGCAGTATTTTTTATTTTTTCGGCGGAACTCCGCTTTAAGCTAAAATTGCTGATGGTTAAATTCTACTTTAGTGGCCTGTTACATTGGGGAATTTGGTCATTTGTTTAAGAACAACCAAAGCCAGCAACTTCTCTAAGCAGCCACTATACCCACGGCTACAATTCTGCTGCTGGATTCCCCACAAGTGTACAGATAAAGATAAAAAGTAACAAAAAAAGAAATGTTACAGACAAGTTCTCTACCCTCTTATCATGCAGTTTGTTATACATGTTACAGTTTTCCAGTAAATGCTACATAAGAAAAGACACAGAGACCATGTGAAATTGTCTGGAAATGTATTTTCTCTTGAGTCATAAATGACAGCCACTATTCCTTACACTCAAAAGTCAACAAATATATCCATTTACTAAAGAACAGTCACCTTCAGAACTAAGATTGTTTCCAGTTTTCCTGGAAATTAACAAAAAGAACAATTTACATTCACTATTCTTATTAGATTTGGAGAACATCCTGTAAATTGGTAAGTAAACAAGCATTTGAGACCTAGATATAAAAGTGTTAAGAAAAACAGAAAAATAATGTCATGCCAAATCTTGTTATAAGTTAAGTGTTAAAGCATTTTATAGATTAAAACAGAAAAGTTTTTTTTTTTTTTGGGGACAGGTTTTTTTCATTCCAGATTAATGGTTTTAGTATGTGCGCATGTAAAGAAACCCTATTATTATAAAGCATTTGAAAAACCTAGACTGATATGATGTAATACAAATGAAAGCCTACATACAGCTGCATCAAATTATATCATGCGGAACTAAACCCTCCTATTTTTTTTTTCAGCCAAGGAGGCCGCCATCTAAACCCCAGTACACACGATGAGATTATCGGAGGAATGATCGTCCGTTTTTTTTTTTTTTTTGCATGCAAATCTCAGATTGAATCTGGTGAGTTTACTAAAGTCACGAAAAATTCTCGTACGACAGAAGAAAAATTCGTAAGTGATGTCACGTGTTGTAATGCATTTGTATTGCATTTTCGAACGACAGCTGTGCTGGTTAAACGAAAATCGTACGATCTGGCATCGTACAAAAAATATTTTCGTGCATGTCCGATCAAATGATATCAGATGAACTGTCCGGATAAAGTCTCGAAAGCTCTGTACTAACGATCCAATTATCGTACAATCGTTTCGAAAGCGGTATTTTTCGTACAATTTTCTGATCGTGTGTACCGGGCATTAGCCTCTGTTTGATCTGCAGCTGTCATGGTGCTGCAAATGTGATCAGTTATGACTCCAGCCATTTGATGGTTTGACAGTTTGGTTGAGTGCACAAGCAAATGTGACAGTTATTATTCCCAGCATGTCCAGCGCCATGTCCAGCGCCTACTCTGTCCCCCCCCCCGCTGTCTTCTGGGAGACACACAGGTCCCAGAAGACACCAGGGACCAGTGGGATCGCGCAGGAATGTAACTGTTTTTTTTTAAACCATTGGCTTTAGTTCCGCTTTAATCAATGATACTGACTTGAGAGTCTTGGTTTGCGGCCATCCACATCAACCAATCAGAAACAGGATTTCACCAGTCAGCTGTTTCCTTTTTCTAGGTTGGTAAAAGTGGATTTCTGATTAGTTGCCACAGATTACTGCAGAAGATTACTGTGTAACTCCTGTCTACCAATTATCTCATTTTTTTTACATTGAGAATGCACAATATATGCACAACACAAGTTCCATGTCTAAGTTCTACGCATGACAAGTGAACGATGCTCCTCTGGCTCTTCAAATGAGTTTCTACTGAACTAAGTGGTAAGTGCCCACAATACACACACTCAGTTGGGGTCTATACAATATGTTCCTGTTAAAGTGGCAATAAACCCTCCTCTTTTTTGATATTCAAGGCATAGTTCACCTTTACCCAAAAACTTCCTATGCAGGTAAGGGGTGTCTATACAAAAAAAAAAAAATTTGCAGTTTTGAACAAAGTTGAATAATGCCTTTGTTATAGGTGTAGGCCATTTACATAACTTGCGAAGCCTGAGTGAAAAACTCCCAGAGATGGCATCATTTCATCCTACCTTGTTGCTAGGACATTGCTAAGACACTCCCAGCTGGTACCGTTACCAACTAACAAGAATATTCTACAGCTATGGTCAAAGCTGCACAGTTTGTTTTTATCTACAGACGCTACAGACTACGTACCTGCATATGCACTTTTTTGGTAAAGGTGAACTATGCCTTTAAAGTATTCACTTCCACCAAAACAACCTACAGCATTAACAATTTTTGAGCATATATTACTAATCCAGAGGTGTAACTAGAACCTTTAAGGCCCCGGTGCAAGAAACCATGAAGGGTCCCCCTGATCCCCCTCCTTCAAAAAAAGCATGATTTTGATAATATTTTTTCAATATCTAAAACCGAAAAACATTTCTGTTTCTTATTTTAACTTACTGTAATTGACAACAGAGGTAATTTTAGGATATGACATGGTCAGCCTTAAGGACAATGTTGGAATACCAAAGGCCGCACACGCGGGGCTCTAAGTAGGGAAGCAGTTTAACCTACTTCCTTGCTCTGGTCTCTGGACCCTTTCCATCTGCCCTAGGGCCCTTCCCATTAGTCCCGGGTCCCTTTCCACTAGTCCTGGGTCCCTTCCCACTGGTCCCGCACCCTTCCCCCCCCGGGCTCAGGGCCCTTTCACTGTTCCTGGGGCCCTTTACTCCTGTTGCGGGGCCCTTCATTAGGGCCCTGCAGCGGGACCCTTTCGTATGTTCTGCAGTGAGCCCCCTTTCTGCCCTCTTGGGGACCCCTCCACGGTGATGGAACACCAGTGCCCAGTTCCAAGTGCAAGCTGTGTGACCCTGGTAGTTCCGCCACTGTCCCAATCTCTTACTTTGTCAATTGCTCTTCAGAGATCATTGCCACTATCTTAAATGTTCGATCAAGGATGGTGGGGAGCTTGCACTGTAGAGATCACATGATCGCGCACATCAGCAGTACTTGGTAACTTATCTCTCAGGCTCACCTATGTCAGCCATATCTATGGACCCTCGTCCAATTTGATAAAACAGTGCATGTATGCCCTATCCCATGTTAAGGTGCTTTAGTCGTCAAATTATGGTCACATGATCGCCTTCATCCTTAATACCATGATAACAAACCACATGCGCACCCCGTCACAGGGTGAAGCATGCACATAAGGGTGGCTCATTGTCACCTTGCAAGGCAGTGGAGCCACCCTCAAATAAATATGGACAAAAGAGAAACTTCTGAAGCAGAATGCAAGCAAGTGACAGGCTCTGGACAGAAAGCAAAGAGCAAACAATACATGTTTTGTAGTGTATTGCTCTATCAACATTTTACATTGAGGGTTTAATAACACTTTAACCTTTGACATGCATTCATTGTGAACATGTGTGTGTAAAGTTACCCTTCCTATACAAAAGCTGACTTCTGTTTATTGCGCGATGAACAGAACTTGGTGCAAATGTTCTGTGGGCAAAGAAAGACACTTCTTTCTGTCCCCTTCATTGTTCAATATACATACAAACTATTTTAACTAATGGTTCATTTAAATTAAAACAATGGAGTAAGGTCAGCTAGAAATATGTCATGAAATTTGAATCTGCCAGTGTATAAACTGGATTTTGTACTAACTGGGAACCTTTATCTTTATCTCAGAAATAACAAAAACTAACAGTTTCTAAAGAAAAATCTAATTTATCAACTGCTACCTAACAGCACCATTAAATAAAGGCAAATGCCCATATGAGAAAGGCAGTACCGGTTACTGGTCTTGGTCCCAAGCCTATACAGACAACATACGTTTTTATTTTCAGAAGCTTATTGCTGGCCAGTTAAGGGTATTCAACAATTTTCATGATTGAAGTTACATTCATGAGATGCAGTCTATTACTAGAAGCCAGGGGAATCTTTTAGGCACTTGGTATCAGGCCATGATGGTCAAGAGGGCAGAGGAGAGTAATAACAGAATCGCATTGGAGGTGGTCTTGTGACTTAGAGATCACATGACCAATTAGGCAGAGCTTTAATAAACATACAGCTGCCTTGTGTAAGCTCCAAGTCAGAGCTTACACAGGGCTGAGAACTCTCTCCCTGCCACCATATGACAGGGCTGATGCTTGATTGGCCAACTGCCAAGCAGCAGCACTCTCATATGGAAAGAAGAGAAGTGCTAACATGCTCTCCTATTCAGAAAGTACAGGTATTTCTCATCACTCCCAGCAGTGAACACAATGTCCAGAGAGTGAGGCCCCTTTCACACTGAGGCACTTTGCAGGCACTATTGCGCTAAAAATAGCACCTGCAATGCGCCCCAAAAAAGCCGCTCAATTGTATCCAATGTGAAAGCCCAGGGGCTTTCACACTGGAGCGTTGCGCTTGCAGGAGGGTCAAAAAACTCCTGCAAGCCGCATCTTTGAGGCACGATAGGAGCGGTAAAAATACTGCTCCTATAGTGCCCCTGCCCATTGAAATCAATGGGGTAGCGCCTCCAAAACGCCTGCAAATCGCCGCAAAGAGGCGTTATTGCGGGCATTTTTATCCAATTTTCGGCCGCTAGTGGGGGTTAAAATCCCCCCCGCTAGCGCCCACAAATCGCCAGCACATCCAGCGCCTCAGTGTGAAAGTAGCTTAAAGGAAAGGTGAGTATGAGCTGCTCAGCTTCACTTTAGGCGCTGTGTCAGATGAGCATTTCTATTACAGCACCACAAATAGAAGAATGACTAAAATGTAACTTCCATTATAACCATAGAAGTCATTCTGCAAAAGCAATTGCCAGCAATAGAGCAGAGATAGAGCAAAAACACAGAATCAAACAGAAAGAAAAAAACTCCATTGGACAATATAACTTGCATTTAGCAATCTTGTCATTGATTAAGTGTTGCCGGGCAGAGAACCACCTATTGCATGTGGGCTTTCAATGCCAGCTCACCCAAAATGACATTTAAATAAAGGCTGAATGCCAGTTAGCTGAATCACCAATGGCTTCTTTTGGGGACTTGGGAGAGTTTACAATCGGAGTTCCTATGTCTGGCACCCCCTGCCCCCACAGAGTTATAATATCCACAATTCCCGTCATTTAAGAAATTAGATCATGTATTTAATTGGGAACATAAGAGACCTTCATCATGACTAAACTTTTGGATTCATCGGTTCCTCAACAGAGAATCCCTTGAAATAACTTTCAGGTCTCAGGGAACTCCCATTAATAATTACCTTTTATATCTCCTGGTACGATAGTGGAATAGTCACTGGGAAGAATACTCCTTAGTCTTATGGTAATGGAGAGGAATCTTATAGGAAGCTGAAAAGATCATTGTCAGGGGTTACTTATCTGAGAGGCAGAAATTGCTACACACTCAAAGAACCCATAGCAACTTCTGGAGGAACCCTAGGGTTCCATGGAACCCTATTTGAGAATGGGTGATCAAGACCAAGGCAGAAGGGAGCAGACCCGGGTTCTAATGTGAAGAGATCTCACATATATAGTCACATTGGGCGGGGGGAAATTGAGACTCTACATGTGTTCACATTAATGCTTTTGCTCTTACATTTTGATTTCCTAGCCCTTAGACCCATCAGATGTCATTTATTATAGTCAACACCCACCAGCAGTCAATCATCTCTATCAAAATTCTATCATACTTCTTTATTGACATCCACCTACTGTCACTCCTCTTTGTTAATTCTCACTTGAAGTAACTCATCTTTAATTGGCAGTTGTCACATCTCTTTTGCAAAAGTGCATTTACATTTTACGGCTTTCATTTCACATTCATTTGATCAATTACACATTCTTTTAATCCTCCTTTTTATTTCTTTTCCTGTTTCTCTTTCTTTAACTTTTTTTATTTAAAAAATAGATCCCACATTCTCTTTGTACAGCATTCTGGGACTGAAAAGGTTCAGCAGATTAACAAGTGATTTAATTACAAAGCCTTGATGCATTCGGCTGTGTAGCAAAAACAGGAACTGATAGAGGGAAGCATAATTGCCCTTGGTTTGGGTATATCATCAGGTGTTACATTAAGAGTCTTTTATGTTTAAGGCTAAGATGTACTACAGAATCATTTATTTATTCCATCAGTGCCAGGAAGACTTGCAACCCCCTGCATTGCAAAGTACTACAAGTTTTCCTGGCATTGGGAGTGTCATAGACCCACAGAAAGCTCCCTGACCTTACTTTTGAGGCAGTTTGTTACAAACTTACAGATAACAAGTATAGATGTGAATTGTGCTATTTTAGAGTTCAGAGGTCCTCCTGTGCAGGGTTATTCCAGAGTTGCGTCACTTGTGGAGGTAGGCATCTAACCACAGGTCCCCTGACTTTCTTAGAGATCTAAAGACAGAAGAAAGAGAATACTATGATGAGATCCCATGCTGATCAAAGCATAGTAAGAAAAAAAAATGTGATTAAGAAAATATGAACACAAACATTATTTGTTTTAAGGCAGAGAAGCACAAATCAGAAATCATCTTTCTGTACACTGACAGCTCTGACAATGGAATCCAATTGGTTGCAATGGGTTGAAGTACCTTGTGCTTCATGAATCTAAGTGTACATTATCAGCACTCTATGTATTGTTAGGATAAAGCCCACACGTTTAATAAAGTAATTACATTACAGTAGTAAAGGTGAAAAGTTTTGGGGCCATGAAGAACCCCTTCAGGCATGTGATATATGTATAGTGCACTGCCGTAACATTTAGCCCCTTTTCATCCACCCCGGCATCCCTTTAATAGGGTCTGTACGTGGGAAGGATCAGAGACCATGTGACCACTGTGATTAGCTGATACCGTTTGAGAACTAGTCCTGATAGCATCTGATCATTAGCGGGGATCGAGGACTGACTTTGACAGCTTGGTCTCTGTATGCATGCAATGAGTGCTCTGTCAGGACAGACATATTGGCCATCCAGTGATGCATATCTACAGTGTGTGGGTAAAGGCTGGCCATACATTATACAATTCTCTTCTATAGATTTCCTTTAGATTTACTAAAACCATATAATATGAGGTCAAATCTAAGCACTTTCAATTTGTATGCAATCAGGCAGGCCCTTGTGCTACACAGTTGAAGGTAAATCTAAAGGAAATTGAATAAGAAAATTGTATGGTGTATGGCCAGCTTTAAAGCCTACCATTTTGCCATAGCACATACAGTCAGGTCCATAAATATTGGGACATCAACATAATTCTAATCTTTTTGGCTATATACACCACCACAATGGATTTAGAATGAAACTAACAAGATGTGCTTTAATTGCAGACTTTCAGCTTTAATTTGAGGGTATTTACATCCAAATCAGGTGAATGGTGTAGGAATTACAACAGTTTGTATATGTGCCTCACACTTTTTAAGGGACCAAAAGTAATGGGACAGATTAACAAACATAAATCAAACTTTCACTTTTTAATACTTGGTTGCAAATCCTTTGCAGTCAATTACAGCCTGAAGTCTGGAATGCATAGACATCACCAGACGCTGGGTTTCATCCCTGGTGATGCTCTGCCAGGCCTCTACTGCAACTGTCTTCAGTTCCTGCTTGTTCTTGGGTCATTTTCCTTTCAGTTTTGTCTTCAGCAAGTGAAATGCATGCTCAATCGGATTCAGGTCAGGTGATTGATTTGGCCATTGCATAACATTCCACTTCTTTTCCTTAAAAAACTCTTTGGTTGCTTTCGCAATATGCTTCGGGTCATTTTCCATCTGCACTGTGAAGCGCCATCCAATGAGTTCTGAAGCATTTGGCTGAATATGAGCAGATAATATTGCCCGAAACACTTCAAAATTCATCCTGCTGCTTTTGTCAGCAGTCACATCATCAATAAATACAAGAGAACCAGTTCCATTGGCAGCCATACATGCCCACGCCATGACACTACCACCACCATGCTTCACTGATGAGGTGGTATGCTTTGGATCATGAGTGTTTCATTTCCTTCTCCATACTCTTCTCTTCCCATCACTCTGGTACAAGTGGATATTGGTCTCATCTGTCCATATGATGTTGTTCCAGAACTGTGAAGGCTTTTTTAGACGTTGTTTGGCAAACTCTAATCTGGCCTTCCTGTTTTTGAGGCTCACCAATGGTTTACATCTTGTGGTGAACCCTCTGTATTCACTCTGGTGAAGTCTTCTCTTGATTGTTGACTTTGACAAACATACACCTACTTCCTGGAGAGTGTTCTTGATCTGGCCAACTGTTGTGAAGGGTGTTTTCTTCACCAGGGAAAGAATTCTTCGCTCATCCACCACAGTTGTTTTCCGTGGTCTTCCGGGTCTTTTGGTGTTGCTGAGCTCACTGGTGCATTCTTTCTTTTTAAGGATGTTCCAAACAGTTGATTTGGCCACACCTAATGTTTTTGCTATCTTTCTGATGTTTTTTTATTATTTTTTTCAGCCTAATGATGGCTTGCTTCACTGATAGTGACAGGTCTTTGGATCTCATATTGAGAGTTGACAGCAACAGATTCCAAATGCAAATAACACACTTGAAATGAACTCTGGACCCTTTTATCTGCTCCTTGTAAATGGGATAACGAGGGAATAACACACACCTGGCCATGGAACAGCTGAGCAGCCAATTGTCCCATTACTTTTGGTCCCTTAAAAAGTGGGAGGTACATATACAAACTGTTGTAATTCCTGATTTGGATGTAAATACCCTCAAATTAAAGCTGAAAGTCTGCAGTTAAAGTACATCTTGTTTCTTTCATTTCAAATCCATTGTGGTGGTGTATAGAGCCAAAAATACATCATATTTCACATACTATGAAAATGCCACAAGATATTGATATATATTATGGTGAGAAGGCAAAGTGCTGGTATATAAAATTATAGTCCTAGTTGAAAAATAATCAAATAGTGTGGGAATCCACAGGCAGCTCTAGAATCTTACAGGAGCTTCAAAATTGGTTCTTATGAAAGCATGAAGTAGGAAAAAAATTGCCACAGTGCCAGTCCCCTGGTATGTATCCAGAATAAGTGTTTTTACTTGTTACATTTAATAAAAACAGCCAACATGTTTCAGGGGTTCAGAGGTCCCCCTTCATCAGGGCTGGAATGTAGTAGGAACTAAAATGTAGAAATTAGAAATGAAGGATAAATGTGAGTGCATAAACAGTAATAAACAGACTTAGCCCTTAAATGTTTGCATTGTTATGTATGAATTATCTAACATAGTATTTTCAAAGAGAAAGATTAGGGGCACCCCTCATGTTCCCCCAAAAAGGAATGAAGGGACTATCTCGGTACCCAAGGATTACAATAACATTTAAAAAATATAGAGTTTTTTTGATCCATGATCAAAAATAGAGACATACAGTATGTCCATAATTGTAAAATACATAAATTAAAGCGATATTACAAAATCCTTAATTTTCCAAGCTGGTGTTGTTGGTAAAGTGTAGTTGCTCTTTGTAGGATTCAGCATACATCTAAAGAGCAACTACACTTTACCAACAACACCAGCTTGAAATATTAAGAATTTTGTAATGTCGCTTTAATTTATGTATTTTACAATTATGGACATATGTCTATATTTTTAATCATGGATGAATAAAACTCTATATTTTTTTAAATGTTATTGTAATCCTTGGGTACTGTCATAGTCCATTCATTCCTTTTTGGGGGCACATGATGGGTGCTCCTAATCTTTGTCTTTGACTATATGTGTTAGGATAATGGTACCCCCCATAAACCTCTGAGGCCTACACCTTATTTATAACATAGTATTGTGATGATAAATGACCCATATTTAACAGGCTATTACATGCCATTGGAAAATTTAAAGAGAATGCAGTAAGACCTCCTGCACACGGTACTGATGTTTGAGTACCTGATTTTTGGGACGTAATGTCAGCTGTTTGTTTAGCGCATATTCATTCCTAAGGAAAATTCATAAATATTTATGCTCATATGTGTGTATTTGCACATACGGCCGCAAAATACTGACCAGGAATGCAAATTTTTCTATTATTTTTTTTTACTGAAGAATACACAGTGGTTGTATATGCACCTCTGTGTACAGGCACATTGTAAATGGACTGCATTTTAGATCAGTAAAAAAAACAAACAATGTACCGTACCAAATTTATTTCAAGCTGCAGTGTGCAAGAGTCCTAAAGCAGTTTTGACACATTTTGGCATTATGGCTCTTTTAAAACAGCCTGAACTAATTAAGAAATGTCTTGCAACAGTTTGGTAAAACTTTCAAACACATGCAATTCCTATATGGCTTAGTGGTTTATTGGCCAAATGCAGTATTTTCTCTGTTAAATCAATGAAAAATATTTAATCACAAAAGGAAATAGCCTACTGACATTTGTTTCTTTTCCCCATTCGCACAAAATGAATGTACATGCACTTTCATTGGGAAAATTGCTGTGCAACTTTTTTTATAAATACACCTTAAAGTGTAAAATCTAAATAAACGACTATATCTTTCATTGCCATGCTTTAACCGCTATAATACTTTCACAAAAAAATATAAGCCACTTAAAGGTTCTCTTTAGGTGCCAACAAACCGTAAGAAACATGCTGGTCTAGGAGTGACAATAAAACAGTCAACACATTTATAAAATGAAGAAAAAGATTCTGACCCAATAATGTCTGTGAAGGCTTTCCATATGGGTTTTTCTTCATAGATTACTTCATACTTTTTACACAAAGAGCGTACAAAGGGAGCAATCTTGTAGTAGTTGTGACGAGGCATAGTAGGGAATAGACTATAGAAAGGAGAGAGAAAATACGAGGTAAGTTCGCCGTTTTACCACATGACACAAAAGTAAAGTGAGTTTTTGCCTTTCTCCAATATGGTAACAATATGCCCTGTGAATACAATGTAGTGTATATGTGAGCTTAGACACAGTGGCACTTTTATGACCACCAGATGTGTTGTGTGTGCTGCACAACTGCTAGTGTTAGAGCAATATATGCTATATAAAAAAAAAAATATGGACTATTCATTCAACGCCAAGCCAAAAGTGACCACATACTTCCAAATCCTCATCCTGCACTTGCAAAATTAACAGGTTTGGGCAACCATTGGGTCGTGTCAAAATTGACCTTTTAGCCCAATTGATCTGTTAGTTTAAATGAGCTAAAGAAATGCTGCACAATATCTTACAGTTCATTTTCTTATGAAAGCAGCCACAGCCAGAGTAGAAAAGCCTGTCCTCTGCCATCATGCTGTAGAAAAGGACCCTTGATTTCTTTGTTGACTCTGTGCAAAAGATCTTGTGCTGAGTCAGAACTAGAGCTCTGCAACCCTAGGGGAGTTGGCCAATTGCAAGTTTGCTGATTACAGAGCTACAGTATAGGTCAGGCTCAGTGGGGGGGATGTTGGACTTCTACAGAGAGACCAATGTTTCTGCACATAAAATAGTCCTTTACTGTAGGTAGATGGAAGGGGTCAGGCTTTTCTACTTTGCTGTTGGATACTTTCTAAAGTAAAGTACCCCTGACACTAGATAAGGGACAAGCAGGGGTTATGGGGAGAAAAAGGTAATGGAACTTGAGGAAAACTGGCAAAAGTGTAGATTAGCATTAAATAATGCATTTCATTTGTATCCAATCAAGTTAGCCATTGCACCATATAAGTACATCTCTAGCCAACTGTAGAAAAAAACGGTGTGTGGAGCCTCTGTCAGCTTCCTACTGCTGTCTGTATCCCAGTTTGGGAGATCTCTCCTCACTTCCTTTCCCACTTTATCCAAAACTACAAACAGGTTTTGAGTGGAGTTGGCCTTAAAGATAAATTCTGAATTATTGCTGTGATATGGTGGCCCCATCTTGTATATGCAGTTCAGTTTTGGTGTGCAATCCTCAGGATAGATGTTGAATTAGAAAGAGCTCAGAAACAAAATGAATAGGGGGGGTGGAGGACCTCAATTATAAAGGATCAATTACATAGATGTAGTGGGTATTTGAATTTAGGGGAAGCATCTGGGTGGTAGTGTAACCCAGATGCACTGATTGCTAGGGAATCTGAGACCCTTTTATGGTTCTTGGAGGACTCTAGTGGTGTGAGGTTCCCTGCGGCCTATAGGTGGCATTGTTGCCGGGGTCCGGGGTTGAACTCACACCGCGAGACTGTGCCTTTTTGTCCTCCCCTGGCGCTGGTACAGCGGGGCGGGGAACCCGCTGTGACGCAAAGGGAGAGGAGATAAAAGGGGCAGATGCCCTTATCACGGGGTTCAGAGTGCAGAGTCGGAGGACGCGGCCGCACCCAGGCACCTTCCGCCTGGGTGCTGGCGTTCCGGAGTTCCGGGCCAAGGTGCCCTTGACCTGGCCGGAGCGAGAGATGGAGTCCATCTCAGGCACATTTAGCCTGGGGTAAGGTACTACTGCCGAGGCCTGGAGCCCAGTAACTTCGACTGGGTTCCGCAAGGGTGGAGGAGTCCGAGGGGCCCTAAGGTGTTGGGACCTGTATCTGAGGCGAGGAGGCCAGGGAGCGTAACCCTGCCGAATAGTCTGGTGCAGCATTAAGCCGGTGACGGTGGGGCCTCTGGTAACTCTCTTGGAGGGATGTCTTCCCCCTGACAGGGGCTGCAACGTAGCGAAGGTAACTCCAGTTCCTGTCCGTTAGAGTCGCTGGAAGATACTCGGAAACTAAAAGTACATTTTTACAGCCACCGTGCTTAGCAACCATTGGTGATACCTTAACGGTTTAGATTTCTTTGAGGATTGTGCCTTGACCTACTCCCCATCGATACTGAACTGTTCTATGGGTCTCAAACTGTCTGGTCGCAAAGGACTATTTGTTTGCCGTTATGGAATAAATAAGTGTTGGACCTTTTCAGTGTGTGGTACTCCAATTACTGGGAGCAAAGGGGGTTATCAGCAGAACAGACTTGGCTCTGAGTGTTCAAACACAGCCCGAGGGTAAACTGGTACTGGCCTTCACCTCTACACCCGGCAATCTAGAGGACATGGGCCGTGGCGCATCTCACTTCCCCCTCCAAGGTACTCCTAGATCAGAGCCAGAGTAACCGATAAAGAAGAGGAAGGGGGTGAGGTCGCTACATAGATCACAGTTATTCACTCTGGAGAAGAGGTGCTTAAGAGGGAGTATGATGTAAAAATACAGTATATCAAAGGCGACTTCAGTAACTGTCAATATAATTGTTTACTCTAAGGTCCCTGAAGAAGACGCATGGCCACAATTTGAGTTTAAAAGAAAAGGAGGTTTAAATTTTAGAAAGTGTTCTTTACTGTTAAAGCTGTTAAAGCAGTACAATGTGTAACTCCCTGCCCCAGGAAGCGGTACTAGCTGGTAGTATTAACAACTTAAAAAACGTTTTAGATGTCTTCCTATGGGAATTGTTCGAGAATAAAAATCACACACACACATGCATAGGTTAAAGTGGATGGACATGTGTCTTTTTTCAACATTGTAAAAGGTGTAACTACTACCGGATTCATTGTGGGACTGCATGTTGTGTTTTCATTAGTAAAAGCACATAATTGTTGAGTAGCATAATACAGCAACTGAATCTGAGCCTCATTAGGTATTTATCCATTCATGAATGCAGGGACAGATGGCAGATTTACATGATATAAAATATGTACTCACTGATGTTCAATCTGAAAGTTGAGATGTCCACTGAACCAGTCATTGAAGAAGGATTGTTCTATATTGCATGTTGCTGCCAACTGTGAAAATGACAGATGTACAAGTTAGATACAGATGAAAAATTACTTCACACCTTTTTATGTAATGTAAACCAAATAAGTATCGCAGAGCAGCTATTTAACTCTGACATACTATTTGTATGGAAAGCGAATGTGCTACTGTATTGCTTGTGGCCAAAGGGGTTGATTTACTAAAGGCAAATAGACTGTGCATTTTGCAAGAGCAGTTGCTCCAGAGCTTAATAAATGAGCAGAAGCTCTGCTGACTTCCATCATCCAATCACATGCAAGCAAAAAGGCAGTTTTCTTTATTTTCCTTGCATGTGATTGGGTATTCTTTGCAAAGTGAAGATTTACCTAATTTACTAAGCTCTGGAGCAACTGCACTTGCAGAGTGCACAGTCTACTTGCCTTTAGTAAATCAACCTCTATAGCTTACATCTCAAACTCTTTGATTAAAGCTGAACTCTGGACATAAAAAAAATTAATTTCAAAATAATCCTTTAATAACCACTATAAATCCACTTTGCGTGCACCAAATGCCATTACAAACTCTAATATTACCTTGCAGAAAATGCAGTGACATTGTTACTCTCCTACACATAGCCTGTGCAAGGGGCAAAGCTGAGGGTGGGCCTCAACAGGTTCCCACACTACAGGATGCCTGCAGGAGGGGGGCGAGGACAAGACCACTCACTCTGTACAGGGAGAGAGAGCAGCAGTCACCGGTCTTTATTACAGGAAGCTCCAGCACTAATGAAAAGGTCCATGCTGGATTACTGCACAGATCTGAAAGAAATACACAAAACACACCTTGGTTCAAATAAGAGTACACATGCCTCTTGTATTTAAACAATGGTTCCTTATGCTGGAGGTCAGCTTAAATCTGTGTCTAAAAAAAAAAAAAAAAAAAAAAAAACATTTTTAACTTTTGGATAGAGCATGGAATAGTTAGAATTTCTGCCATGTTTTTATTGCTGCTGCCCATTATTTTATTCCTGCTAACCTTTTCCCAGGGACAGGAAGTGATGAGAAATCCAATACTTTACAGATGTCCCTGGAACAGGAAGTAAGAGAAAATCTTCCACCTGGGACATCTGTTCCAGTGGCAGCTGTCTAGGAGGAGATTTCCCCTCAATTTTTAGAGATTTCTCACACTTTCTAGTTGTATCTCCACGGCAGAAAATTGGGCAGTGGCGGTACGTCCATTAGGGGCGTCCTCTCTCCAGGCCACCCCTATATGCATAATGAATAGATTCATGCATAGCATGAATCTATCCATGGCCGTCGTGGCCACCCCCTATTCATGCATCCGGCCCCTCGGGGGGGATTTTTTTGAAGCACCTGATTAGAGCCCTAATAGGCTTCAAAATAGGGTGGGCTTGGGTCGCAGAGCATGAGACAGGAGGCCACCCAGGTGTGTTACAACAGCGAATGAAAATTCGCTGTTGAAACACTGATCCTCAATCCAGCCAATCAGAAGCGGATGTGAGACTCGTTTTTCGATTGGCTGAAAAGAGAAGACTCACGATTGGCCGCCGACGAGGAGGGAGGAAACGGAAGCCGTCGCCGTGGAGAGCAGGAGAACGGGAAGCCGCTGAGCAGGGGGAAGCCGCTCTTGATGGGGTAAGTGCCGACCGCCCCCCCCCCCCCCCCGAAAAAATATCCACCAGCCGCCACTGAAATGAGGTGATATACCTCCAAGGGAACACAGACTGCCAAACAAAATTCGGACAAATCCTAGTCCGTCCCTGTTGTACCTAAAACCACTCTGGCTTTAATCTTTAAAGTGGTTGTAAACCCTTACATATACTCAGTGAAGTGACTGGCCTCAGATGATACACAGAAATGACACAAATCCTCCTACATAATTTGTACCTGTTTATCTGCGGCCCCCCATAAACACACATTTTACTCAGCATTTCTGAAATCCAGAAGGCAGGGGGTGGGGATTTGATGTCACACAGTGCACAACATAGAGCACCCAGCTGAATGTAATCTGAGACCTGAGTGGAGAGAATTGACACCCACCCCCTATACAGTCTCATAGGGAAACATGCACAGCTGAGGCTGTCAATTACCTGCTAAGTGCTGGAGGGGGATGAGGCCATATTTTGGGATTGCTTGGTGTCCGTAGAGATTTTCAGAAGTGACTAGTGCAGATAGCATATGAGTGGACAGAAATCACACTAGGTGCTTTGAATCAAGGTACAGTCAATCAAGTACACAATACAGAAGGATATACTTTGTTCATTTTTTATTTCAGAGGTTTACAACCACTGTAAATACACTTCATTGTGGGCCAATTTTATAACAAATGAATACAGCAGGACATATCATCTATTGTTACCTAACATGTGTGACATATGGTGGTCATGAAGGTAATGATATAATACAGCAGTAGCAAAGAGGCTTGGTGTATCTCTGCTGCGAGAAGGAGATATTAATTCAAAAGTGGGTGGAGCTAATGACAGACTGGGTGACCATGTGCCCATTCACAAACCTTTCAAGGGATTACAGTTCACCTGTCATCATCAGTTAGTGATTTGCCATGGTGTTGGCCTCCTACCTGACTTCCCAGCCAGTCTCTGTATTTTTCATGGTCAATCTCCATGGGGATATGATTCATCTGTGTGACCCACACAAACCAGTGTGATTCAATAAACCTGCAACACATAGGGGACAATTCTCAGAAAGGAAGATGACATGGGAACAACTATAAGGAAGTAATAAGCTCTTAGATTAGGTAGCAAGGGAGAGAGAGTCTATTTAAAGGAATCACAACAGCACTGAACCAGGCACTAAAGCAGGATTGAACGGAAAAAAAAAAACCTGAAGGCACTGTACTCTGCTTAAGAAAACAATGTTCACTCCACCACCAAACATGTAACACGTTCATATTAAAATTAGGATATTAGAATTCCAATGGTGGCCTGAAGCTGTATGGTGGCCTTATTGACATAAATATTTGCATTATGCAAGATGCCATTTTTATATTTACTGTCTGGGTGTGTATTTTAAATGCTAGGACATGTGGGAGCATTTAGTACATAATGTAAGATAAATGTTTGTGTTGCTATAAGCCTCAAGGGAAGCCTGTACTGAAATAAATATGGCAATATGGAGGAGCATCATTTATTATTTCATAATAATGATTTAATTAACCACTTGCTTACTGGGCACATATACCCCCTTCCTGCCCAGGCGAAATTTCAGCTTTCAGCACTGTCACGCTTTGAATGACAATTGCGCGGTCGTGCGACGTGGCTCCCAAACAAAATTGACATCCTTTTTTTCTCACAAATAGAGCTTTCTTTTGGTAGTATTTGATTACCTCTGCGGTTTTTATTTTTTGCTCTATAAACAAAAAAAGACTGACAATTTTGAAAAAAACCTCAATATTTTTACTTTTTGCTATAATAAATATAAATTTTTTTTTTCTCAGTTTAGGCCGATATGTATTCTTCTACATATTTTTGGTAAAAAAAAATCGCAATAAGCGTATAGTGATTGGTTTGCGCAAAAGTTATAGCGCCTACAAAATAGGGGATAGATTGATGATATATATATATTTTTTTCACTAGTAATGGCGGTTATCTGCAATTTTTATCAGGACTGCGATATTGCGGCAGACAGATCGGACACTTTTGACACTATTTTAGGACCATTCACATTTATACAGCGAACAGTGCTATAAATATAAATATGCACTGATTACTGTATAAATGTGACTGGCAGGGAAGGGGTTAACACTAGTGGGCGATCAAGGGGATAAACGTGTTGCCTGGGAGTGATTCTTACTGTGGGGGGAGGGGACTGACTGGGGGAGGAGACCGATCTGTGTCCCTATGTACAAGGGACACACCATCGGTCTCCTCTCCCTGACAGGATGTGGATCTCTGTGTTTACACACAGAGATCCACATCCCTGGCTCTGTGACTGCCGATCGCGGGTACCTGGCGGACATCGTGACACGGTGGGCACAGTGGGCACAGTTTTTCCCCGATGACACGGTGGGCACAGTTTTTCCCCGATGCGTGCCCGCAGCGGCACACATTGCGTAAGTAAACAGGAGGATGTCCATGGACGTCCACCCGGCAGATAGGCACCGCGCTGTAGACGTCTTTTGTCTATAGCGCGGGCGCCAAGTGGTTAAAGAAGCCCAGCCAGATCCCTACACCCCCCATCCCTGCTCTATAAACCTGTCAATAATGGATAGTAGGGAAATAAACAATAATAGTTACTAGGGTTGTCCCGATACCACTTTTTTGAGACCGAGTACAAGTACCGATACTTTTTTCCAAGTACTCGCCGATACCGATTACCGATACTTTTTTTTCAATGTCATGTGACAGTTTGAAAGATGGGGACTGATAGGTGGCACTGACAGGTGGCACTTATGGGCACTGACTGGTGACTGGCGCTGATGGGCACTAATAGGTGGCTGGCAATGATAGATGGCACTGATTGCACTGATAGGTGGCACTTATGGGCACTGATGGCACTGATAGGTGGCACTTGTGGGCAGTGATAGGTGGCACTGATAGGTGGCACTTGTGGGCCCTGATAGATGGCACTGAAAGGTGGCACTTGTGGGCCCTGATAGATGGCACTGAAAGGTGGCACTTGTGGGCACTGATAGATGGCACTTATGGACACTGATAGGTGCCACTTGTGGGCAGTGATAAGTGGGCACTGATAGGTGGCACTTGTGGGCACTGATAGGTGGCACTTGTGGGCACTGATAGGTGGCACTTGTGGGCACTGATAGATGGCACTATCTGTGCAATCAGTGCCATCTATCAGTGCCCACAAGTGCCACCAATCAGTGCCCATAAGTGACACCTATCAGTGCAGTCAGTGCCATCTACCAGTGCCACCTGATAGGTGGCACTGGTAGATGGCACTGATAGGTAGCACTTGTGGGTACTGATAGGTGGCTGGCACTGAACTGCTGTGAGGAAAAAAAATGACAGGATTTAAAAAAAAAAAAAAACTGCTGCAACGCCCATCTTGGTACACCCTGCACTCGGCTGAAGTAAGCAGCAGCAGACATCTTGTTACACCCAGCCCATATAGCTCGGGCTGGGTGTAACAAGATGTCTGCTGCTGCTTACTGCAGCCAAGTGCAGGGTGTACCAAGATGGGCGTGGGGACGTTCAGCCGCTGACGGCGACCGAATGTGATAGCACCGGTCACCGATCCTGATGCGGCTGCGCCCTGCACCCCTGCCAGCTTACCAAGTTCAACTGCAGGTGAGGGACTCGCTCTCCGCCCGCGGACTCCGTCCATCGACTGTGCCCGCCCTCTCCAGCCAGACTCCGCCTGCACTTTCCTTCAGAGACTCAGCCCGCCCCCTCTCCAGCCAAACTCCGCCTGCACTAGCTCTGTCGACAGACTCTGTCCGCCCTCTCCAGCCAGACTCCGCCCGCACTCCCCCGCCCTCCCCAGCCACTGACTCCTCCCGCCCTCTTCGGCCACAAAAAAAAAGTATCCGGTGAAGCATCGGGAGCATTTGCGCGTGTACAAGTACTCGCGCAAATGCTTGGTATCGGGACAACCCTAATAGTTACCTATATCCCTGTGACTGTTTCTTCGTATTTAACTATTTTTGTCAGCCTCTGTGCTGCCTGGGTTCTCATTCCCACTCCACCATTTTGGAAATGTACGTGATACTGCAAATGCGCAAAATAAAGTGCATGATATCATCTTGCGCATGTGCAATACAGCGCCAAATGCCTTTGTTGGAGAATACAAAACCCAAGATCTCAGGGAGAAGCTTTTTTTCTTTTTTTTCTCTAGCAAATGAATGTAATTTTATACGGCGCATTCGCAAAATGAGGCGTATGACATCATGAGCTTCATCTTGGACATGCATAGTATGACAGAACTGCAAGATCTTGCAGTTTAGATACTGGATTTCCCTGAAGACAATGGAGACGTTCTCTTTGAGTATCCAGGGCAACGTCAACACTGCCTTCAGGGAAACCAGGAAGTAGAAGAGAAAAAAGGTAAGTAAAGCAAGAAAAAAAAAAGTGTTAGGCAATTTCACATCAGCATGAAGAGATGAATGCTGATGTGAAATTTAGGGAAAGGGGGGGATCCGCTTTAAGTACCGTAATAATTTTTTTATAACAGTAACAAAACCAATCCGGTGCCAATACAGAAAATTTCACAGCACTATCAACATTTTGACAGCCATCCATTGTACATCACCAAACAAGGACGTTCTTCTCAGAGATCAAGCATCAAATACCAGGGAAATGCATGTAGACATGCGATGCAGTAAGGACATTAAATGACAAACAGCAGTGATTATGCATCAACATTATTGGCATGAGATTGCAGTAGTCCCATTTCGACAAGTTCCCCAGGAATCAGGCCAGGCTTATCAAGCCAAGGAGCCTAAAGCTTTTCAAATTTTCCAGTGTTGGTATATAAATCTCGCAAAAATAAGAGTGTTGCCCATATGAGTCACCCATAACTTGTCAGAAGAAGGATCAGGGGATTTCCAGTGGGGTGGAAGCAGCTTACGGGTTTGAAAGAGGGCACGGGTAAATGCCACTCTCGTCATCTCCTCAGGTAGTGTCTAACCATTTTAAATTGGTAATTTCCTGACCTGCATGATATTTTGCTACCATGTACCAGGAAAAGTTGGGCAAGCTTTAATAATAAATATAAGCAGTATATAAAATAAATTTACAGATGTTTAAGGTCAGTCAGGGCTACATACCTGACTGTGGTGAGCAGGGCAATTGATCCAAAAACTCCAAAGTAAGGAACAAATGTGAAGAAAAAACGAGTATAGTAAGACAGAGACCAAGCCAGATCCTGTAAAACATAATAATAGGAATATAAAATAATACAATGTAAAGAGGTGTTAACATACCATGAGATTAATACACTTAGGAATTAGTGCAATCGTCCACAGTTATGACAAAGAAAAGGCATAACCTTCCACCAAAACCGCACCCAGATCCACCTAAAGTCCTTCCTGTCATGAAATATTCCTAAAAATATTCATCATTAGGGCCTGTTTCGATCAGCTTTGAGCATTCAGAATTCGTTAAAAGCTGCATTTGACCTGCTGTTGACCTGCTTCAAGTGGATTTTGCAATCCTATAGGCTTGCACAATAATGCAAAACCCATCTGAGCTGAACAAAAGCCCATCAATACGATCCCTTAGAATTTTTTTTTTTGTATACAAATATTTGTTATCTCTTATAGCTGTCCATAATTAAAGGACATCTGTATTAAGAAATATGAAAGCCATTGCTGAAATCTTTGTAAAATGCTTGCTCTCTGGCTGTAATACTGGCTCACTGATTAATTTCTAAGTCACAAACCACATAGTCAGACCAGAGGTTCGGATATGTCTTTAACTTTACCTACTGTATACTTGTTATAATTCTGGAACTCAAAGGTATTGAGACCATATATAGCCAACAAGCAATTTCAGAAAGAGGTCAAGTCTTAATATTTCTCCCAGTACAGATCTCCTATAAGACATATCGACCAGACAGAACTAAATAGCACTTTTGGCATGCGCCTTGTGGTTGTAGATCTTATTTTTTACAGCTACTTAGGAAGTGTATCTAAGACATGGGTCATTATGAAGGTGAGTGAATAGATAAAGGCTTCATATATGTTTTATATTTAGCATTTGTACATCATTCTTTTATCTTCTGTGACTAAAATCCAGAAAGTCCTAACAAATTACAAAAAAATGATGTGTGCTTGTGCAAGTTAGGATGTTGTTGCACACCAAGATATAATTTCAAATGTTTTTTTTTAGTCACATAAAATATATGTGAAATTTTGGGATCATGCAAGGCCCGCTTCATCAGGCAGCTATGGGTGTTCTTCTCTTTGACTGGAAATTCTTATGCTTAAATGTTTTATTGAGCATACAGTACATTGCTATGTGAACGGGAGTAGTAGAAATCACTTACCACCCAATCCTTGCGGGCTATCATAGTCTTCATAATTTGGACTGTGAAATACACTGGGATCAGAAGTGGGGGACCAACTGCAGAAAATAATAATAATAATACTTTTTAGAAAATCAAAGTTCAAGATCAGTCTCTACAGATCATGTTGCCTGTTAGTGTTCTGTTCTAAAATGCTGGTTGTTATTTTTTTTAAGGGTACACAGTGTAATGCCGCGTACATACGATCGGAAATTCCAACAAGAAATGTCCGATGTGAGCTTTTGGTCGGAAATTCCGACCATGTGTAGGCTCCTTTGGACATTTCCTGTCGGAATTTCTGCCAACAAAAGATGTAGAGCAGGTTCTCTATTTTTCCGACGGAAAAAGTTCCTATCGGAAATTCCAATCGTCTGTATGCAATTCCGACGCGCAAAAAACCATGCATGCTCAGAATCAAGCAGAAGAGCCGAACTGCCTATTGAACTTCATTGATCTCAGCTCGTCGTACGTCTTGTCTTGTACGTCACCGGTGTTCTTGACCTTTGGAATTTCCGACAAGATTTGTGTGACCATGTGTATGCAACACAAGTTTGAGGCAAAATTTAGTTGGAAAAAAATCCACGGTTTTCTTGTCGGAATTTCCGTGTGTACGCAGCATTAGGCCAACTATTCATAGTGTGACAGCAGGAAGGTAAAGTCACCTGGTTGCATCCAGGGGGGTAGATATATTTCGCCCAGATTCAGGCTTTACGCCGACTTATACAACTAGGTGGAGAGTTGTATAAGCCCAGCTGAGGCTAGTGGGCTCATGGATGACTCATACCTCTAGGGAGAGTGTGGGGCGTCGTGCAGACAGGGAGTTGATGAGACCAGCTGAAGCTTGTCAGCTCATTTAGGCCTCTATAAGAACTCCCAGCTTCATTAGATGTTAGCTCATGCCTGGACCCAGACCTGTGTGGACTGTCTAGGGAGAGTGAACCCCTGTGCGGTGAGACAAAGCCTGTGTGGCTATTTGCTTGGACATTTAAAACCAGGGACTTAGGGACTAGGACAGCACTAGGCTGATCCCAGTTGTTAGTTAGGAAACCTGTATGTTTAGTCAGAGGTCAAGTTGACCAGGATTTATTTTGTTTATGTTTCTTTTGGCTTTGCTGTGTTTTGTCACTGTAAATAGAAAATAAACCGCACCTTTTTTTTGATTTTGAAAACCACAACCTCCGTTTGCTGGGCCTGTTTTTGTGTGGGGAGCCCATCCCGGGGGTCACACACACCCGCTGCCGAGCTAACCCCCTCACAGTTGGTGGAGAACCAGTGGCAGTTTTTTTTTAAGCCAGCATGGAGGAGATACTGAAGCAGCTGGCTCTAGCAAATGCCAATCAACAGCAGACAAATGCAGGTTTGCAAAAGAGCCTTGCAGCTCATCAACAGAGCCTTGCAGCTCAACAACAGAACTTCGCAGCCCAGCAGCAAGCTCATCAACAGAGCCTTGCAGCCCAGCAGCAAGCTCACCAACAGAGTCTGGAAGCTCAGCAACAAGCCCAGCAGCAATCTGAGGCCCGCTTCATAGACCTGTTACAGAAGCAAGAGCAGAGACTACAACAAATGGAAGCAGTAATGCAGCAACGTCCGCAGACCAGTGAGGAAAGCCGTCCCACTAATACCGCGTCCTTTGGGGTGAGTCGTTTATTGACAAAAATGACTGGAGAGGATGATCCAGAGGTATTTTTGACCACATTTGAAAGGACTGCTGAAAGAGAAAAGTGGCCTGAGGAGCAGTGGGCTGGACTGGTGGCTCCTCTGTTAACTGGTGAATCGCAGAAGGCTTACTATGACCTAGAGCCTGACCAAGCAAAAGACTATGTGATGCTAAAAGCTGAAATATTGGCAAGGCTGGGTGTCACCCAGGCTGTCCGGGCTCAGCGTGTGCATAACTGGACTTTCCAGCTTGGAAAACCCCCCAGGTCTCAAATGTATGATCTCATTCACCTGAGCAGAAAGTGGCTACAGCCAGAGACTTTGTCCGCACCAAAGATTGTGGAACGTGTTGTAATGGATCGGTTTTTGAGAGCTCTTCCTACTGCCATCCAAAAGTGGGTAAGCCATGGAGACCCAGAGACGGCCGATGGTCTTGTGGATCGTGTGGAGAAATACTTGGCTACAGAGAACCTGACGGCCTCTTCCAGAGACACTCGGACTTTCCACCCTAAGACCAGACCATCCCCAGGGGCGGATAAGAGGATTCCAAGGGGTGAGGGTGGAGAGAGTGAGAGGGTGGGAGCTCTACCCCAAGTTTGGCGAGAACAGCCTGGGAAATCAGCGGCTCAAGAGGCGGCAAGAAGGATCGTTTGCTACCGCTGCCGGCAAGCGGGACATATTGCAGCCAATTGCCCGGTTGTGGAGGAACCCATGCAGTGTGACTTTCTGACGGGCAGACGTCAGTCGCTGTGTGCGACAGTCGCATGCACTGCCATTCGAGGAACTGAGAAACATTTATGCAAAATGTGTGTTAATGGTAGAAATGTTGTGGTATTGCTGGATTCAGGTAGCCTTGTGACCCTGATAAAGGCTGAGTTAGTTAAAACAGAGGTCTCTGGGAATAGCAAGGTAGCTGTTATTTGTGTGCATGGGGACACCCGAGAGTATCCAGTGACTACAGTGTGTTTCGAGACCCCCAAAGGTACCCTCTCTCATCCAGTGGGCTTAGTATCTCAGTTACCGCATGACGCCATTGTGGGAAGGGATTTTCCGAAGTTCTGGGAACTGTGGGATGATCCTGAGCCCCCCACTGGTGCCCCTATGTACCAGGAATGTGATAGCCAGAACTCCCCTGAGAGTGGTGAGGACTCTCCGGAATTTCCCTTATCAGTATTGGCAGGGGAGACTCAAGAAACTGGAGAGGAGCCCACCTCCTCAGACGAAAACCTACCGTCTGTGGAGTTTTCTGATCTTGAGGTTCACAGGGAAAACTTTGCCACAGAACAGTTGAAAGACCCCGCCCTAATAAAGGCACGGGAAAACGTAGTGAAAATAGATGGCGAGTTAGTGAACCCAGATAATACCTGCACTTACCCATACTTCAGCGTAGAGAAGGACCTACTGTATCGGGTGGCAAAAAGGGCAGAAGAAACCGTTGAGCAGCTTGTGGTGCCCAAACCTTACAGGAAGTTGGTGTTGGAGTTGGCCCATGGGCACATTCTTGGAGGTCATCTGGGGACAGAGAAAACCCGAGAGAGGGTATTACAGAGATTCTATTGGCCGGGGGTGATGAAGGACATAGAAAATTATTGTTCCTCCTGCCCTGTGTGTCAGAGGTCGGCCCCGATGCCACATTTCCGTAGCCCGCTGGTCCCTCTACCCATCATTGAGGTCCCGTTTGAGAGGATCGCCATGGATTTGGTAGGTCCTATAATCAAGTCCGCTAGGGGGCACCAGTACATATTAGTTATAATGGACTATGCCACCCGTTATCCAGAAGCGATCCCTCTCCGAAATACCTCGGCCAAAACCATAGCCAAAGAGCTATCTCTTGTGTTTAGCCGGGTGGGTATTTGTAAAGAACTGCTTACGGACCAAGGTACACCCTTTATGTCCCGGGTTATGAAGGAGCTGTGTAAATTGTTCAAAGTGACGCAATTACGTACATCTGTGTATCACCCCCAAACCGATGGGCTGGTTGAAAGATTCAACAAAACCCTAAAACAAATGTTGAAGAAAGTGGTGGATAGAGATGGAAAGGATTGGGACGGTCTACTTCCTTATCTGATGTTTGCTATTAGGGAGGTGCCCCAATCCTCTACGGGATTCTCCCCCTTTGAGTTACTGTATGGGAGACACCCAAGAGGGCTGTTGGATATTGCCAAGGAAACTTGGGAAAGTGAGAGTTCTCCCCACAGGAGTGTGATTGAGCATGTCGCCCTGATGCAAGACCGAATTGCACAGGTAATGCCCATCGTGAAGGAACATTTGGCCCAAGCGCAGTTAGCACAGCAGAGAGTGTACAACCGTGGAGCCAAGACCCGTACCTTTTCCCCGGGGGATAGGATACTGGTACTTGTCCCTACGGTTGAAAGTAAATTCCTTGCCAAATGGAAAAAGTGAGCGAAGTGAATTACAAGGTCAGACAACCAGGAAGGCGAAAGCCCGAACAGATCTATCACGTTAATCTGTTGAAAGCCTGGAGGGATAGAGAGTCCCTAGTCGCAGACACTTGGTCACCAGCTCAAACTGGTTGCGTGATTCCTGAGGTTGGAATAGCAGCCACCTTGTCACAACCCCAACAACAGGAGGTTAAGGAGTTTGTGCTTCGCAACAAGGAGGTATTCTCTGAGCTGCCGGGACAAACATCTGGGGTAGAGCATGACATCATTACCCCGCCCGGTGAAAGGGTGAAGTTAAAACCCTATCGGATCCCAGAGGCCCGACGGGAGGCAATACGGGAGGAAGTACAGAAAATGCTGAACTTAGGGGTGATAGAGGAGTCCCAAAGTGATTGGTCTAGTCCCATTGTGTTGGTGCCTAAACCGGATGGGAGCTGGCGATTTTGTAACGATTTTCGTCAGTTGAACAAAGTTACAAAATTTGACACCTACCCCATGCCACGTATAGATGAGTTGATCGACCGGCTGGGAACAGCCCGATACATGACGACTCTTGACCTCACAAAAGGGTATTGGCAAATCCCCCTGGCCAAATTGGCCAAAGAGAAAACCGCATTTGTAACCCCAGACGGGGCGTTCCAATATAAAAGAATGCCGTTCGGGTTACAGAATGCGCCGGCCACATTCCAGCGGAAAATGGACCAGATGCTGAGGCCCCATCGGAAGTATGCTGCGGCTTACCTGGATGACGTAATTGTCCATAGCACAGATTGGGCCTCACATCTGCCAAAAGTGCAAGCAGTCCTGGACTCTGTTCGGGAAGCGGGGTTTACGGCTAACCCCAAGAAGTGTACCATTGGGCAGGAGGAGGCCAAATATCTTGGGTACACCATTGGGAGGGGAGTAATAAAACCCCAACTCAACAAAGTCGAGGCCATCCAGAGTTGGCCACGTCCCAACAGCAAGAAGCAGGTACGAGCCTTTCTGGGAATCGCTGGGTATTATCGGCGATTCATTCCCCACTTTGCTTCTAAGGCTGTGCCCCTAACCAACCTAACGAAGGGGAAAGGGTCGGTCATGATTAAATGGACCCCCGAGGCTGAGGCAGCATTCCAATTCTTGAAACAAGCCTTATGTAGCCAGCCAGTGTTGTACTCACCCGACTTCTCTAAAGACTTTGTCGTACAAAGTGATGCGTCAGATGTGGGGTTAGGAGCAGTATTGTCCCAGGTCTGGAACGGGGAAGAGCACCCAGTCATTTACCTCAGCAGGAAGTTGAAGTCCCATGAGGTAAATTACGCCACCGTTGAAAAGGAGTGTTTAGCGGTGAAGTGGGCTCTAGATTCCCTTCGGTACTACCTGCTAGGTAGGCACTTTGACATGGTTACGGATCACGCTCCGTTAAAGTGGATGGCTCAAAACAAGGAAACAAATAGAAGAGTGAATAGGTGGTTCCTGGCCCTCCAGGAATTCAACTTCACAGTAAAGCATCGCCCTGGCGTTCAAATGGGGAATGTGGATGCTTTGTCTCGAGTACATGAATGCCTGATTGCTGGTGTTCCAACCCCGAGGTTAAAACAAGAGGGGGGGTATGTGACAGCAGGAAGGTAAAGTCACCTGGTTGCATCCAGGGGGGTAGATATATTTCGCCCAGATTCAGGCTTTACGCCGACTTATACAACTAGGTGGAGAGTTGTATAAGCCCAGCTGAGGCTAGTGGGCTCATGGATGACTCATACCTCTAGGGAGAGTGTGGGGCGTCGTGCAGACAGGGAGTTGATGAGACCAGCTGAAGCTTGTCAGCTCATTTAGGCCTCTATAAGAACTCCCAGCTTCATTAGATGTTAGCTCATGCCTGGACCCAGACCTGTGTGGACTGTCTAGGGAGAGTGAACCCCTGTGCGGTGAGACAAAGCCTGTGTGGCTATTTGCTTGGACATTTAAAACCAGGGACTTAGGGACTAGGACAGCACTAGGCTGATCCCAGTTGTTAGTTAGGAAACCTGTATGTTTAGTCAGAGGTCAAGTTGACCAGGATTTATTTTGTTTATGTTTCTTTTGGCTTTGCTGTGTTTTGTCACTGTAAATAGAAAATAAACCGCACCTTTTTTTTGATTTTGAAAACCACAACCTCCGTTTGCTGGGCCTGTTTTTGTGTGGGGAGCCCATCCCGGGGGTCACACACACCCGCTGCCGAGCTAACCCCCTCACAATAGTTTTAACATTTCGGAATTAAACATGAACCCCCTTCTCCAGCCTGATGAATCCCCACCAGATGCATCCATTCTTAAGTAACATCATGACCATTGTTGGTATAGCCTCTCTGGGGTTGAAAAAACTGGGACTATACCACAAACATAGGCTATTGTTTTAAGCAAAGCATGGCGATGCCTCAAAATGGTTAAATAATTAAATTATAGTGCATATACTTACTCAGGAAAAAATACTGATGTTGGTAATTATACGGCAGGTACTTTAACTTCTTCTTCCCATACTGTGAGGAGATGGGAGAACATAATTACCGGTAATTGCAAATCAGTGTTGGATGTCATCCACAGCACCAAGTTCGTTATTATGTTAGATAAATACAATATGAGTAAATTTCATAATTAACTTAAAATATTTTTCATAAACTGTGATTATCAAAAAGTCTTAGTGCTGCAGATTGATAGGGCTGACCTCATTGAATGGTTCCATGTTAGAAAGCCATGTAAGAAGACTAACCAGGCAGCAGTCAAATATCATTCCAAAATGAAATACACTGTACATGAAAATTGTTCACGTACAAACTCAAGACTGAGAAAATAGGTCAATTTCAGCAAAAGTATTTCCAATGTACTGGTTCACATACCACTTATTGTATGTAAAGTAGTGCAAACAGTACAAAGATTAGATGAAGGCTAAGGCCCCTTTCACACTAGTGCGTCTTCAAAGTCGGGCGATTTTACCGCGATTCGTGGACGCAATTTCAGGGAATGCCTGTGTAAGTGGCATCAAAATCGGATCAAAGTAGTGCAGGAACTACTTTGAAGTCGGAACAACTTAAAGTCATACTAATATGAATGGTTGTCATTGGAAATCATGGGAAACGGCTCACAAATCGTGGGACAAGTCGTATAAGTGTGAAAGGGGCCTAATCTATAGTGTCCTCATAAACTTATATAAACCCTAAAAATAATAAACATTTATCTGGTATATCATCCTTTCTCCTGGCAGCCTACAAATTTGTCTCCCCACCTTTCTAGGTCAAGTGAGCAGTTTAGAACTATTGTTTACTTGATCCTTCTTGAAGAAGCTTTGCTTGAACTCTGCTGCTCCTCTTTAGTAGAGACCATGTGATTGGCATCAAGGAGTGAAGACCAAGGATCGAGGATTCCAGTAGGAAGACATGTATTTCTAACATCTCTGTGAAATTTGTTATAATTATTCTTGAGCATGGTTGGTATAAAACAAGCTTATGTGGACAGTATGGGTCCTTTTTAGACCAGATCATTTCTTGCATTTTGTCCACATCACAAGCAATAAATCTGATTAAGCTGATTGAAGTTAGTTTTTTTGCTCTTCACATGCATATTTAGTTACAGTATGCCAAAAAGGCATGAGATAAATTGCTTCTATTATGATGCCAGCTCTATTTAGTGTTCAAGCTGGATTGCCATGTCCTGTTTCTCCAAGGGGGATTCTGGCTCCAGTCCTGAGTTTAACAGAGCAGGGCATGCTCTACCAGTAAAATCCTTCCCCCAGCACATACATATTGGGCTTTCTTCTGTATCCTGTGCCCACACAGCTCCCTTCCCAGAATCTATGCCAATATTGAAAGTACCTCCAGTACACGGCGCTCATCAACCAGTTTTTACACCAGCAGGGTATGTGCATTTACCCATCAAGGACAAGTCTCCAGAGTATGCATTCAATTGTCGGTGGCAAGTCTCAAGATTATGTGCAATAACCCCTCAGTGAGAGGTCTCTAGGCTATTAGCATTATCCTTACAGTGGGTATTTTTTTATAGTGCCTTAACCCCTCCCAGTGGCCAGTAGCATTTATTCTTTAACAGATAGTACATACACAAAATAAAACTTAAATATCTTGTATGAAACATTACACTAGCACACAATTATGACAATTAACAAGCTGCACCAAAAATTACACCAATAATGAACAGTCACACATTTGCTAGTAAATGATTATATGACAAATTGCACAGTGATATGTGGCACATACCTCCACAGGCTGGGTGTCACCCAACACAAAAATGTGGACCATGTTCACATCTGGATCCTTGCTGAATATATTAGGCTTGGCATGGTGCTGAAAATGTCGATGGTTCCACCAGTTGGCTGAAGCTCCCTGATAGCAGATGGACTCAAGTAAGCTAAGCAGCAAGATTGAATATCAGTACATAGCTCTACAACTCGCACATGTCCGTAGATGTAACCCATGTTTGTGAATGACTTGTTTTCTATCACTGCCATATATATACCTAGATCTGCTGCAAACCGTTTCATTGTGCTTGTAATAGTGAATAGAATATCAATAAACAATCTTTTGAAAAAAGTGGGAAACTGTTTCATTGAAGAGTAATTGAAGTGGGCTCATCTGTTCTAAATCGTGCTTCAGAGTTGATAAAGCACCTGGAACATTTGAGCCCTTTTTCAGCACTTTGAGTGCTCTGAACTCCTTAAAACAGAATCAAAAATAGCTGATTGGCTGGGGACTTAGAGCTTACTGAAACATTATCCAACGTATAAAAAAAAAAGAAAAGTACATTTCATAACAATTTTATGCACCAATGAACATTGCATTGTGCAAGTGTTGTACGTGTTATTTTATTTGAAAGACCCCACTTAAACTGGCACAGTTGGGAAAAATGCCATTCAACCACACTCAAAAATACACCTTGCAAGATCTTTATCCTTAAATACCTCAAGGCAACACATTAGTGGAAACAGATTCTATGGAATCCCATAAAGATGCTTACATCTATGCAGTTTCCTTGTATTGGAAAATACAGAAAATGGATGACCAACCATCTGGCAAGTACCTTTAAAGGGAATCTATAATGGCTTTGTATACATATTCTTCATTTATGTTTTATGTTCAGGGAAAAAGCATACAGAGCCAAAACTTCAATTAGGAAGGAGCAGTCAACAAGTGCAGAGCTAGTGCTGGGCTTTCTTACTAGAAAGTCCAGCATTCTCTGACAGAACTGTAATAAATGCAAATATGTGATATAGCAATTTTAAACATACAGGAAACATATAAAAGAACTTAGATTAGATTGATTGATCACATTTTACAGTAGATTCCCTTTGAAGGGACACTGCCACCTTGCCCCTGCAGGGCAAAGTGACAGTGCTCTGTCCTTTATACTCACCTTGCCTCTGCTACCTCACCACTCCTTCTGATGCCCAGCAGGCATTGCAACCCAAAGAAGAGGTAATGACTGCAACCCAAAGAAGAGGTCATGTTGATGGTGTTCAAGGCTAAAGATTGTCTGCTACACCTGAACACTGTTACGGGAGGACATGCCTTACTATAGCTGGAACTGCAGGATAGTGTCACCTGCTGTGACAGAAGAAGGAGCAACGAGGGAACATGAGAAAAATGAGTAAAAGGGGGTCTCCTTAAATGTGTTTTCCAAAGCACAGGTCTATACAAATCATCTAGATTCACTTTTGGCACCAGTGAGGATCTCTTTTTTTATTCCCCCCTGTTTTCTGAACTTTCCCCCAAAAATTCCATGAGTCTGAAAAAAATAGAACATCAGAAAAACAGAAATTGTAATGGTGTGCTGAACATCCACAGAAAGGAACTGACTCTGATAGGTATACTCATCTACCTCATTGCCCTCTAAACTCATAACATTATCCACACAGAATATGATTTTATTAAAATACCAATATACTGTGTTTCTACCTTTTTGTAGAGAAAATGTACATAATCTGTTTATATTCTCCTTATCTATGTGTATGCTAGATATCAGATGTCATATCTAGGATCTGAATTATATTTCCATTATACAGCTAATCACCCCCTCTGTGACAGCACCTTCAGATGGCCAATGACGAATTTATGGCCGATATGATTCCATTTTGACGTCTTGAAGACAGATAAGTGTCCAAAGTCATGTTGCAGCCAACCAGCCTGGGCCTGCAAAAAAATAAATGTACCATGAATATATACATCCAGGGTGCTGAAATTAACAGTACAAAACGAATATCTTTAAGAGTGTTAACCAGTGGAGTAATGTATAAACTAGAGAAACTGGAAGATGATGATGTTGTTTAAACACCCAATCAGATTACAGCTGTAATTTTCCTGTCCATGTTAGCAAATTCAACCAAGAATTTTATTGGTAACATGTTCACGCTTTGGTTTCCTTATATTTTATACACCAAGTCCATTAGGTCTCTTATAAGAATTAACTAATTCACCAGGCAATTGATTTACAATGAATTGAAATGACCTGAGAAATTGAGAGAAGCAGAATGGTGATTATGGTTGGTATCCATCCAGTGCCAAGGTAGTAGAGGGTAGCCCAAGCGAGAACCTCTAGGACCAGGATGTGTGATAGGTAGAGACCGAAGAACACCACACTGCCTTTGAAAAGTCCCATGTCTTCTGCTGTTTTGCGTAATTTCCTAAAGTCTTCCACTTGCTCCATCTGTATGAAGACAGTATTGCATAAGGAAAGCTTAACATTGCAATAAAATCTGAATGATTCTTTAAATGAACATGAATGTAGCAATTTCTTCATGGTAGCTCCAAACAAAACAAAAGTCAACAGTTCTTTCCCACATGGAGTGGGTCTGCTTTCCTAAATGTAACCTTCATATACTTGAATTTTGTTTGCTGTTCTTAAAGTGGTTGTAAAACTCAGACATGAAATATGAACTAAGCATATCCCTCTCTAGTGTGTACTTGTCTCAATTAAGAGCACTGTGTGGGTGATTTACTAAAGACCTGCGCCTGTGGTGCAGTGGAGAAATTGGAGCAATTGCACAAAAAACGGGACTCAAAACACTTATCAAAAATGATGGTGCACTTATATGCACCAAACCATATTTACATAGGAAGCGCTGTTGCGCACTTGGGCAATCTTTTGCGCCTACCATTTGCAAGCGCAGCCAATGTAATCTTCAACATTTTTGTCTGAATACTGTAGATAACTTTACTAGTTTACCATCTTCTGTTACCAGGCTAAAAAGTATGTATATAATATTGTTTAAATGCACAAATTCTGCCCAGAACATGTAGATCTGTCTTACAACTAATCAAGCCTTTTTACACCCTTCTTTCAGTTTACTCAACTGCACATGTGCATTGACAAAACACACCATTTTATGCTCGCCTGACAGGGCGCACGCGCTTTAGCTTGTTAAATATGTGTGTTGCACACGGGCGCATCTGCGTTCTCCAGAGTGCACAACTGATTATACATTGAGCTTGTGCTCATTGTAATGCTGATCATGTTAATGAGCTTTTCCTTATTACATGGAGAATATTGCTTCCACTTTTATTCCTTTCATTCACTTCTTTTTGAAACAACTCAATAATCATTCTAGAGATCTTCCTCCTATCAACAACTGTGCAGGTGTTTACTGGACTTGTAATTGTGCATTTTATGGTGATAGTCTATAATCATTGGTGGAGCCAAAACTTCCATGAAAACATCTTCTCAACACATGTCTGTTTATTGTGCATTCTGGACAATTCTCTCCCCATACACTGTGCAATCTGATTGCACAGTGTATGTGGAAATGAATTGCTCAGAGAAATGAGTGGATGTAAATGTCATCCAATCAGATTGGACAGTGTATGGGGAAAGAATTGTCCAGAATGCACAATACACAGACATGTGTTGAGAAGATGTTTTCATGGAAGTTTTGGCTCCACCAATGATTATAGACTATCACCATAAAATGCACAATTACAAGTCCAGTAAACATCTGCACAGTTGTTGATAGGAGGAAGATCTCTAGAATGAATATTGAGTTGTTTCAAAAAGAAATGAATGAAAGGAATAAAAGTGGAAGCAATATTCTCCATGTGATAAGGAAAAGCTCATTAACATGATCAGCATTACAATGAGCAAGTGCCCGATGTCTGTTTCATATTTAAGAATGTGTATGCGCCCGTACGTGCAACGATTCCGCGAATCCGCGCAAGTCGACAGCATGCGCCATGTCGCAATAATTATTCCTGCCCGCGCAAATGCGCCAACATTTTCCTAAATCAGCCCCTAAGTGTCATTTTTGTCTGCTGTTTCAATACTCTGCTATCAGCATGATTCACTTCTGAGAAGTTTTCCTAATCTCCAGCTGATTGACAGCTTCAGCTCTGTTCCTGTGTGCTGTGAGGAGGGGGCAGTGTGATGGGGCACACTGGCAGCAATTTATGAGCACACTGGCAGCAATTGATGGGGCACACTGGCAGCAATTGATGGGGCACACTGGCAGCAATTGATGGGCACAGTGGCGGCAATTGATGGGCACAGTGGCAACAATTGATGGTTACAGTAGCTGCGTTTGATGGCACAGTGGTGGCAATTTATGGGTACAGCCGCTGCATTTGATGAGCACAGTTGCTGCGCTTGATGGGCACAGTGGCTCCGTTGGATGGGCACAGTGGCTACAATTGATGTTTTTTTTTTTTTCAGTTTGTTTGCACCCCCAAAAATTTTTGAGCACCAGCCGCCACTGGGCCTTTGTCAAGGTAGAGGGAATTATGAACAGTTCCAAATACCAGTCGATATTGTCACAAACCTTCAGGCATCAGCTAGAAAGCTAAATATGAAGAGGAACTTCATCTTTCAGCATGACAATGATCCAAAGCATACATCCAAAATCAACAAAGCAATGGCTGCCAGTGTGTGCCCATCAATTGCTGCCAGTGTGCCCCATCAATTGCTGCCAGTGTGCCCATCAATTACTGCCAGTGTGCCCCATCAATTACTGCCAGTGTGCCCCATCAATTGCTGCCAGTGTGCCCCATCAAGTACTGCCAGTGTGCCCCATCAATTGCTGCCAGTGTGCCCCATCAGTTGCTGCCAGTGTGCCCCATCAATTGCTGCCAGTGTGCCCCATCAATTACTGCCAGTGTGCCCCATCAATTACCGCCAGTGTGCCCATCAATTGCCGCCAGTTTCCCCCATCAATTGCCGCCAGTATGCCCCATCAATTGCCGCCAGTTTGCCCCATCAATCCCCGCATGCAATTAGCATGTCAGGAGATTGTGACTGGCTCTCTATGGAGCCGGTTCACACATCTCCGGAGTGGCTCCGGTGCGGATTGCACAGGAGTCCTGTGTGTCTTCTGGTCCGTTTCAGGTCCGAATTCAGCCGAAAATTCGGACTGAAATCGGACTTGAAATGGTGAACAGGGACGCACCGGACCCCTGCTGTGAGCCGCTCCGTGATGCGGTGTGAACCCAGCCTAAAGGTGGAAAACGTTCTGAAATGATTTATTTTCACCTATGGCGACAATGACTCCTTGTTCTGTGCATAATACCCCAATCCATGGCCCTCTACCTAGCTAAGGCCTAGTCTCTGTCCAACAATAAATGACTCCCCCTCTCTATTCGGGGTACTGTTTGTCACTCCTCATTACTAAAAGCTGTTGCAAAGTCTATATATCCTCTCTCGTATGCCTAGTGCCTTATGTCTCAGAAATATCTCTGGCACGCATTTGTACATCCGTAACAACCTCTTATTGTTACTTACAAATGATGTATTACTTAATGCTTTATGTTCAAGAATTCAGACCAAATTTTATGTACCTTAACATGTCAATTGTTATACACTTCAATAAAATACAATAAATTATTTATCTTTGTCTCATTTTTTTACATCACAGAAACCTGACTATTTAACAGGGGTGTGTAGACTTTTTATATCCACTGTATATATATCACAAAGTAACAGTGCTTGTGTGCCATTAGCTACCACACGTTTCACCTTCATCCTGCAGTCCTCTTCTCTTTACCTTATTATAATACAGGAAAACCATTTCTGAAATTCAGAAATCACCCAACCCACATGCATGGGGCTCTGTGAATTCTGGCTGCAGTGGATTACATAGGACTTGGAGACATTTCTGACTTAAGCACAATGGCAGTTTTCCATCGTCATAATGAAGCACAAATACAAGCATTATTAAATCATGTTCTCCCTAGGACACAGGTATCAGTGGTATAGGTTACCTCCACTCCCCCATAATGCTACACAACTGAGCAAAAGACAATACACAAACCTGTCAAGCATTGTGGTCCATTCCCCTGAGGTTGAGCTAAGTGACCCAGATGGCCTGCCCACCTTCTACCTAAGTGAGAATTACCTTACCATATGCTAAAAATAGTGCAAAAGACCTAACTGATACAGGAAGACTTTGCTTAATAACAATGGGCATTTAGATATGCCTAGCCACTGGAAAAGAACAAGCTTTGCAATTATCATAGATTTGCAATCCTGGCTCATGTTTCTGAAGAGGTCAGGGACTGAGATAGCTTGAGAATATTGTTAATAATACAGGAACCCAGAACAATAAGCCTGCATGAATAATGGAGAAACTAGATTATATTACTCAGCAAATGACATGCACAAATAAATAAAGTATGCTGCGCTAATATAATCAACTCTGTGCTGAATTGTGCCACAAATCCCAAGTGCTATTTATCATACAGATGCACCACTTTCATGTGATAATCATTGCCACATATGCTGTAAACAGGTGAAGATATTTCAAATATACACTATATTACCAAAAATGAAGGCATCCCAGTCTAATGCTGGCCATACATTATACGAAAAATCGTCCGAAATTCGTTATTTAGACAGTTTGTTCGTTTTCCGGCCAGTTAATGGGCACAAAATTGATAATCGTTGGGACGTTTTTGAGCCGAAAAAACGAAGGACAAGTTTGGACATTTTCTGCCGAACAAACGATAAATTGGAAGGTTAATGCGTTTCCTGTCCGAACTGTCTGCATTAGGTATATGTAAAAAAAATGAATAAAAAATGCATTCATGTATCTCCACTGAACGATTTATCGGCCATTACATGATGGCACTATCGTTTGCACCCATGGCTGAATGTTCGTTTTTCGAAAATGGGTTCGGACGATTTTTCGTATAGTGTATGGTCAGCATTAGTCTGTAGGGTTCAATATTGAGTTGGCCCACCCTTTGCAGCTATAACAGCTTCATCTCTTCTAGGAAGGCTGTCCACAAGGTTTAGGAGTGTGTCTATGGGAAAGTTTGACCATTCCTCCAGAAGCGCATTTGTGAGATCAGGCACTGATGTGGACAAGAAAGCCTGGCTTGCATTGTACATTCTAATTCATCCCAATGTTGTTCTATCGGGTTGGGGTCAGGACTCTGCACAGCCCAGTCAAGTTCCTCCACCCCAAACTTGCTCATCCATGTCATTATGTACCTTGCTTTGTACACTGGTGCGCAGTCATGTTGGAACAGGAAGGGGCCATCCCCAAACTGTTCTCACAAAGTTGAGAGCATGAAATTGTCCAAAATGTCTTGGTATGCTGACACCTTAAGAGTTCCCTTCGCTGGAACTAAGGGGCCAAGCCCAACCCCTGAAAAATAACCCCGCACCATAATCCCCCCTCCACCAAATGATTTGGACAAGTGCACAAAGCAAGGTCCATAAAGACATGGATGAGCAAGTTTTGGGTGGAGTAATTTGACTGGTCTGCACAGAGTCCTGACCTAAACCTGATAGAACTGTTTTTGGAAGAATTAGATCGGCGACTGTGAGCCTGGCCTTCTCGCCCACATCAGTGCCTGACCACACAAATGCGCTTTTGGAAGAATGGTCAAACATTTCCATAGACACACTCCTAAACCTTGTGGGCAGCCTTCCTGAAAGAGTTGAAGCTGTTATAGTTGCAAAAGGGTGGGCCAACTTAATATTGAACCCTGCGGACTAAGACTGGGATGCCATTAAAGTTTATGTGCGTGTAAAGGCAGGTGTCCCAATACTTTTGGTAATATAGTGTATGTATTTTGAACAATTGTAAGTGTTAAAAAACAAAAGTGTCCACAAATAAAAGTCCTCCAAAAAATAATGAAAAACTTCCACAAGTGAAAAATTCTTCTGTTTTGTGTTCAGGTGTAACTCCACCACCAACTCTTATGGACATACTCTCACCTTATCTTTTTGAACTTTAAATTAAACGGTGAATGCACATATTCCTTTTAGAACCTGGACAGGGCTGTCACTCCACCAATGTTTCCAGATCTTATCAAGCATTAAGGATAAGGATTCATATAACCAGCTCAGAGAGATGCAAAATGAAACACCATAGTGCCCTCTGCAAATCGAAATCTTTACTGCTAAATATTTACTGCATTAATGAATAAAAATGCTCTTACATGAAGACAGATCACTTTCACTTTAAATCACGCATGCTGGAGAGCCGCACTCTGGGGAGAGACAATGAGCCTGCCAGTACCATGCAGCCATCCGCTCTGCTTGTCTCTCCTGACGCCCTAGGCTGCACCTCCTCTCACCACGACCTCCCTTTGTTTCGCCCAACATGTTTCGTGCAAAGCCCCTGATGACGTTGTGACGACGAAACATGTTGGATGGAGAGCACTATGGTATTTCCTTTTATATCTCTCTGAGACGGATATATGGAGTGATCCTTGATAAGATCTGGAAACATCAGTGGAGTGACCGCCCTGTCCAAGTTCTAAAAGAGATATGTGCATTAGACCTTTTACTTTGGAGGTCAATAAGATAAGGTGAGAGCATACTCATAAGTGGTGTTACAACTGAACACAGAACAGAAGAATTTTTCACTTGTGGAAGTTTTTCATTATTTGTGGGTGTTTGTAAATGGTTAACACTTACAATTGTTGTCTTCACCTGTTTATGGCACATGGTATTGATTATCACAAGAAAGTGGTGCATATGTATGATAAATAGCACTGGTAATTTGCAGCACAACACAGCTCAGAGTTGATTATATTAGCACAGAATACTTTATTTATCAGTTTAGGTGTTTAATCACTTCATGTTTGCAGCCCTATTTATAGATTGTGCTTGAGATCTCTTTTTTTAATATTGGTTGAAGTGACATGCACAGCTAGCTTCATACAATTCACCCTTTCTTATCCAGAAGGAACTCATTTGCATTTAATAAGGCAAAACAACAGTGTAATTAAAATGAGAAGCCATTGGAATCAGGAAACAAATTAACACTTTTAAAGCAGTATTAAACCCCAAATCATGTATTATATTGCAGCTTTCCCACTCTGATACGCTTATATTTATTTATTTAAAACCTTAAGAGAAATGTTTTTTTTTTGCTGTAACTGCTTATAACATTATAGCCGGAGTTCTGCTTCAAATTGTCATTGTATATAAATCTGCTAATACATCTAACACTCCTCTCCCCCCAGACTGACAATGCTGCTGTCCAAATGGGCCCCCTATGCTCCTTCATCCAGAGTGGGGGCACTTTAATACAGGAGGTGAGTTACTGGCCAGATCACCAGGTGAAAATGGAGGGGAAAAAAGCCTGAAAAAAAAAAAATGCAGCCAGCACATCTAAGGATTGATAAGATTCAATATATAAAATTTTTGGTGTTGGGTTTAATATCGCTTTAACCACTTTCCGACCAGCCACTGTATATATACGGCGGCCGCGGCAGGTCTGCTCTATTGCGTGAACCGCCGTACCCGTTTGGCGGTCCGTGCATGTGACACTGTGGGCGCGCACCCGCTGCACGCCGCAGGAGCAAGGTGGCTAGTCCCGCAAACTCAATGTCATCCGGCGACCCGTGATCGCAGTACACAGAGACAGAACGGGGATCTATGTAAATAAGGCGGATCCCCATTCTGACAGGAGACATCATGGAGATCTGCTGTTCCCAATGATTGGGAACATCGATCTCTGTGGTGTTCCAGTGAGCCCAGCCCCCACACAGTTAGAACACACCCAGGGAACACAGTTAACCCCTTGATCGCCCCCTAGTCTTCACCCCTTCCCTGCTAGTGTCATTTGTACATTGATCAGTGCAAACCAATCAATATACGCTTATTGCGGGTTTTTTTTACCAAAAATATGTAGCAGAATACATATTGGCCTAAATTGATGAATACTTTTTTTTGGATATCTATTATAGCAGAAAGTAAAAATATATTTTTTTTTTCCAAAATTTTGTTATTTTGTTTATAGCGCAAAAAATTTAAAAACGCAGAGGTAATCAAATACCACCAAAAGAAAGCTCTATTTAAGGGAAACAAAGGACATTAATTTTGTTTGGGTACAATGTCGCAAGACAACGCAATTGTCAGTTAAACCGACGCAGTGCCATATCACAAAAAATGGCCTGGTCATTAAAGGGGTAAAACCTTCCAGGGCTGAACTAGTTAATTACCAATCTGTAAAAGTTTAGAGATAAATGTATAACAGGAAATGTGTTCTGAAAATACCAACACAAGCTAGGAAGTTGGTACTTTGGTCTGCCTCTTCCTGCCCCCTTGTTATTGGTTGTACAAGATTCTACAGGAGGCAGGACAAGAACTGACTTTCTAGTTGAAGTCAGTATTTGTATAACACAAAGCCCTGCATTTACAGGGGTACCTTAGAAGGAAAATTATGATGCACACTTTTATGAAGCCCAAAAAAAGTTCATCTGGAAAAAAATAACTGCAGGTACACTTTAAGTTTATTTCACAGACACAGTTTTAGTTTTGTGTTAATTAAACATGGGTTATTTTATGTGGCCACCCTACAGTATATAAAGAATACCGGGTAACAGATTCTTTAAAATAGCCCCTGACCCTTCCAACTAGCTGACTGGCTTCTCATGTCTCTATGAACTGTCTACATCAGTGGTTCTCAACCTGGGGTCGGGACCCCCTCGGTGGTCGAATTACAATTTGCCAGGGGTCACCAAATCCTGGGCTGTTCCTGAAGCCTGCATCACTCTCCCAGCCTTTTCGCAGCCATCCAGCAGGGCTGTCCCTGGAGCCTGTTCCCGTCCAGCAGGGCTGTCCCTGGAGCCTGTTCCCGTCCAGCAGGGCTGTCCCTGGAGCCTGTTCCCGTCCAGCAGGGCTGTCCCTGGAGCCTGTTCCCGTCCAGCAGGGCTGTCCCTGGAGCCTGTTCCCGTCCAGCAGGGCTGTCCCTGGAGCCTGTTCCCGTCCAGCAGGGCTGTCCCTGGAGTCTGTTCCCACCCAGCTGGGCTCTTCCTGGAGCCCGCGGCTGCCCATTCTGCCTCTTCGCAGCTGCCCATTCAGTTCACGGCATGGGTGGGGGGCAGAGACTAGAGGGTCCACTGACAGGTGAGGATTGTGAAGTAGGAGGGGCTGGAGGAGACCCTATCTCTTGATTTCGGCATAGGTGTCACTGCTGCGAGACACCACAGAGCTGGACACACAGTGAGTAACACTACCTGTGATTAGAGTTGCCATTAAAAGTCCCCACTACAGTTCTCAGATCAGCAGATGACCTTGATCAAGAGCACCTAAGTTGGCTGATCAGAACTCTCCCCAGCACTGCCACTCATCCCATTCCCCCACCAAGGAGTAGGAGAAGGAATAAAAATAGAGAATACATGGAAGGGAGAGGAAAAGAGAGGGAGGAACAAAGAAAAAGGGAGATAATTAATAAGGGAAAGAACAAGAAAGACGACTAAAGAGAGGGATGGGAGGAAACAAGAAATTAGGATAGAGAGAGATAAAAGGGAAAGAAAGGAGAACAAAGAGGGAGTGGTACATCCTAAAATGTACCATAGGGGGTTTTAATACTGTAGGAGTGGAAGGGACTCAGGGAGCGCTAAATGTCCATGGGTTAGAGGTGCAAATGACTTGGGTGCTGACAACCCAAGGCAAGGTAATTTTACTGTTAGGGGTCCCCACAACTTGGGAAATGTTATCAAGGGGCCAGGGCACTAGAAAGTTTGAGAACCACTGATCTACTTTGTTCCTCATTTGCCGAGAAGCATATGCTGTCTCTTGAATTAATCATCTTCGACATAAACCTGCCTATGCAGGTAAAGGACTCCAGTAGATAAAAACAAAGTGCAGCTTTGACTAAAGTTGAATAATGCCTTTGCTATAGATGTAGAACATCTACATACCTCTTGAAGCCAGGCTGAAAACGTATGGAGATGGCATCCCTCGTCCTGCCTTGTTGCTAGGACGTTGCTAAGACACTCTCAGCTGTTACTGCTCACCCTCACCATCATAGGAACAAGCTTTTAAAGCCCCACACATGCATGGTCCACTCTCTCCATTGTCGCAGCATTGCTGAGCTCACAGCTACTGCAGTAGTGGTGACAGAGCGTATACGAGAGGGTCTGAATTGCTGAAAGAGTTCACTCCTGTGATGGCGGAGTGAGCAGTACCAGCTGGGAGTGCCTTAGCAACGTCCTAGGAGCAAGGCAGGATGGGATGATGTCATCTCTAGGAGTCTTTCAACCAGGTTTCAGTAGGTAAGTAAATGGTCTACACCTATAACAAGAGTATTATTCAACTTTGTTCAAAGCTGCACAGTTAATTTTTATCTACAGGTACCCCCTTATTAGCATAGGCAGTGCTTTGGTAAAGGGTAAACCCTTTAAAGTAAACCTATCATGAGGGAAATATAAAGGCTGCCACCACTGAACTCTGAAAACACTTATTGCCTGCCAGTTATACTGACTCACTGACTCCAATACTATTTGAACTACTGACTGAGAACAAAATTATTCCAACGGGGAAAGTCGAAAAAAGTCAGAAGCCTTTTTCTGCTTGCTCTAGTTAGTGTATTAAAGTGTCACTAAACCCCCATCATAAAAAAATATCAATACAGTGGAACCTTGGATTACGAGCATAATCCGTTCCAGGAGAATGCTTGTAATCCAAAGCACTCGCATATCAAAGCGAGTTTACCCATAAAAGTCAATGGAAACGAAGATAATTAGTTCCACATTGACTTCTATGGCATGCAATACCGGCTCTGAGTGTCGCCCCCGCACCTCTGGCGAAATGCGGTACTGCACACCGCAGAGGCTTGAATCCTGCTCATTTTGTGAGACAATACTCGCAAACCGAGTCAGGATTTAAAAAAAAAAATTGCTCAAATTGCAAAACGCTCGTTAACCGCATTACTCGCAATCTGAGGTTCCACTGTACATGGTGTATTGCATGCTGTCCATACTCACTCAGTCACTATGGAATTTGTTTTCTGTAGTCTGCAAAAAACCTGATTGATCCTGCTGTTCTCTATCTCCTCCTGTCCATATCCCCGTTGCAGTTGGGGATTTTACAGAGCAGTGTTGGCAGCTCTGCACATGCTCAGTTTTCAGTGAGTTTCTATGCTGAGCATTTCCTCCCTATCACATCTGAGCAGCCCATGTGACTATAAAATCACACATGTGGGTGTATACACAGTGGTAAATGACAGCCCACTTCCTCCCTCCTTCTTAATGTCCACTAACCAGCTAAACACAATGGGGGCAGGATATTATATTTAGATTGATGGAGGATTCACCTCCCTGTTATTCTAAAACACGGGCTGGAGGGGCGTGACATCCAACCACACCATGTTATTGTTAAAAAATAAAGATTTGATTTCAAACATATAAATTTGTATGAAAACAGTTTATTGATTTATATTAATTATTTATTTTTTATTTTGTATCCCAAAGGCTATTTTTTTTTTTTTAAATGTGACAAGCAGCAGAGGACTAGAAGCTCCTCCTGCTTATGTTTCCCTTCAGACATTCTGGGAATTAGATGGGTCATGTGACAGCTGTATATCGGTTAGGAGAAAGTTACTTAGATACTAAGAAATTGGGGGGGGGAAATCCAAAAATGTTGAGGTGTCTTCAGAGCAGGAAGTAAGGGCAATCCTCCATCTCTTAAAGATGGGAATTCTCTTTACTTTGGAGCGATTTCCTCTCATTTCCCGTTACGTCTCCAGCCAGTCTTTACGCAGCAATATGATAATAGACTTACATTTTTTCCACGGTCCTGGCTGGGCTCATTCTCGTCCAGTTCACCAACATACAGCGGCTTGAGAAATTTCCTCACAAAATTCAGATCTGGATGAAATGCATGGAAAGCTTCCTGTGTGAAAAAAACAATTACTAGGTAATTTCTTGCTGTTAAAGAATATTTCCAAGCAACACGTAAAAGCAACAAAGCAAAGGGTAGTCTACTAACTTACCATAAAGACATTGGGGGTTATTTATGAAAGGCAAATCCACTTTGCACTACAAGTGCAAAGTTCACTTGAAATTGCACTGAAAGTGCACTTGGAAGTGCAGTCGCTGTAGATCCGAGAGGAACATGCAAGGAAAATAAAAAACAGCATTTTAGCTTGCATATGATTGGATGATAAAATCAGCAGAGCTTCCCCTCATTTCAGATCTACCCCTCAGATCTACAGCGACTGCACTTCCAAGTGCACTTTCAGTGCAATTTCAAGTGCACTTTGCACTTGTAGTTTGCATTAGTAGTGCAAAGTGGATTTGCCTTTCGTAAATAACCCCCATTGCATCACCACCTCTTAGGGCCCTTTCACACTGCTCTGTAGCAAAATCATATGCTTTTTTTCCCCACGATTTTGCTGTGTTTCATATGCATTTCCTTTGCATTTGTGGTGCGTTTTTGGGTTGCCTGCACCTGTGAAAAATGGACATGCGACTCAAAAACGCACCAAAAACGCAAATCACTGTGCATTTTTACCGCAATTTTGCCGCAACTTCCATTCATTTCAATAGGAAGCTGTGTTTTTGGTGCAGTTTTCAACGCAGCACCAAAGATGCAGCATGCGGGACTTTTCAAAATGCATGGCACCCACAGCGCAGTGGTGTGAAAAGTCCCATAGGATTTAAAAGAAAACTTTTAAACTAGATGGCTTGCACCCGACGGTCCTTAAGGAACTCAGTCAAGTAATAGCCAGACCTTTGTTCCTCATTTTTACGAACAGCCTACTGACTGGAATGGTACCAGCTGATTGGAGAAAAGCCAATGTAGCACCAATATTTAAAAAAGGGCCAAGATACATCCCTGGAAATTACAGACCAGTTAGCCTAACATCAATTGTATGCAAGCTCTTGGAGGGGATGATAAGGTATATACAAGATTTTAGTAATGACAACGGTATCATTAGCAGTAATCAGCATGGATTCATGAAGAATCGTTCTTGCCAAACCAATCTATTAACCTTCTATGAGGAGGTGAGCTGACATCTAGATAAAGGAAGGCCCCGAAGATGTGGTGTATCTGGATTTTGCAAAAGCATTTAATTCAGTTCCCCATAAACATTTACTGTACAAAATAAGGTCCATTGTCATTGACCATAGGGTGAGTACATGGATTGAAAACTGGCTACAAGGGCGAGTTCAGAGGGTAGTGATAAATGGGGAGTACTCAGAATGGTCCGGGGTGGAAAGTGGGGTCCCCCAGGGTTCTGTCTTGGGACCAATCCTATTTAATTTATTCATAAACGACCTGGACCAGGGGTGTCAAACTCAATTTCATCGTGGGCCACATCAGCATTATGATTGCCTTCAAAAGGGCCGGTTGTATCTTTAAGATTAGATGTCCAGCACATCCCCTCCCCTTACATTAGATGTCAAGAGCCACCCCACCATCAGAAGTTGAATCCCCTACTCTCCCTTACTTCACACTGCACCCCCCCCCCCCCTTTTCTTATGCTGCTGCTAGGAAGAAGCTGGATGCATTGCTTGAAAGCAGAAAGTAAGGGTCTGGAGGAGGACCAGAGGAGGGCTGGAGCTCTCCTGCAGCTACAGGAGAGGTACGAGGGCCACATGAAATGGCCTGGAGGGCCGGATTCTGCCCGCATGCCTTGTGTTTGACACCTGTGACCTAGAGGATGGGATAAACAGCTCAATCTCTGTATTTGTGGACGATACTAAGCTAAGCAGGGCAATAACTTCTCCGCAGGATGTGGAAACCTTGCAAATAGATCTGAACAAATTAATGGGGTGGGCAACTACATGGCAAATGAGGTTTAATGTGGAAAAATGTAAAATAATGCATTTGGGTGGCAAAAATATGAATGTAATCTACTCCCTGGGGGAGAACCTCTGGGGAAATCTAGGATTGAAAAGGACCTGGGGTCCTAGTAGATGGTAGACTCAGTAATGGCATGCAATGCCAAGCAGCTGCAAGCAAAGCAAATAGAATATTGGCATGCATTAAAAAGGTGATTAACTCCAGAGATAAAACTATATTTCTCCCACTCTACAAGACTCTGGTCCGGCTGCACCTGGAGTATGCAATCCAGTTCTGGGCTCCAGTCCTCAGGAAGGATGTGCTAGAACTGGAGAGAGTCCAGAGAAGGGCAACAAAACTAATAAAGAGACTGGAGGACATTAGTTATGAGGAAAGGTTGCGAGCACTGAACTTATTCTCTCTGGAGAAGAGACGCTTAAAAGGGGATATGATGTACAAATAGACCCCACGATAGAGTTAAAACTTTTCAGCGTAAGGGAATTTAATAAAACACGTTGCCATTCACTAAAATTAGAAGAAAAGCAGTTTAACCTTAAACTGCGTAGAGGGTTCTTTACTGTAAGAGCGGTTAGGATGTGGAATTCCCTTCCACAGGCGGTAGCATCAGTGGGGGGCATCGATAATTTCAAAAAACTATTAGATAAGCACCTGAATGACCACAACATACAGGGATATACAATGTAATACTGACATAAAATCACACACATAGGTTGGACTTGATGGACTTGTGTCTTTTTTCAACCTCATCTACTATGTAACATTTTTCAATGCGGAGTAGATTCCATGCCACTCTGCATTGATGCAGTAATTCAGGAGCCCCGACCAAGTATTGAGTGCATACTGGACATACTTTTCAGTAAGCCAATATTTCTGTATTAAAAATCTTCTTCTTTTTTTTCTTTTTTTATTGGTTTTATGTAATATTCAAATTTTCTGAGATACAGAATTTTGGGTTTTCACTAGCTGTAAGTTATAATTATCAAAATTAAAAGAAGGAAATGCTTGAAATGTATCACTCTAAACTTTATATAAATATATATAAAACTTTATATAAATTTATATAAAAGAAACTTTTTGATGATAGTCTAATTTTATGAGACGCACCTCGATATATATATATATATATATATATATATATATATATATATATATATATATATACAGGGCTTTTTTTCAGTGGGAACGCGGGGGAACGCAGTTCCGGCACCTCCTGGACTGACTGTATGTAATGTGAAGGGGTGCAGGGGTGTGCTGCAGGGTATTGATGCTCACTGCTGGCGGATCTATTCTAGCTGTAGGGGATCTGTTTTTGCAGGGGGAGTCTATTGTTGCTGAGGAGGTCTAGTGTTGATGGTGGGGGAACTATCGTTGCTGTGGGGTCAGTTGTTGCTGGAGGAGATCTATTGTTGGGAGAGGGGTCTATTGTTGATGGCTGCCAGAGAGTCTATTAATGCTGGCTGTGCGGAGATCTTTTGATGCTGCCGGGAGTCTATTGTTGCTGGGGGGGGGATTTTGTTGTGGGTGGTACATTGTTAGGGGGATCTATTGTTGCTGGCTGAAGGGGAAACCAAATTCCATACAAATTACTTAGGACAACAAAATGATACTTGGTTATGTATTGTCTAAAGGGGGTGGTACTGGGAGGTGGGTAGGGGATGGAACCAAGGGACTTTGCTCAGAGGTGGGTAGGGGCGGAGAAAACAAGTGACTTGGAAAGGGGGAGTTCCTGCACCTATTGTCTGAGAAAAAAAGCCCTGTGTATATATATATATATATATATATATATATATATATATATATATACCTCCCAACTTTTTGGGATGGGAATGAGAGACACCTACTCAGCAAAAGCATGTAGGTATAGGATACGCCCACTGTCACACCCCCTTAAAGGAGAATTAACTTTAAAAAAATTAGTTAAACTTACAAGGGCTTTTTTTTCCACTCTTATTCCTTTATACTGGCTTATGCCCCATACACACGATCGTTTTTCATGCCGTTAAAAATGCCATTTTTAAAAATGGGCATTAAAACCGATCGTGTGTATGCTCCAGAGCATTTTTAACGACGTGAAAAACGGGTATTAAAAATTTCGAACGTGCTCTCTTTTTTCACATCGTTTTTCATGTCGTTTTTTTTTAACAACGTGAAAAACGATGGTGTGTATGCTTTGACAAGGTGAAAAAAACGCGCATGCTCAGAATCAAGTATGAGACGGGAGCGCACGTTCTGGTAAAACTAGCATTTGTAATGGAGATAGCACATTCGTCACGCTGTAACGGACTGAAAAGCAGGAGGCTGAAAAGCGCGAATCGTCGCTCAACAAACTTTACTAACATGAAGGGTGGCGCCATCCGAACGGAACTTCCCCTTTATAGTGCCGTTGTACGTGTTGTACGTCACCGCGCTTTGCTTGAACGTTTTTTAAAATGATCGTGTGTACGCAAGACAGGCTTGAGAGGAAACATGAAAAAAAACGACGAGAAAAACGTCGGTTTAAAAAAATGGCATGAAAAACGATCGTGTGTACGCCGCATTAGCTTTTGAAATATACAAATGCAGCAATTTCAAACTTGGATGAAAGGTTTAGCACTGGGAAACACTTTTTGAAAGATAAAAAGTGCATTTTATATACAACTCTATGGATCAGACCAGAATGAGGGGCAAATGAGGAGGAAAGAGGGACAGAGGGACAGAGGGACAGGCTCCAAATCAGGGACAGTCCCTCAAAATCAGGGACAGTTGGGATCTATGTATATATATACCGGCATATATATATATATATATATATATATATATATATATATATATATATTTTTTAACATTATGTTTATGTCATAGTATGTTTTACTATATAGCTGTACAATTAATATTTGATAATATCTGCTCAACACTATTCCTCATTAATGGTTTCCTTGACTGCGCCTGACCGCCAGTTGCCTGCATTGCTGTGAACTGCAGTAACCTCGTCTACATTTCTCTGCATCCCTTGTTCTCAATGAGCCTCAGCAGAATGCCCTCCTCCAATCAGAGCTCTGCTTTATTTGGAGCCCTCCTACAGGCAGACATGACCAGCTGTCTCTAACAGACGAGACAGCCATCGGAAACGCTTTATATGGCACTGTTCCTAATTTTTTTATATGCTTAAGGCTCACGATTTGTACTCTGCGATATAACAGAAGCAGACCACACAGATTCCTAGGACTAAAAACCGACACGTATACCCTACGTACAAAAGACGTGCATTATAGGCTCCGGTGTGTAAATGTAACCTCCCAATAATACAACGTACAATCGGATTCAGAGACGGAATGTAATCGGGTATGCAGACATTGTGCTGGCATACTGAAATCTGATCACAGCTATTGTCAGCGAAGTACACAATACAATCTCCCAAGCCTTTATTGACTTAGGTGAAAAGCATTGGGTACAGAGCAGGCTCATGTCTCTGGAGGATGTGTGGGATTGATTTACTAAAGGCAAATAGGCTGTTCGCTTTGCAAGGAAATCTTCCTATTCACTTAGGCTTCATTCACACCTGAGCGTTCCTGGAACACGCGACAAAGCCACTCTTCAGAAACGCGCTGCAAGCACGTGTTGTACTTGCGGTGCCAATAATTAATAATAGTACCCTAAACTCCGGCGTCAGACATGCATTTTGGCTCGTGTGTTTTTAGCACGTCAAAAGCGCCAAAACGTGCCATACAAAAACGCAACGCTCAGCTCCCAAAAAATGTTTGGGGGCTCCTTCGAGGCATAAATCACACGTAGGGTAGCCTATTCAAATGATTGGGCTGCCCTATGCGCGACGAGCGGAAAAACTCCAAAACAGGAAAAAAAATGCTTGCGGGAACACGAACGAGTTCCTGCTACTCTCAAATGTGATTGGGGCCTTAGTGAATAAGGCAAAGCTCCGCTGTCTTCCATCATCCAATCATGTGCGAGCAAAAATACTGAGTTTTTAAAAACTTGCCTTGCGCAGGACGTGAGTTTTTATCATATTTATTAAACCTATTCCCTTGTAATGTGAACCAACCCCTATACATGCATATAGCCATTCCGTTGTTGATTGTTCTGATGGGCCAGCTCTCTGGGCACTATGTCTGATATGCTTGAAGGCTTTTTCCATAAAACTTTCTTGGGGATATTTTTACAAGGTAGGTTGCCAAGTCATACCTTAACCTTCTCCAATTCCTCAGGCTTTGGACTGGCATGCAGAATGCCACGTGGACATAGCCAATTTGTACATACACATACTAGGGCCAATTAAGACAGAAGCCAATTAACCTACCAGAATATCCTTGGAGTGTAGGAGGGGACCCACACAAATAAAGGGGAAATATGCAAACTCAACTCAATGCAGATAGTGTCCTGGCCGAGATTTGAATCAAGGATCCCAGTGCTACAAGGCGTAAATGCTAGCCACTGTGCTCCCCTATAAAAATAAGAGATGCAGCCTGACTATTGGTGCACTGGGGTATTTATGGTCTTCAGGGTGGCTGCATTCACTTCTATGTTGCCAGATTGTCATACCTAAGAAGCCTGGGTTATCATTGCTGCACTCATCTACATACACTGCTGTAGTACCTGTGTTCATTGAACTGTGTTGTAGTACTGTTACCCAATGAAAGACTGTGTTCACTAGTCACTACACAGGTGAGAGGTGGGGACTGCTCATTCTAAACTTTTAAAACTAAGGACATCAGGCTCTGTCTCCTGTGTTCTTGAACCCCAACGCTGGTCTACACGTATCATTCTATTCAAAGAAGCAATGGTTTTAATATTCTGTCCGAATCTAGAAATGATTGATTGTTTTTTTAGTAAATTTGACTGAACATGGACCAGTCTTCAACAATCCGCAAGAACTGTCTGTGGGATCTTACCATAGAAGGAAATGCTTGCTGGTAGGGGGGGAGACCTACTTTGACCTAACCCGCAGTTCAGTAATGCCTACAGGTCTTTCCCCTTCCCCACCCTGTGACTGGACAGTGAAAAGAGTAGCAGCAGACTCATGAGTTTGTAGGCATTCCCTAACTGCAACACATGTCCAAAACCCTTCAGCTATTGAGCTACAGAAATACAGGGCTATCCAGGGGCCATCTTCTCTGTATTGCAACCACCCCAAGCCCACAGAGACCTTCATGTCAGCCACACACATGTATGAATGTCTGAGACCCTGCACACTACATCCTCCTGTTCTTCACCTCCTCTGACCCCTACTTACACCTGAAGCACACTTTCTTTCGGGGCCCTGTAAATTCCGAGGTTCAGGCTAGGGTTCCAAGGTTAGTTTGAACACCTGAGGGTCATGTGACATGGAGGCCCAGACCACCAGGTGCCTGACTCAACTTTAGAGGTCCTAAACCACTACCACGAGTGTCAAACTCATTTCAGCTAGCCACCACCAGATAGGTAGATCAGGTTTGCTCTTCACACATTAATATACGTCTGCAACTCTTAACACTTTTAATACATTCCCCTGGTATAGGCTGTGCATAATAAATTACATTTACCGCCCTGCATGTTACTCATTACTCGCCATTAACTTAGCTGTGCATCTCACCTCCTAAAGGCACATAACTATTGCATTCATAATCAGTAAAGTGATTTTTATGAACTTTAGTGAACAGTACTTAAACAGCTTTGCATCTCATGATCCTGCCATACACTTTTTCAGGCCCATGGACTAACTACGTCTTCCCAGAGGAGAGTGCAACCTACTAAAAGCTCTTCCTGCTGAGTCCTCAATTGTTATTACAAACTATGTGAGCAGACTGCAGTTCCTCTTTAACTATGGCACATGCTTGTGCCAAGAGCAAGCATCCAGCATTCCCCCTGTGCAAAGATTATGACATCACAGGAGTAAAGCAATAAAGAAAACAAAAAAACTGAAGAATACAATAGATCTTCTCTGGCTTGGGGGCAGGCTCACCCAGTTCCAGCTCCAATAGGACTGTCCTAACCCCAGGCTTCCAAGGGGAAGCAAGCTCATAACAGGGGACAACTTAGTCCACTCATTGAGTTCCCAGCAGCCCGAAGAAGCCACGCATCTGCCTACAAGCTCACCTCTCTGTTCTTCTACTCTTTCCTTCCATCAGTATGCTCCTTGAACTCTGCTCAGTTTGTTGGCTCCTCATGCTGCTTATTCCTTCCCATAGCTCCCAACTGTCCCTGATTTTGAGGGACTGTCCCTGATGTGGAACAATATCCCTCTGTCCCTCATTCCTCCTCATTTGTCCCTTATTTTGGTCTGATCTATAGCGTTGTATAGAAAACACACTTTTTATCTATAAAAAAGTGTTTTCCAGCCCTAAACCTTTCATCTGATTTCTAAATTGCTGTATTTGTAAATTACAAAAGCCAATATAAAGGAATAGTAGTGGTAAAACAAGCACTTGTGGGTTTAACCAATCTTGTTTTTTTTGTACAATTCTCCTTTAAGGGGGCGTGGCAAGGGTGTGTGTCCTATGCCTGCATCCTTTGGCTGGTAGGTGTCCCTCATTCCCATCTAAAAAAGTTGGGAGGTATGCCTTCCCAATATGAGCTCTGATGTGCAGGGATTGCAAGGGGCTGATGTCAGCTCATACTGAGCATTTAGCAATATTTTAATAAACGCAGATCTGCGTCAATGTGTGTTTTTACATCTGGCTGGATCAGCTTTAATCAAAATTTTTGAAAAAAAAAAAAATGATGTTCTTTAAACACCACTTGCCGACCCCCCACAGTATATATACATCATTACTTTGACTTTAAATACCGGGGTTATCGCAGCAGCTAGCTGCCATAACCCCAGTATCATTCTTTTCTCTAGGCGATTCAGCGTCGGATAAAAGTGATCCCCGCGGCTGATTCACCACGGAACCACTTTTAGAGGCGGTGGGAGAGGCGTGCCCCACCAGCTGCTTTCCAGTCGTTTCCGAGTTTACTTCCAGATTCGGATCCATCTGATGGCAAGGGCAAGATGGCCCCCACTCAGCTCTATGCTCTTGAAGGACCGCAGTGACCTCCGATGTCACCCACGGTTCTAGGGCTTAAAGAATTTGTATTTATTTTTTTATAGTCAAAGTGTCAAAAAGTTATTGTTTTCTTTTGCTTTTAAAGGTAAATTAGAGATCTGGGTCTTTTTAAACCCAGATATCTAAAAAAAAGGGGAACTGTCATGCGTATTTCTATTACAAGGGATGTTTATATTCCTTGTAATATGAATAAAAGTGATAAAAAAATAAAATAAAATAAAGGGACGGTGTAAAAAAAAAAAAAAAAAAATCTTAAATAAGATATATTTTTTTTAAAGCGCCCCATCCCTCTATGCTCGCATGCAGAAGCGAACACATACGTAAGTTACGCCCGCATATCTGTAACTCTAAACATGTAACCTGTAAAAAAAATGTAATCGTCGCCCATGGAGATTTTTAAGTACCATAGTTTGTTGCCATTCCACGAGCATACACAGTTTAGAACATGACATGTTAGATATCTATTTACTCGGCGTAACATCACCCTTCACAATATACAAAATAACTGGACTATGTTTAGTGTTTTTTTTTTTATTCATTAAAGTGTATTTTTTCCCCAAAAAAATTATTTAGAAGGCCGCTGCACAAATACAGTGTGACATAAAATATTGCAAAAATCACTATTTTATTCTCTAGGGTCTCTGATGAATATATATATATATATATATATATATATATATGTAGCGCACCCACCCCAGCCTTTGCCTGCTTTTCTTCTAGTTGGCTCCTTCGCAGGAAAGACTGAGGCACACCGCACCACAAGTCTGTACCCTTCTGGGTGGGGAGGTTGAGCGGTGTTAGTTTCTCGGGCCTGCCTGCAGCCAGTGTTTGAAAACCTCCAGAGCTGATATCGCTTCTGGGGTAGCCAGAAACAAGTCCTTAGTTCTCCCCAGTAAGCAACTGTCCACACCAACTGAAAAGTCCAACTTCTTATTTATTCATAAGGGCAATAAATAGTCTCTTTGAGAGCAGACAGGTTGAGACGAACATGGGTCAGATAAGGTGGGAGAAGGTCCAGGCACAAACTTAATTCAGGGTTTCTCCTGTTCTGGTTTGCACGAACAGGCTTGGCGCATGGTCCCTGCCACGGACCATGAGGTTGGTCACTGCCACTGACCTGGTGAATAGTTGCAAGTCACTGCCACTGACCTGGTGTGCGTAGAGTCACTGCCACTATGACATAAAGAACCCACTCTTCCTTCTTTGAGTATCTTGGCCCCTTTTTAGGATAAGAACATGCCTCCGGAGAGTTACCAGAGGCCCCCTCTGTCACCACGACTCTTCAGAAAGGGTCACCTCCCTGGCCTCCTTGATCCTGGATATGGGTCCCCTCGCAAGGCAGATCCCTGGGAGCCTGGATCCTTAGCGGACCCCAGCCGAAGGTTGCTGGGTTCCAGGCCCTCGCCAAAGTACCTCACCCCAGACTGAAGGTATCTGGGATGGAAACAGCAGCTCCGTCTCCGGGCCTAGGGCACCCGAAGACAACACGCTCGCCCAGGCCTCCGGGCCTAGGGCACCCGGAGGCAACACACACACCCAGGCCTAAGGTGCCTGGGCGTGGACCCAACGACAACGAGCCAGGCCTCCGGGTCTAGGGCACCCGGAGGCGACACACACACACCCAGGCCTAAGGTGCCTAAGGTGCCTGGGCGTGGACCCCGACTGGAAGATGGCCGCCCCTTTTTATACCCTCTCCTGACAGGCACAGCAGATTCCCCGCCCCGCCATACTGCTGCCGAGAGGGGACAAGAAAAGGCACAACCCTGTACCACGTTCAACCCAGACCTATGGCAACAGCGCCACCTATAGGCCTCAGGGAACTGCACATCAGTACTATCTCCCAGGGACAGAAATGGTCCATGAAACCTAACAATTAGTGCATCTGAGCCTAGTTACCACTCAGATGCTCCCCCTAAATATAGCACCCCGCTACATATATATATATACATATATATATATATATATACAGTACACACACAGAGGTGATGATAGATGCTGTAAAAAAACAATATATAGTTGTGCTCAAAAGTTTGCATACTGTATTCATGTATAATGCCCTGCATTACACAGACTCTTTAAATCTGTGACCAGAAAAATGATATAATAATAATATATATATAATATATATAATAATAATAATAATAATAAATATAAGTCATATTTCCCCGTCCGAGGTACTCCAGAGTCTCCTAATTTCTAATCCATTGACACAGATGGATTAGTTCAATATCTAATTCTGACTACTATGCAGTTCTCTGTGGATGAGAATCTGAAAAGAAGAGGCATGTCAGCAATGTGAACATCTTTACTCTACGTAACCACACAAGGCAGAAGTCATTACTCATTACAGCACCGGTCAGCCTTTAGTACATCACCAGTCATGACATGTAATTTGTGATCTTAAAATAAACTGTATTTGATTCTAAAAAAAATGCATCAGTACAAAATCACCATTCTCTGGGATAATTACAATCCTTTTATAGTCTTTTATTCATTACAATCACAAAGGCAAGAAATTGGAATTTAAATGTACTGGCTATTAATTAATAAACTGTATATTTAATTTCTTTTTTTTTATAAATCATTTTAAATGTGCAAACCACATTAGGCTACTTATTTTTAAATGCATACACATTTTTTTTTTTTTATATAATTATTAGTTATGAGTGGAAAGACCCTTTCATTTTTTTCGTGTTACTGCTTGTTTGCCATCTCAGATTACTGCATAAAGTACTCAGGCACAAGATTTATTACCAATATAAACACTGACATTCCCTCTCCTTGTCTATGTAAGCCCTGTCCATTCCAGTGACCTTTCCCATTGTGGCAGTGGGCATAGGTGTGCATTAGGGTGTGCACCCCAAAGCTCAAACACACATAACTTTCTCTGCAGCCTCAGGCGCATGGGGCAGTGAATGAATGGCAAGTGCTCTGTGCTGAGTGGCTTCCTGTTCATTCACAAACTGAAGCATAGTAAACACAGTTTACTATGCGTCGGTTGTGAATTAACACAGTGAGTGGGTGTGTTCACTGTGTTTGTTTAGAAAAAGAACTGTCCGGTAAATTATAAATAGACTAGCCCTTTCCCCCACTCTCCATCCTGAAACATCCCCCACGGCAGCTGAGGGGAGAGGAGAGGAGGGAAACTAGTAGCACTGTGGGCAGTGGTGGCCCGTCCATAGAGGGCGCATGGGCACCGCCCCCCCTATCCATGCGTCTGGCCCCCTGATCTACATATTAGTGGCACCGGACCATGGATTCCAATGCGGCGGGGTGTTTTTTTTAAGCACCTGATTAGAGCCAAAGGCTCTAATAGGCTTCAAAAAAGGGTGAGCTCGGAGTGCAGGGCATTGCGCTCAGAGCCCACCCTGTTGGGTGACCATAGTGAATTAATTTTCGCTATTATCGCACTAAAGTTCCTCCCCGCTAATCAGGTGGCAGGTCTGTGAGACCTGTTTCCCGATTGGCCAAAGCGTCAGGCGATCCTTTTGGATGCTTAGCGCTTTGGCGGGAGACACATGGCGGAGGAAGCTGGAGGAGCAGACACCGGAGCCGCGGCGGCCGCTGCCCGCTCTCCAGGAGAGGACATCACAGCCCCGTTATAAGAGCGGTAAGTGCCGGGCCGGACCGCCCCCATGCACACGCAGGGGGGGGGGGGGCGGTGCTCTGCCACACCACCGGGGGGGTGTTGTTTGTTTGCCACCCCCCCAAAGAAGGACCCACCAGCCGCCACTGCGACAGTGGGGGGGGGGGGGACAACACAGGGGGGAAGCCTGGGCATTAGGGAGAATCGGCACCGCACAGAGTGATTAGGGTGTGCCCAGGCACGCCTATGGCAGTGTGACAGTTTTGGGAGTGTTTGCCAAGTATGCAGTTGGAATATGTTAATTAAAGCTGATAGTTAAAGGCAATAAGCTACCAATGCTATCCAGCAAACACTGGAACTATGCTATTAACACAGTTAAATTTAATCCAGGTTATCTGTGACACACTGCAACAAGAATCCAGACAGCACCTCACAGGGTCGCTGGGAATGTATATCCTGAAACCTCTGCTATGTAACTTCCTGTCTGCTCACTATGACTGGTCACATTCAGCCCTCCAGAGCAGGTTTAAATCTGATTGGTGGTCGAGAGAAACTTGTCACTGCTGACTGTGATCTTTGAATGTGAGAGGCAGCAAGCAGATAACAGTGGGTGTGTTTTAGAATAATTTTCCTGCATCACAAGCAGGGGTTCTCAGATCAACAGATTTCCAATAGTAAAAGCCTTCAGGAACAGCGAACTGGTAGGCTTCATGTTTGCCTTTCAAGACTTTATTTTCAGTTCTGCTTTTGTCAATGTATTGAATGGAATATTAATACCAACTAAGATCTAATGACCAGTAGTACTTGGTGACCAATCGGAAATAAGTCCCTGTTTGTCTAGCTCCTCAAACGGACTTGTGATTGGCTGCCAGAGTTTACAGCAGATTAGCGACCTTTATACTACTATAAAATAATATAGGTACACGTGGGCTCACAAACACAAATCCTTTGAAGCCAGCCACCTACACATTCCATATCCAAATGTTATATTTGCATGTATATTTACAATTTTCTTATGATGACCATATGCAAACAGGAGCAACCTCACCTCTTCCAGTGTACAGTGAGCTAGAAATGCCAAGAGACTTGAGAACTGAGGACTCTATCAGTTATTATTAGGAGGAGTCTCACTTCTACTGCTAAAGTATAGCACGCTGAGTGGAGGACTTTACAATCTACTTGATACATTTGCTGCATTTTTTTTCAGCAACAGTGTGGTGGGATGTGTTTTGTTGCAGGGCTGCATATGTTATTTTAGGACTTGTTCACACCACAAAAACGCACTCCAGATCCGTTTCTGCACGTGCGTTTTTAACGCGTTTCGGTGAGTTTTTGATGCGTTTCTGGATGCATTCCAGATTTTTTTTCTTCTTTGTTCCTGATTTTCTTTTCACTGTACTGGTGTCAGGTGCATTTTTGATGCTTTCCAGTGCATTCCGGTGTGTTTTGATGCTTTTTACCACGTTCCAGTACAGTCAAGTGCAGGACAAATGCACCATGTTCTACTTTTTTTTCTGGAACTGACCGCACTGGGGTAAACTATGCCATTGGAAACCATATAACCTACTTTCCATGTGTTTTTGATGCAGAAAAAAAAAAAAACGCACTGGACCGCATGTGGTGTAAACTGGCCCTAAAAAAAAGAAGAAAAAAAGCGCCTTGAATGCATCTGGAAATGCATCAAAAAGGCGTTGAAAATACACATGCAGAAACTAATCTGTAACGGATTTGCAGTGCCGTTTTTGTGGTGTGAACCGGACCTCAGATTATTATTATTATCATTATTATTGCTATTATATAGGATTTATACCCTTCTAAAATGATTTGATTGGTCACAGTTCAGGATCGTCTTTTGGTAGAGTGTTTGTCTTTTCCATTAAAAATATTATTATTATTATTATGAAATTAATAATAATTAATAATAATACCAAAAAAAATACTATAATACAGGATTTACAGTATATTCCTATGCCAGTATTTCTTGGGTCATGTAGTTCTGGATAATCTTTTGCAAAGTGTTTTTTATGTGTTTCACATTAAAAAAAAATATTATTATTAATATTATTATTATTCAGTATTGCATGACCCACAAAATACTGCCGTAAGAATATACTGTAAATCCTGTATTATAGTATTTTTATTTGTATTATTATTATTAATAATAATAATAATAATAATAATAATAATATTTTTAATGGGAAAGACAAACACTCTACCAAAAGACGATCCTGAACTGTGACCAATCAAATAATATTAGAAGGGTATAAATCCCGTATAATAGTAATAATAATGATAATTATTGATATACTTGTGACATTATTTGACAGGTCACATAATCTTTTTGCAAAGTGTTTGTGATTTAGTTTTTCTCACTAAAACATTGTTAGTATCATTTCTTTTTTTTTTTTTTTTTTTTTTTATTCTTTTACTTATGACATTATTTGACAGGTCATTTAATCTAGGATTTTGTGTTTTCCACTAAAAACAGTTACAGGAATGTTCAAGTTTATAAAAAATAAAATAAAAAAACTAGTTTATAATACTGAGATGTGAACGCAATACAGATTTTATACCCCACAGTGACACGTCCTATGCACACAGTATTACACCATAGTCAGGAGAGCAGGGAGCTCCCTCCTTGTACATTGTATTGTCACCTGGCATGCTCGCACACAAGCAACAGCTGATTTTGCACCGCTGGGTTATTCTACTATAGAGGTGTATTCGACTGGTGAATTTTAACATGTGGGGGGGGGGGGGGATTTACTAAAAGTGGAGCATTCAGAATCTGTTGCAGCTGTGCATGGCAGCCAATCAGCTTCTAACTTCAGCTTGTTCAATTAAGCTTTGACAATAAAAGCTGGAAGCTGATTGGCGAGTGCACCAGATTTTGCACTCTCCAGTTTTAGTAAATCTCCCCCATTATTCTTCGCTGACTTGAAATATAATTAAAACACACGTGTTTGGATCTCCTTATGTGCTTCGTCTTATAACAGATTTGTTACATTTTTCAATTTTTCAATAAAAGATCTACAACAAATGCTAACCTTATCATTTAATGTTAATCATTCTTGTTAGATTAAAATCGAATGATTGCAGGTCATGAAAAAAAAAAAAAAAAAGAAGAAAAAACCTAGGGGGTGACCCCAGGACTCACCGAGGCATCTTCGCCGGCGTAGTGGCTGATAACTCTCAGACCCCCAGGATGCCTCTTCACCCAGGCACTGATATTGTAGACTTTGCGGTCTATCACCAGCCACTTATCAGTCCTCGTGTTGTGTTTCTGGATTTCTTCCCAACTGTAGCGAGGATTCGACTTGACGCAGCCAGAACTGCACTCCTCTCCGTTCTGGCCCCCCTTGCCCATGGTAACTCCGTTCTTGGGGGGGGCACTTGGTGCCAGCTTCCCTGTCCTCCTCCTCTTCGCTCTGCCAGGAAATAAAAGAAAAAACTCTCATTTAGATTTCAGAAGCTCACAGTTTGTGTATTGTGCCTGTCATTCTTGTCACTTCCCTTGTGCCCCCCTCTTTGCTTTCTCTCTAGTCTCTGCACCCCCTCCTCCACCATCAACTGCCCCCCTACACCATCAATTGTCTCCCCCCACCATCAATTGCCTCCCCCCACCAACAAATTGCCCCCCCCAACAACTGCCTCCCCCCCATCAACAAATTGCCTCCCCCCCAACAACTGCCTCCCCCCACTAACAACTGCCCCCCTACACCATCAATTGTCTCCCCCCCACCATCAATTGTCTCCCCCCCATCATCAATTGTCCCCCCCCACCATCAATTGCCTCCCCCCCCCACCAACAAATTGCCTCCCCCCTAACAACTGCCTCCCCCTCCACCTGCTGCTCCAGCTCACCCAGAGGCTGCCCTGCCTGCTCTCTTCTTCAGTCTCTGAGGCTCCACATGTAGCCGGCTACATGCATTTCCCCACCTCTCCCTCCACCTCCTCCTCCCTGAGCATCCTCCTCTCTCCTCCTCTCTCCTCCTCTCCCCTGTTTAGGGTTTCCAGGGCAATCAGCAGAGAGAGAGGACCAATCCAGGGCCCGGGACCGAGGGCAGCCTCCTTGTCATTGGCCCTGCTGGATCTTTCGAAGCTGGAGGACGTGAGGGAATTATCTGTGAGCTGGGAGGGGAGCCAGAGAACACCCCCAACAACCTGAGAGAGAGGAGAGGGGGGGGGGGGGCACAACGTGGGGGCGTAGAGGCTTAGAAATAAAAAAAATATAAAAAAAGGTGGGGGTCAGCAAACAGCTGTTGATGGTAACAGGTTATTGTAGCATGAGACAAGAGAAATGAATGATTATTACATAGACAGATGAGGAATAAATAGGTGGGTGGCAGAGAACATGAGCTAAGCAGAGCAGTGGTTCACAACTCCTGCCGTGCAGCACTGGGGTCCCTGGATGTGCACTGGGGTCCCTGGATGTGCACTGGGGTCCCTGGATGAGCACTGGTGTCCTCAGATAAGCACTGGGGTCCCGGGTGAGCACTGGGGTCCTCAGATAAGCACTGGGGTCCCTGGATGAGCACTGGGGTCCTCAGATAAGCACTGGGGTCCCCGGATGAGCACTGGGGTCCCCGGATGAGCACTGGGGTCCTCAGATAAGCACTGGGGTCCCAGGTGAGCACTGGGGTCCTCAGATAAGCACTTGGGTCCTGGGTGAGCAATGGGGTCCCCGGATGAGCACTGGGGTCCCCGGATAAGCACTGGGGTCCCCGGATGAGCACTGGGGTCCCAGGTGAGCACTGGGGTCCTCAGATAAGCACTTGGGTCCTGGGTGAGCAATGGGGTCCCCGGATGAGCACTGGGGTCCCCGGATAAGCACTGGGGTCCCCGGATGAGCACTGGGGTCCTCAGATAAGCACTTGGGTCCTGGGTGAGCACTGGGGTCCCTGAATGAGCACTGGGGTCCCCGGATGAGCACTGGGGTCCCCGGATAAGCACTGGGGTCCCCGGATGAGCACTGGGGTCCTCAGATAAGCACTTGGGTCCTGGGTGAGCACTGGGGTCCCCGGATGAGCACTGGGGTCCCTGGATAAGCACTGGGGTCCCCGGATAAGCACTGGGGTCCCAGATGAGCACTGGGGTCCCGGATGAGCACTGGGGTCCCTGGATGAGCACCGGGGTCCCAGATGAGCACTGGGGTCCCCAGATGAGCACTGGGGTCCCCGGATGAGCACTGGGGTCCCCGGATAAGCACTGGGGTCCCCGGATGAGCACTGGGGTCCCAGATGACCACTGGGGTCCCCAGATGAGCACTGGGGTCCCGGATGAGCACTGGGGTCCCTGGATGAGCACTGGGGTCCCAGATGAGCACTGGGGTCCCCAGATGAGCACAGGGGTCCGCGGATGAGCACTGGGGCCCCCACTTTGAACCCTGGTCAGGACAGATCTCCTCTGCAGGTTCTCCTTGTGCTTGTGTGGGTTCCTCTGAACACATACTGGTCGGATGGGGCTCATTCGCCCAGGCGATTATTATTTTTATACAGGATTTATATAGCGCCAACAGTTTGCACAGCGCTTTACAAAATGAAAGCATACGGTGCAATTCAATACAAGAGGAACCAGAGGGCCCTACTCACAAGAGCTTGCAATCTAACCGGAGCCGCTGTGGAGATGTGTGAACCGGCTCCATAGGATAACCCGCATCCAATTCGTACTAGTGTGATCCCGGCCTAAGAGGGAGGGTCAAGTGATACAAAAGGTGATAAATGTGGGGGATGAGCTGATGGAGAAAATCTAAGTTTAGTTGTTAGGTTAGGGCGGTATGCGAATTCTGGCGGCATAGATCAGCAGATTCTTGCAGCTGGAATCGCCGGTGAGCGCAGGGCGCGGTGTCACATACAAGGGTAACTATTGAGGCCTCATTCACACGCAGCCGAAATCACCTGTTTAGCTGTGGCCACTCTGCCCTTTGCAATGGAATGACAAGCCAACAGTGGTCGCATTTGTCCGCCGAAAAACGCATATGCTGCTATTAGGGAAACCCTGGATGATACCATCAGTGTCCAGGGGCGATCATTCATCTCTATCACCATGTTAAAGCTGCACGTGCGTTTATCCACAGAAAATTGGCCGCTATTAACTTGTCATTTATTTACACGAACAGAGCAGCCACAGCTAAGGGCTGGTTCACACCACAAAAACGCAGCCCAGATCCGTTTGCGTTTCTGCATGCGCTTTCTTAGTACTAGTTCACACCAGATTCAGTGAGTTTTTTTCATGTATTCCAATGGCCCTAGTTCACACTGCTGTCAGTTCCAGTGAGTTTCCGGTGCAGAAAAAACAAAATAGAGCATGCTGCAAAATGTATCAAAAACGCACTGGAACTGCGTGTAGTGTAAACTGTAAGCAAAAAAACACCCGGGGTGCTTTTTTTGTGGTGTGAACTGGCCCATAGTGCGTTTTTGGTGCGTTCTGGTGCATTTTTGATTAATTTCTGGATGCATTCCAGATTATTTTATTCTTCTGTTTTACTGGTTTTTTTTATTTGTTTTTTTACTGTACTGGAGTCCGGTGCGTTTTTGATGTGCTCCAGTGCGTTTTTTGATGTGTTTCCGCATGCATTCCAGATGCTTTTTCTCTTCTTTACTTTCTTTTTTTTACTGTGCTGGGGTCCAGTGCATTTTTGATGCGTTTCTGCATGCATTCCAGATGCTTTTTTTTTCTTTATTACTGTTTTTTTTTTACTGTGCTGGGGTCCAGTGCATTTTTGATGCACTCCAGTGCGTTTTTGATGCGTTTCCACATGCATTCCAGATGCTTTTTCTCTTCTTTATTACTGTTTTTTCTTTCTTTTTTTTTTACTGTGCTGGGGTCCATCGCGTTTTTGATGCATTTCCGCATGCATTCCAGATGCTTTTTCTTTTCTTTATTACTGTTTTTTTTTTTTTTTTTACTGTGCTGGGGTCCGGTGTTTTTTTTTTTTTGGCGTTTTTCTGGACGCATTCCAGATGCTTTTTCTCTTCTTTTTTACAGTGTTTTTTCCCCTACTGTACTGGGGTCCGGTGCGTTTTTGATGCGTTTCTGGATGCATTCCAGGTGCTTTTTCTCTTCTTTTTTTACCGTTTTTTTTTTTTTACTGTACTGGGGTCCAGTGCGTTTTTGATGCGTTCCAGTGCATTCCGGTGTGTTTTTGATTAGTTTTACTGCGTTCCAGCAGCATGTTCTACTTTATTTTTTTCTTCTGGAACTGGAAAGCCCTGAAACTGACCGCACTGGTGTGAACTATGCCATTGGTAACCATATAACCTGCTGTCCATGCGTTTTTGAAGCAAAAAAAAAGGAAAAACACACTGGACTGCACTGAATGTAATGTAATACTGACATATAATCACACACATAGGTTGGACTTGATGGACTTGTGTCTTTTTTCAACCTCACCTACTATGTAACTATGAGGCCCCTTTCACACTGAGGCGCTTTGCAGGCGCTATTGCGCTAAAAATAGCGCCTGCAAAGCGCCCTGAAAAAGCCGCTACTTTGTATCCAGTGTGAAAGCCCGAGGGCTTTCACACTGGAGCGGTGCGCTTGAAGGAGGGTAAAAAAAACTCCTGCAAGCCGCATCTTTGAGGTGCGATAGGAGTGGTAAAAATACAGCTCCTATAGCGCCCACGCCCATTGAAATAAATGGGGTAGCGCCTCCAAAACGCCCGCAAAATGCTGCAAAGAGGCGTTATTGCGGACGTTTTTAACCCTTTCTTGGCCGCTAGCGGGGGTTAAAACCACCCCGCTAGCCCCCGCAAATCGCGTCAAAAACGACGGTATAGTGGCACTAAAAATAGCGCCGCTATACCGCCAGCGCTTCAGTGTGAAAGTAGCCTTACTGCATGTGGTGTGAACTGGCCCTTAAATGTAAACAGCATTGGTAATCGCTGCATGTGCGTTTACCCGCAGACAGCCACTGACGTCTCCGTCTGCCATCAACTTGTCATTCATTCATGCAGAGCGGCCGCAGCTCAACGTAAGCGCCAGTGATTCCAGCTGCGAGAATCTGCTAATCCTTCCTGTCGGGATTCTCAGACTGCCCTTAATCGCCTGTGTGAATGGGGCCTTAATAGGCTGTAGTATGAATAGGGACCTTAGATTGTAAGCACCTTGAGGGTAGGGACTGATGTGAATGTACAGAATATGTAAATCTTTACAAGACATATAAAGGCCCATGATTTGGAGATATAAATGGGTTAATACAGACAGGGTTGGATTTATTTCAGATGCTAGGGGGCGATAGAGGGACAGAAAAGAGCTCACTGAGCAGACAGTCACTGAGTGTTGTGTTGCCAGGTTAATCCTGTAGAATAGGTTATCAGAGGAGATCTGTCAGTCAGGGTCAGTCACAGACCTGAAGTGCTTACATAGCTAATAATGGCACACAGATTGCAGCCTGACAGATTAGGAGCTGCTGGACTGTCAAGTGTCCTGTTCACAAGTCACTGAATAATCTTCATACTGCTCTACACACTTATCAGCGCCATTAATTACTAATGTAATTGAATGATAGCGATAGCCGCCCCAGACCTTGGCTCATTAGCAGCTTTCTAATCAAGTTGGCGCTGAGTTTTTTTTTTTAAGTTCTAAAGAGTTCAATGGCAACCCTGTTTTGTAAGGGAGATACTTCCCCTCGAAGGTCTCAGCCACATCCGATTCATCGAGCTTGATTACTAGTCATGGGCGTCCGCTCCATAGGGCAAGGGGGGTCGCTTGCCCCCCTGGAATCGAGAAGGTGTTGGCCAAATTGGCAGTGTTCTACACCCTCCGCCTCCCTTACACCCACTTCCAGCCCTGCTGGACCTGCTGAAGGTGAGAAGGAAGGAGAGCCGGGCTGTGTGTGTGGTATGGAAGGGAGGAGGAGATGTCCTTCAACACGTGTGTGTGTGACTGCAGAGACATGACGTCATAGGACACGTCATGCATATGGTCAGTGTGGTCAGTGTGCAGTGTAGTGGTCAGTAGTCAGTGTGTAGTGTAGTGGTCAGAGTGTAGTGTGTGTAGTGTCCAGAGGTGCAGGGTGCTGCTGTGTAAGGTAAAGGGGTGCAGGGTGCAGTGTAATGTAAAGGGGTCCAGTGATGCAGGGTGCTGTGTAATGTAAAGGGGTCCAGTGATGCAGGGTGCTGTGTAATGTAAAGGGGGTCAGTGATGCAGGGTGCTGTGTAATGTAAAGGGGTCCAGTGATGCAGGGTGCTGTGTAATGTAAAGGGGTCCAGTGATGAAGGGTGATGTGTAATGTAAAGGGGTCCAGTGATGAAGGGTGATGTGTAATGTAAAGGGGTCCAGTGATGCAGGGTGCTGTGTAATGTAAAGGGGTCCAGTGATGCAGGGTGATGTGTAATGTAAAGGGGTCCAGTGATGCAGGGTGCTGTGTAATGTAAAGGGGTCCAGTGATGCAGGGTGCTGTGTAATGTAAAGGGGTCCAGTGATGCAGGGTGCTGTGTAATATAAAGGGGGTCAGTGATGCAGGGTGCTGTGTAATGTAAAGGGGTCCAGTGATGCAGGGTGCTGTGTAATGTAAAGGGGTCCAGTGATGCAGGGTGCTGTGTAATGTAAAGGGGTCCAGTGATGCAGGGTGCTGTGTAATGTAAAGGGGTCCAGTGATGCAGGGTGCTGTGTAATGTAAAGGGGTCCAGTGATGCAGGGTGCTGTGTAATGTAAAGGGGTCCAGTGATGCAGGGTGCTGTGTAATATAAAGGGGGTCAGTGATGCAGGGTGCTGTGTAATGTAAAGGGGTCCAGTGATGCAGGGTGCTGTGTAATGTAAAGGGGTCCAGTGATGCAGGGTGCTGTGTAATGTAAAGGGGTCCAGTGATGCAGGGTGCTGTGTAATGTAAAGGGGGCCAGTGATGCAGGGTGCTGTGTAATGTAAAGGGGGTCAGTGATGCAGGGTGCTGTGTAATGTAAAGGGGTCCAGTGATGCAGGGTGCTGTGTAATGTAAAGGGGGTTAGTGATGCAGGGTGCTGTGTAATGTAAAGGGGTCCAGTGATGCAGGGTGCTGTGTAATGTAAAGGGGTCCAGTGATGCAGGGTGCTGTGTAATGTAAAGGGGTCCAGTGATGCAGGGTGCTGTGTAATGTAAAGGGGTCCAGTGATGCAGGGTGCTGTGTAATGTAAAGGGGGCCAGTGATGCAGGGTGCTGTGTAATGTAAAGGGGTCCAGTGATGCAGGGTGATGTGTAATGTAAAGGGGTCTAGTGATGCAGGGTGCTGTGTAATGTAAAGGGGTCCAGTGATGCAGGGTGCTGTGTAATGTAAAGGGGGCCAGTGATGCAGGGTGCTGTGTAATGTAAAGGGGTCCAGTGATGCAGGGTGCTGTGTAATGTAAAGGGGTCCAGTGATGCAGGGTGCTGTGTAATGTAAAGGGGTCAGTGATGCAGGGTGCTGTGTAATGTAAAGGGGTCCAGTGATGCAGGGTGATGTGTAATGTAAAGGGGTCCAGTGATGCAGGGTGCTGTGTAATGTAAAGGGGTCCAGTGATGCAGGGTGCTGTGTAATGTAAAGGGGTCTAGTGATGCAGGGTGCTGTGTAATGTAAAGGGGTCCAGTGATGCAGGGTGCTGTGTAATGTAAAGGGGGCCAGTGATGCAGGGTGCTGTGTAATGTAAAGGGGTCCAGTGATGCAGGGTGCTGTGTAATGTAAAGGGGTCCAGTGATGCAGGGTGCTGTGTAATGTAAAGGGGTCAGTGATGCAGGGTGCTGTGTAATGTAAAGGGGTCCAGTGATGCAGGGTGATGTGTAATGTAAAGGGGTCCAGTGATGCAGGGTGCTGTGTAATGTAAAGGGGTCCAGTGATGCAGGGTGCTGTGTAATGTAAAGGGGTCCAGTGATGCAGGGTGCTGTGTAATGTAAAGGGGTCCAGTGATGCAGGGTGCTGTGTAATGTAAAGGGGTCCAGTGATGCAGGGTGCTGTGTAATGTAAAGGGGTCCAGTGATGCAGGGTGCTGTGTAATGTAAAGGGGTCCAGTGATGCAGGGTGCTGTGTAATGTAAAGGGGTCCAGTGATGCAGGGTGCTGTGTAATGTAAAGGGGTCCAGTGATGCAGGGTGCTGTGTAATGTAAAGGGGTCCAGTGATGCAGGGTGCTGTGTAATGTAAAGGGGTCCAGTGATGCAGGGTGCTGTGTAATGTAAAGGGGTCCAGTGATGCAGGGTGCTGTGTAATGTAAAGGGGTCCAGTGATGCAGGGTGCTGTGTAATGTAAAGGGGTCCAGTGATGCAGGGTGCTGTGTAATGTAAAGGGGTCCAGTGATGCAGGGTGCTGTGTAATGTAAAGGGGTCCAGTGATGCAGGGTGCTGTGTAATGTAAAGGGGGCCAGTGATGCAGGGTGCTGTGTAATGTAAAGGGGTCCAGTGATGCAGGGTGCTGTGTAATGTAAAGGGGTCCAGTGATGCAGGGTGCTGTGTAATGTAAAGGGGTGCAGGGTGCTGTGTAATGTAAAGGGGTCCAGTGATGCAGGGTGCTGTGTAATGTAAAGGGGGCCAGTGATGCAGGGTGCTGTGTAATGTAAAGGGGTCCAGTGATGCAGGGTGCTGTGTAATGTAAAGGGGTCCAGTGATGCAGGTTGCTGTGTAATGTAAAGGGGTCCAGCGATGCAGGGTGCTGTGTAATGTAAAGGGGTCTAGTGATGCAGGGTGCTGTGTAATGTAAAGGGGGTCAGTGATGCAGGGTGCTGTGTAATGTAAAGGGGTCCAGAGCTGTGGGGTGCTGTGTAATGTAAAGGGGTCCAGAGGTGCAGTTGTGGAGAGGGGGTACACAGTAGTGACAAAGAGATATTTAAAGATGCAGGGGCACAGTGGGGTGTTTTTACATTTTAACGTGGGGGGGGGTTACTTTTAACCCCCACTAGCGGTCGAAGAAAGGGTAAAATGCGACTGTGTATCACCGCTGCTGAAGCGGCCCCCCCCTGAAAACATTTCAGTGGACGCCCATGTTACTAGTATTGGGCTGGACCCCCTTTTGCCTTCAGATCTGCCTTAACCACTTCAGCCCCGGACCATTTTGGCTGATTAAAGACCAGGCCACTTTTTGCGATTCGGCACTGCGTCGCTTTAACTGACAATTGCGCGGTCGTGCGGCGTGGCTCCCAAACAAAATTGACGTCCTTTTTTTCCCACAAATAAAGCTTTCTTTTGGTGGTATTTGATCACCTCTGCATTAATTTATTGTTGCGCTATAAACATAAATAGAGCGACAATTTTGAAAAAAATGCAATATTTTTTACTTTTTGCTGTAATAAATATCCCCCAAAATATATTTAAAAAAATACGTCATTGGATTTGATTGACAGCAGCGGGAGCCAATGGCTGCGCTGCTATCAATCTATCCAATCAACGCCGAGACTTTGTGGAGAAGAGGATGCTGGGGATGAGCCGAGCAGGTGAACGGGCTCAGGAAAGTAAAACGGGGGGGGGGGGCTGGGGGGCCCATCATTGCCAGGTGTTTTCCACCTTAATGCATAGGATGAAGGTGAAGAAGCACGAACCTTTACAACCCCTTTAAGGTGAAAAAACAGGAGGGTTTACAACCCCTTTAATTCTTCATGGCATAGATTCAATATGGTGTTGGAAACATTCCTCAGAGATTTTGGTCCTTATTGACATGATGGCATTACACAGTTGCTGCAGATTTGTCGACTGTACATCCATGATGCGAATCTCCCGTACCACCACACCCCAAAGGTGCTCTATTGGATGAGATCTGGTGACTGTGGAGACCACTGGAGTAAAGTGACCTCATTGTCATGTTCAAGAAACCAGTGGTGAGATGATTTGAGCTTTGTGACATGATGTATTATCCTGCTGGAAGGAGCCATCAGAAGATGGGTACACTGTAGTCATAAAGTGATGGACATGGTCACCAACAATACTCATGTAGCGGGCATGTACTATTTAGGGGGAGCATCTGGGTGGTAGCTAGTGATGAGCCGAACACCCCCGGGTTCGGTTCGCACCAGAACCCGCGAACGGACCGAAAGTTCGTACGAACATTAGAACCCTATTAAATACAATGGATGCGAACGTTCGAATTCTAAAGTGCTAATTATAACGACTATTATGCATGTTATTGTCCTAAAAAGGGTTTGGGAACCTGGGTTCTGCACCAGGGGACATGTATCAATGCAAAAATAAGTTTTAAAAACGGTCGTTTTTCGGGAGCAGTCATTTTAATGATGCATGAAGTGAAAAAAAAAAAAGTCAAATATTCCTTTAAATATCGTACCTGGGGGGTGTCTAAAGTATGCCTGTGAAGTGCCACGTGTTTCCCGTGTTTAGAACTGTCCCTGCACAAAATGACACTTCTAAAGGAAAAAAAAAACATTTAAAACTGCTTGCGGCTTTAATGTAATGTCTGGTCCCGGTAATATGGATGAAAATCTTTAAGAAAAATGGCATAGCTACCCCATGACCCCCCCCCCCCCTACCCCAGCCCATTACCAGCCCCTTTGGGTCTTGTATGGATATTAAGGGGAACACCGCACATAAAATAAAAAAGGCCCTATAAACTCTGAACAGCCCTATACAGGCGGTGCATACAAGACAGGGACTGTAGGTTTGTTCTTATGTAGAATCTGTTTGTAATTTTGAACAGGTACATTGTTTAAGTGTAGCTCCAGCCCAAAAATCTATTTTTAAACTTTTTGGAAAACATAGGTAAGGGTTATCACCCCTGTAACATTTGTTTTGCTGTCTGTGCCCCTGTTCAGAACATTTCACCTCACTTTCCGTCCCAATGACAACTGTTTTTGAAATGTGGTGTTTTTCTTGAAACAAGGATTGGTGATAAAGCATCAGTACAGAGGAGACACCTTTCTCCCATATTAATTCTTACAGGAGAGAATTTTCCTTCCTAGGGGTAGATTTCCTCTCACTTCCTGTTGTCTTCTTGCGTTTGCAAGTAGGAGTCGTTTGTAAGTTGGATGTTTGAAAGTAGGGACCTGCCGTATATACTCTGCAGAAATTGGCCCCTTAGGTGTTGGTGTTGGCACAACACTGTAAGCACTCACAGTTACTCTTGGTTGGTGCTGGAACGCCCTGCTGTCAACTATTATATCAGGAATTGTAATTACATATAATTGTTGAACAGTGGTAGTAAAAATTGGGCCTTTCATGGTGGTGCTGGTGCCACAACACTGTAAGCCCTGACAGTTACTCTTGGTGGGTAGGGATGAGCTTCGTGTTCGAGTCGAACATACGTTCGACTCGAACATTGGCTGTTCGATCGTTCGACGAAGATCGAACGATTTGGGCCGTTCGCGCCAAATTCGAGTGACGCGAACGGCCCACAATGCACTACGCCATCGCAGTGTCATCCAGGCGCTGTGATTGGCCAAGCATGCACTGTGACCCCGCATGCTTGGCCAATCACAGCGCCGGCAGCGAGGAGAGCAATGATTGGCCACAGGCAGGATGCCTGTGGCCAATTATTGCTGAGGGTGTTTAGTACACGCCCCACACTATAAAAGGCCGCCAGCACGGCGGCCTAGTGTAGTGTGTTCCGGAGCAGGGATAGAGTAGCATAGGCAGGGACAGTGACTGTTATTTCTTTCTTGCTTAACCTGGATTCCTTTAGTTTAGGGAAAGAGAAGGATAGGTAGGGAGAGTGTCAGTGTGTTTTGTGCTTCTGCTATAGTGTGCTTAAAAAAAACATTTATTCTAGGGACAGAAAACTCTAGGTAGGGACAGTGTCAGTTTCTTTCACTCTGCAAGTCCTTGTTTCCAGGGACCTGTAAGGACAGTGAGTTAATTGTCCTTGTGCTATATTGTGCTTAAAAAAAACATTTATTCTAGGGACAGAAAACTCTAGGTAGGGACAGTGTCAGTTTCTTTCACTCTGCAAGTCCTTGTTTCCAGGGACCTGTAAGGACAGTGAGTTAATTGTCCTTGTGCTATATTGTGATTAAAAAAAACATTTATTCTAGGGACAGAAAACTCTAGGTAGGGACAGTGTCAGTTTCTTTCACTCTGCAAGTCCTTGTTTCCAGGGACCTGTAAGGACAGTGAGTTAATTTTCCTTGTGCTATATTGTGCTTAAAAAAAACATTTTTTCTAGGGACAGAAAACTGTAGGTAGGGAGAGTGTTTTTTTTCTTTCACTCTGCAAGTCCTTGTTTCCAGGGACCTGTAAGGACAGTGAGTTAATTGTCCTTGTGCTATATTGTGCTTAAAAAAAACATTTATTCTAGGGACAGAAAACTCTAGGTAGGGACAGTGTCAGTTTCTTTCACTCTGCAAGTCCTTGTTTCCAGGGACCTGTAAGGACAGTGAGTTAATTTTCCTTGTGCTATATTGTGATTAAAAAAAACATTTTTTCTAGGGACAGAAAACTGTAGGTAGGGAGAGTGTTTTTTTTCTTTCACTCTGCAAGTCCTTGTTTCCAGGGACCTGTAAGGACAGTGAGTTAATTGTCCTTGTGCTATATTGTGCTTAAAAAAAACTTTTTTTCTAGGGACAGAAAACTCTAGGTAGGGAGAGTGTTTTTTTTTTTTCACTCTGCAAGTCCTTGTTTCCAGGGACCTGTAAGGACAGTGAGTTAATTGTCCTTGTGCTATATTGTGCTTAAAAAAAACATTTATTCTAGGGACAGAAAACTCTAGGTAGGGACAGTGTCAGTTTCTTTCACTCTGCAAGTCCTTGTTTCCAGGGACCTGTAAGGACAGTGAGTTAATTTTCCTTGTGCTATATTGTGATTAAAAAAAACATTTATTCTAGGGACAGAAAACTCTAGGTAGGGACAGTGTCAGTTTCTTTCACTCTGCAAGTCCTTGTTTCCAGGGACCTGTAAGGACAGTGAGTTAATTTTCCTTGTGCTATATTGTGATTAAAAAAAACATTTTTTCTAGGGACAGAAAACTGTAGGTAGGGAGAGTGTTTTTTTTCTTTCACTCTGCAAGTCCTTGTTTCCAGGGACCTGTAAGGACAGTGAGTTAATTGTCCTTGTGCTATATTGTGCTTAAAAAAAACATTTATTCTAGGGACAGAAAACTCTAGGTAGGGACAGTGTCAGTTTCTTTCACTCTGCAAGTCCTTGTTTCCAGGGACCTGTAAGGACAGTGAGTTAATTTTCCTTGTGCTATATTGTGATTAAAAAAAACATTTTTTCTAGGGACAGAAAACTGTAGGTAGGGAGAGTGTTTTTTTTCTTTCACTCTGCAAGTCCTTGTTTCCAGGGACCTGTAAGGACAGTGAGTTAATTTTCCTTGTGCTATATTGTGCTTAAAAAAAACATTTATTCTAGGGACAGAAAACTCTAGGTAGGGACAGTGTCAGTTTCTTTCACTCTGCAAGTCCTTGTTTCCAGGGACCTGTAAGGACAGTGAGTTAATTGTCCTTGTGCTATATTGTGCTTAAAAAAAACATTTATTCTAGGGACAGAAAACTCTAGGTAGGGACAGTGTCAGTTTCTTTCACTCTGCAAGTCCTTGTTTCCAGGGACCTGTAAGGACAGTGAGTTAATTTTCCTTGTGCTATATTGTGATTAAAAAAAACATTTATTCTAGGGACAGAAAACTCTAGGTAGGGACAGTGTCAGTTTCTTTCACTCTGCAAGTCCTTGTTTCCAGGGACCTGTAAGGACAGTGAGTTAATTGTCCTTGTGCTATATTGTGCTTAAAAAAAACATTTATTCTAGGGACAGAAAACTCTAGGTAGGGACAGTGTCAGTTTCTTTCACTCTGCAAGTCCTTGTTTCCAGGGACCTGTAAGGACAGTGAGTTAATTTTCCTTGTGCTATATTGTGATTAAAAAAAACATTTATTCTAGGGACAGAAAACTCTAGGTAGGGACAGTGTCAGTTTCTTTCACTCTGCAAGTCCTTGTTTCCAGGGACCTGTAAGGACAGTGAGTTAATTTTCCTTGTGCTATATTGTGATTAAAAAAAACATTTTTTCTAGGGACAGAAAACTGTAGGTAGGGAGAGTGTTTTTTTTCTTTCACTCTGCAAGTCCTTGTTTCCAGGGACCTGTAAGGACAGTGAGTTAATTGTCCTTGTGCTATATTGTGCTTAAAAAAAACATTTATTCTAGGGACAGAAAACTCTAGGTAGGGACAGTGTCAGTTTCTTTCACTCTGCAAGTCCTTGTTTCCAGGGACCTGTAAGGACAGTGAGTTAATTTTCCTTGTGCTATATTGTGATTAAAAAAAACATTTTTTCTAGGGACAGAAAACTGTAGGTAGGGAGAGTGTTTTTTTTCTTTCACTCTGCAAGTCCTTGTTTCCAGGGACCTGTAAGGACAGTGAGTTAATTTTCCTTGTGCTATATTGTGCTTAAAAAAAACATTTATTCTAGGGACAGAAAACTCTAGGTAGGGACAGTGTCAGTTTCTTTCACTCTGCAAGTCCTTGTTTCCAGGGACCTGTAAGGACAGTGAGTTAATTGTCCTTGTGCTATATTGTGCTTAAAAAAAACATTTATTCTAGGGACAGAAAACTCTAGGTAGGGACAGTGTCAGTTTCTTTCACTCTGCAAGTCCTTGTTTCCAGGGACCTGTAAGGACAGTGAGTTAATTTTCCTTGTGCTATATTGTGATTAAAAAAAACATTTATTCTAGGGACAGAAAACTCTAGGTAGGGACAGTGTCAGTTTCTTTCACTCTGCAAGTCCTTGTTTCCAGGGACCTGTAAGGACAGTGAGTTAATTTTCCTTGTGCTATATTGTGATTAAAAAAAACATTTTTTCTAGGGACAGAAAACTGTAGGTAGGGAGAGTGTTTTTTTTCTTTCACTCTGCAAGTCCTTGTTTCCAGGGACCTGTAAGGACAGTGAGTTAATTTTCCTTGTGCTATATTGTGCTTAAAAAAAACATTTTTTCTAGGGACAGAAAACTGTAGGTAGGGAGAGTGTTTTTTTTCTTTCACTCTGCAAGTCCTTGTTTCCAGGGACCTGTAAGGACAGTGAGTTAATTGTCCTTGTGCTATATTGTGCTTAAAAAAAACATTTATTCTAGGGACAGAAAACTCTAGGTAGGGACAGTGTCAGTTTCTTTCACTCTGCAAGTCCTTGTTTCCAGGGACCTGTAAGGACAGTGAGTTAATTTTCCTTGTGCTATATTGTGATTAAAAAAAACATTTTTTCTAGGGACAGAAAACTGTAGGTAGGGAGAGTGTTTTTTTTCTTTCACTCTGCAAGTCCTTGTTTCCAGGGACCTGTAAGGACAGTGAGTTAATTTTCCTTGTGCTATATTGTGATTAAAAAAAACATTTTTTCTAGGGACAGAAAACTGTAGGTAGGGAGAGTGTTTTTTTTCTTTCACTCTGCAAGTCCTTGTTTCCAGGGACCTGTAAGGACAGTGAGTTAATTGTCCTTGTGCTATATTGTGCTTAAAAAAAACTTTTTTTCTAGGGACAGAAAACTCTAGGTAGGGAGAGTGTTTTTTTTTTTTCACTCTGCAAGTCCTTGTTTCCAGGGACCTGTAAGGACAGTGAGTTAATTGTCCTTGTGCTATATTGTGCTTAAAAAAAACATTTATTCTAGGGACAGAAAACTCTAGGTAGGGACAGTGTCAGTTTCTTTCACTCTGCAAGTCCTTGTTTCCAGGGACCTGTAAGGACAGTGAGTTAATTGTCCTTGTGCTATATTGTGCTTAAAAAAAACATTTATTCTAGGGACAGAAAACTCTAGGTAGGGACAGTGTCAGTTTCTTTCACTCTGCAAGTCCTTGTTTCCAGGGACCTGTAAGGACAGTGAGTTAATTTTCCTTGTGCTATATTGTGCTTAAAAAAAACATTTATTCTAGGGACAGAAAACTCTAGGTAGGGACAGTGTCAGTTTCTTTCACTCTGCAAGTCCTTGTTTCCAGGGACCTGGAGAGACATTGAGTGAATTGTCCTTGTGCTATATTGTGATTAAAAAAAACATTTATTCTAGGGACAGAAAACTCTAGGTAGGGACAGTGTCAGTTTCTTTCACTGTGAAAGTCCTTGTTTCAAGGGACAGAGAAGGACACCTGAAGGTAGCCCTTATTGCTTTTTTCCCATCTCCCTGCAGGCCATCTATTAGAATGTCTGGAAGGCAAACAAGGAGAGGCAGACAGTCAGGAGGCAATAAAAGAGGGCAAGCAGGCTCTGTGTCTGGGGGCAACAGTGCTGGTCGTGGACGCGGTGCATTGTCATCAGCACATGGCCATGGGACACGCTTGTCCTTCTTTTCGGCAGCTGGACATGTTGAGCCACATCATGCCGAAGACTTGGTAGAGTGGATGACCAAGCCCTCCTCCTCCTCCTCATCCTCTCTCACCCAGGCTCAGGGTACTGGAAAAGCAGCTGCCAAAGCGTCGTCTTCCCTGGTATCAATGTCAGACAAATCATCAGTCACTCCTTCCCTAGACCCACCATGTCCTCCTCCTGAGGAGTCCCCCGAACTGTTTCAGCACAGTGTTGGGTACATGCTCCAGGAGGATGCCCAGCGTTTCGAAGGGTCTGATGATGAAACCCAGCTAGAGGAAGGCAGTAGCGTGAGAGCAGACAGAGGGGATGCTCAAGAAGGACACCAATCTGGCAGTCATGTTCCAGCAGCTGCAGCATACTGCCAGATTGGCTCCAGTGATGAGGAGGGAGGGGATGATGAGGTCAATGACTCCACGTGGGTGCCTAATAGGAGAGAGGAGGAGGAGGAGGATGAGGAGGAGGCACATCTCCAACGAGGCAGGATGCCCTTTGGTGGCCAGCGTAAGGGCAGTACACCGACTGAATCACACCGCAGAGCTCCGCCTGTGCAGGGCGCTGCCTCTGCCCGTCATTCAAAAAGTTCTTTGGTGTGGGCCTTTTTTGAGGCTAGTGCATCAGATCGCACAGCTGCTGTTTGCAACATATGTCTCAAGCGTATATCGCGTGGCCAAAACATCAGCCGCTTGGGTACCACATGCCTGACCAGACATATGTTGACCTGCCATGCAGCTCGTTGGCAAGCCTACCTCAAAGACCCACACCAAAGAACAAAGCGGACCTCTCCTTGCACCGCATCAGCTGGGATCTCCAACCCCACTATAACTTCAGTCCTCTCTGAAACATGCACTGAGAGGAATGAAGGTGTAGAATTAGGTGTGTCACAGCCAAGTACTTGCGCCCACTCTGCTAGCAGTACACCGACGTCCGATTCTAGCAGGCAAATTTCCCTGCCCCAGCTGCTGGACCGTCGAAAGAAGTTCACTCCCAGCCATCCACATGCCCAGCGGTTGAATGCTAGCTTGGCTAAATTGCTAGCGCTTCAACTGCTGCCTTTTCAGTTGGTAGACTCGGCCCCCTTCCGTGAGTTTGTGCAATGTGCGGTTCCTCAGTGGCAGGTTCCCAAACGCCACTTTTTCTCACGGAAGGCTATTCCGGCTCTCTACCGGCATGTGGAAGGCAATGTCTTGGCCTCGCTGGACAGGGCGGTCAGCGGTAAGGTGCATATTACCGCTGACTCATGGTCCAGCAGGCATGGACAGGGACGTTACCTTTCTTTCACGGCCCATTGGGTCACTCTTTTGGCAGCTGGGAAGGATTCAGGACAAGGTGCAGTAGTGTTGGAGGTTGTCCCACCGCCACGCCTCCAAAATGCTACTACTGGTTGTGACACACCTCTCTCCTCCACCCCCTCCTCTTCTTCTTCCTCCATGGCCTCTTCCTGTGGTTTGTCCTATGAACCAGCGGTGCTCCGTAGCCGTTCACGGGGCTACGCAAGTACGCAGGCAAAAAGATGCCATGCCGTGCTTGCGCTGGTGTGTTTGGGGGACAGAAGCCACACTGGGGCAGAGGTCCTGTCTGCTCTGCAGGGCCAGGCCGAGAGGTGGTTGACGCCACGCCAGCTTAAGCCAGGAATGGTGGTTTGCGACAATGGCACCAACCTCCTCTCCGCCCTCCGACAGGGACAACTGACCCATGTGCCCTGTGTGGCTCACGTCCTTAACCTGGTGGTGCAGCGCTTCTTGGGCAGGTACCCGGGCTTACAGGATGTCCTGAGGCAGGCCAGGAAAGTCTGTGTGCATTTCCGCAGATCTTATAATGCCAGTGCTCGCCTGGCTGAGCTGCAAAAGGAGTTGAACCTGCCCAAGAACCGCCTTATATGTGACATGCCCACCAGGTGGAACTCAACGTTGGCCATGCTGCAGCGGCTGCACACGCAGCAGAGGGCCATCAATGAGTACCTGTGCGACTACGGCACCAGGACAGGGTCAGGGGAGCTTGGTTTTTTTTCTCCACGCCAGTGGGGCATGATCAGGGATGCATGCACTGTCCTGGCACCATTTGAGGAGGCCACGAGGATGGTGAGCAGTGACAGTGCATGCATCAGTGACACTGTACCTCTTGTCCACCTGTTGGAGCACACGCTGCGTGGAATAATGGACAGGGCACTTGAGGCAGAACAGAGGCAGGAAGAGGAGGACTTCCTTGCCTCTCAAGGCCCCCTTTACCCAGACAGTGTTCCTTCTGTCCCACCCATCGCACAGGAAGAGGAGGAGGAGGAGGAGGAGGAGGAGGAGGAGGAGGAGGATTGTGTCAGCATGGAGGTGGAGGCTGGCACTCAGCATCATCAGCAGCAGTCTTTTAGGGATGATTTACAGTCCCAAGAAACCAGTGGACTTGTACGTGGCTGGGAGGAGGTGGCTGCGGATCATGTCGTCCTTAGTGACCCAGAGGACTCCGGAGCGAATGCCTCAGCAAACCTACGCTGCATGGCCTCCCTGATCCTGCAAAGTCTGCGGAAGGATCCTCGTATTCTTCGGATCAAGGAGAGGGACCATTACTGGCTGGCCACTCTCCTTGATCCACGGTACAAGGGTAAGGTTGCGGACCTTATGTTACCGTCGCAGAGGGAGCAGAGGATGAGACAACTCCGGGAGGCCTTGCAGAAAGGTCTGTGCAACGCGTTCCCAGAGACTGGGAGGTTGCAAACTCCTGGTCCTGGACAACGAGTTGCTGAGGCTTCGGCCAGTCAAAGAAGGAGCGGTGGGGAAGGTGGCCGTCTGACCGATGCGTTCAGACAATTCTTTAGTCCGCAGCCCCAAAGTATGATCGGTTCCAGCAACCATCGCCAGCGTCTGATAAACATGGTGCAGGAATATCTAGGGGCAAGGTCAGACTTGGACACCTTCCCCACCGAAAATCCTCTGGCTTACTGGGTCTTGAGGATGGATCACTGGCCAGAGCTTGCACAGTATGCAATTGAGCTACTGGCCTGTCCTGCATCCAGCGTTCTTTCGGAACGCACATTCAGTGCTGCTGGAGGATTTGTCACGGATCACAGGGTGCGCCTGTCCACCGACTCGGTTGATCGACTGACTTTCATCAAGATGAACCAGTCTTGGATCACCACCAGCTACCACACACCTGATGCTGATATAACAGACTAATTGATTTTAAAATGTCACATCCCTTCAAGACTGATGCTGATGCTGAGTGCCTGTGCTGTTATGTTGACTGGCTATCCTCCTCCTCCGAGTCCTCAATGATACGATTGATGATGATAGCTTGGAAGATCATTTTTGTTTATGGGTGCCGCCACCAGTGCCTAACGCCCAATTTTTCAGCCCCTGTTTAACAGGGGCGTGTAATTACAATTTTTGAAGCAATACTTTGCAACAGGGCTCATTGCTGTGCTCCAAGTACAGTATCTGTGAGGAGTTGCAGTGTTGTGCCACCAGTGCCTAAGGCCCAATTTTTCAGCCCCTGTTTAACAGGGGCGTGTCATTACAATTTTTGAAGCAATACTTTGCAACAGGGCTCATTGCTGTGCTCCAAGTACAGTATCTGTGAAGGGTTGCAGTGTTGTGCCACCAGTGCCTAAGGCCCAATTTTTCAGCCCCTGTTCAACAGGGGCATGTAATTACAATTCTTGATCTAATAATTCACAGCAGGGCCCATTGCTGCACCCACCAAGAGTAACTGTCAGGGCTTACAGTGTTGTGGCACCAGCACCACCATCAAAGGCCCAATTTTTACTACCACTGTTCAACAATTATATGTAATTAAAATTCCTGATATAATAGTTGACAGCAGGGCGTTCCAGCACCAACCAAGAGTAACTGTGAGTGCTTACAGTGTTGTGCCAACACCAACAACTAAGGGGCCTATTTCTGCAGAGTATATACGGCAGGTCCCTACTTTCAAACATCCAACTTACAAACGACTCCTACTTGCAAACGCAAGAAGACAACAGGAAGTGAGAGGAAATCTACCACTAGGAAGGAAAATTCTCTCCTGTAAGAATAAATATGGGAGAAAGGTGTCTCCTCTGTACTGATGCTTTATCAGCAATCCTTGTTTCAAGAAAAACACCACATTTCAAAAACAGTTGTCATTAGGACGGAAAGTGAGGTGAAATGTTCTGAACAGGGGCACAGACAGCAAAACAAATGTTACAGGGGTGATAACCCTTACCTATGTTTTCCAAAAAGTATAAAAATAGATTTTTGGTCTGGAGCTACACTTCAACAATGTACCTGTTCAAAATTACAAACAGATTCTACATAAGAACAAACCTACAGTCCCTGTCTTGTATGCACCGCCTGTATACGGCTGTTCAGAGTATATAGGGCCTTTTTTATTTTATGTGCGGGGTTCCCCTTAATATCCATACAAGACCCAAAGGGGCTGGTAATGGGCTGGGGTAGGGGGGGGGTCATGGGGTAGCTATGCCATTTTTCTTAAAGATTTTCATCCATATTACCGGGACCAGACATTACATTAAAGCCGCAAGCAGTTTTAAATGGCTTTTTTTTCCTTTAGAAGTGTCATTTTGTGCAGGGACAGTTCTAAACACGGGAAACACGTGGCACTTCACAGGCATACTTTAGACACCCCCCAGGTACGATATTTAAAGGAATATTTGACTTTTTTTTTTTCACTTTATGCATCATTAAAATGACTGCTCCCGGAAAACGACCGTTTTTAAAACTTATTTTTGCATTGATACATGTCCCCTGGTGCAGAACCCGGGTTCCCAAACCCTTTTTAGGACAATAACATGCATAATAGTTGTTATAATTAGCACTTTAGAATTCGAACGTTCGCATCCATTGTATTTAATAGGGTTCTAATGTTCGTTCGAACTTTCGGTCCGTTCGCGGGTTCTGGTGCGAACCGAACCCGGGGGTGTTCGGCTCATCACTATTGGTGGGTGCAGCAATGGGCCCTGCTGTGAATTATTAGATCAAGAATTGTAATTGCATGCCCCTGTTGAACAGGGGCTGAAAAATTGGGCCTTTCGTGGTGGTGGTGGTGGTGGTGGTGTTGCCACAACACTGTAAGCCCTCAGAGTTACTCTTGGTGGGTGCAGGAATGGGCCCTGCTGTGATTTATTAGATCAAGAATTGTAATTACATGCCCCTTTTGAACAGGGGCTGAAAAATTGGGCCTTTCGTGGTGGTGGTGGTGGTGGCGTTGCCACAACACTGTAAGCCCTCAGAGTTACTCTTGGTGGGTGCAGCAATGGGCCCTGCTGTGAATTATTAGATCAAGAATTGTAATTACATGCCCCTGTTGAACAGGGGCTGAAAAATTGGGCCTTAGGCACTGGTGGCACAACACTCCAACCCCTCACAGATACTGTACTTGGAGCACAGCAATGAGCCCTGTTGCAAAGTATTGCTTCAAAAATTGTAATTACACGCCCCTGTTAAACAGGGGCTGAAAAATTGGGCCTTAGCCACTGGTGGCGGCACCCATAAACAAAAATGATCTTCCAAGCTATCATCATCAATCGTATCATTGAGGACTCGGAGGAGGAGGATAGCCAGTCAACATAACAGCACAGGCACTCAGCATCAGCATCAGTCTTGAAGGGATGTGACATGTTAAAATCAATTAGTCTGTTATATCAGCATCAGGTGTGTGGTAGCTGGTGGTGATCCAAGACTGGTTCATCTTGATGAAAGTCAGTCGATCAACCGAGTCGGTGGACAGGCGCACCCTGTGATCCGTGACAAATCCTCCAGCAGCACTGAATGTGCGTTCCGAAAGAACGCTGGATGCAGGACAGGCCAGTAGCTCAATTGCATACTGTGCAAGCTCTGGCCAGTGATCCATCCTCAAGACCCAGTAAGCCAGAGGATTTTCGGTGGGGAAGGTGTCCAAGTCTGACCTTGCCCCTAGATATTCCTGCACCATGTTTATCAGACGCTGGCGATGGTTGCTGGAACCGATCATACTTTGGGGCTGCGGACTAAAGAATTGTCTGAACGCATCGGTCAGACGGCCACCTTCCCCACCGCTCCTTCTTTGACTGGCCGAAGCCTCAGCAACTCGTTGTCCAGGACCAGGAGTTTGTAACCTCCCAGTCTCTGGGAACGCGTTGCACAGACCTTTCTGCAAAGCCTCCCGGAGTTGTCTCATCCTCTGCTCCCTCTGCGACGGTAACATAAGGTCCGCAACCTTACCCTTGTACCGTGGATCAAGGAGAGTGGCCAGCCAGTAATGGTCCCTCTCCTTGATCCGAAGAATACGAGGATCCTTCCGCAGACTTTGCAGGATCAGGGAGGCCATGCAGCGTAGGTTTGCTGAGGCATTCGGTCATTCGGTCCGGAGTCCTCTGGGTCACTAAGGACGACATGATCCGCAGCCACCTCCTCCCAGCCACGTACAAGTCCACTGGTTTCTTGGGACTGTAAATCATCCCTAAAAGGCTGCTGCTGATGATGCTGAGTGCCAGCCTCCACCTCCATGCTGACACAATCCTCCTCCTCCTCCTCCTCCTCCTCTTCCTGTGCGATGGGTGGGACAGAAGGAACACTGTCTGGGTAAAGGGGGCCTTGAGAGGCAAGGAAGTCCTCCTCTTCCTGCCTCTGTTCTGCCTCAAGTGCCCTGTCCATTATTCCACGCAGCGTGTGCTCCAACAGGTGGACAAGAGGTACAGTGTCACTGATGCATGCACTGTCACTGCTCACCATCCTCGTGGCCTCCTCAAATGGTGCCAGGACAGTGCATGCATCCCTGATCATGCCCCACTGGCGTGGAGAAAAAAAAACAAGCTCCCCTGACCCTGTCCTGGTGCCGTAGTCGCACAGGTACTCATTGATGGCCCTCTGCTGCGTGTGCAGCCGCTGCAGCATGGCCAACGTTGAGTTCCACCTGGTGGGCATGTCACATATAAGGCGGTTCTTGGGCAGGTTCAACTCCTTTTGCAGCTCAGCCAGGCGAGCACTGGCATTATAAGATCTGCGGAAATGCACACAGACTTTCCTGGCCTGCCTCAGGACATCCTGTAAGCCCGGGTATCTGCCCAAGAACCGCTGCACCACCAGGTTAAGGACGTGAGCCACACAGGGCACATGGGTCAGTTGTCCCTGTCGGAGGGCGGAGAGGAGGTTGGTGCCATTGTCGCAAACCACCATTCCTGGCTTAAGCTGGCGTGGCGTCAACCACCTCTCGGCCTGGCCCTGCAGAGCAGACAGGACCTCTGCCCCAGTGTGGCTTCTGTCCCCCAAACACACCAGCGCAAGCACGGCATGGCATCTTTTTGCCTGCGTACTTGCGTAGCCCCTTGAATGGCTACGGAGCACCGCTGGTTCAGAGGACAAAGCACAGGAAGAGGCCATGGAGGAAGAAGAAGAGGAGGGGGTGGAGGAGAGAGGTGTGTCACAACCAGTAGTAGCATTTTGGAGGCGTGGCGGTGGAACAACCTCCAACACTACTGCACCTTGTCCTGCATCCTTCTCAGCTGCCAAAAGAGTGACCCAATGGGGCGTGAAAGAAAGGTAACGTCCCTGTCCATGCCTGCTGGACCATGAGTCAGCGGTAATATGCACCTTACCGCTGACCGCCCTGTCCAGCGAGGCCAAGACATTGCCTTCCACATGCCGGTAGAGAGCCGGAATAGCCTTCCGTGAGAAAAAGTGGCGTTTGGGAACCTGCCACTGAGGAACCGCACATTGCACAAACTCACGGAAGGGGGCCGAGTCTACCAACTGAAAAGGCAGCAGTTGAAGCGCTAGCAATTTAGCCAAGCTAGCATTCAACCGCTGGGCATGTGGATGGCTGGGAGTGAACTTCTTTCGACGGTCCAGCAGCTGGGGCAGGGAAATTTGCCTGCTATAATCGGACGTCGGTGTACTGCTAGCAGAGTGGCCGCAAGTACTTGGCTGTGACACACCTAATTCTACACCTTCATTCCTCTCAGTGCATGTTTCAGAGAGGACTGAAGTTATAGTGGGGTTGGAGATTCCAGCTGATGCGGTGCAAGGAGAGGTCCGCTTTGTTCTTTGGTGTGGGTCTTTGAGGTAGGCTTGCCAACGAGCTGCATGGCAGGTCAACATATGTCTGGTCAGGCATGTGGTACCCAAGCGGCTGATGTTTTGGCCACGCGATATACGCTTGAGACATATGTTGCAAACAGCAGCTGTGCGATCTGATGCACTAGCCTCAAAAAAGGCCCACACCAAAGAACTTTTTGAATGACGGGCAGAGGCAGCGCCCTGCACAGGCGGAGCTCTGCGGTGTGATTCCGTCGGTGTACTGCCCTTACGCTGGCCACCAAAGGGCATCCTGCCTCGTTGGAGATGTGCCTCCTCCTCATCCTCCTCCTCCTCCTCTCTCCTATTAGGCACCCACGTGGAGTCAGTGACCTCATCATCCCCTCCCTCCTCATCACTGGAGCCAATCTGGCAGTATGCTGCAGCTGCTGGAACATGACTGCCAGATTGGTGTCCTTCTTGAGCATCCCCTCTGTCTGCTCTCACGCTACTGCCTTCCTGTAGCTGGGTTTCATCATCAGACCCTTCGAAACGCTGGGCATCCTCCTGGAGCATGTACCCAACACTGTGCTCAAACAGTTCGGGGGACTCCTCAGGAGGAGGACATGGTGGGTCTAGGGAAGGAGTGACTGATGATGAGTCTGACATTGATACCAGGGAAGAGGACGCTTTGGCAGCTGCTTTGCCAGTACCCTGAGCCTGGGTGAGAGAGGATGAGGAGGAGGAGGAGGGCTTGGTCATCCACTCTACCAAGTCTTCGGCATGATGTGGCTCAACATGTCCAGCTGCCGAAAAGAAGGACAAGCGTGTCCCATGACCATGTGCTGATGACAATGCACCGCGTCCACGACCAGCACTGTTGCCCCCAGACACAGAGCCTGCTTGCCCTCTTTTATTGCCTCCTGACTGTCTGCCTCTCCTTGTTTGCCTTCCAGACATTCTAATGGATGGCCTGCAGGGAGATGGGAAAAAAGCAATAAGGGCTACCTTCAGGTGTCCTTCTCTGTCCCTTTACTTAAGGATTTCTAAATATGGTTGAGGATGATTGCTTTCGCACAGAATAGCACAATGACAATTTCCCTGACTGTCCAAAAACCAAGGATTTCAAAGATGGTTGATGAGGAATGCTTTAGCACAGTATAGCACAAGGAGAATTTCCCTCACTGTCCTTCCCTGTCCCTAGAAACAAGGATTAGCACAGTGAAACACACTGACACTCTCCCTACCTATAGTTTTCTGTCCCTAGAAAAAATGTTTTTTTAAAGATGGTTGATGATCAATGCTTTAGCACAGTATAGCACAAGGAGAATTTCCCTCACTGTCCTTCCCTGTCCCTAGAAACAAGGATTAGCACAGTAAAACACACTGACACTCTCCCTACCTATAGTTTTCTGTCCCTAGAAAAAATGTTTTTTTAAAGATGGTTGATGATCAATGCTTTAGCACAGTATAGCACAAGGAGAATTTCCCTCACTGTCCTTCCCTGTCCCTAGAAACAAGGATTAGCACAGTGAAAGAAACTGACACTCTCCCTACCTATAGTTTTCTGTCCCTAGAAAAAATGTTTTTTTAAAGATGGTTGATGATCAATGCTTTAGCACACTATAGCACAAGGAGAATTTCCCTCACTGTCCTTCCCTGTCCCTAGAAACAAGGATTAGCACAGTGAAAGAAACTGACACTCTCCCTACCTATAGTTTTCTGTCCCTAGAAAAAATGTTTTTTTAAAGATGGTTGATGATCAATGCTTTAGCACAGTATAGCACAAGGAGAATTTCCCTCACTGTCCTTCCCTGTCCCTAGAAACAAGGATTAGCACAGTAAAACACACTGACACTCTCCCTACCTATAGTTTTCTGTCCCTAGAAAAAATGTTTTTTTAAAGATGGTTGATGATCAATGCTTTAGCACAGTATAGCACAAGGAGAATTTCCCTCACTGTCCTTCCCTGTCCCTAGAAACAAGGATTAGCACAGTGAAACACACTGACACTCTCCCTACCTATAGTTTTCTGTCCCTAGAAAAAATGTTTTTTTAAAGATGGTTGATGATCAATGCTTTAGCACAGTATAGCACAAGGAGAATTTCCCTCACTGTCCTTCCCTGTCCCTAGAAACAAGGATTAGCACAGTAAAACACACTGACACTCTCCCTACCTATAGTTTTCTGTCCCTAGAAAAAATGTTTTTTTAAAGATGGTTGATGATCAATGCTTTAGCACACTATAGCACAAGGAGAATTTCCCTCACTGTCCTTCCCTGTCCCTAGAAACAAGGATTAGCACAGTAAAACACACTGACACTCTCCCTACCTATAGTTTTCTGTCCCTAGAAAAAATGTTTTTTTAAAGATGGTTGATGATCAATGCTTTAGCACAGTATAGCACAAGGAGAATTTCCCTCACTGTCCTTCCCTGTCCCTAGAAACAAGGATTAGCACAGTAAAACACACTGACACTCTCCCTACCTATAGTTTTCTGTCCCTAGAAAAAATGTTTTTTTAAAGATGGTTGATGATCAATGCTTTAGCACAGTATAGCACAAGGAGAATTTCCCTCACTGTCCTTCCCTGTCCCTAGAAACAAGGATTAGCACAGTGAAAGAAACTGACACTCTCCCTACCTATAGTTTTCTGTCCCTAGAAAAAATGTTTTTTTAAAGATGGTTGATGATCAATGCTTTAGCACAGTATAGCACAAGGAGAATTTCCATCACTGTCCTTCCCTGTCCCTAGAAACAAGGATTAGCACAGTAAAACACACTGACACTCTCCCTACCTATCCTTCTCTTTCCCTAAACTAAAGGAATCCAGGTTAAGCAAGAAAAAAAAATGTCACTGTCCCTGCCTATGCTTCTCTTTCCCTGCTCCGGAACACACTACACTAGGCCGCCGTGCTGGCGGCCTTTTATAGTGTGGGGCGTGTACTAAACACCCTCAGCAATAATTGGCCACAGGCATCCTGCCTGTGGCCAATCATTGCTCTCCTCGCTGCCGGCGCTGGGATTGGCCAAGCATGCGGGGTCACAGTGCATGCTTGGCCAATCACAGCGCCTGGATGACACTGCGATGGCGTAGTGCATTGTGGGCCGTTCGCGTCACTCGAATTAGGCGCGAACGGCCCAAATCGTTCGATCTTCGTCGAACGATCGAACAGCCGATGTTCGAGTCGAACGTATGTTCGACTCGAACACCGAGCTCATCCCTAGTGGTAGCATGACCCAGATGCACTAATTGGAAGAATAGGGCTGTATTCTGTTCGGGTGAGGACATCAGTGGTGTTTAGTTCCCTGCGGCTCAGCAGGTGGCGCTGTCACTTTGAGCCGGGGTTGAACCACTACTGCAGTGCCGTACCCTTTGTGACCTCTCGCGGCAGTTGTACTGCGGGGCGGGGAACCCACTGTGCTTGCTGGGGGAGGGTATAAAGGGGGCGGACATCTTCACCACGAGGTCCGAGTCCCAGGCACCTTTAGCCTGAGGACTGCTGTCCGTGGTCGGTGTTCAGGCGTCCTCGGCCTGTACACGAGGAGTTTGTGTTCCATCCCAGACACCTTCAGTCTTGGTTGAGGTACTCAGCCGGAGGCCTGGGGCCCAGTACCTTCCGCTGGGTCCCGCGAGAAAGGGATTGTCCTAAGGTGCCCCTGGTGTTGGGCACCTGAATCCAGGGCGTAAAGGACCAGAGAGGTGACCCTTCGTGAAGCTGGTGCAGCATATTGCCAGTGTCGGGTGGACCTCCGGAGACCGCTTGGATGGATATCTTTCTCCAAAAAGGGCCTATTCATAAAGGAAGGTAATTCATGTTCTGTGACCGGTGGCAGCGGTACATCTAGTCAATTCAGGTCGGTGGCAGAGACCTGCTATTAGGCCTGTGGCAGGGGCCTCAACAGTTCACCCGGTCGGTGGCAGCGACCAAACTCACGGTCGGTGGCAGCGACTGTGCGCCAAGCCTATTCGCCAAAGAAGGAATAGGAGAGTTCATTGTGCCTGGGCCTACTCGTATCCACACCCTGTTTGTGCGTTTGAAAGATCCAACTGATACTGTTCACATGTGAAGAAGAATAAAGGAGTGTTGGACTTTTTATGGTGTGGGGCTCTATTACTGACAGTAAAACTTGCCCTCTGCAGGAGGGCCAGAGGCTCCATCCAGAACACAGGACTCGAAGGTAAAATAGTGTTGGCCTTCACCTCTACACCATAGAGGACAGGGGCCGTAGTGTACCTCACCCTCCTCCCGCATACCCCTAGACAAGCAAGCCACTTTATTCACAAGGGGACGGGGGGTGAGGCCGCTACACGTGGGGTCTCGGTGCCGGGATTGTGTTATGGAGCCGAAGCTAACGGAGTTTGAGTGTGTCCGTCCAATGGAGTTCCGAGTAGGTCGGCCATATTGGCCAACACGCCACGAGGCATACCTTCCTTGCACAGTTCGTGGGCGTGACTCGGAGGAAGCCCGCAAACTGAAGCGCCAGAGGGGAGGAGTCCGGCCATGTGAGGAGGATCACGTGGGGGCTGTGGCCAGAACTACGCAGTGCGCGATGGAGCAACAAGCCGTGACCATGTTTGAAAATGCCTCGTGGTTTCCAGTTTCTACCACCACGAGGATGGCTTTGACTAATGCTCCGGTCACGGATACGGGGATCCGGCTGAAGCTCCGGGGAAGATTCGCCCTGTATTCCTGCAGAGACGTTGAAGCCCTGGGCATGATTTGTCCCGGCTGTTCGGGACTAGTGGTGCAGTTGAAGCCATTCGGGCGCTGCAAAGCCTGCGGAGAGTTCTCATTCGAGGTGGAACCGTCCTTTGAAAAGCCAAGAGCTATCTACCTCGACCGCACAGGCGCCACTACTTAAGGAGGAGGAATCACTGCTTGGACAGCCGTCCCCACGCGCACTGCCGGGACCTTGGAGGAGGTCTCCATCAAAGAAGAGAAATCCGAGGATGCTGCTTCGGTCACCACAGGGTCCCTGCTCCCACCGTTGAAACGGAAGGTCGGCCTGGTCAAGGCTTCCTGTGGCCGTGGAGGAGCTTCGCCCCGCTCAAGAGTCCTGGACATCGCAATACTACTACAGGCCCAAGTGAGCCAGGGGTTGGGACTGTTGGTGTGGTTGGAGGTGTCGGGAGTCCACAGTCGGTGGAGCCCGAAAGGGGGGGTGACTCCGAGTCTACAAGGGGTTACCTGCCTGCTGAGATGTATGACACCTCCGACCTGGAGTTGCTCTCTGACATTGGAGACGATGCAGAGATTGACCAGATTTTCTGCCAGAAAGGCTGGGACAAGATACCTCTGTCCTCATCCCATGCAAAAAGGGACTCACCCATGTCTGCAGGGGATAGTACACCCCGGGTGGAGGCACCAGCGCCTGAGGAGGAGCCCCGTCTGCCCTTCGATTCCCGGTGCCACCTGCATCTAACACTGGGGGTCAGAGACTGTCGTTGCGGGCGCCTATGCCCAGTTTGGAAGTGATCAAAGCCCCTCGCCATCTGGACTGTATTGTCTTACCGGGTGTGAGGAATAAAGCTACTATGCCTCCCTTGGCCAGGCTTCAGCGCTTGTTTGGCCAGAAGGTTGCTCATGAGTACGGGTGGGAATACCCGTACTTGTCAAAGGAACTGTTATATGAGGTCGAAGTCCATCGGGAACGTTGGTACAATGACTTCATATGGAAACATATTGGAGTGCCACACGCCCGTAGGTACCTCGCCTGCTCTCCCAAGGCATCACAAAGGTTCAAGGACTGCGAGGTGGAATGGATGCTGGGTCGGCACATCCACGCGGATAAAGTGCTGATACGCCGGAAAGACAAGGAAGATGCCGAGTATCAGATTGAAACCTTGGATCAACATTTGAAGCCACTTGTTTTGCCGCATCCCAGATTCTATCTATAGGAGAAAAGGCTCCCTTCCTTTGTCCTTTTTCCCAAGTGGTAGAACTTTCTGGAGTTTGTGTCTCTTTCTCTGGGAAAATCAGTGACTGTGCCCTAGTTAAAGGGGTGTTTGTGCTCTTCGGAGGAATGGAGACTGTTTCAGTTGTTTGTTCTCCTTTCTTCCGTTCGACAAAGTAATCATTGACTTTGGGGTAGTTAGAGCCAGGGCACAGAGAAGTTTCGTCTCAGGATTCGACAAGTGCTATGACCGCGACACTGTCACCAGGTGGCAGTGTTGCGCAACGACATTCACTTGACACACACACACTTCTGGAAGGAAAGAATTTCTCTGGGGAGAGGTTTTTTCATTACCACACGAACATATGTGTCAGGGATTTGTGTGCTTAACATTTCTTTCTTTCCCCTCTGCAGAAGAACATCCCATCAAGACCGCTGAGAATGGGCGGGTCTTAGCTAGTGATGTGGGAAGGGGGAAAAGTGTTAATGATGTGACTTGAGATGTTTTACTGTTGCGTGTTTCTTTCCTTTCCCTTCCCTTTGTGTTAGGTCCAGGCACAACTGTCAGTTTTTTCCAAAATGTTATTATTTTTGAAATTTTCATCTAGTCTCTGGATCAGGTTATGTTACCTCCCGTTGGAGAGATGGCTTGTTCCAGACACTGGGGACCAGTGTCAAATCACTGGGGGGAGAGTGTAGCGGGCATGTACTATTTAGGGGGAGCATCTGGGTGGTAGCATGACCCAGATGCACTAATTGGAAGAATAGGGCTGTATTCTGTTCGGGTGAGGACATCAGTGGTGTTTAGTTCCCTGCGGCTCAGCAGGTGGCGCTGTCACTTTGAGCCGGGGTTGAACCACTACTGCAGTGCCGTACCCTTTGTGACCTCTCGTGGCAGTTGTACTGCGTGGCGGGGAACCCGCTGTGCTTGCTGGGGGAGGGTATAAAGGGGGCGGACATCTTCACCACGAGGTCTGAGTCCCAGGCACCTTCAGCCTGAGGGCTGCTGTCTGTGGTCGGTGTTCAGGCGCCCTCGGCCTGTACACGTGGAGTTAGTTTTCCATCCCAGACACCTTCAGTCTGGGGTGAGGTACTCATCCGGAGGCCTGGGGCCCAGTACCTTCCGCTGGGTCCCGCGAGAAAGGGATTGTCCTAAGGTGCCCCTGGTGTTGGGCACCTGAATCCAGGGCGTAAAGGACCGGAGAGGTGACCCTTCGTGAAGCTGGTGCAGCATATTGCCAGTGTCGGGTGGACCTCCGGAGACCGCTTGGATGGATATCTTTCTCCAACAAGGGCCTATTCATAAAGGAAGGTAATTCATGTTCTGTGACCGGTGGCAGCGGTACATCTAGTCAATTCAGGTCGGTGGCAGAGACCTGCTATTAGGCCTGTGGCAGGGGCCTCAACAGTTCACCCGGTCGGTGGCAGCGACCAAACTCACGGTCGGTGGCAGCGACTGTGCGCCAAGCCTATTCGCCAAAGAATAGGAGAGTTCATTGTGCCTGGGCCTACTCGTATCCACACCCTGTTTGTGCGTTTGAAAGATCCAACTGATACTGTTCACATGTGAAGAAGAATAAAGGAGTGTTGGACTTTTTATGGTGTGGGGCTCTATTACTGACAATCAAACCTGCCCTCTGCAGGAGGGCAAGAGGCTCCATCCAGAACACAGGACTCGAAGGTAAAATAGTGTTGGCTTTCACCTCTACACCTTAGAGGACAGGGGCCGTAGTGTACCTCACCCTCCTCCCGCATACCCCTAGACAAGCAAGCCACTTTATTCACAAGGGGACGGGGGGTGAGGCCGCTACACTCAGGTAGGCCGTGGTGTTTAAATGATGCTCAATTGGTACTAAGTGGCCCAAACCACTGATGCCTGGTTTGAACTTCAGCAAGTCATCTTCACCACATCTAGATATCTAAATGCATTGAGTTGCTGCCATGTGATTGGCTGATTAGCAATTTGTGTTACCAAGCAATTGAACAGGTGTACCTAATAAAGTGGCCGGTGAGTGTATGTGAACAGGACACATAAAAAACATTTGTTTTCTCTGTGCCCTGTTCACACTACACAGGTGGGTTGTGGTGCACTGCATAAAAATGTAGCATGCCTGCATTTTTGTGTTATTGAATTCATTTTACAGATAGACTGCAGCAGGATGAGTGAGACTAGTTTGGCTTCACATGGGGTAGTACAGTTAAATCCAGAGTAGAGAGTTTTAGGTGCTACAAATGAAACTGGTTCTAAAGCCAAAAGTTTTTTTTTACCTTAATGCATTCTTTACATTAAGGTAGAAAATCTTCCATGATCAACTCTCCCCAGCCCCCCTTACCTGGCTCCTCTCTTGATCCAGAATCCAGTGCTGTACCCATCTGCAGCAGAGCTGCTTTCTCTCCCTCTTCACACAGGACACAGAAACAGCAGTGGCAGCCATTGGCTCTTGCTGTTGTCAATCAAATTCTGTGAGGAGGGAGGTGGGGCCAAGCTGCACTGTGTGTGTCTATGGATGCACACACCTCGGCTGGGGAGTGTGCCTACATGAGTGCCCTACAGCACACAGCTTGCTAAGGGGGCATTCAGAGAAGATGAGAAGTGGACAGGGCCCCCAGAAATAGAGGAAAGGGGCTGCAGGGGAGCAGGTAAGTATAACATGTTTATTATTTTACAAAAAAAAATAAAAGAGACATTTACAACCACTTTAATGCCCTCAGTTTCTGGACATACCAAAGGTAAAATAAGTTTCTCTGCTTCCCTCCCTCAGCAGCTCAGAAAGAACACACACAATAGGGCAAAAGTAGCTAAACATGTAATCCGCAGCCAGGTGGGAGGCTCTCCACTGTCCAAACTGTGTGTGGGCGAATGGGTCAGAGCCTTATAGCACACAGCTTTTCCAGAAGATCCAGCTACTGTGGGGAGCAGCTCCCCAACTGCTACCAGAGTACTCCAGTTCCAGTGGGGTGGCCCCCTTTGGCCTTGGATCCCTAAAGCTGTTAACCTATTTTACTAGACTTCACTGACAGGGTCGTTGTTTAGGAAGTTAAAAGAGAAGTATGGATTATTATTTTTTTAATCATACTTACCTAGGCGGATGTAGCATCAATCTAATGCTGCATCTGTCCCCCGCTGGCTCTAAGACTGAGAACTGAGCGTTCAAACACCACTGATCACTCGGTTCTTATGCCGCGTACACACGATCATTATTCACGGCGGTTAAAAAACCGCCGTGAATAATGTCATTTAAAACGGGGGAACAGCTTGTTCCCCACACACGGTCCTTTTTCACGTCATTTTTTCTCTTGACGAGAAAAACGACCGTCTGTGGGCTCCGCGGCAGTGTTTCCCTATGGGAAACACTGCCGCGGAAAACATGTCGAAAAAAACGACGAGAAAAATTAGAACATGTTCTAATTTTTCTCGTCGTTTTTAATGCCGTTTTTCTCGTCGAAAAAAACGACAGAAAGCCCACAGACTATCGTTTTTCTCGACGAGAAAAACGGCCGTGTGTACGTGGCATTAGAGCTCCCTGAGCAGAAAGCTGGTGACTGTCAGGTTCCGTCATTGGAGCGCTGGGCTGTGGAGGGGGCAGGAACGACCATCTCAGGCTCTTTCGCTTAGAGGCTGAGCCAGGTGCTGGTCCGTGAATGTGGGCGGATCCTGATCTTTCCCGAGCCTGGACCGGCTCTGTGACGTCAGCGGGTGCAACTGCTGAACAGAGTATTCTGAAAGTGCTGCGTCCCGCTGTCAGAATACAATGTCTTGGCTGGGGGAAATCCTTCATCCACATTGTTTGTGTAGATGAAGGAATCTGTTCATTTTTTTTCAACCCTCTAGCTAAACAAAAAAAAAAATCATCTAACTTAAAATGGTTGTAAACCTCAGACATGAAAAATGAACAAAGCATATCCCTCTATAGTGTGTACTTGTCTCAATCCAGACCACTAAGTGTCATTTCTGTCTGCTGCCTTGTTCCTCTGCTATCTGCGTGAGTAACTTCTGACAAGTTTTCCTGACACTAATGCCACGTACACACGATCGGAAATTCCGACAGAAAAAGTCAGATGTAAGCTTTTGGTCGGAAATTCCAACCATGTGTATGCTCCATCGGACTTTTGCTGGCAGAATTTCCGCCAGCAAAAGATTGAGAGCTGGTTCTCTATTTTTCCGACGGAAAAAGTTCTTGTCGGAAATTCTATTCGTCTGTATGCAATTCCGACGCGCAAAAAAACACGCATGCTCAGAATCAAGCAGAAGAGCCAAACTACCTATTGAACTTCATTGATCTCGGCTCATCATACGTCTTGTACGTCACCGCGTTCTTGACGGTCGAAAGTACTTTTGTGTAACCGTGTGTATGCAAGCCAAGCTTGAGTGGAATTCCATCGGAAAAACCATTGTGTGTACGCGGCATTAGGCTGCTTTCACACTGGGGCGGGCTTTAGCGGCGCTTTACCGTTGTTCTAGCGGCGCTATTCGGCCGCTAGCTGTGCTCTTTTAACCCCCCGCTAGCTGCTGAATAAAGGGTTAAATGCGCCCATGTAGCGCTGCTGCTGAAGTGCTTTGCAGGCACTTTGGCAGCGGTGCCCATTCATTTCAATGAGCAGGAGCGGTGTATACACCGCTCCTCCACCGCCCCAAAGATGCTGCTTGCAGGACATTTCTTAACGTCCTGCCCGCGCATCGCCCCAGTGTGAAAGCACTCTGGCTTTCACACTGGGACTGCAGGGGAGGCATTTTTCAGGCGCTATTTTTAGCCCAAAAGCGCCTGAAAAAAGCCTCAGTGTGAAAGGGGTCTAAAAGGTAAAAGGAGACAGGGATCTCCAGCACACAGCCTGTGATTCACATCCTCAGCTTTGTTCCTGTGTGCTGTGTGAAGGGGGGGGGGGGGTGTTAATTCCCTATAATCAGCTCTCAGCTCTCCTCACTAACTTCAGCTCCGCACCCCCTGCTTTCTGCAAGCTGGGACAAGCTGTAAAAATACTGGACTTTGAATATCTGTAGAGAAGGGAAGACTACACATAAACAGGTACAACTTATCAAGTAGGATTTGCTTCATTTCTGTGTATCACCTGAGGCCAGTCATTTCACTGGGTATATGAGGGTTTACAACCATTTTGAGAGTATTATATAACACAGCAGCGGGCAGATATTGCACACACTTCATTAGTGTTTATTTTTACAGTGAAAATGGCCAAAACATTTTTATTTTATGTGTAAGGAATTGCAGCTCCGTATAGCAATGAGGAAATCCTGCGGTGAACCCTATTGAAGTCTATGGGGGAAGTTGGTTGATTTGAAACTTGTTATTCAATTCTGACCATTTGTATGGCTAATAATAAACTTATTGTCGAACAAACAAGGCATGGGAAGCTGAGCACTACCACAGGGGATATGTATGTAGCGATACCCCCTAGAGGGCTGCTGGATTAAATTTGGGTCCTGCCGTTACCCCACTTTTCACCATCCCAGGACTAAAGCCGCGTACACACGATCGGTTTTACCGATGAAAACAGTCCGATGGATTTTTTTCATCGGACAAACCGAACGTGTATGGGCCCCATCGGTCTTTTTTCCATCGGTGTCAAAAAATAGAACATGTTTTAAATTTTTCCGATGGATAAAAAACCGATAGCAAATTCCGATCGTCTGTGGGCAAGTCCATCGGTTAAAAAACCCACGCATGCTCAGAATCAAGTCGACGCATGCTCAGAAGCATTGAACTTCATTTTTCTCGGCTCATCGGAGTGTTTTACGTCACCGCCTTTGGAACGGTCGTTTTTTTGACTGATGGTGTGTAGGCAAGACTGATGGAAGTCAGCTTCATCGGATTTCCGATGGAAAATTCCATCGGTTTAAAAACCATAGGAAATCCGATCGTGTGTACAGGGCTTACGAGTCTATGTTAGGTAGTTTTGAATAGATGTGATTGCCAGTCACTTCAGACTTTTTCTCAATTGCTTTATTAAACAACTTCAGTAGTAGAGGGATAGAGGGTTAGGGGAAGTTCAGATACCTTAATGCAGATCACTAATGAGGTTTTTGAATCCAGAGGACAAACAGCTTTCTGTCTCTGGCTCTTGCGACAACCGGATAGGCCTCTCACACCTACCTAGCAGCCGGTATGAAGCACGGACAAAGTCTCTGCCACAGACTTAGCGATCGATAAATGGAAATTCTCTGCCACAGGATTGTGTAACCAGCAGTCAGTTAGTTAGAGGTCAGCTGCACAGTACCAGAACCTTTAAGCCATCCGGCAGTACGAGTCACCAGGCCCTTCCCTGTGAAACCAGCCTTCAGCTCGGTTCTCTCCAGCAAAGGTCCTCCCCTGGAATATTCTCCGCTTGAGTGGCCTCTTCCGGCAGGACAGACAGCACAGAACCACCTTCAGTTAAATAGGCCCCAGACACACTTCTGGGCCTACTGGTAGCAGCACAGCCTCGAGCCAGCAGGGCCCGAGGTAGAAGAGTCACAGCCTTAGGCCAGGAGGGCCACGATGCAGAGAGCCAACAGGCCCCTGGGTAGAAGAGAGACCCAGGGTAGAAGAAGAGACTGAAAACATGGCATCTGTCCCTTAAATATCCTCTCCCAGAATGCACATCAGTAAGAACACTCCCACTGGGCTGTTTCTGGGAAAGAACAGTCAATGCACTTGGCTTGCTGTAATTCTCACACTGGCCTGTAGGGACAGTGACACCTACTGGCAACAGTGAAAAACGCGCACAACACAGCCAAACTGGAACAGAAGCAAAATTAACTTTACACAATCACTCAGATATTTACAGCTCAGATATCACTAAATTTACAGATAGGCCTTATTCAATAGGAACAGGGCGCTACATGTACTAATGGCAAAATTAGGAAAAATAAAAAGTATCTTTCTCTACACAGAATTGTGAGTTCTGACTAACGGCTCCCACTTATGATGGCAATATGGCTGCTGTGAGCCCAAACATTTATAGAAAGGGGACTATTTATTTATTCCTGCAAATGATTGGCTCGTGACTCGGGCACCGCATTATAGGTTGCTCCTTCTTTCTGGTGGTAAACTTGCAAAGTTTTCAGCCAAAGGTTTGCGATTCTCGAAACTCACAAATCCAAAAACCTATGGTAACGGCAAACCTGAACCTCATCTGTAGTGGTCACAAAGTGTAGGCAGCTGCGTGGCTCAGTAACACAACTGTGGGCAGTTACGGTTGACAAGCCCATCTGCTGTGTTCCTTTTCATAGACAAGAAAAAACACTGGCTGGCCGCAGATCACACTGTAAGAAAACATTTAGCACCTGTCATAGCAGATGTGTACACGTAGCTTCAGGTGGTGTCATTCAAGCTTCCAGGTCCTTAGGAATGACTTTTAGCAGTGAACACATTCCGTAGGTGTAAATTATTGATATATCCAGCCAACTTCAAGATGAAGACCATTATGATCAAGATGACTTCCATTATTTAATACGATTAAAGGACTTGTGAATCAGCAAGTTCAGAAGCCAACACTAAGATGTTATTGAACGATCAATGAGGAACAAAGCAATGTACAGACAGCAAAGCAATGCACAGACAGCAAAAAGATGAATGTGGGACTCACCAGACAGGAGGACTCTACGTGTGGGCAGTGAGCTGAAATATTGTGACCAAATGCAAACTTAAGCCTCGTACACACGGTCGGACTTCCATCGGACTTTTCTGTGGATTTTTGTCCGAACGGAGTTGGCCGGGCATACCCATAGCATACACACCACAGGACTTTTCTGCAAACTTTCCCCAAACTTTTTCCAACATCACGTGGTTTTTCTGCTCTTTTCTGCTCTTTACCGCCACCCTTTGGTCAACTTCTGCTATTGTTGGTTGATTTTAACATTATTTGTTTTGTCCATTGGACAAAAGTCCGATTGGTTTTCTGTACACACGGTCAGACTTTGCTCCATCTGACTTTTGTTGGCCAAAAGTTTGTCCGTTTGCAGACCGAATATTTGTCCGATGAAAAAAAAAAAAAAAAAAAAAAAGTTGGAGCGTACACACGGTCGGATTGTTGGTCCAACTTGCTCAAAATGAAGTTTGTTGGCCAAAAGTCCGACCGTGTGTACGGGGCTTTACATTTTAGACCTTTGGGGAGAGCAACAACAGGTTTCCTAGGTGTGGTTGGAGGCTGAGCTCAGGTAATCCATATAAAGTAAAGCCCCGTACACGCGGTCGGACTTTTGGCCAACAAACTTCATTTTGAGCAAGTTGGACCAACAATCCGACCGTGTGTACGCTCCATCGGACAAACTTTTTTTTTTTTTTTTGTTTTCATCGGACAAATGCTGGGTCTGCAAACGGACAAACTTTTGCCCAAGAAAAGTCAGATGGAGCAAAGTCCGACCGTGTGTACAGAAAACCATCAGACTTTTGTCCAATGGACAAAACAAATAATGTTACAATCAACCAACAATAGCAGAAGTTGACCAAAGGGTGGCGGTAAAGAGCAGAAAAACCACATGATGTTGGAAAAAGTTTTGGGAAAGTTTGCAGAAAAGTCAGAGCGTGTGTATGCTATGGGTGTTCCCGACCAACTCCGTTCGGACAAAAAACACGGAAAAGTCAGATGGAAGTCCGACCGTGTGTACGAGGCTTAACAGTTTTTCGGACTTTGTAAAAACATAGTACATTGATAAACATGTAAGCAAGAACAAAGCTGTCTTAAAGTAAACCTAGCATCACATAAAAAAAATTATGTTAGTGTAGCACTACCCCCGTAGGAGCTGCTGGTTATATTTTTGGGTCATGCTGTTACCTGTCTGCTCACCATATCCGTCATAGGGGTTCCATTGAAGAGTTGTTCATAGATGTCAGCCCCAACACATAGGGGCTGATTTACTAATAACAGTGCGCTGCGCTGCTTCTAGCCTTAATTGGTGCGCCGGATAACTCCTTCACTGGGCGCAGGAAGCAGCGGCGCACTGTTAAAGTAAATAGAAATGTCAGCGGCGCTCTATTGAAAATTAATGGTTCCCTATGGGAGCCCATTGATTTGAATAGAGGTCGCCCGGGAAGTCGGACCCGACTTGCGGGCGACTCGTGTGTCGGCTGACACAGGGACAGCGCGACTTTGCGAGGCGACCTGGACACCTGAGCGTGAAGCAGCCTTTCAAGTCGTGTCCTAGAGGCGACTAGCTGGCCGAGAATGTGTCCAGCGCGATGTCATCGCGCTGGTCCTCGGCAGCCTCGCTGTCCCATGTTTAGTATGAAACATGAAGGGGAACTCCAGGCCAAATTTTAATGAAAAAACCGGCATGGGTTCCCCTTCAGGAGCATACCAGGCCCTTAGGTCTGGTCTGGATTCTAAGGTGAACCCCCTAAGCCGAAAAAACGGCGTGGGGGTCCCCCAAAATCCAAACCAGACCCTTAGGTCTGGTCTGGATTTTAAGGTGAACCCCCTTAAGCCGAAAAGCGGCGTGGGGGTCCCCCCAAAATCCAAACCAGACCCTTATCCGAGCACGCAACCTGGCAGGCCGCAGGGGAAAAGGGGGGGAAGAGAGAGCGTCCCCCTCCCTCCTGAACCGTACCAGGCCGCATGCCCTCAACATGGGGGGTTTGGTGCTTCGGGGCAGGGGGGCGACCTGCGGCCCCCCCACCCCAAAGCACCCTGCCCCCATGTTGATGGGGACAAGGGCCTCTTCCCGACAACCCTGGCCGTTGGTTGTCGGGGTCTGCGGGCGGGGGGCTTTTCGGAATCCGGGCGCCCCCTTTAAAATGGGGGCCCCCAGATGCCGGCCCCCCACCCTATGTGAATGAGTATGGGGCACATCGTACGCCTACCCATTCACCTGGTGGCAAAATAAGTCAATAAAAAAAGACAACACAGGTCTGAAAAGTAATTTATTGGGCAGCTCCGGGGGGTCTTCTTCCGACTTCGGGGGTCTTTCTGCCGGGCCCCCGCTATCTTCTTCTAGCTCTTTTGCTAGCGGGGGTCCGGGGCTTCCTCGCCGTCTTCGGGGGTCTTTCTGCCGGGCCCCTGCTATCTTCTGCTAGCTCTTTTGCTAGCGGGGGTCCCGGGCTTCCTCGCCGTCTTCTTCCGACTTCGGGGGTCTTTCTCCCGAGCTTCCTCGCCGTCTTCGGGGGTCTTCCTCGCAGTCCCGGGGAATGATGGGACTGTGACGAGGCAACATCGGGCGAAGATAAGAGGGAAGAAGGTGACGAAGAAGACTGGCCCCCGCTAGCAAAAGAGCTGCGAGAAGATAGCGGGGCGCCCGGCAGAAGGCAGAAAGAACCGGAGATCGTGGAGAAGACACCGGAGAAGAACCGGAGAACAGAACAAGAGACCCCCGAAGTCGGAAGAAGACGGCCCGGCAGAAAGACCCCCGAAGACGGCGAGGAAGCCCGGGAGAAAGACCCCCGAAGTCGGAAGAAGACCCCCGGAGCTGCCCAATAAATTACCTTTCAAACCTGTGTTGTCTTTCTTTATTGACTTATTTTGCCACCAGGTGAATGGGTAGGGGTACGATGTACCCCATACTCATTCACATAGGGTGGGGGGCAGGTATCTGGGGTCCCCCTTATTAAAGGGGCTCCCAGGTTCTGATAAGCCCCCCGCCCGCAGACCCCGACAACCAACGGCCAGGGTTGTCGGAAAGAGGCCCTTGTCCCCCATCAACATGGGGGCAGGGTGCTTTGGGGTGGAGGGGCCGCAGGTCGCCCCCCTGCCCCGAAGCACCAAACCCCCCATGTTGAGGGCACGCGGCCTGGTACGGTTCAGGAGGGAGGGGGGGCCGCTCTCTCATCCCTCCCTTTTCCCCTGCGGCCTGCCAGGTTGAGTGCTCGGATAAAGGGTCTGGTGTGTATTTTTAGGGGACCCCACGCAATTTTTTTTGGTTTTTGGCGCGGGGTTCCCCTTAAAATACATGCCAGACCTGAAGGGCCTGGTATGGATTCTGGGGGGACCCCCACGCCAGTTTTTTTTTTCATTTTTTTGGGGGGGTCCCCTTTGAATCCATACTAGACCCAAGGGCCTGGTATGGACCTGGGGGGGGGGACCCCACACTGTTTTTTTTTTTTTACCGTTTTTTTTTATTTTTTTTACATTTCCTTTAACAACCAGCTATAAACAGGTAAAACAAAAAATCGCCGCAAAATTGCGGTACTTGCGTTTTGGATGCGGGTCCATTGAATTCTATTACATCCAAAACACTGTTTTTGGCCTGGCAAAAAAAATCTGCAGTTGCGTTTAAAATCGTTTTTCACAAACCCTCAAAATGCCTTCAGACGCCAAAGATTTCCACGTTTCAGACGCGGTACCAGCGTTTAGCCGCATTTTAGTTTAAAAGAGTTTTTAAAGGTGACCTATTTTTTTACATTGATAAACTCCAAATTTATGGCAAATGAGGAAAAACCATAATATATATATATATATATATATATATATATATATATATATATATAATGAAATTGCTTCCATTGCATTGTGGACAATCCACAACTTGGGGCAGCTGACGTGGCAAGTGGACAATCCACAACTTGTGGCAAGTGATGTGGCAAGTGACACGCTAAATACAACTACACTGCTGCTCTCAGCTGCTCATATCACTCTGGTCTCACTAAATAGCTAAAATCGTAAATAATACTGTTTTTTGAGCTTAGGGCGGCTCCTTATCATATACACGCAAATGTGGTAAAACACAGCATGCAAAGCGTGCCTTTCTAAACGCCACTTTCAACCTTAGTTCAGAACACTTTGCACCAGCGTCCCGTCTACATCGGGCCTAAAAACGCCTATGCCATTTACAGCTCAAAAACGCCATGGTGGCCATGAGGCCATAGGCTAACATGGAGAGATGTTTTTAAGCTGCAAAAAACGCTCAAACAAGCGGCTTGAAAAACGTCCGTGTGCATGTAGCCTTATATTAACCACTTGCGCACTGCGCAGACCAAGTTTCACATTTCAGCGCTGATGCACTTTTAATGACAATTGCGCGCTCATACAACACTGTAACCCAATGAAAATGTTTTATTTGTTGGCACACAAATAGAGCTTGCTTTTGGTGCTATTTGATCACCTTTGTGTTTTATTTAAAAAAAAATTCTATAAATACAAAAGACCGAGTTAAAAAAAAAAAAAATGGATATTTTACCCACTTCAGCACTGGGCCTATTCTGGCACTTCTCTCCTTCATGTAAAAATCATAAATTTATGGCTATAAAATTACTTCAAAACACCAAACATTATATATGTTTTTGGAGCAGACACCCTAGGGAATAAGATGGCGGTCATTGCAAATTTTTATCTCGCTCGGTATTTGCGCAATAAATTTTGAAACGCCTTTTGTTTGCTAAAAATATTACAAAACAGTAAAGTTACGGCCATTTTTTTGGTATAATGTGAAAGATGTTGTTATGCTGAGTAAATAGATACCTAACACGTCACGCTTTAAAATTGCGCACTCATGGCATGACACCAAACTTCAGTAATTAAAAATCTCCCTAGGCGATGCTTTAAATTTTTTTACACGTTACCATTTTGGCATTACAGAGGAGGTCTAGTGCTAGAATTGTTGCACTCGTTCTAACGCACGCAGCAATAACTCACATGTGTGGTTTGAACGGCGTTTACATATGTGGGCGGGACTTACGTGTGTGTTTCGCTTCTGAGCGCGAGCTACCGGGGACATGGGCGTTTTTTCGTATTTTTGCTTATTTTTTTTATTGTATTTCTTACTCTTTTTTTTATTTTAAATTTATTTTTTGGATCACTTTTATTCCTATTACAAGGAATGTAAACATCCCTTTTAATAGGAATGTGTGTGACAGGTCCTCTTTATGGAGAGATGCAGGGTCAATAAGACCCCGCATCTCTCCTCCAGGCTGGAAAGCATGATATTGGTCCAAAAAAAATCACCAATCTCATGCTGACAGCCGAGATCACGGCTTGGTTAACATACGGGAACACGCGTGATGTCATAACGTCGTGCCCGCGCCTCCGACAGTCATAGAGATGACTGATGACCATCTGGTCACCAGTCATCTCCAAATTGTTCTCCGAGCCCCAGATGGCACGGGAGAGCCCGGAGAAGCACTGGATGGCGGCAAGAGGGGGGGGGCGTCCCCTCTCCCCGCCTATAAGAACAATCAAGCGGCGGAACTGCCACTATGATCGTTTTTATTGTGCACAGAATCGCCGGCTGAAAAGAATGATATCTGAATGATGCCTGCAACTGCAGGCATCATTCAGATGTCACCGCCCAAAGCCAAGGATGTCATTTGATGGTGGGCGGTAGGAAACTGGTTAATATTTTTAAAAAAGGTAATTTTTCTTCTTCATTGATGTACACTGATGAGACTGCACTGATGGGCACCGATAAGGTGGCAAGGGTGGGCACTGAGAGGTGGCATTGCTATTTGGCACTGGTGGGCAGTGAGAAGTGGCACTGCTAGGTGGCAATGATAGTTGGCAGTGATGGGCACTGATAGGCAGCACTGCTAGGTGCCACTGATTGGCACCAGTGGTGGGCATTGATAGGTGGCACTGGCAGGGGCTACTAATTGTCACAGATGATGCAGAATTGCCTCTTCCACTTCGGGCCCCATGTCCCTTGCACATAAGCCGGTGATTGCCTTTTTTTTATGCTCACGCTGTCAGCACAAGGAGAAAACAAAAACCATTACCCAGCTTTTGTTTACATCACGTGATCAGCTGTCATTTGCTGACAGCTGATCACATGGTAAAGGGCAGGGATCGGGCCCCTTACTCGGATCTGTCATCACCTGAGTCTCAGTGACTCTGTGACCACAGCGCGCGCAAAGGGGAGGACGTTTATTGACGGACTCTCGGCAATTGAGGACCATGCTGTGGCCGTCGATCAGTTATAGCGCTGAGCTCAAGTGATTAAAGAGGGTCTAAATGGGCCATTGACATGCATCACAATTCAACTTAGGAATGAGTCTTTGAAAAGTTAAACTAAATAATTTGGCCACTTTATCCTTCCAAATAATTCACTTCCTGTCACATAGCCACACAGGAAGTGAGGGAAAATCCCTAACAATGTCTTTCCTTGGGGCACACAGGTCAGTCTAAATACTTTCCCCATTATGCACTCCAGCATATTGCGGGGTACACCCCAAATTATTAGGTATTTTGGACTTTGGGGTTTATTTACTAAAGGCAAATCTACTTTGCACTACAAGTGCACTTGCTGTATATCTGAGGGGGACATGCAAGCCAAAAAAATACACCATCTTTGCTTTTACATGATTGGAACAGCCAATCACCAGTACTTTCCCTCAGATTTTCAGCAGCTACACTTTTACTGCAGAGTGGATTTGTCTTTACTAAACCCCAAACTATACATTGATTTGGGGTGTACACAACAAAGTGCTAGAGTAAAATTTGCTCAATGGGGACACTAGTTAGATTGATCTGTGTGTCCCCAAGAAAAGACATTGGTAGGGTTTTACCTTCACTTCCTGTTTAGCTGTGTGACAGGAAGTGAAGCCAATTTTAAGAAAAGGAGACACAAAGGCCAAACTACAAAAAAAAAAAAAAAATATTAAAAAAAACACACACACAGGGGTTCTAACACTTACTTTGTTTCCCTCAAAATGCCCACAATTAGAATTGTATGGCCTTGAGCTATTTTTAAGTGCAGTGCTCTAAATCAGTGCTTCTCAAGTACCCCCAACAGGCCATGTTTGCAGGTTTTCCTTCATCTTGCACATGTGCTTTAACCACTTAACAACCACCTGCCGACAAATAACGTCGACAAGGTGGTTGCTTAACTCTGGGAGGACGTTATATAACGTCCTCCCAGAATCGCGCTCCCGCTCGCCCCCTGGGGCGCGCACACGGGAAACTCCGTGACCGCCGGGTCCAGAGGACCCGGCGGATCACGAATCGCGGTAAATCGCCGCTGATAGCGGCCGTTTACCACGTGATCGCTCCGTCAAATGACGGAGCAATCACTTGTAAACAGACCGGCGTCATTTGATGACGCCGGTTCCTCCCTCCCCTCTCTGTACCGATCGGTACAGTGTGAGAGGAGAGGGGGAGAGAGCGGATGGCAGCAGCAGCTCTGTGGGCTGGATCTGTGACAATTGCAGTCACAGATCCAGCCATCCATCCATCCCTGCTCAGCCATCCCTGTGCTATACCCTGCCAATACTCTACAATACACCCTGCCAATACTCTGCAAAATACCCTGCCAATACTCTGCAAAATACCCTGCCAATACCCTGGTGCAATACTCTGCAATACCCTGGTGCAATACTCTGCAATACCCTGGTGCAATACTCTGCAATACCCTGGTGCAATACTCTGCAATACCCTGCGCAATACTCTGCAATACCCTGCAAAATACTCTGCAATACCCTGCGCAATACTCTGCAATACCCTGCGCAATACTCTGCAATACCCTGCGCAATACCCTGCAAAATACTCTGCAATACCCTGCGCAATACCCTGCAAAATACTCTGCAATACCCTGGTGCAATACTCTGCAATACTCTGGTGCAATACTCTGCAATACTCTGGTGCAATACTCTGCAATACCCTGCGCAATACTCTGCAATACCTTGCGCAATACTCTGCAATACCCTGCGCAATATTCTGCAAAATACTCTGCAATACCCTGCACAATACTCTGCAATACCCTGCACAATACTCTGCAATACCCTCCACAATACTCTGCAATACCCTCCACAATACTCTGCAATACCCTCCACAATACCCTGTGCAATACCCTCCACAATACCCTGTGCAATACCCGTGCAATACCCTGTGCCATACACCGCAATACCCTGCCATAGTCCGCAATACTCCGCAATGCCCTGCAATACTCCGCAATGCCCAGCAATACTCCGCAATGCCCGGCAATACTCCGCAATGCCCGGCAATACTCTGCAATAACCACTTCCCGCCCTCCGGCCGTCATATGACGTCCTTGACTTTGTGCAGGGATATCTGAATGATGGGAGCAGCTACAGGCATCATTCAGATATTAGCTTTTTCAGCCGGCGATTCCCTACACCATAAGAACAATCATAGCGGCTGTTCCGCCGCTTGATCATTCTTACGGGAGGCGAGAGGGGATGTCCCCCCCCCTCGCCGCCCTCCGGTGCTTCTACCGACTCACCGCTACGATCAAAGCCAGGATTGTTGTTTTTTTTTTTTGTATTTTTTTCAGGCTTCCCAGCCTAGAGGTGAGATGTGGGGTCTTATTGACACCCCCCCCCCCCATATCTCACTGTAAAGAGGACCTGTCATGCCATATTCCTATTACAAGGGATGTTTACGTTCCTTGTAATAGGTATAAAAGTGATCAAAAAAATGTTTAGGGCGGAAAAACATGTCAAACTAAAATAAATAAAGTAAAATGAAGAATAATTTTTTTTTTTTTTAAAGCGCCCCTGTCCCCGTGAGCTCGCATACAGAAGCGAACGCATATGTAAGTCCCGCCCACATATGAAAACGGTTTTCAAACCACACATGTGAGGTATCTCTGCGAACGTTAGAGCGAGAGCAATCATTTTGGCCCTAGACCTCCTCTGTAACTCAAAACATGTAACCAGTAAAAATATTTAAAGCGTCGCCTATGGGGATTTTTTAAGTAGCGAAGTTTGGCGCCATTCCACGAGTGTGTGCAATTTTTAAGGGCGACATGTTAGGTATCTATTTACTCGGCGTAACTTCATCTTTCACATTATGCAAAAACATTGGGCTAACTTTACTGTTTTTTTTTTTTTAAGCACAAAACATTTTTTTTCCGTAAAAAACGCGTTAAAAAAATTGCTGCGCAAATATCGTGCGAGATAAAAAGTTGCAACAACCACCATTATATTCTCTAAGGTCTTTGCTAAAAAAAACATATATAATGTTTTGGGGTTCTATGTAATTTTCTAGCAAACAAATGATGATTTTTACATGTAGGAGAGAAATGTCAGAATTGGCCTGGGTGCTCCAGAACGCCTGAAGGTGCTCCCTGCATGTCGGGCCTCTGTATGTGGCCACGCTGTGTAAAAGTCTCACACATGTGGTATCGCCATGCTCGGGAGTAATAGCAGAATGTGTTTTGGGGTGTAATTTGTGGAATGCATATGCTGTGTGTGAGAAATAACCTGCTAATATGACAATTTTGTGAAAAAAAAAAGAGAAAAAAAAAATCTTGATTTTGCAAAGAATTGTGGGAAAAAATGACAACTTCAAAAAACTCACAATGCCTCTTTCTGAATACCTTGGAATGTCTTCTTTCCAAAAAGGGGTCATTTGGGGGGTATTTGTACTTTTCTGGCATGTTAGGGTCTCAAGAATTGAGATAGGCCGTCAGTACTTCAGGTGTGATCAATTTTCAGATATTGGCACCATAGCTTGTGGACTCTATAACTTTCACAAAGACCAAATAATATACACCAATTTGTACTTATTTTTACCAAAGATATGTAGCAGTATAAATTTTGGCCAAAATTTATGAAGAAAATATAGTAATTTGCAAAATTTTATAACAGAAACGAAAAAAAAATCATTTTTTTACAAAATTTTCAGTCTTTTTTCTCTTATAGCGCAAAAAATAAAAAACCCAACAGTGATTAAATACCACCAAAAGAAAGCTCTATTTGTGTGAAAAAAAGGACAAAAATTTCATATGGGTACAGTGTTGTATGACTGAGTAATTGTCATTCAAAATGTGAGAGCACCGAAAGCTGAAAATTGGTCTGGTTATTAAGGGGGTTTAAGTGCCCAGTGGTCAAGTGGTTAAATCACAGTCAATGGTTTTGATTTTTGGACAGCAATTCTCGATAAGATAAATTCACAAAACATGTCCTGTTGGGGGTACTTGAGGACTGAGGCTGAGAACCACTGCAGTAAAAAAGGAAAATTGAATACTTACCGCTCTGTATTTCATTTCCTGGTGACGCTCCATGGCAGCACACAATCCATGCATATGCTAGCATGAAGGCACCAGGGTAGACAAATCACACCAGTTTTGTTTTGACATGCCAATCAGCTGTCACATTTGTTGCAAAGAAAACACAAAACAAACATCAAAACTTTGCATCAAATTTTATTGGTCAACAAAATAAAAGGGAAGGCAAAATAAAAAACATGGTCAATTTGAAACAGTTACAGACTCAACATCTTGAGAAATTTTTGGCCAAAAAAAAGGCAGCAGACAATTAAATCAAAGTGAACAAACGACACACATTAACAACATCATAATTATTTCAGGGGAACATTTCCCCCACACAAAAAATATACAATCCACAAAAGTTAACCAATCACCTGTTTTGCAAAGACATAACAAATAAAATACATGTGTTACAAACTCGATAAGGACACCAACATGTACATTTTGACACTGACACGCACGCACGCACGCACACACACACCTCTTCTCAGGGCAAGCAAACGAATGTTCCCTCTGAGCTTTCTTTAACATATGTTTGTGTGCTAATGAGGCAATTGAAAACACATGCACGGTCCATGAAACACCCAAAATGCAAGTTCACTCAATGTAGAGACTGAAATTCAAAGTGGGTACACCTGTTAAGGATGTCCTTCAATTACTAACCCATCAAAACACTCTCTGAGTGAGCATGCCCAGAAATATCCAGGCGCTGTTCACACACAAAAAGCACGCAAAAAAAAACTAACTGGCTGGGCATGTGCAGAACAACACCAATGCAGCTAGCAAAAAATAACCCCCCCCTCCCCCCGTCCAAAATTAAGCACATCATCCAGCATGCTACAAAATTAGAGATGGGACAATCACCCCCCCCCCCACCAACAAATAGCATTGCAGTCTATGGTAACTGACTTGTTAATTTTGCTAGTCCCCACTTGGCTGGCTTATCTTCTAGTTATTGGCCTTAAAATGGGGGCCCAGGTCCCACCCCAAGGGACATATATCAATGTCACCAATTTGGAAAACACCAAAAACAAAACAAGGAGAAGTGCCTTTAAATATGCCAAATTGCTTAAGGGCCATTTCACACCACATGCAGTGCATTGCGTTTTTTATGCATCCAAAATGCATGGAAAGTTGGTTATATGGTTCTAAATGGCAGTGTTTGTTCCAGTGCGTTCCAGTTCCACCAAAAAAGTAGAACATGCTGCATTTTACCTGCACTGGACCTTACTGGAACGCATCAAAACGCATCATAAACTCATAAACGCACTGGAACGCACAGGAACACACCTAAATGCAACAAAAACGCACTGGAACACACTTGTCCTTATCTATGGTTAATAAAAAAGAGGGGGGGAAAAAGCACTGGACTGCATCAAAAACGTACCAAAAATGCACTGGAACGAATGAAAAACGTGCATGCAGAAAAGCACCTGGAACGCATCCGGATTGTGTTTCTATGGTGTGAACTGGCCCTAGTTCACACTATAGAAACGCAGTCTGGGTGCGTTCCAGGTGCTTTTCTGCATGCGCGTTTTTGACACATTCCAGTGCATTTTTGATGCGTTTTTGATGCAGTCCAGTGTTTCTTTCTCCCTCTTTTCACTTAGGACAAGTGTGTTGCAGTGCGTCTTTGGTGCATTTAGGTGCGTTGCGGTGCATTCTAGTGCATTTTTGGTACGTTCCGTTGCATTTTTGATGTGTTTTACTGGGGTCCAGTACAGTTTTGTACCTAAAAAATGCAGCATGACCAATTTTTTTTGGCTTTCTGAAACGCACTGGAACGGACTGCAGTGGTGTGAACTATGCCATTGGCATTAATGTGATCAACATTCTTTGCGTTTTTCAGGCATCAAAAAAATGCACTGCACTGCATCCGGTGTGAACTGGCCCTAAATATCATACCCGGGGGCTGTCTATAGTATGCCTGTAAAGTAGCGCATGTTTTCCATGTTTATAACAGTTGGAGAGCAAAATGACATTTCTAAAGTAAAATAATAGTAATTTAAAAGTCCTTGCGGCTGTAATGAATTGCTGGTTCCCGTCAATACAGATAAAAGTCATTGAAAGTCTTTGCTAACCCAAAAAAAAAAAGCGTGGGGGTCCCCCCAAATTCCATAACCAGGCCCTTCAGGTCTGGAATGGATATTAAGGGGAACCCCGCTGCAAATTTTTAATAAAAATGACGTGGGGTTCCCCCAAATATCCATACCAGGCCCTTCAGATCTGGCATGGATTTTAAGGGGAACTCCACCCCAAATTTAAAAAAAAAATGGCGTGGAGTCCCCCTAAAAATCCACACCAGACCCTTTATCCGAGCACATAACCTGGCCGGCCGCAGGAAAAGAGGGGGGACGAGAGCGGCCCCCCCTCCCTCCTGAACCGTACCAGGCCACATGCCCTCAACATGGGGAGGATGTCCCCATGCTGATGGGGACAAGGGCCTCATCCCCACAACCCTTGCCCGGTGGTTGTGGGGGTCTGCGGGCGGGGGGCTTATCGGAATCTGGAAGACCCCTTTAACAAAGGGGACCCCCAGATCCCGGCCCCCCCTATGTGAAATGGTAATGGGGTACAAATGTACCCCTACCATTTCACAAAGAAAGTGTAAAAAATGACAAGAGCCGGTTTTTGACAATTCCTTTATTAATGTCTTTTCCTTTCTTCCATCTTCTTCCATCTTCTTCTTCCTTCTTCTTCTTCCTTCTTCTTCCTTCTTCTTCTTCCATCTTCTTCTTCCATCTTCCTCCATCTTCTTCTTCCATCTTCTTCCATCCTCTTCTTTTCTCCATTCGGGTTTCTTCCTCCATCTTCATCTTCTTCTTCCATCTTCTTCCATCCTCTTCTTTTCTCCATTCGGGTTTCTTCCTCCATCTTCATCTTCCTTCTTCCTTCGGTGTTCTCGTCCGCATCTTGCTCCGGCGTCTTCCCTTCTTCTTTCTTCTCTGGCCGCTCCGTTTGAATTGGAGGCTCCCGCTGTGCGACGCTTCAGTTCTTCAGTTCCCCTCTGGGTCCGCTTACACCTGGTGACCCCGCCCCCCTCTGACGCACATGGATTTCACTGGGACTTTCCCCGTGGTGTCAGAGGGGGCGGAGCCACCGGGTGGCAGCGGACCAAGTGGAGAACTGAAGCGTCGCACAGCGGGAACCTCCAATTCAAACGGAGCGGCCGGAGAAGAAAGAAGAAGAAGGGAAGACGCCGGAGCAAGATGCGGACGAGAACACTGAAAGAAGAAGGAAGATGAAGACAAAGATGAAGAGGAAGATGGAGGAAGAAACCCGAATGGAGAAAAGAAGAAGATGGAAGAAGATGGAAGAAGAAGATGGAAGAAAAGAGAAGACATTAATAATGGAATTTTCAAAAACCGGCTCTTGTAATTTTTTACATTTTGACACTTTGTTCGTGAAATGGTAGGGGTACAATGTACCCCATTACCATTTCACATAGGGGGGGGCGGGATCTGGGGGTCCCCTTTGTTAAAGGGGTCTTCCAGATTCCGATAAGCCCCCCGCCCGCAGACCCCCACAACCACCGGGCAAGGGTTGTGGGGATGAGGTCCTTGTCCCCATCAACATGGGGACATCCTCCCCATGTTGAGGGCATGTGGCTTGGTACGGTACAGGAGGGAGGGGGGGCCGCTCTCTCGCCCCCCCTCTTCCCCTGCGGCCGGCCAGGTTGTGTACTCGGATAAGGGTCTGGTGTGGATTTTTGGGGGGGACTCCACGCCATTTTTATTTCAAATTTGGGGTGGAGTTTCCCTTAAAATCCATGCCAGATCTCAAGGGCCTGGTATGGATATTTAGGGGGAACCCCACGTAATTTTTTTAAGAAATTTGCAGCGGGGTTCCCCTTAATATCCATTCCAGACCTGAAGGGCCTGGTTATGGAATTTGGGGGGACCCCCACGCATTTTTTTTTTGGTTAGCAATGACTTTCAATGACTTCTCTCTATATTGCCGGGAGCCGACAATTCATTACAGCCGCGGCTGCTTTTAAATGGCTTTTTTTTCCTTTAGAAATGTCATTTTGCTGGCGCAATGGAAAGTTCAGAGCTGCGCCTGTTCAACTTATGCTAATTAGTTTACGTGACTTGACATTTACTAAGATTTTGCCGGCGCAGTGTCCCGGCGCATTTGAACCATTGAAATTCCCGCGCTGAGCTCAAAAAAACCTCCCGCAGCTCGAATCGTACGTGCCGGCGCAGCGGGCTGGTTTTGAAAAAGTTACTTTATCACTCAATTTTGGGCATATTAGTTATTTGGGCAGGTGTCACTACACTTCCTCACATCACCCCACATCACCCCTATTATATTCTCACTTCCAGCTTCTTTAGATTTAGTGTTTAACATGCTGTGCGCCAGGTCCATAGTGGCGCACTGAGCGCCTCCTCCCGTCCGCCGACAACACTATAGTACAATGGAAATAGCGCTGCGATACCGGCGCTAATGTTTTGTAAATACCAAAACTGCCATTGCGCACGCAGATGCGCCAATACTCATGGCGCAAACGTTTCGTAAATCAGCCCCATAGTCTCTATTTGCAATGTTTTTTATTTAACAAAGTCAGTTAGAGGGATGGAGGGTTAGGGGAGATTCAGGTACCTTGTATTTGCGGATCACGGGTACTTCTTTAATACAGAGGACAAACAGTTTCCACACTGGATATATAGCAACCACCGGATAGGCCTCTCTCACTGACCTAGCAGCCGGTGCTCAGTCATAGTCTCTGCCACAGACTTGAAGAAAATCTTAGAGTCAGTAGACAATCCTCTGACACAAGATTGTATAACCAATAGCTTTTTTTGTAAAGTCAAAGTATAGTCACACAGTACCAGTTTCTTTCAGCCGATCTGGCAACACTGTGAGGTAGATGGGTTGGGATGCGTCCTCCAATTGAGTCTCCAGGCTCTTCCTGAGATGCCAGCCTTTTTGCTCGGTCCTCTCTGAGAAAAGTCCTCCCCTGGTTTCTCCAATTGCTTGGCTTCTCCCCACAGGCAAGACAGCACAGGACCACCCCTGACTAGTAGGCCCCAGAACTCCTGGGCCTACTTCCAGTAACAAGGCCTCGGGCCAGCCAGCCCTGAGGCAGTAAGACTGCTATGGCACACCTTAGGCCAGGAGGGCCATCAGGTCAGAAAGAGACCCAGAAGGCGGCGTCTGTTCCTTAAGTACCCTCTCCCAGAATGCACAGCGGGGGGACCACTCCCACTGAGCCGTTTCTGGGCAAGAGGAACTCAATACATCCAGCCTGTTGCATTTCCAACCTTGACCTGTGGTGAGTCAAGTCGAGTCAAGTGGAAAAATGCGCAACACACTGGACTGGAACAAAAACCAGCAATTTACCACAATTATTCTGGGCTAAACTACAGCTCAGACAACTAAATTTACAAATAGCGCCTACCAGTGGCGGCTGGTGCTCAAAATTTTTGGGGGGGCGCAAACAAACTGAAAAAATAAATAAAAATCAATTGCCGCCACTGTGCCCATTAAACGCAGCCACTGTGCCCAAACGCCACCAGTTTGCCCCCTCAAATACAGCCAGTTTGTTTCCATATACAGCCAGTGTGCCCCCATATATATATATATATAACCAGTGTGCCCCCATATATACAGCCAGTGTGCCCCCATATACAGCCAGTGTGCCCCCATATATATATAGCCAGTGTGCCCCCATATACAGTCAGTTTGTCCCCATATATATAGCCAGTGTGCCCCCATATACAGCCAGTTTGTCCCCATATACAGCCAGTTCCCCCCAAATGCAGCCAGTTTGTCCCCCATATACAGCCAGTTCCCCCCAAATGCAGCCAGTTTGTCCCCCATATACAGCCAGTTCCCCCCAAATGCAGCCAGTTTGTCCCCCATATACAGCCAGTTCCCCCCAAATGCAGCCAGTTTGTCCCCCCATATACAGCCAGTTCCCCCCATATACAGCCAGTTCCCCCCAAATGCAGCCAGTGTGTCCCCCATATACAGCCAGTTCCCCCCATATACAGCCAGTTCCCCCCAAATGCAGCCAGTTTGTCCCCCATATTCAGCCAGTTCCCCCCATATTCAGCCAGTTTGTCCCCCATATTCAGCCAGTTCCCCCCATATTCAGCCAGTTTGTCCCCCATATTCAGCCAGTTTGTCCCCCATATTCAGCCAGTTCCCCCCATATTCAGCCAGTTTGTCCCCCCATATACAGCCAGTTCCCCCCATATTCAGCCAGTTTGTCCCCCCATATACAGCCAGTTCCCCCCATATTCAGCCAGTTTGACCCCCCATATACAGCCAGTTCCCCCCATATACAGCCAGTTCCCCCCAAATGCAGCCAGCGTGTCCCCCATATACAGCCAGTTCCCCCCATATACAGCCAGTTCCCCCCAAATGCAGCCAGGTTGCCCCCCATATACAGCCAGTTCCCCCCATATTCAGCCAGTTTGTCCCCCATATTCAGCCAGTTTGTCCCCCATATTCAGCCAGTTCCCCCCATATTCAGCCAGTTTGTCCCCCATATTCAGCCAGTTCCCCCCATATTCAGCCAGTTTGTCCCCCATATACAGCCAGTTCCCCCCATATTCAGCCAGTTTGTCCCCCATATTCAGCCAGTTCCCCCCATATTCAGCCAGTTTGTGCCCCATATTCAGCCAGTTTGTGCCCCATATTCAGCCAGTTTGTCCCCCATATTCAGCCAGTTTGTCCCCCATATTCAGCCAGTTTGTCCCCCAAATGCAGCCTGTCCCCCCCCCCCCCCCAGCCCTGCACTTACCTTCCTCGGTCCGCGCCGTCCTCGATGTGTTCTCCCGCCCTCGATGTCGCAGGTTACCGGTAACCAGATCCGGTGAACCTGATTGGCTGAAACCTCCACACAGTCTTCTTCCAGGAACGCACCCCCGTGCGTACCTGGGAGGAGTTTTTGGAAGCCGAATACAGCGTGAGAGCTGTATTCGGAAAGCCTATCAGAGCCGCTGGCTCTGATAGGCACTTCCAAGTCACACCCACCGCCGGCCGCCGCTCTAATTCATATGGCCGGCGCTCACCAGGAGGCCGGCCATATGTATAGTGGGCAGCACGGCAGCGGTGACAATAGACAGATTCATGCAATGCATGAATCTGTGTATTGTCTTTCAGTGGCGGTGCGGGAGCGAGAGGGGGCGGCGCTCCGGCGCCCTCTATGGATGCACCGCCACTGGCGCCTACCCAATAGGAGCAGGGCGCTACATTAGGTACGTGTGTAGGCGGGTCACTCTATACCAAATATTTTCTAAATTAACACTGCTGAGGGCCCCAGAACCAGGTCCTGTGTGCTGCTGAGTCTGATGCCTCGTACACACGACCGGTTTTCCTGACATGCCAAAACCCAACATTTTTCCCAACGTGATTCCTCTCAAGCCTGCCTTGCATACACACGTTCATTAAAAAAAACGCTTGACCAAAGCGCGGTGACGTCCAACTCGTACGACGGCATTATAAAGGGGACGTTCCATTCAAATGGCGCCAACCTATGGGCTTGATTTTGTTGATCTCGTGTTAGTAAAAGTTTGGTGAGAGACGATTCGCGCTTTTCAGCCTCGTGCTTTTCAGTCCGTTACAGCGTGACGAATGTGCTATCTCCATTACGAACGCTAGTTTTACCAGAACAAGCGCTCCCGTCTCATACTTGATTCTAAGCATGCGCATTTTTTTTCCCCTCGGAAGAGCATACACACGACCACTTTTCGACGAGAAAAAGACTGATGGGAAACACGACGGGGAAAAATAGAGCAGGTTCTAAATTTTTTTGCGGGCAGTTTTCTCATCAGGAAAACTGCTATGGAGCATACACACGACCGGTTTTCCCGACCAATCTAAAAAATGGCAGTTTTCTCGTCGGGAAAACCGGTCGTGTGTACGGGGCATGAGACTATGGCAGAGAAAGATACAAGCACTGCTGATTGCCAGGAGAGAACTTTGCTGACGAGAGCACATGGCTGCTGTGTTGGGGTGAGTGTGCTAAAGGCCCCCAAGGCTACATGAACTGTTTTGCCAGAGATCTGTTGCTAAAAATGAAATGAGTGTTTTAGTTATGCTGTGGTCCATTGTTCCAGCTATCTTACTTACAGTGCTATAGCTACCACTGGCTGTAACTACTACAGTGGGCTAGCTCAACGGGAGGACCCTTTTACTGGCCATTGAGGTACAGTTCAAGACACTGACTGGACTCATCAGTGGAAGGAAATGGTTGAAATAGAGAAGTACCCCTGTGATGGCTACTAGCAAATCGAGCTATCATTTTGATCTTTTAGGACAACAAGGGATCATTAGCACACGTCATTGTGTGTTCCCAGCCACCAGGGTCCATAAGAAATTATCTGATTGTAGGGACAAATATCGACTGTGATTCTTCACCAGAGAGGGCGCCTCACATGCTGCAGATAGTGTACAAGAGCCTTAAACAAAAGAAGAAGACTTCAACAGAGAAAGTGTCTCAGCCAGCAGAGATACCCTGTGGACCTGGGCAAAATATGGAGGTTCAGGTTCCTTAACCACTTGGCGACCGCCTAATGTACATGTTCTGCGGCAAGTCGGCTCTCCTGCGCAAAATCACGTACCTGTACGTCATTTTGTGTAGGAGCTCTAGGCTGCACACGCGCGCCGCTAGAGGGGGGGGCAACCAGCGGGTCCGGCGGACGCGATGTCTGCTGGCCACCCACGATCATTCCTGAGAGAAACAGAACGGCGGTCTGCCTATGTAAACAAGGCAGATTGCCGTTCTGTCAGGGGATCTTGTGTTTCTGCTAAGTAGGAGCTTGGATCTCTGTCTTCCCCCAGTCAGACCATCCCCCACACATCAAGCACTCCCAGGGAACACATTTAACCCTTTGATCGCCCCTAATGTTTACCCCTTCCCTGCCAGTGTCATTAGTACTGTAAAGCCCTGTATACACGATCGGATATCCTATGGATTCTGATCCGATGGTTTTGTCCATCGGAAATCCGATGAAGCTGACTTCCATCAGTCTTGCCTACACACCATCAGTCTAAAAACCGACCGTTCCAAACGCTGTGACGTAAAACACTCCGATGAGACGAGAAAAATTAAGTTTAATGCTTCTGAGCATGCGTCGACTTGATTCTGAGCATGTGTGGGTTTTTTATCCGATGGACTTGCCCATAGATGATCGGAATTTGCTTTCGGTGTTTGATCCATCGGAAAAATTTAAAACATGTTCTATTTTTTAAAACCGATGGAAAAAAGACCGATGGGTCCCACACACGATCAGTTTGTCCGATGAAAAAAGTCCATCGGACTGTTTTCATCTGTAAAACCGATCGTGTGTACAGGGCTTAACAGTGCATATTTTTTAGCACTGATCACTATAATAATGTCACTGGTCCCCAAAAAAAAGTGTCAAAAGTGTCAGTTAGGTGTCCAATTTGTCCGCTGCAATGTCACAGTCCCACTATAAGTCGCTGAACGCCACCATTACTAGTACAAAAATAAAAACATAAAAATGAAATAAAAATATCCCACAGTTTGTAGGCGCGATAACTTTTGCGCAAACCAATCAGTATACGCTTCTTGGCATTTTACCAAAAATATATAGCAGAATACATATTGGCCAATATTGATGAAGAAATTAGTTTTTTTTAATTGGATGTGTTTTATAGCAAAAAGTCAAAAATAATGTTTTTTTTTTTCAAAATTGTCTCCTTTTTTTGTTTATAGCGCGAAAAATAAAAATCACGTAGGTGGTCAAATACTACCAAAAGAAATCTCTATTTGTGGGAAAAAAAATTACATAAATTTGTGTAATTTATCCTCAATTCTGTAGGTGGCGTAGGTGCTGCTGCGCTGCTTAGCAGATGGGGTGGAGGTGGAGAAGAACATTGTTACTTTGCAGAGTCCAAAGGGGTCACCAGGAAAGTAGTGGTCTGACTGGACTCTGCAACTTTGAGTGACCTTTGGTGACCATCTTTAGCATTTAGCCATTTGCCAATGGGAAGCAACCCCAAGCACCCAATCACATTAGAGCCTGTATTGATGGGCTTTTGTTCACGCCAAGTGGGTTTTGAATTCCCATACAAGTCTATGGGAATACAAATCTGCTTGAAGCAGGTCAAATGCAGTTCAGAAGGAGGACAACTGCAGGTCAAATGTGCCTGTCATTAAAGTTTTACTAAAACTTAAAACCTTGGAGCATTGTTTGCATTAAAGGGGTTGTAAACCCTCAAGGTTTTTCACCTTGATGCATTTTATGCATTAAGGTGAAAAACCTTCTGTAGTGCAGCAGCCCCCCAGAGCCCCCATTTTACTTACCTGAACCTGATTGTTTCAGTGACGGGGATGAGCACAGCAGCTCCAGCCGCTGTCTCGGGTCCTCATTGGATAGATTGATAGCAGCAGGAGCCAATGGCAATCAAATACAGTGACACAGGAGGCGGGGGCAGCGCAGAGTCCTGCTGTCTATGTCAATGGACGCAGCAGCAGGACTTGGGAGCGCACCCGAACTAGCCCCCTCATTGAAAGCGTCTCTCCAGGGGGGCACTTAAGAAGAGGAGGAGCCAGGAGCGCCGCTGGGGGACCCGAGAAGAGGAGGATCGGGGCCGCTCTGTACAAAACCCTTGCACAGAGGAGGTAAGTATAACATGTTTGTTATTTTAAAAAAAGTAACCTTTACAATCCCTTTAAGGTAAAAAAAAACTTTTTTAATTACCCTGTGCCCCCTTCCCCTGTGTGAAGAGTAAGAGAGGGGAGAAAAGATCAGCGCTGTGCACAGCTGCATCTATTATTTCCTTACTACTTTTTCACACAGCATTCGAGAAGCAACAGGAGCCATTGGCTCTTGCTGCTGTCAATCAAATGCAGTGAAGAGGAAGTGGGGGACGGGCCTAAGTCCCGCTGTATAAGTGTAGCGGGTATGTACTTTTTTAAACTGGTGAGGACACCAGTGATGCATAGTTCCCTGCGGCCCAGCAGGTGGCGCTGTCACCTTAGGCCGGGGTTGAACCATCGCTGCAGTGCTGTACCCTTTGTGACCTCTCGCAGTGGTTGTACGGCGGGGCGGGGATAAAGGGGGCAGACATTTTCGCCACAAGGTCGGAGTCTCGGGCACCTTCAGCCTGAGGGCTGTGGTTGTGGTCGGTGTCCAGGCGGCCTACGCCTGGACACTTGGAGTTCGTGTTCCATCCCAGACACCTTCAGTCTGGGGTGAGGTACTCAGCTGGAGGCCTGGGGCTCAGTACCTTCCGCTGGGTCCCGCGAGGGAGGGATCATCCTAGGGGGACCCGGGAGTGGGGCACCCGAATCCAGGGGCGTAAGGGACCGGAGGAGGGACTCACCCGAAGACCTGGTGCAGTAGATTGCCAGTGCCGGGTGAACCTCTGGAGACCGCCCGGAGGGATATCTTTCCTGAACAGGGGCCAAGTTCAAAGAGCAAGTTCAGTCCACGTTTAATGACCGGTGGCAGCGGTCCAGCTATTTCAACCAGGTCAGTGGCAGGGGCCTGCTATTAGGCCCGTGGCAGGGGCCTCAACAGTTCATCCGGTCGGTGGCAGCGACCAAAAACTCACGGTCGGTGGCAGAGGCCGTGCGCCAGGCCTATTCGCTAAGAAAGGAATAGGAGAGTACAGTTGTGCCTGGGCCTACTCGTCCCCACACCCCCATGTTCGTCTGTTCTTGGAAGTTCAACTGAGTGTGTTACGAGAAATAAAGGAGTGTTGGCCTTTTATTGGTGTGGGGCTCTATTATTGGCAGACACGTCTCCATGGAACAACTGAGGCTTTGTAGGCAATGGACAGACCCGGGAGGTAAATCAACTAACTTTGCTCAACCCTCTTATACACACGAGGGGAGATCTTGGCGTAGTGTTCCTGCACTCTCCTCTCCCAGGTACCCCTAGACACAAGCCATTCACAATAGGAAAGAGGGAGAGTGAGGTTCCGCTACATAAGTCTTTTCAGCGCGGCTCCATAGACACACAGATCGGGAATGCACAGACCACGTTTCTCCTCATAGTAAGCGGCTGGCTATGGTGGATGTAAAAAGAAGAGGAGGAGCCAAGATCGCTGCTGGGGACCCCAGAAAAGGAGCATCGAGGTCACCACTGCACAGAGCAGGTAAGTATAACATGTTTGTTATTTTAATTTAAAAATATATGACTTTAGTAACTTTTTACCACCTTTCCAATCTGCTATAGGCCAGACGGAACTTTCCTTCTTCTGAGTGGATGCAGGGCCGGCCCAAGACATTGTGCTGCCTGGGCCCAAGAATGAAATGCTGCCCCCCACCCCCCAAAAAAAATAATCCCGCCCACCAAAATCTATTCCCTATTTTGTGGACGCTATTGCGCAAACCAATCAATACACGCTTATTGCGTTTTATTTTTTTATTTATTTTTTAACCAAGAATACATATTGGCCTAAACTGATGAAGACAGTTTTTTGGGGGATATTTATTATAGCAAAAAGTAAAAAATACTTATTTTTTTCAAAATGTTCGTTTTTTTCTTGTTTATAGCGCAAAAAAATAAAAAATGCAGAGTGGAGCAGTGGACGGTGTCAGTGGATGGTGTCAGTGGGGCAGTGGATGGTGTCAGTGGGGCAGTGGACGGTGTCAGTGGATGGTGTCATTGGGGCAGTGGACGGTGTCAGTGGGGCAGTGGACGGTGTCAGTGGACGGTGTCAGTGGGGCAGTGGACGGTGTCAGTGGACGGTGTCAGTGGGGCAGTGGGGCAGTGGACAGTGTCAGTGGATGGTGTCAGTGGGGCAGTGGACAGTGTCAGTGGGGCAGTGGACAGTGTCAGTGGATGGTGTCAGTGGGGCAGTGGACGGTGTCAGTGGATGGTGTCAGTGGGGCAGTGGACAGTGTCAGTGGACGGTGTCAGTGGGGCAGAGGACGGTGTCAGTGGGGCAGTGGACAGTGTCAGTGGGGCAGTGGACGGTGTCAGTGGGGCAGTGGACGGTGTCAGTGGGGCAGTGGACGGTGTCAGTGGGGCAGTGGACGGAGTCAGTGGGGCAGTGGACGGCGTCAGTGGGGCAGTGGACGGCGTCAGTGGGGCAGTGGACGGCGTCAGTGGGGCAGTGGACGGCGTCAGTGGGGCAGTGGACGGCGTCAGTGGGGCAGTGGACGGCGTCAGTGGGGCAGTGGACGGCGTCAGTGGGGCAGTGGACGGCGTCAGTGGGGCAGTGGACGGTGTCAGTGGGGCAGTGGACGGTTTCAGTGTTTTTTTTTTACCATATTTTTTTTATTAGCCCTGTTGGGGGGGCTTTGGTTTTAGGTCTCTGAATGAACACAGGGGGCCCCCTACTGCCTGTACACTATAAGACCCAGCATGTCCAGGACTCACCCCTCCCCCATGCTGGCTTCTGTCACAACCCCAAATATAGGATGTTCCCAGTACAGGGGGAGTCAGGAGAAGTTTCAGTCTCCCTCAGTGTGTAGAAGATCAACCAGCCCTGTGTCCCGCACTGCAGAATGTTCTAACATTCCCACTTCCGCCCGCCCCCACTCCACTCTTACCTAGTCACACTTCTTTCGCTCCAGCTAGAGAGCATGTTAATCCCCCAGCGGGCCCCGCCATGACTGAGGACAGGTGTGGGAGAGGCGGTTGTAAGCGAAGAGGGAGGTGAAAAGACACAAGCGGCGTCTGATTTGAATAGAGAGGTGAGGGGAGGAGACAAGGGGGGAGGGGGTAGGACCAAACTGTTTCTGAGCCAGAGGAGCAGAAACAGGGAGGACACAGAGTTCGGAGGCAGTGTGGAGAAGGCGGGTCTGTGAACCAGGAAGGCAGAACATTCACCGCAGTACTGCCTGTCATTCCACGCCTGTCATTCCACGCAGTACATGACCCGCCTCCTCCATTAAGCAGCCCCATCTCACCTGTGTGAAGGGGAGGGCAGTGGTCTGCCTGTCACAGTCTGGTATCCGAGGTGATGCCTGCCGCCCACACAGACGCATTGACATTGAATCTAATGTGAGAGGGAGCCCGCACCGCCCCCCCCCCCTGGAGCAGGGGCCGGGTCGCTATGGAAACTCTGAGGCTGTATCCCTTCATGCTGCCTTGTCACTGCCGGCTGCCGCCCCTCTGTGAATGCCGCCTGGGACCATGGGCCCATTGGGTCCCATGGTAGGGCCGGCCCTGAGTGGATGTCATATGATGTCCTGTCAGAAGGCGCCACTTGCGCGGTTGCGGGACTGTGCCGCAGCACGATCTGTCACCGGCTGTGTCCAATAAATTATTTTTTTACATACTGTCACCAGTCAGTGTCCCTGGTTACCGCCAAACCAGTTATAATAATGGTGTACTGCACTGATGACAGTATTTAAAAAAAATTATTGTGAATTTTTTTTATTTTTTTTAATGTCTTGATTTTCCAAAAAGTTGTTAAAAAAAATTACAACTTCAAAAAACTCGCCATGCCTCTTACTAAATACCCTGGACTGTCTACTTTCCAAAAGGGGTCATTAGGGGGTATTTGTACTGTCCTGGCATTTTTGGGCTCAAGAAATTTCAGTACATCAAGACTGATCAATTTTCAGATAAATATACCATAGTTTGTGGACTCTATAACTTTCCTACAGACTAAATAATATACACTGATTTGGGTTCTTTTCACCAAAGAAATGTAGCAGAATAAATTTTGACCTAAATTTATGAAGAAAGGTTATTTATTTGCAAAATTTTATAACAGAAACAAAAAAAAAAACATGTTTTTTTTTTTAATGTTTGGTCTTTTTTGTATATTTAGCAAAAAATAATCCAATGGTGATTAAAGGGGTTGTAAACCCTTGTGTTTTTTCACCTTAATGCATCTTATGCATTAAGATTAAAAAACTTCTGACGCTGACCGGCCACCTAGCCCCCCCCGTTTTACTCACCTGAGCTCATTTGTTCCCTCGGCAGAGACGCGCTGTACCTCATTGCCGGGGTTCTCCGGTCTTGGTTGGATAGATTGATAGCAGTGCTCCTGTCAATCAAATCCAATGATGCGGGCGCCGGGGGGTGGGGCTGAGTCCACTATTCTGTGTCTATGGACTGATGTCAAAATGATGCTTTTGACCCAAACAGTGTTGCCAACCATCAGTATTTTTACTGGCAGCTAGTAAAAAACAGGAAATTTTCTCCTGCCAGTAAATGCCAGTAAAAGTAAAAGGTTGCCAGTAAAACATATGGCTGTGACTCTCAGCTTGGACCGGAGCCGGCTGAGACCATCCAAGTGCCTGCTACAGTGTGATCGGATGGCTCTGGCGGAGGCGCTACCTGAGGATGTTGTGTGATGTCATGGTGCAATGGAGCCAAGCAGAGAGGCCAGAGCCTCGTGTGCAGGTCTGCAGTATGGGAGTAAGGCAGGCTGGGACCAGGACCATCAGTGCTGTTTACACTGGAGTGGACTGGAGGAACCACTTGGCTTGGAGAGAGACTGTCTCTGTGACTCGGGAGGGAACGTGTCATGTCGGTGAGGTCTCATCATCATCTGTGCTGATGCACACTGCTGTCGGTGTCACTGTGAGTGTTAATTTTATGTGTGTGTGCCGCCCATTCTAATTTCTTGCCCTCCTGTGTCCTGTCCGTAAGCTACTTACTATATTGAAAATAAAATAAAAAATATGTTTTTTGCCTTATTATCTACCTTAAATCATAGTGCTAATTGCATATTGTATTTGTTTGTAGCCCAAATACTGTAATTTTGTAACTTTTGAAAATGTCAGTAAAAACTTGGCTGTGCCAGTAAATTTTGGGTGTTGTGTTAGTAAATTTAAATCTGGTAGGTTGGCAACACTGGACCCAAAGCCCATCAACAAAATCCCTAACAGTGCTTCCAGCAGAGTCCTTAAGTCATATGTGATTTTAATTGTATATAGGGCTCTCCATTATCTACAGTACTTTATTAAAAGGTAAAGGTATATAAAATATACTCACAAAAGATTTGTGAATCACAGCGTTGTAAGTAATCCATGGACCAAAAGCCAGTCCATCAATAGAACTTCTCTGGTTCAAATGGATGATAACACTAGCTGAAGCGTTTCGGGGGATATGCCCCCTTCCTCAGAGCAAAATTGTCTCCGGTGCCTGCTGTGAAATCCTGCCCTTTTAAACTAGACAGTGTCATTCCCTACCCCCTCTGTGGTGATGCTTTCTCAGTCAGCAATGCCAACACCAACCAAGGAGGCCATGTCCCTTGCATCCTAGAAAAGGCTACCTGACCTGACCAGGCAGCCTTGAGGACCCATTTTCCAGCAACCTGGACAGTCTATAAGACCACATGTTCAGTAAAAAATACTATTTTTATCTCACAAACAGATGTGAGAATTTCAAGTCAAAGTTGGAGGATTTATGAAAATGTCTACCTTGGTTTGAGGGGATCACAAACATACAGGGGTTCTATATTATTCCACACACCGGTAATGGCAGTACCTTGTGGTACCTGCTGTTAGGGCATACTTTATTAGGCTTTTTGCCTGCACAGCTTCACTATAAACTTTACAGCTCATCAAAGCTTAAACAACTTGCTGATAAAACGTCTTGAGATTTATCTGAAGGGTCAGAGTAACACTGCCAGCACTATTTGAGCTACAGATGGAACCTCTCCCTTAATGGAGAGTTTGGCCTTGTTGTAGTGCTCTTTGGCCTCTTCATTGCAGAACAAAACTTTTAACTTGAAAGATAAGGTGCCCAGAATAAAAATAATCAGCTGCAGATTAAGACATTTTACAGGGGAAATCTGCTTAGATCTGTAATTGCTGGTAAGAAAAAGTGCTTGTGTGGGTTGTGAAAGTGAACATTTTTGTAAATAGAATATTTCCAGACAGAACAGTGAGATTGTGTATCAAATTTTAACGAAATAAATAGCAAGGCAACACATTTAAAATGGACCTACACTCAAATCTCATTGCCATTTTAATAGTTTTGAAGCCGGAATATATAAATAATGAAGAATAAAAAGAACCAAAATGCAGCTCCTTACCCTCACAAGTGCTGGTCACATAATCAAAAGCCTTGGCACTAGAGTAGGTCTGTGCCAATAGGCAGCAGAGTCATAGAAACTGCTGTTCTCTGTAATTATCGAGCACTCATTTTTACTAGGGTTGTCCCGATACCACTTTTTTAAGACCGAGTACAAGTACCGATACTTTTTTTCAAGTACTCGCCGATACCGAATACCGATACTTTTTTTTAATCTCATGTGTCAGTATTTTTTTTTTTTTTACTATTTTTTTTTTTTTTTTTTACTATTTATTCTATTTATTTATTTTTTACAATGCTTTATTTTTTTAAGGGGGGGGGGGGGGGGGTGGACAGTGTCAGTGTGTGTGTTTTTCTTTTCTTTTATTTTTTTTACAATTTATTTTTATTTTATTCTTTTTTTTTTATCAGCCCTGTTGTGGGGGGCTTTGGTGAGATATCAGGGGTCTTAACAGACCTCTGACATCTCCCCTTTGAGACAGGGAAAGGGACTAGGGACACATATTCCCCAGTCCCTTTCTCAGCAGCCTCAGCTGCGCTGAAAATGAATGGAGAGAAGACAGCGGCTCCTCTCCATTCATAAACTGAAACATTGTAAACACAGTTTACGATGTTTCAGTTATGTGAATGGACAGAGTCAGTGATGACTCGGTACATTCAGACAAGTAAGGAGCCGGATTTATCGGCTCCTACCTCCGCTCTCCATCCTGAGATACCGAGGGGGTGGAGGAGGGGCACGGAGGGGGCGGCAGCACGGAGGGGGACGGCGGCATGGAGGTGAAGGGGGAACAGCGGCATGGAAGTGAAGGGGGCACAGCGGCATGGAGGTGAAGGGGGAACAGGTAGCATTTGAGCAGCAGACAGGCAAGGCAATTTGATCAGATTAATTTTACTTACCCGCCTGAAGACTCGCTCTGCTCTCCGCTCTGGTCTCTGCCACGCTCTCCGTCTTGGTCTCCGCCCCCCGCCCCGCTCTCCGCCCTGGTCTCCGCCCCCCCGCCGGACACTCTCCGTCCCGCTCTCGGCCCTGGTCTCCGCCCCCCGCCACGCTCTCCGCCCTGCTCTCCGTCCCGCTCTCCGCCCCCCGCCGCACACTCTCCGCCCCCCGCCGCACACTCTCCGCCCCGGTCTCTGCCCTGCTCTCCACCCCCTGCTCTGAGAAAAAAAAAAAGTATCGGACTGGGCATCGGGAGCATTTGCGCGAGTACAAGTACTCGCGCAAATGCTTGGTATCGGTCCCGATACCGATACTAGTATCGGTATCGGGACAACCCTAATTTTTACCCATCATCAGTAGAAACACATTTGTCTCATGTAAGGTTCATTACAAACCATCAAAATATTCAAAGCCAGGTTAGGACCAATGAAAAAGGAAATGCTCTGCGTAAAATAAGTTATCTTGGCAAATGGGTTTTATCTTGGGTGTCAAAGGTTGTGTGCCACTGCCTACAGGCCCCAAGAATGGAAATCTGGTCCTGCCTAGACATCTGGACATGTCATCTCTGTTAAAGGAGATGATAGAAATGCCTGCTGAATAATTCCATCCAAACTTTTAACTATCTTCTGTGAAGTACACAACCACTGCTCTCCTATGTTCCTTGTGCCCAACCTAAAGTTGGCCATTCATGCAAAGATTTCTCCATAGGCATGCGCACAGGGTGTGCCAGGTGTGCCAGGTGTGCCCAGGCACACCCTAATCACCCTGTGCAGAACAGATTCCCCCTACTGACCTGGCTCCCCCTCTCCCCTCCCCCACAGCACTGCTGGCTTCCCTCCTCTCCCACCGGTTGTTGCTGTGGATGTTTTAGGATGAGTGGGGGGAAGGGGCCAGTAAATATGCCATTTACCGGCCCCTTCCCTTTCTGAATGAACATTGTGAGTGATCAGTAGAGTGTGTTTGAGCTTTGGGGTGCACACCCTAATGCCAAAGGCTGCGCACACCTATGGATTTCTCTCATTTAGCCCATAAATTCCCCCATCCACCCTAAACAGAATGGATGGACGAATCTTACATAGTTACATAGTAGATGAGGTTGAAAAAAGACACAAGTCCATCAAGTCCAACCTATGTGTGTGATTATATGTCAGTATTACATTGTATATCCCTGTATGTTGTGGTCATTCAGGTGCTTATCTAAGGCCCCTTTCACACGGATGCATAGAATGGTGCTTTTAGATCACTCAGATCTACCGGCAGAGATCTCCTCCACATCTCGGTGCCCAAGAAGATCCGGCGTGGTGGTCGGGCCTTCTCCCACCAGGGTGCCGTTTTGTGGAATAGCCTCCCTGTCGAGCTCCAGGAGGCCCCTACTATTCCGGTCTTCCACGGGTTACTGAAGACTTGGCTTTTCACGCAAGCCTTCCCTGCGTAGCCTCTCTCTTCCACCCTTTCTGCCGCTCTGTGCTGCTTCTGGTTCCTGGGTCCTCTTTTCCCAGAAACTCTGCTATGCGCGTCGGGACCCTTCGGGTAAGACCGCGCTATATTAAGATACCTCTCAACTCAACTCAACTCAGCTGCAGATTTTCTAGTTTTCTACCGCAGCTAAAAGCACACAATGCTTTCCTATGGCCCCATTCACACACAGCGTTTAGCTGCGATTTCGTTACATGCGGTTTGGTGCGAATAGAAAAAATAGAATTGAATGCGTCCAGGTGCGATGTAGCGCAGCTATATGCACATAACCGCAGGTAATCACAGTCTTTTGTGTCAACTGAAGATAGCAGCGTGAACAAAAGAAAAAAACAACAGGAAGCACATCAAAATAAAAATGGCTGCTATGGAGATAACAATAATGGTTTCTTCTTTTTTTTTTTTTTTTGTGTCTGGCGTCTGTTTTTTGGAGCTCTATGGAGATACAAGTTATAAGGAGGATATGATGTGTGAAAATGTATAATGATGAGAATAATCAGGTGGAAGTTTGCTTGGAATGCTCAGGCCTGGGCCAGTGATGCTCAACTTGGCCCCCAAATAGGACAAACACTCAAGGAATAGTAGAGATTAGTGATTGAGTGAATAAAGCAGGATTGCTTCGGGAACTTCCGGGGGGTCAATAACGGATCTTCGGGGAGCTCTTAGATAGATAGGACGGGAGGGGGAGGGTCAGGGATAGGGGGCTAGTAGAGAGGGATTACTGGGTTTTTTTTTCTCTCCCCTTTTTTGCTGTTGTTACCTTCTCCTCTCTCGTTCCCCCTTTTTGGAGGGTACCCAGCCGCCTAGTGGGGTGCCCTTTCAGGGAAATAGAGATCAGGAGAAATGGAATCGTTGCTAATCATGTCATTTAACGTAAGAGGAATGAATGTCCCTGAGAAACGACGGATGTTGTTACAGGAATTGAGGAGACAGCATATTGATATTGCCTTCATTCAAGAAACCCACTTTAGAGAGAACAACCCCTTTATGCTGAGGAACAGAGAGTACCCAGTGGTATACCATGCAATTAATTCAGAGGCTAAAACAAAGGGTGTTTCGATTCTAATCTCTAATAAAGTGTCTTGGGTTTATAGAGATGTACTGATAGATAGGGAGGGAAGGTATCTTTTTATAAAGGGAACAATTGGAGGGATGGTAGTGACATTGGTGTACTACTATGCTCCCGATATACAACAAGATATATTTGTTAAAAAAATGATGAGACAATTAACAGCATTTACAGAGGGGCAGTTGATATTCGGAGGAGACCTTAATGTCCCGTTAATTCCTAATGAAGATACGTCATCAGGGGTATCATCAGTACAACCTAAAATAAGAAAGGGGATCACAAAAGAACTGGTAGAGGCAAAAATGGTGGATGTATGGCGGTTATTACACCCGAAAAAAAGAGACTATTCATTTTTCTCTAACCCTCATAAAGTATACTCAAGAATCGATGCCTTCTTTATTCCTCATAAACAACTACATTCAGTTAGGGATTCCACTATTGGTTTGATTACTTGGTCAGACCACGCACCGATCTTCCTGAGGTATGATTTTGCAGAAAGAAACTGGACGGCTCTGATGATGTGGAAACTTAATGAAAGTCTGTTGCAGGACCCAAAGGTAACGGAGGATATTAGAAAGGAGATGGGCTGGTTCTTTCGGGCGAATGATAACTCAGAAAGTTCATTAGGAGTAATTTGGGAAACTCATAAGGCTGTAATAAGAGGGGTATTGATTAAACATGGAGCAAGGATTAAGAAAGAGAGGGAAGCTAAATTAAAAGGTTTACTAGAAAAAATTCAAAGATTAGAGGCGCAACATAAATATGCTCAGACTACAGAAGTAGAACGGGAATTATTGAAAACGCGCGGACAAACGAATGAACTATTACAGTATAGAGCAAAAATGGCATTACAGATCGGATGTAAAAGTAGCTACGAATCAGCCAATAAGTGTGGAAGACAATTACATATCTTTGGTTAAAAAAAAAGATGGAACAGAAGTGCAGTTACCATGACAAATAGCGGAGGTATTTGGTGACTACTACTCCTCATTGTACAACTTAAGATTGAGAGAACCAGATCAGGCTGAGATGGAGGAATATGTAACATCGAGTGGTATGCCGAGTCTGGCAATAGAGGTTAGTGAGAAGTTGCAGTCGCCAATAACATTGGAAGAAGTCCAAAACGCAGTAAGAGAGTCAAAGATAGAGAAAGCACCAGGGCCAGACGGGTATACGGCCCAATACTATAAGACATTTCTTTCTGAGTTAGGACCTTTTATGGTCAGAATGTTCAATGAACTAGGAGAAACAACCCCCTTCCATTCAGAGACTGTTAAAGCCATGATATCAGTATTACCAAAAGAAGGCAAGGACCCAAAGCAATGCAGCAGTTATAGGCCAATATCTCTGCTCAATGCTGATTTAAAAGTATTTAGCAAGATAATAGCCTTGAGATTACAACAACAACTCCCCTTTTTGATCCACCAAGACCAAGTTGGCTTCATACCAACAAGAGAAGCAAGGGACAATACCATCAAGGCAGTGAATTTGATACATATAGCAAACTTGACTAAGACCCCCTGTGTCTTTCTTGGAACAGACGCAGAGAAGGCCTTTGATCGGGTGGGATGGGGGTTTATGTTTGCGGTCCTACGACATATAAAAATTGGAGAGAAAATGACTAATTGGATTGCTAGCATGTATAAAGGACCTACAGCCCAAGTGAAAGTCAACGGAGTGGTGTCCCCACTTTTTGAAATATCAAATGGGACAAGACAGGGCTGTCCACTGTCTCCTTTGATATTTGTACTGACTTTGGAGCCTTTTTTGTGCAGAATACGGGCAAATAAGGATATTACGGGAATTGAAATAGGGGGATCACAGCATAAAGTCGCAGCATATGCAGACGATATGCTATTTTCAATGATAAACCCGACTGTGTCCCTCCCTAATTTGTTTAAGGAAATTGAGCTGTATGGCAAACTCTCATATTTTAAGATAAACTGTGCAAAATCAGAAGCCTTGATGGTAGCAATCCCGAAGAAGCAGATGGAAGCAATAAGGTTAAGTTATAAATTTAGATGGCCAGATCAGGGGCTGAAGTATTTAGGAACTATAATTGCTGCAGATACAGCTAAAATCTTTGAATTAAATTTCTTACCAAGGGGCGTGGCCAGCGCGGCATGTGAGCAGTCGCATCTTCACAGAGCTCCAGCTTTGATCCTACACTGATCCGGTATCCGGCACCGCAGAACACCCGGATTTTCGCCATCCGAACCTGGGAGAGTCCCCTCATCACCCGGCGGCCACTTAGGAACTTCACAGAGGCATGATGACCCAAGGACAGAGAGGAGAAGGATCCAAGCAGGATTCCCAAAATGGCGCCGCCCCGCCATCAGCACAGAGGGGACGCGCTGCAGAGAAGACAAACGAGGGGGGGAGTAAGCAGTTGAAACCACCCAAGGATCCTCTCGGAGAACCCCCTAAAGATATGAGGTACTATGCGCAAAAAATGACAGGGAACCTGAACTTGGCAGGAGCGCTGCCCCTGGAAGAGGGAGCAGCATGCAGTGACACTGACATGGAGGAGGGGGGGCGAGTGCTGGGAGCGGGCGCCATGATAGCTCACTTGCAGGAGGACAGTGAAGAACCTGATGAGGAGGGAGGTGAACAGCCTACTATGGCTGACTTACTAAGAGCTGTTAATAAATGCACAGCCTCTGTGAATGGCCTGCAAGTCCGCTTTGGGAACCTGGAGGAAGGGGTATGTCTGATTAGACAAGACATTCAAAAAATTAGGGAAAGAACCATGGCTGCTGAGAGCAGGATAAGTGATATAGAGGACAGACTCCCCGAACTGACCAGAGATGCCCAATCCACTGCACGCCTAGCCAGGGCTATAGATATGAGGGCAGAAGATTTTGAGAACCGCCTCAGGCGCAATAATGTTCGCATAGTGGGGCTGCCGGAGAAAGTGGAGGGCCGGGACCCCACACAATTTGTGGAACAGTGGATGGCAGATCTATTTGGCAAGGAGGCGTTCCCTCATCTCTATGCGGTTGAGAGGGCCCACCGAGTGCCTACCAGACCTCTCCCACCGGGTAACCATCCTCGCCCGATGCTGGCCAGACTGTTAAACTACAGAGACAGAGAAATTATATTGCGGTTGGCCAGGGAGAAGAAGAACATTCAATTCAATGGCACAAGGGTCTCCTTCTACCCTGACTTTTCCCCTGCAGTTCAGAAGAGCCGGGCGCACTTTGCTGACATCAAGAAACGCTTGCAGAAGCTGCAGGCACCCTATGCCATGCTTTACCCTGCGAGGCTCAGGGTCATCCTGAGGGGCCAAGCACACTTTTTTGAAAACCCTGCAGATGCCTCGGACTGGCTGGATGCCAACGCGGGAGCATTTCACCAAAGACCCCCCGAGGATGATGACTGATGGGCCTGACAAGTTCTTGCTGATACCGCCCTACCTTTTCCTCGGCTGAGGATAGTGCCGGATACGAACATTGATTATTTCTTTCTCGTACATCACGGGACACAGAGCGACATAGTCATTACTAATGGGTTATATAGATACCTTCAGGTGCTGGCACTGGCAACTTCCAAAACCGGAAGTACCCTCCCCTATATAAGCCCCTCCCATCCGGGAGCACCTCAGTTTTTTGCCAGTGTCTAAGGTGTTGGCCAAGAAGTAACATGTGTTTTTCACTGAGCTTGCGTACAGGTTCTTTTGGGCCTCAGTAAGCTATTCCGGATCCGACCAAAAAAGCTTCATAGCTAAACGGTCGGTACCCGGGCCTTGCAGAGAAGAGCAAGGTTTTGCCTGTAATGCTTCTCTTAGGAGAGCTGGACCCTGGGATCCAGAGCTCTGGTCATACCCACGACCAAGATGTTTTCTGTGCAGGGTGCTATACAGGTCCAGGGGAGTGGAATCCTTGGGAACCCGGTCCCTGAAGGTTTGATTACAATGCCTGCCGTGATAGGTGAAGTTTGGGCTTTTGTGGACCAAACAAAGTCCTGCGGCGGGGAACAGGTAAGTGGGGGCCCCCAGGAACTTGGTTCTATTGGGGGACCCCCAAGCCTAATTTGTCTTTCTGTCTGTTACCTAACGGTATTCCCGCTAATATCTGTGCATGCCTGTAACTACTAAAAAAAAAATGTAGTATTTTTAATAGTGGTCAAGAAAAAAATATATATATATATATATATATATATTTAATATATTAGACTGCGGTACCTGTGTTTATCCACTAGAGGCCGCTGTGGAACGTTTCTTGTCATGTGGACTAGTTTCTTTTCATCAGAGCAAGTCCAGGCAGATGGTGAGTTCTCTTGTGGGAAACTGCTTCCTCTGCCATGTTGCAATGCTCGTCCATCCCCCGGCCTGCGGCAAAAAGGGGCCCTGGCTCTTGTCCCTAGTTTCCCTTTTCGAAATTAGCGCCGAAGGCGCACGTGGCCGTGCGCGTGCACGCGCCTCTATATATAGAGGTGAGCCGGGAAAGGGGGCGGAGCCTGGGGGATGACGCTCTGTGCGCGCCGCAGCGCTTCTGCGCATGTGCGGGCGTCCCAGCATGTTAAACACAATTATGTGTTGTGAGCTGGCTATGGAGTGCAGAGACAGAGCTGGCAACATTTAAAAAAAGGCATACAGCAAGCGGTTGATGCAGGCATCCCCATAGAAAGGCACATTAGTAGACACCAACTGTGATATAGCAGCAATTGTGCTAGACTATTCTCAGTAAAAGTGGTGTATTACGGCTGGAATACCTCAGCTTTAGGCTTAGGAAATATGCCGTCCAGAAGCTCCGGAACTGAATCTTCCAGGAAGCGAAGGGGGTCTCATCGGGCTCTGAGGATCTTGGGCATGCTTCTGCTGCACCAGTCTCCCCTGAAGTTCAGAGGTAAGTGACCGTAGAGACCCCGCAGGGGTACTTGGTACTGTGGCTGTCCTCAGTTCACCTGCTCCTGTGTATGTAACAGAGGAGGTTTTTTTCCTCAGCTCTGGGAGGATTAGAGAGAGATTGTCAACATTGATCGCTGCCTCCCTGTCAGGGAAAGCACGCCCGATCTCCGTCTCCTCCTTCAGAGTGCCTGTTAGCAGAGCAACAGTCCCATACAGGGATCGACCTGCCTGAAGGGGATCAGGATGAGGTTGATTCTGTTATAGAGGAATCAACAGTGGGGGTGTCAGGGTCACCTGTGGCCAGGTGACAGATGCACACCGTAGGGGGACAGGAGTGCACCGCGAGGTAGTGAACCCTATGGCTGGCTTCTGTGGATAGGAAACTGGGTGGTTGTGGAAAGCGGGACCAGAGGAGCACAACCGGGATCCCAACGGAAGCGAGAGCCAAGATTCCCCAGGGCGCGGAGTCTAAGACCCAGCTGGTCTTCTCCAGGGCCTCTAGTGGTGAGGATGTTACGCTGCAGGCTGGGACCAGGTCGCGGCCCCTGGAGTTTCCTAGCTCACGCCCCGTAGGATAAGGGGAAGCAGCAGCACACGATAGAGAGAACCGAATAACAAGCCGAAGGTCAGGGGCCACAAGCAGACAAGGATAACGAAGAACGAGCCGAAGGTCAAGGGTCACAAGCAGACAGGGATGGTCGGGGACAAGCCAATAACGTAACAGAGAGACAGACGTAGCACACGGCAGGCAGGAACCCAAACACACAATGCCTAACAAACACGTTGATCAGCAAAGCAGGCTTGCAGTGCACAGGTTAATATAGTGTTCAGTGATAGGGCCTGGGGTGGAGTCAGGCTGGGAGGAGATTATAAAGGAAGCCAGGTGAAAGGGCTCAGGCCTCTAAGATGAACACATGGGAAGGAAGGTAAGCGGACAGACAAACACTACTGCATATCCATGACAGTACCCTCCCTCTTATGGGCCCTCCCCCGCCTGGACCCAGGCTTAAAGGGAAATCTCTGATGAAACCTTCTCAACAGATGAGGTGCAGCGACATCAGATGCAGCGATCCAAGACGCTTCCTCAGGACCAAAACCTCTCCAATGCACAAGGTACTGAAGAATGCCTCTGCAGAGCCGAGAATCCAGAACTTGTCTAACCTCGTACTTAAGATTATCCTCAGAGACCGAAAACGAGGTAGGGAGATGACAAGAAGATCTATTGAGGACCAAAGGCTCTCTAGGAATAAGCAAGGGCATGAGAGGATCAACAGGAATCTGAGGAGGGTCCCCTAGACCCTTAAAGGGGAACTGGTCATCTTGCACAGGACCATCAGACTGGGCAGATGTCAGTGGAACCCTGAAGTCAGGTTGGTTAGAAGGTGACATGTCGCCGGAGTCAAGCTGAATAGCTGAAGGACAAGCAGAATGTCCCAAAAAAGAAAAAGTAGGAGGCTCACTGGGCATGGGCTGGACTGGCATAACTAGTACAGAGGCAGAGTGAATAGCTGAGTCAGGTGTAGCGACTACCTGAATCGCATCGCAAGACGTAGCGACTGCAGGACTTGTAGACAAGCTAGCCTGGCTGTGCGTCCAAGGGTGGTTAGGGACAGAGAAATGTAAATGGTTATGCAACCTGGAATGAATGACCGGCTCAGATTCACAGGGGGCAACCTTGGGTAGGCAGGACGAGGAACAGGAAGGACCCCAAGCCAGGATCTGTCCAGTAGTCCAGTCCACATGAGGAGAATGGAGCTGTAACCATGGGAGACCCAAAATTATAGGCGTTGAGGCCTTGGGTAAGATAAGGAAGGATATCCACTCCTGGTGGAGTGTCCCTACCGACATCTTAACAGGGAGGGTCCGGAAGCGGATAGGTCCCCCTGGGAGAACAGTACCATCAATCGCCAAGACCACCAATGGCGTGGTGAGGGGCAAAAGAGTAAGTCTCATGGACGATGCGATGTCCCAGTCCATGAAATTACCAGCGGCTCCGGAATCCAGATATGCTGAGACCGAATGAGAAGAAGCACCAACATGAAGGAACACAGAAAGCAGAAGACGAGAAGGGGAAGGTGATATTTCTGGGTCCAATACTCCACTTTCCAGATGAAGTGGACCCGAACGTTTTTCTGGACAAAGAGAGCAAGTGTCACGAAAATGACCTTTGCCCCCACAGTAAAGACACAGACCAAGAGTTCTGCGCCTAGCACGTTCCTCGGGGGATAGCCTGGTCCGACCCAGCTGCATGGGTTCCTCAGCTGGTAGGAGATGCTCTACGGGTCGAAGAGAGGGGAGCTCAGGCTGACTAAGAACCAAGGAGTGCTGGCGTTGCTTTTCTAAGGTCCTCTCCTGAAAGCGAATATCGATCTGGTTACACAAGGAGATAACGCCGGCCAGATCAGTGGGGATGGTTCTTCCAGCTAATTCATCCTTCACTCTATCAGACAGGCCATGCAAAAAGGTTGCGACTAAGGCCTCATTGTTCCAGCTCAACTCAGCCGACAGTATGCGGAAATGAAGGGCATACTGTCCCACAGAAGCAGACTCTTGGCGGAGACGTAAAAGGGCGCTGGCCGCTGAAGAGACACGAGCCGGTTCTTCGAAGATATTCCGAAAAAGTTTCAAGAAGCCAGACAGGCTAGAAACCACTGGATCATTCAGTTCCCACAGAGGGGCTGCCCAGGCTAAAGCTTCACCAGAGAGGAGGGAAATGATATAGGCTACCTTAGCCCGATCAGACAGGAAGTTTTGGGGCTGGAGCTCAAAATGAATCGTGCATTGGCTAAGGAACCCCCTGCAAGCCTTGGAGTCCCCAGAGAAACGGGACGGAGCTGGCAGTTGTAGCGAGTGTGTGGCTGCGACTGGTGCAATAGGTGCAGCCGCTGATTGTATTTGAGGTTGCGGATTCAGGGTTCCCAAGGAGGCCTGAAGCTGCTCGAAGCGAGAAGCCAGATCCTGGAGGAATCGCATCACCTGAGTCTGATTCGATTCCTGGGTTTCAAGTCTGCAAACTATGCCCTGCAATGGATCATCCGCGGGTAGCGGGATGTCAGCCGGGTTCATGGCTGATCAAACTGTCAGGGTCACCTGTGGCCAGGTGACAGATGCACACCGTAGGGGGACAGGAGTGCACCGCGAGGTAGTGAACCCTATGGCTGGCTTCTGTGGATAGGAAACTGGGTGGTTGTGGAAAGCGGGACCAGAGGAGCACAACCGGGATCCCAACGGAAGCGAGAGCCAAGATTCCCCAGGGCGCGGAGTCTAAGACCCAGCTGGTCTTCTCCAGGGCCTCTAGTGGTGAGGATGTTACGCTGCAGGCTGGGACCAGGTCGCGGCCCCTGGAGTTTCCTAGCTCACGCCCCGTAGGATAAGGGGAAGCAGCAGCACACGATAGAGAGAACCGAATAACAAGCCGAAGGTCAGGGGCCACAAGCAGACAAGGATAACGAAGAACGAGCCGAAGGTCAAGGGTCACAAGCAGACAGGGATGGTCGGGGACAAGCCAATAACGTAACAGAGAGACAGACGTAGCACACGGCAGGCAGGAACCCAAACACACAATGCCTAACAAACACGTTGATCAGCAAAGCAGGCTTGCAGTGCACAGGTTAATATAGTGTTCAGTGATAGGGCCTGGGGTGGAGTCAGGCTGGGAGGAGATTATAAAGGAAGCCAGGTGAAAGGGCTCAGGCCTCTAAGATGAACACATGGGAAGGAAGGTAAGCGGACAGACAAACACTACTGCATATCCATGACAGGGGGAACCTTTTCTCAGCATCTCAAGCTGAAAGATTATGGGTTCAGTCTCTGACTAACATGGTCCGATCAGCATTTAAAAATGCACCTTGCGGAACCATCAACCACTACTGTATCCTCGTTGGGGTCGCTAGAAGCCCCCAGACTGTCTGTTCTTTTCCACTTCACCCTTTACTGAAAGGGCTTATTTACCAGGATTGGGAACATCCTGATAAAATATTTACTCCTCCCAAGAGATTTCAGGTGGTCTATCCCATGGAGGATAAGTTCATCAAAAAAAAAAAAAAAATGGAAGGTCCCTACAGTGGACGCAGCCATCTCTTGTATGTATAAATCACTGACATGTCCAGTGGATAATGTCCAAATGTTCAAGAACCCAATAGATAAAAGATTGGAGTCCTTATGAAAGTCTGCTTCTTTTTACAGCAAGCTTGGTGACACAACCAGCAGTAGCAGCTATTGGGGTCTGCTAAGCAGGGAAGGATCAGTTGAAACAGGTCTTGAGGGACTTGACAGATCAGCAGGCCCTTGCCCTAGCTGATCTACCTAGAGCCTTAGGCTTTGCGGTTGACGCCATAAAGGATTCAGTCCATCAGGCCTCCCGCCTTACGCTGTCTATAGTACATATGCGTAGGCTTCTATGGCTCAAAAACTGGTCTGCTGAAGCTCCCTGTAAAGAATGGCTGGTTAGCGTCCCATTTCATGGTGAACGCTTATTCAGGGAAAACCAGGACAACAATATCCAGAAAATTTCCAGCGGTAAAAATACGCTCTTGCCGGTTAAAAACAGAGTTAGAGGTCCCTCTTTAAGAGGCCTGCTTCTCCAGTCCCTGGGGCATCGGCTGTGTAACAGTTCCGACGGCCTCCTCGGTCAATTCCCGGGGATAAAAAACAGGGACAATAGCAGGGTAATGAGAAACCCTGGGTCAGGGGAGGTACAAAACCTCCCCCAAAGTTAAATTCATTGAAGGGTCCCCCACTCAGTCGGGTGGGGGGAGGACTCCAGTTGTTCGCAAGAGACCGGGCGGGACACGATCAAGACAGATAGGTGCTCTCCGCAGTATGTTGGGGATACAGTTTGGAGTTAAAAGACTCTCCTCCTTCCCATTTTTGAGGTCAAATGTGCCAAGGGATCCCCGGAAGAGAGAGTCCCTCCTGTTGGCACTAGAACAACTATTGCTCCAAGGAGTAATTATGGAGGTTCCCCTGGAAGAATGAGGGTTTGGGTTTTACTCAAACCTCTTTACAGTCCCGAAGCAAACGCGGACGGGAGGCCCATATTAATTCTAAAAGGGCTATACAAATTCCTGTATATCAGGACTTTCCGATGGAGTCGATCCGATCAGTGGCCACTGCCCTACAAGGGGAGGAATGGTTAGCCACGATCGACATCAAAGATGCTTATTTGCACATTCCCATCTTTCCAGTCCACCAAAAATTTCTACGCTTTGCAGTAGAAGGGCGCCATTTTCAGCAGAGCCTTACCCTTCGGTTTGGCCACAGCACCACGAGTGTTTACAAAAATTCTGGCCCTTTATTGGCCAATCTAAAAACACAAGGTGTAATGATAATGGCATATCTAGATGAATTGTTGCTGATAGACCACTCAGTGAAAAAACTAGACGTGGTCGTTCACAAGACAATCAAGTATCCGGAATCTCACGGTTGGATTATCAACCGAGACAAGTCAGCCCTAAAAAAACAGTCAAAAGTCTGGAATACTTGGGGCTAAGGTTGGATTCAGGCCAGAGAAAAATATTCTTGCCTCGAGGAAAGGTGTTGTCTTTGAAAGATTTGATCCACTTAGTGGGTACAAAAAAGACAGCCGTCCATACACCTGTGCATGAGGCTGCTGGGAAAAATGGTGGCATCATTCGAAGCAGTACCCTACGGTCAATTCCATTCAAGGAATTTGCAAGGGGCCATACTGTCAGCCTGGAACAAAACAGTTCAGGCCCTAGACTTACAATGTCCTTGTCCCCTTCCGTTCGCAAGAGCCTCCGTTGGTGGTTGGTTCCCCAGAATCTGGAAAAAGGGAAATCCTTCAGTCCGATTCCTTGGAAGGTGGTCACTACAGATGCCAGCCTTATAGGCTGGGGGGGCAGTACTGGAGTAATGGTCTCTCCAGGGCAGATGGTCGGATGCAGAAAAGGCCCTGCCCATCAATCTCTTAGAGATACGAGCAGCCCGGTATGCCCTAGTAGCATGGACATCCAAACTCCAAGGGTCCCCTGTCAGAATTCAATCAGACAATGCCACAGCAGTGGCATATATCAATCATCAGGGGGGCACCAGGAGTCGTGCAGCCCAGAGGGAAGTAAATTACATCCTGAAATGGGCAGAAAGATATGTCCCAGCCATATCTGCGGTATTCATTGCAGGAGTGGAGAATTGGAAGGCGGACTTTCTAAGTCGCCAGCAATTATGCCCAGAGGAAGGGTCCCTTCACCCCGAGGTTTTCTGGACAATATGTCAGCGGTGGGGAACATCGGATGTAGACCTTCTAGCATCCAGATTCAATGCAAAGGTGGACAGGTTTGTCTCTCAGACAAGGGATCCCCTAGCTTGCGGCTCGGATGCCCTAGTGTTCCCTTGGGATCAGTTCAAGCTGATATATGCATTCACACCGCCACAATGGTTACCTCGATTAATCCGCAGAATCAGGGTAGAAAAGAAACCAGTGATTCTGGTGGCTCCAGCGTGGCCCCGAAGAGCGTGGTACGCAGAGATTGTAAAATGTCAGTGGGGAGTCCTTGGACTCTCCCACGTCGTCCGGACCTGCTTTCGCAAGGACCGATATACCACCCTTCCTTACCAGCCCTAGGTTTGACGGCCTGGCTATGAAAGCCCACATTCTAAAAAAGAGAGGGCTCTCTAATCCTGTGGTATCTACCATGATCAATGCCAGGAAGCCGGTATCCAGGCAGATCTATTATAGAATCTGGAAGGCGTACATCGCCTGGTGTGAGGCCAAGAAATGGCATCCACATAAATACGTAATAGGTAGGAGTCTGGACTTCCTACAGTGGGCTGTAGATAGGAAGCTTGCCTTGAGTATTATCAAAGGTCAGTTTTCGGCCTTGTCAATATTTTTTCAAAGGCCCTTGGCTTCGCATTCACTAGTCAAAGCCTTTATACAAGGAGTGATGCGTATTAGTCCTCCGGTTAATATTCCCATATGTCCATGGGATCTAAACTTGGTTCTGTCGGTTCTACAGAAACAACCATTTGAACCATTACAGCATATTTCTTTGGTTCTTCTCACCAGGAAATTGATTTTTCTAGTAGCTATTTGTTCGGCTAAAAGAGTGTCGGAATTAGCCGCTATGTCCTGTAAGGAGCCATATCTGGTTATCCATAAGGATAGAGTAGTCTTACGCCCTCATCCAGCCTTTCTTCCTAAGGTGGTATCGAGGTTTCATTTGAACCAAGATGTGGTTCTTCCTTCTTTTTTCCCCAAACCTACTTCGGTAGAGGAAAAGTTATTGCATTCTTTGGATGTAGTAAGAGCAGTTAAAGCTTATCTAAAAGCCACTGCTCAGATTCGCAGAACAGATACTTTGTTTATTCTGCCGGAAGGCCCCAGAAGGGGTCAGGCAGCGTCAAAATCGACTTTAGCCAAGTGGATTCGACAGGTCATAATGCAAGCCTATGGCTTGAGAAGGAGACCGCCTCCGTTCAAAGTTAGAGCGCACTCCACGAGAGCAGTTGGAACTTCATGGGCAGTGCATCACCAGGCCTCCCTGGCTCAAATCTGTAAGACCGCAACATGGTCTTCAGTACATACGTTTACTAGGTTCTACCAGGTGGACGTTAGAAGTCAGGAGGTTGTCGCCTTTGGGCGCAGTGTGTTGCAGGCCGCAAAAGATCCTCATGTCTGATAGCGCTCAGCTTATGTATGGTGTATCCCCCCCCCTCATTGGGCATTGCTTTAGGACATCCCATTAGTAATGACTATGTCGCTCTGTGTCCCGTGATGTACGAGAAAGAAAATAGGATTTTTATAACAGCTTACCTGTAAAATCCTTTTCTTGGAGTACATCACGGGACACAGAGCTCCCGCCCCTCTTTAGGGACACTTATTGCTTTGCTACAAAACTGAGGTGCTCCCGGATGGGAGGGGCTTATATAGGGGAGGGTACTTCCGGTTTTGGAAGTTGCCAGTGCCAGCACCTGAAGGTATCTATATAACCCATTAGTAATGACTATGTCGCTCTGTGTCCCGTGATGTACTCCAAGAAAAAGATTTTACAGGTAAGCTGTTATAAAAATCCTATTTTTCACTTAATGCGAGTTCGGAAAAGTGTTTATTAATGGCAATGCTGAATTCACGGATTGCCTGTAAATGGACGGCCATGTTGGCTGTGTCCATGGACTGTTCACGGGACCCGTTGTCCCAAGCAAATCGGGAGTGCCCGTTGGCACCCCAGAACCTGTATTTCCTAGAGGGCCACGCGAAGAAGGCTCTTATATCTGAAAGGCCTGCTGGCCTACTACGGACAGGGTCTGTAAGGTGGTTCACCGCACCGTTGTGCGCACTGGGTTGCTACGGCAACACGAGAATTTGTTCCAGAGCAGACAGTTTCTATTTTCAGACTTGCAGAGTTCCAGTTCTATCTACTAACCGGCAGTCTATGCCGCCCCGGATGTCTTCCCAACCTGACATTTGGGGTCTTCCCCCTGATGGTTACATGCTTGATTTCCCCTGATGGAGACTGTCACAGTGTTGTCCTGGAACATTAGGGGGTTACAGGATCCTCTGAAACGTACTATGGTGTCCTCCCTGATGAGGAAACGCCTGCCTGCCATCTGTGCCTTGCAGGAGACACATCTTACTGCTGATTCTAAGTCGTGCCTGAACTATCGGTGGGTGGGCAAAGCGTATCACTCCACTCACACTTCCTACTCCAGGGGTGTGAGTGTTTTGATACACAGCTCCATAAATTTTGAAGAGCTCGGCTCTATGGTTGATGATGAGGGCAGATATGTTTTTCTCATGTGCAGGCTGTTTACCTTTAAATGTATTCTTGCTTTTGTGTATATACCTCCTCCGTACAATAACCAGGTGTTGAGAGCCTTAATGGAGTTTCAGTTGCGGTTCCCGGAGGTGCCTTTGTATGCCTTCGGGGATTTCAACTGCTTTATGGACCCTTTGCTAGACAAACATCCCCCGGGGGGGGGAGGGAGGGGGAAGTATTGCACGGCCCTAAGGAAATTTATAGAGGAGGTGGGGTGGACGGACCCATGGAGGGCAAGGAACCCGGGAGTGAAGCAATTTTCATGCTTCTCAAAGGGCAATTCGTCTTTGTCCAGGATTGATTTATGTATATGCTCTTATGCGGCTGGGCGTTACGTTTCGGGGATGAAGTATGCTCCCAGAAGCGTGTCGGATCACTCGCCACTGCTTGTGTCTTTGGAGGTGCGTCCCCCTTCCGCAGTGGCCAAGGCCCCGTGGAAGATGAACGCCTTTTGGATGAATCTCTTTTCGTCTCATGAACAGATAGAGTCCCAAATTTTGGAATTTTGGCGTGTTCATGAGGCCCCTGAGAATGTGTCCAGGGATTGGGAGGCCTTTAAAGCTGTTTTGAGGGGTATATTTATTACAGAAATACAGGCTATTAAGAGGAAGACTCATGCTCGGAGGGAGGGAATGGAACTGTTGGCCAAGGAACTAGAGGGCACCTATGTCACGGACCCGTCTGAACTGAATAGAAAGGCGTGGCTGTCGGCGCAAGATGCCCTGTACCGGGTCACGTCTTCAGGCGCAGAGAGGAAGCGCTTTTTTCAGAAGGCGGCTTTCTATGAGGAGGGGGAGCACACAGGCCGCATGTTGGCGACCATTGCCCATTCCCAGCAGCTTTCCCCTTCAATTGGAGCACTACGTGCTCCCTCGGGAGTGGTGACTAACTCCCCAGACCAAATCTTGACAGAGCTTGGTCATTTTTACTCTTCCCTTTATGAATCCAAGCGTGCGTATTCGTTAGAGTCTTTAGATGACTACTTGGACCATGTCCCTCTACCTACCTTGACGGACTCCGCTAGAGAGGAGCTTGATGCCCCTTTGACCCTGGGTGAGCTGCAGATGGCGACTAACATGTTTCCCAACTCGAAGGCACCGGGAGATGATGGGCTTCCTGCCGAAGTGTACAAACAGTATGGAGAGCAGGTGCTACCGCACCTGCTGAGAGTCTTTAATGCAGCAAAGGTGACCGGTACCCTCCCCCAGTCCATGACTAGAGCTAACATTGTTTTAATTCTGAAACCAGGCAAGGACCCCTTAGACCCGGGATCGTACAGGCCCATTTCGCTCTTACAAAACGATGTTAGGATCCTGGCCAAGGCACTGGCAGTGAGACTGAATAAGGTTATATCTACTATAATTCACTCGGATCAGTCAGGGTTTATGCCCCAAAAATCGACAGCGATAAATCTGCGTAGACTTTATCTGAACATTCAATCGCGGGCGGACAATGTAGGTGACCGGGCATTGCTATCCCTAGATGCCCATAAGGCGTTTGATAGCGTCGAATGGGACTATCTATGGGCGGTAATGAGGAAGTTTGGGTTTGGGACTGAGTTCATTCAGTGGGTGCAGTTGCTGTACTCTTCACCGGTAGCGGCTATACGGGAGGGGGGAAGGATTTCGCATACCTTTAAATTACATAGAGGCACACGACAGGGCTGCCCCCTCTCCCCACTCCTGTTTGCCCTGGCCATTGAGCTGTTAGCTGCCTTGATTAGGGACTGTCCCTCAGTGCAGGGATTTCGATATGGGGATCTTCAGGAGAAGATCCTGTTATATGCAGATGACACTATGCTTCTCCTTGGGGATACCTCCACTTCACTGACTATGGCCATGGCTATAGTGCGGCAATTCGGTACATACTCCGGGTTAGTTATTAATTGGACTAAGTCCTCCCTCCTGTTGTTGGATCAGGATCCTTCGGCATCCTCTCCGACCTTGCAGGACATCCCTGTTGCTAAGTCCTTTAAATATTTGGGCATCCAGGTCACAGCTTGCTTGCTCGAATATGTTAACCTTAATCTCACCCCTCTGATCAACCGCTGTCGCGATCGGGTAAAGGTGTGGAGCAAGTTGAGGCTGTCACTGGTGGGGAGGGTGAACCTGATAAAAATGATCCTTATGCCGCAGCTGCTGTACGTACTACACAATTCCCCCATGGTTATCCCTCTGAAAAAGTTTAGAATTATTAATTCGATCTTTCGATCACTTATATGGCTCTCCAAACCCCCTAGGGTCAAACTTGAACAATTGCAGCGCTCCAAAGACAACGGGGGATTGGCATTGCCCAATCCCTGGCTGTACTATTTAGCTTCACAAATGCAGCATATTGCACGAGTTATATCCCCTCGCCAGGACCTGGCACTGAATTTGATGGACCCCTCGGTCCAACTGCTTAGTTACATGACGGGGGGAGGGGGGGGGGAGTGGCGGATGGTCTGGAGGCCCTGAGGTACAGTAAATCTAACAAGCTCTTCCCCACGTATGCACTCATGCAAAAAACTTGGAATAAGGTCCGGATGCTTCAGGGAGTGACTGGCTTTACCGTCTACAGTCCTATATGGGAAAACCAATACTATAGGGAAATTGCCAAATTGCCGTATGGACAGAGGTGGGCGCAGTATGGGGTGTCACATATGACTCATATATTTAGAGATGGCAGGTTAAAGACTTTTCAGGAGCTAAGGATGGAGTTCCGACTGCCGGTCTCCATGCAGTTTTACTATCTCCAGCTTAGGCACGCAGTTGAAGCGCAGAGGGAGACGGACGTTTGGTCCTTGGACTCGGCGTCGGTCTTCAACTACTTGTTTGAGGTGACGACATATAAGGGGTTCATCTCTTGCTGCTATGCCAGGTTGCTTAACCTCTTTCTACAGGGCACCCCTTTGAGGGCAGTGTCCCTGTGGGAACAGGACGTGGGCGCGTTCGAGGAAGAGCAGTGGGAGGAGGCTTTACAAGCGGTCCCCTCGTGCTCCCTGAACGTGGCTCATAGGTTGTCTCAGCTCTATATTCTTCTGAGGGTTCACTACACACCGGCTAGATTGGCCCGCATGGGGATGACCCCCGATCCGTCCTGCACCAGGTGCTGCAGGGATCACGGGGATCTCATTCACTTGCTGTGGAGATGCCCGAAGCTTCACTTGTACTGGACACGGGTCGTTGGCACTATCAATGGCGCTTTCCACTCTCAGATACCACTGGACCCTCGGGTCTGCCTGCTGGGGATACTAGATCACCTCCAGTTGGGGGGTATCCCCAGGCAGGCTATTAGTAGGGCCTTATTCCAGGCCCGTCTGATGATTTTGAGACATTGGAAAGATACTGCGGCGCCCACGGTACAGGAGTGGATCACACAGATGGGGGTTACGCTTAGGATGGAAAAACTTGTCTACCAACGCAGAGGGACTTGTACAAAATATGACAAACTATGGGACCCATGGCTGAGTGTTCCAGGTCTGGCACCTTTGGATCTGATATATGATCGATTGTTCTGACCTGGTTCAGGACCAGTATACAGGAGATGACTATGATCTGGGGGAGGGCAGGTGGGGAAGGTTGAATAAAGTGTATTTGGGTGTGCTGAGTCACACTGATTTGTCATACTGTTTGTTATCTGGAACTGTGTGAGGATGTATTCTGTCTTTTGTTTTTACAACTGCTCAATAAAGAACTTGTTTGAGATAAAAAAAAAAAAATTCTTACCAATATTGAGTAAAATATGGGGATTATTGGAGAAATGGCATAAGGGAATGTTTTCATGGTTTGGAAGGGCTAATATAATCAAAATGAACGTCTTACCAAAGATACTGTATCTTCTCCAGGCAATCCCGATTGCAATCCCAAGATCGTTCTTTAGTCGTATTCAAACATTATTTATGAAATTTATCTGGGCCGGTAAACAACCAAGAGTTAGGAGGACATTACTTTTTTTACCAAAACAATATGGGGGGATGGCGGTCCCTAATGTATATAAGTATTATCAAGCAGTACATCTAGGACGGGTATTAGATTGGTGCCGACACAGGGATATGAAAATATGGCCTAATTTAGAACAGGCGCAATGTAGAGAATTACTAAGTAGAGCACCTTGCTGTTATAAAAATATCATAAGCAGTACCAAGACGCACCCAACAATAGGGCCAACACTTTGAGTATGCAATAGTCTCTTTACAAGGGAGGAGTTATCGACATGTAGCTCACCATTGACGCCCATATTGGGAAACCCCCAATTTATACCGGGTATAGAAAAAGGTCCCTTTGCGATGTTAATTGAACGTGGTCAGTTTCAGGCTTAGCACTTTCTGGTCTTGGGTAATTGCCCAACAATGCAGGAATTGGTGCAAAAAAATGGGCCCTTTCAATTAGATTTCTGGCAAGCAGCACCACTAAGAAATTTTTTAAGTACGACGGTGGCACCAGGCTATGTAGACCGGGATTTAACAGTATTTGAGAAGTTATGCACGGAAAAAGAACCAATAATGCATACAGTGTCTAGAATGTACGGGCTGTTGACTAAACCATCCGAGAATTTCCAGCTGCCCTTCTTACATAGATGGGAGCTAGATTTGGGGAGGACTTTCCGGGAGTCTCAAAAAACTAAAATGATTCATGCAATATTCAAGACAGCAACATGCACAAAAATGCATGAAACAAACTATAAAATTATCTCACAGTGGTATAGAACCCCGGAGAGACTCCACAAATGGTTTCCGAATGTGGGGGGAGAGTGCTGGAGATGCCAGTCAGAACAGGGCAGTATGTTACATATATTCATACAACAGGAAGGAGAGGTAAAGGGAATGGTAAATAGGAAGGAGGGGACTGAGTATTTTGATATAAGGATTATGAAGATGGAACCTGGGGGAAGCGTCGCCCCAGGCTGTAGGAAGAGGGGAGGAATGGAGCAAATACTGCTCTTTGTCCCCGATTCCTCTTAAAGCCTCTTTTTGCTTTCTTCTTTTAGTTCATTATTTTTTACCCTCTATTTGTTTCCCATCAGTATTGGAGTGTATGGGGAATTAGAATAAGAATCATAAAGGTTCTATTTGGCCCTGAGTATAGAATATTTTGTGGGAAGCAAGTTAGAGTATCAATCGAACTATGGTAATGAGAGATATAAGAATCTATGTGTAGATTATGTAAGAATGACTTAACCATTTATGTGCATGTATATGAGATGGAATATCCTGTATAATTTGAAAAAATGAAAAATAAAGAAACTGAAAAAAAAAAAAAACAATAATGGTCAACCGCAGCTAAACGCAGCCGCATGTAAACACAGCTAATCGCAATGTACAAATGCAGCTAATCGCAGTGCCTGAAGCCTTGAATTTCACAGAACAAAAACATGCTTTTTACTGCGGCAATTTTGCCATCCGTGTGAAAGGGGCCTAATAGTTTTTTGAAACTATTGATGCTCCCCGCTGAGACCACCGCCTGTGGAAGGGAATTCCACATCCTTGCCGCTCTTATGCCGCGTACAGACGATCGGAAATTCCGACAACAAAACCGTGTTTTTTTTCCCGACGAATGTTGGCTAAAAGTTGTCTTGCATACACACGGTCACACAAATGTTGTCGGAAATTCCAAACGCCAAGAACGTGGTGACGTACAAGACGTACAACGGCACTATTAAAGGGAAGTCCAATACCAGTCGTGTTAGTAGAAGTTTGGTGAAAGACGTTTCGCGCTTTTCAGCCTCGTGCTTTTCAGTCCGTTACAGCGTTGAAGAATGTGCCATCTCCATTATGAACGCTAGTTTTACCAGACCGATCGCTTCCGTCTCGTACTTGATTCAGAGCATGCGTGGAATTTTGTGCGTCAGAATTGTCCACACGCAATCGGAATTTACGAGAACGGATTTTGTTGTTGGAAAATTTGAGAACCAGCTCTCAAATTTTTGTTGTCGGAAATTCCAACAGCAAATGTCCGATGGAGCCTGCACACGGTCGGAATTTCCAACCGTGTGTACGCGGCATAGCATTAAAGAACCCTCTACGTAGTTTAAGGTTAAACCTCTTTTCTTCTAATTTTAATGAGTGTCCACGTGTCTTGTTAAACTCCCTTCTGCGAAAACGTTTTATCCCTATTGTGGGGTCACCAGTACAGTATTTGTTAAATTAAAAATCATATCCCCTCCCAAGCGTCTCTTCTCCAGAGAGAATAAGTTCAGTGCTTGCAACCTTTCCTCATAACTAAGATCCTCCAGACCCTTTATTATCTTTGTTGCCCTTCTTTGTACTCGCTCCATTTCCAGTACATCCTTCCGCTGCTGGCTATCGTATTTTGACAGCCGACACCTGTGGCTGTCAGAACTTCTGAACAGTGAATGCATCTGATAGAAGACAATTTTCCACGATGGCTCTTTTGATTTCTTGATTGAAGTTTGTCAAGTGGTGTCAGCAGGGCTACCCACAGCCGTGTATGGCCAGCTTAAGAACTGGTAGACAGTAGTCTTCTTTGCATAAGTACTTACTCATTTCAGTGAAGAAAATTCCTTTAGAGTGGCTTTTGGAAGTGGTCTGGTTTATTTATTTTACAATATCTTATTTTTTTGTCCATCCCTTTATTCCTCTGCTATTTTATTATTGATCAGTCTGGGTGAAACATCAAATTTGGCAACCGTAATTTTTAGGGGGGCTGTAGGGAAAATAAATATAGAAGCATTAGCTTGTAAAGAGACTGTAATAGCAGTGAAGCTGCAAAAAAGGCCGCAAAGAGATTATTAGCACAGAAAATTAAAAAGGTGAGAATAGTATTTCTAAAAGAAAATAAAGTAGATTTTAATGTTATACAGTTCTTTAGCTAAATCTCATACAGTTGATTTTTGCAGTAGATCTACTTTGAGTATATGCATAGGCGTGTGTACAGGGTGTGCCGAGTGTGCCTGGGCACACCCTAATTACCCCATATGCATTAGTATTGTCCAGAGGCGTTACCAGGTGGGTGGTTGGGGGTTCCAGTGGCCAGCGTAAATGCCCCCATTATATTAAAGGCTAGGCTCAACTTTAGGAGCACATTACACCCATTTTTCGAGTGTAATGTATTTTTGCTCCTAATCAGCTGCCACCCACCACCTGAGCCTCCTCCCTGTGACAGCAGGTGGCATTCATATGTGTTTGAGCTTTGGGATGCACACCCTAATGCAATAGGCTGCACACATCTATGAGTATATGTATGCTATAAACATCTCTACATACCTGCGGATAACCCTGTTTATGAATCATACAACATTTTAAACTAATATATTCAATATTCTGGAAAATTCTTTAATATATAAAATGTATTAGGTCAATACATAAAACAACATTGCATTGACTTGTGTATTACAGCACCAGCATTAGAAATGACAGACCCTATCCAGCCTTGGAGCACCCAACAACCTGTTCCTTTTCTATCAATGGTAATTCTGCTGCTGAAGTAACTTGAAGATGTATTTGGTAATATAGGTTCCAGTATATCCAGTACACAGTGCTAGGTTGGCTAATGTTCCATACAGCTGCAGAGGACTTTGATGTACACAAAGAACAGATGGTAACAGTGTTTGTGAAATGCATACGCTTGTAAATCTGGCTATTTCCATCAGATGACCAGTAGGACATTAAATACAGTGCCTTGAAAACTTATTCATACCCCTTTAAATGTTTCACATTTTTTCAAGTTACAACCAAAAACATAAATGTATTTTATTGGGATTTTATCTGATAGACCAACACAAAGTGGCACATAATTGGGAAGTGGAAAAAAAATGATAAATAGTTTTCCACATTTTTTCCACATAAATATCCGAAAAGTGTGGTGTGCATTTGTATTCAGCCCCTTGACTCTGATATCCCTAACTAAAATCTAGTAAAACCAATTGACTTCAGAAGTCACTTTATTAGTAAAGAAAGTCCACTTGTGTGTAATTTTATCTCAGTATAAATACAGCGGTTCTGTGAAGCCCTCAGAGGTTTGTTAGAGAACCTTTGTGAACAGACAGCATCATGAAGGCCAATGAACACACCAGGTCAGGGATAAAATTGTGGAGAAGTTTAGAGAAGGGTTAGGTTATAAAAAAATATCCCAAGCTTTGAACATCTCACGGAGCACTGTTCAATCCATCATCTGAAAATAGAAAGAGTATGGCACAACTGCAAACCTACCCAAGACATGGCCGTCCACCTAAACTGACAGCCTGGGCAAGGAGAGTATTATTCAGAGAAGCAGCCAAGAGGCCCATGGTAACTCTGGAGGAGCTGCAGAGATCCACAGCGCAGGTGGGAGACTGGCCTTTATGGAAGAATTCCATCCAATTGAGAATCTGTGGCAAGACTTGAAAATTGCTGTTCACAGACGCTCTCCATCCAATCTGACAGAGCTTGAGCTGTTTTGCAAAGAAGAATGGGCAAAAATGTCACTCTAAGGCCCCATGCACACAGGGCGTTTTTGCAGCTGCTGTTAGCAGCGTCAGGCGTTTTTTTTTGCAGCTGCAAAACGCCCATCCATGTCATTCTATTGTCTCATGCACACATAGAGCTTTTAGGAGCTCCAAGTGGCATAGGCGTTTTACAGCTCCAAAAAAAAAAACAGGACCAGTGCGTTCTGGAGCTCCAGCGTCAAGCTGCAAAAACGCCTGACGCTACTAAACGTGCCTAAACGCGTCATAACGTGCGTCCAGCAGCGTCAAGCATTTCTTTTTTTTTATGTGATTGGTCACTAATGACTTGAAAACCAGGAAATACAGAAAAAATTTGATTGGTGACTGTAATCACATGGAAAACAGGAAATACATGCCCACATTACCCAAGAGACCTTTGCTCCTTTTGAGAAGTGTGGAATAAGAGAAGAAGCATGTCTGCTGATGTTCCTCAGGTCGAGCTGATTTCAGCCATTGTAACCAGTCCCAAACTTTGGTTTTAGCACATCCATTACATGACGACAGCCTGCGAAAAACAAAGATATGGAACGAAATTGCAATGGCGCTCAACACCAGACTGGTCCCGGCTGAGCAATTCAGCCAAAAAGGACAGATGTAATTTTTTTTATTTTATTTCAAGATATGTTTGCTATGTAGTGTTTTTATAAAGCATGTGATATTTCACATATTTTATGAAATTCTGGGTAATATGGGAGTGAATTTATGTAAAAAGTTGTGTTTAGTTAAAATACGCTGGTTAGCGCAGACGCGCCCAAACGTGCCTAAAGGCGCTATGACGCCAATGCAAAGCACGGCATGAGGCGCGTCAAGGAACAGCTTTGGAGCTTGTTTTTATGACGCCCTGTGTGCATGGGGCCTTAATGTGCAAAGCTGGTAGAGACATCCCCAAAAAGATTTAAAGCTGTAATTGCAGTGAAAGGTGGTTCTACAAAGTTTTGACTCAGGGGGACTGAATACAAATGCACACCACACTTTTCACATATTTATTTGTAACAAATTTTGAAAAACATTTTCCTTCCACTTCACAATTATGTGCCACTTTATGTTGGTCTATCACATAAAATCCCAATAAAATACATTTACATTTTTGGTTGTAACATGACAAAATGTGGACAAATTTCATGGGGTATGAATTATTTTTCAATGCATTGTATATAGAACTATTTGTATTGTCCCGCTTTAATTTAGTTACAGAGAAGTTTTATTCACCGTGGTCAGTATTAGACTATTCTTTGTTCTTCATTTAGCCACGTCGCCCTCTAGCTTCAGACAGCCCTAGTCCCAATGCCAACTGGGTGAAAGGGGATTGGATTTGTAGCCAGAAAAACAGCTCTGCATAATGGCAGGTGTACTTTTGCTATCAGCTGCCTGCACACAGTAGTACAGCCCTGCAATACCAATGCCATAGGCAAGCAGCTAAATCTACTTTGTGATCAGAAAATTCTGTTTATGAATTTATATTATAATTAAGACAAGAAAAATGGTAGATGCCATTGTCAAAAGCATTACAAGTTCAGTGATAGATTAGAGAGCTTAAAGTGTACCTGACATGATAGCATATGGCTTCATTACATAGTGAGTTAATGACCTCTAACAAGCATGTAACGTGGAACTTCTGACTTGCTTGTTCTTAGAAGAAACTCACTTTGCATTGTAGTGAAGCATGATTGTTGCAGACAGGGAATAAGCATGTAGAGAAAAAATTCAGCAATGGAGGCACCCATATATACAGTATAGTAATATATCATGACAAGTTAACTTTAAAATGAAAGCTTTTGAAACAGGAGATCCTTTCATCAGACAGCATTAACAAATGAACACTCAACTTCTTTATCCACCTGTAATAATCCATATAAAATCCAATCAACAGTAACAGCAGGGGAAGGAAAAGGTTAACGCGTTTCACGCTCTCCTTGACCATGAGGTGAGGTTATGAGTAAAACGCTGACAAGAGCTTAAAATGCATTAACCTTCTTCTTCCCCCATTGTTGCTGTTGATTGGATTTTATATGGAATAATAAGACCCCTTTCACACTGGGGCGTTTCTCAGGCGCTTAGCGCTAAAAAAAAGCGACTGTAAAGCGCCTGAAAGAAGCCTCATCTGCAATACCAATGTTAAAGCCCGAGTGATTTCACACTGAGGCACTGCGCTGGCAGGGAGTCAAAAAAAGTCCTGCAAGCAGCTTCTTTGTAGCGCTTTAGGAGTGGTGAATACACCGCTCCTAAAGCGCCCCTTCCCATTGAAATCAATGGGAAGCGCCTACAAAGCGCCTTGGCAGCGGCGATTTGTGGGCACTTTTAACCCTTTATTCGGCCACTAACGGGGTTAAAAGCACCCCGCGAGCGCTCGAAAAACGCCGGTAAAGCGCCGCTAGTTTTAGCGGTGCTTTACCAGCACTTTTCGGGCGCTGGCAGTGTGAAAGGGCTCTAAAGGTGGATAAATGAGTGCAGCTGTCCAGATTTTGTTTTTAACTACTGTGCACAGTTTGCCTTTTGGAGAGATATGAGAGGCTATGAGGATTGGACCAACCTAGAGTGGCAGTGTGTTTTGTTTAGATGAACACTGAAGTGGCAAATACAAAATATGTATAAATTCTGAAAAAAGACATCGCGCCTGACTTGAAAAAGCAAATAAACAGAAGCTCTTGATAAAGTCCTTGGTAGGCAAAGCACGTCGAGCGGAGTGATCACACTGCACGCTGACCAGTGTTGTGTTTCCTATTCTGGCTGGTTTCTGCTTTGACAAAATTCATGTGAGTTCCCTGCAGGTTGTTTTAGGAAAATAATAAAAAAAAAGTATGTTATTACACTATATACAGCTTCTACTTTAATTAAGGGTATACATCACTTATGGAGACATTTTAATTTGGAAGAATTTGAGAGAATAGGACTGTTTGAACACTCGAGGAGAAATGCAAAGTGTAGGGTTGATTTACTTAAACTGTAGAGTGCAGAATTTGGTGCAGTTCTGTATATAAACCAATCAGCTTCCATTTTTTTTGTCAAAGCTTAATTAATCAAGCTGAAGTTAGAGTTAGTTGGCTGCATTGCACAGTTGCACCAGATTTTGCACTCTCAAGTTTTAGTAAATCAACCCCTGTGAGTCGTCCGTCTAGTGACAGGGGTCTCTCTGATTTTTGATTTCACCTGGTGGAGGAGTGCACAGATTGGGGTTCTGGAGATTGTTACGGTTTACATTTTTCAGAACACAAACTTTTTTATCACTATGAACTGTTGAATCTAATAGCAGATTAGATGTTCTTTTTTCACAATATTGATACAGTGTTCCTGTTTCTCTCTTAAATCCTTCTCTCTTTCCTATCCACACATAGGTCCTCATTCCCTCCTTAACATGCTGAAGTCCTAATGTCCTCTCTAACCTTGCACAAGTCCTGCCCTCCTCCCTATCCATGCTGAGGTCCTCCTCTCCTCTCTGAAGTCCCCCTCTCCTCTCTAGGCAAATTATCTTCCTAACCTATCTGAAATCGTTCTTATTCCTGGTATTACTAAATTCCTCCACCTCACACTATCAATGCTAAAGTCTTCCGGTCCTGCCCTAATACCGCGTACACACGATCGTTTTTTTCTGATGAAAAAAAAACGATGGACTTTTTTCATCGGATAAACCGATCGTGTGTGGGCCCCATCTGTCTTTTTTCCATCGGTATAAAAAAATAGAACATGTTTTAAATTTTACCGATGGAAAAAAAACTAATAGCAAATTCCGATCGTCTGTGGGGAACTCTATCAGAGGAAAAACCCACGCATGCTCAGAATTAAGTCGACACATGCTCAGAAGCATTGAACTTCATTTTTCTCTGCTCCTCGGAGTGTTTTACGTCACGGCGTTTGGGACAGTTGGATTTTTGACTGATGGTGTGTAGGCAAGACTGATGGAAGTCAGCTTCATCGGATTTCCGATGGAAAAATCCATCGGATTTTATTCCATCGGAAATCCGATCGTGTGTACAGGGCATTAGGTATTCTTCTCACTATCCAAGTTGAAGTTCTCCTCGCTTTACCAGAGTTTTTAAAGTCCTATGCACCTCCCTAGCCTCTCTGAAGTCCTTCTCTAGTTCTTATCTATGCTGAGTCCTCTTCTCCTTCCTAGCATTGCTTAAGAACTAATCTCCGACTTAAGCCTTGCTGGAGTTCTCCTCTCTCCTAGCCTCCCTAAAGTAATTTTCTCTTTTCTTTCCATGCTGAAGTTCTCCTCTATTCCCTAATCTATGCTAAAGTTTGTTTTCCCAGCCTCTCTCCTTTATATCCACATCAAAGTCCTCCTTACTTCCCTATCGATGCTAAATTCCCACTCTCCCTCCTAGTATTACTGAATTCCTCCTGTCCACCCTATCCATGCTAAAGTCCTCCTGTCTTCCCTTAAGTTTTTTCTCCTTGCTATCCAGGTTGAAGTCCTCCTCATTTTACCAGTCTCTGTAAAGTCCTCCTCACCTCCCTAGCCTTTTTGAAATACAGCTTTTCTTCCTATCCATGCTGACGTCCTCCTCCCTGCCATTTTTTAAAATGGAAGTAAACCCTCTCTGACAAGTTTTACCTACAGGTAAGCCTAGATTAAAGCCCTGTACACACGATCAGATTTCCTATGGATTCTAGTCCGATGGATTTGTCCATCGGATATCCGATGAAACTGTTTTCCATCAGTCTTGCCCACACACCATCAGTCAAAAAACCGACCGTTCCAAATGCGGTGACGTAAAACACTCCGATGAGCCGAGAAAAATGAAATGTAATGCTTCTGAGCATGCGTCGACTTGATTCTGAGCATGCGTGGGTTTTTGATCCGATGGACTTGCCCATAGACGATCTGAGCTTTCGATCGTTTTTTTATCCATCGGAAAAATTTAAAACATGTTCTATTTTTTAAAACCGATGGGAAAAAAGACCGATGGGTCCCATACACGATCGGTTTGTCTGATGAAAAGAATCCATCGGACGAAAATCCATAGGATATCCGATCGTGTGTACAGGGCTTTAGGCTTACCTGTAGGTGTTTGCAATATCTCCTAAACCTACACGGTTTAGGAGATATTTGCCAAAAAGAATGCACCGATGTCTACGGTGCATGCGTGCCGTATACGCAGGCGCACTGAGAATGCCGGTTTTGTGAATGGGTAATGCCGGCTTTGATGCAGAGTGACGTCTTCGCCGCTCCGGCCAATCACAGCGCCGAAACGGCGATACCCGGAAGTAACCTCCGGGAGAGATGTCTGTGGCTGGAGGGGAAGACGAGGACGGCTTCGGGGGCTTCGATCTAAGGTAAGTTATTCATAATGAACTAGTATGCTAGTCATACTAGCTCATTATGCCTTTGCCTTGCAGGTTTTTTTTTTTGGTTTTTTTTTGGGGGTTTACAACCACTTTAAGTCCTAATGTCCTACTTGGCCTTGCTGTAGTTCTCCTCTCTCCCTAGCCTCCTTGAAGTCTTGCCTCCTATTTTTCCATGCTGAGGTCTTCCTCTCTTCCTATCCATGCTGAAGTCTTCCTTTCCTCCCTATCAATGCTCAAGTCATTTTCACTTTGCTGTTCAAGCTCATCTCTTCCCTAGCTTTACACACGATCGGAAATTCCGACAAGAAAACCGTGGATTTTTTCTGACGGAATGTTGGTTCAAACTTGTGTTGCATACACACGGTCACACAAATCTTGTCGGAATTTCTAACCGTCAAGAACGCGGTGACGTACAAGACGTACGATGAGCCAAGATCAATGAAGTTCGATAGGCAGTTCTTCTCTTCTGCTTGATTCTGGGCATGCGTGTTTTTTTGCACGTCGGAATTGCATACAGACGAGCGGAATTTCCGATAGGAACTTTTTCCGTCGGAAACATAGAGAACCTGCTCTCAATCTTTTGTTGGCGGAAATTCCGACAGCAAATATCCGATGGAGCCTACACATGGTCGGAATTTGCGACCAAAAGCTCACATCGGAGTTTTTTGGTCGGAATTTCCGATAGTGTGTACGTGGCATAAAACAAAATTTCCCTCCATTTTATATCTTAAACGAAAAAAACATAATTTGGCTAGTAGATATGCATGTTAGTATATCATTATGTGGCATTTATCTTATTATAACAATAGAGATCATATTCAAATGCCAACACTGTTGACAGAATTTTCCCTAAAGAAAACAATTGTGTCTGCTAACAAAGGGCAGGGGGCCATGAACAGATTGACTTTTACAAGTAGTGCTGCTATTTTGAACAATACAGTACTTGCAAGATTTGTTCTTGTTATGAATTCCAATATGAGTTGAAATGAATTTGCTCTGTGTTATATGAAATGTTCCCAGAAAATCTGTTGACATTTTTGAATCATTGTGTAGTCAGCTGCCCCCTGATGGCTGTTTGAAGCTCCCGATCCTTCCCCCACCTGCCGCTGTAAACAGTGATATAGAACGGCTGGAGAAAAATAGAGCTGGCTGTGTAAAACCCCCCTCGCTCCTGCTTCCCCTTCCCTTCTGGCAATTGTGGATCGGATCCAATTGGGGCAAGTATGGAACAGTCAATAAGGATCATGGGATATGTAGTCCTTAAAGGGGTGCTGCTCACTAAAGGATGAGAAACAGAATGTTTTCCTGGGCAAATTACCAGAGCTCGGGGGAGAACAGCATGGAGAACAAGAGAGTGCAGACCAATTGCTGGAGCCTGCGCAAGACACCAGGCAGATAGTGTGGGGAGGCCAGTATGAGCGGACTTGTGCTGTGCTTGCCTACACTGAGGACAGAGCTGCGAGGACCCAAGCGACAGACAGACTAAGCCACAGAGAGAGTTGCTGTGCCTTGGAACCAGAGCTGGGGAGACTGATAGCTATGTGCGCCCCCACCCCAGAGAGGACCTGATAGCAAGGATGTGATTGGTGAGCAAGGCTACAGAGTTTAAAACCTTACTGCCCACAGTTAATGCAACTGAGCCAGATCCTTACCTAATAGCCCATTAGCCACCTGCTACACACTCTTAAAGAGACAGCTACACATGCACCACCTACAAAAGTGCCTCAACAAAAGCCAGCCAACACTGACAATTAGGCATCAGGTACTCTAAACACCACCAGGGGTACCTTCTTTGCCAGTAACTCTATAACCCCATCCATCATTGGGGCGGTATGCAAAGAGTGTACCCAGGAATGTTGTTTGAGTAACTATTGCTAAGAATTGGCTGTATGTTTGGGGTCATTGTCCTGATGCAGAATAAATTTGGTGCCAATCACACGCTTCCCTGATGGTATGGCATGATGGGAATGTATCTGCTTGTATTTCTCAGCATTGAGGACACCATTGATTGTGACCAAATTTCCAACCCTAATTGCAGAAGTACAGCCCCAAATTTGCAAGGAACCTGCTTCTCTGTTGCCTGCAGACACACATTATTGTATCGCTCTCCAGCCCTTCATGAACAAACTGCCTTCTGCTACAGCCAAATATTTAAAAATTTGAAGCATCAGTCCAGAGCACCTGCTGCCATGTTTCTGCACCCCAGTTGCTATGTTTTCGCTTTGTTCAGTCACTTAGTCTTGTTTCCATGTCGGAGGTATGGATTTTTGGCTGCAATTCTTCCATGAAGACCTCTTATAGCAAGACTTCTTCAGACAGTAGATGGGTATACCTTGGTCCCACTGATTTCCACCAGTTCTGTGCTGATGGCACTGCTGGACAGTGTTGGTCATCTTACTTTAAAAAAGTAATTAGTTACAAATTACTTCTCCCAAAAAGTAATTGCGTTAGTAACTCAGTTACTACATTGAAAAAGTAATTAGTTACTCAGCAAAGTAACTGACTTTTTTTTTGAGGGCACATAGCACATCAGGGCATGGGGCAAATAGCACATCAGGGCACATAGCACATCAGGGCACATAGCACATCAGGGCATGGGGCACATAGCACATCAGGGCACATCAGGGCATGGGGCACAGGGCACATAGCACATGAAGGCACATCAGGACATGGGGCACATAGCACATCAGGGCACATAGCACATTGTTTACCAGCCATGTAGAGTAGCGCAGGAAGCGTGTGTAATAAGTTCTCTCTCATGTCACGGCACTGACGGCAGTCACGCTACTCCCCGGCGGCCACTCCTCTCTTCTCGTCCCAGATGATGTCACAAGCAAATGGGGATGGACAAGAAGAGAGGAGGGGCCGCGGGGAGCAGCGTGACTGCCGTCAGTGCCGTGACATGAGAGAGACCTGGTCATAGAGGAGAGGAGGAATTACACTACTGCCATCTAGTGGCGGTAGATGTAATTGGGGTAACGCCGCCCAAGTAATGGTAACTGCGTTACCATGAGGGGAAGAGTAATCAGTTAGATTACTCATTACCCTCTAAAGTAACTCAGTTTATTCTAACTCAGTTACTTACATCACTGCTGCTGGACATCTTCAAATATTGAAGGGAAGTTAGCATGATGTGTCTTTCATCTGCTGCATTAAGTTTCCTTGGCTGACCACTGCGTCTACTGTCCCTAATGCTGCCTGATCAATGGTTTCCTCAATGCTGAAAAATACAGTCAGATACTTATCCATCATGCCATACCATCATTATTCTGCAACAGGACAAGGATACACAGCCAATGTAATTATGAACAAGGAGTCCTGGAAGTCATGTTTTTTTCCCCAATGGGCCCTGATTTCAACATCATGGAGTCTGTCTGGGATTACATGAAGAGACAGATGGATTTGAGGCAGCCTACATCCACAGAAGATCTGTTGCTAAGTTTTCCAAGATGTTTAGAACAACCTACCTGCCGAGTTCCTTTGAAAATTGTGTGCAAGTGTACCTAGAAGAATTGATGCTGGTTTGAAGCCAAAGGCTAGTCACGCCAAATATTGATGTGATTGGGATTTTTCTTCTGTTTACTCACTTTGCACTTGGTAAATTGATAAAAACTAAGCAATATTTATTGTAATGCATTTCTGCTTTACAGCATTTCTTCACACCTGACTAAAACTTTTGCACAGTACTGTATATATACAGTATACTGTATATAGTATATTTATAGGTGCAGGGGTGAGAAGAAATGCACAGTTCCAGTGGTGGAAGAGGGAATGCAGTCATGTTGGATGGTGAGAAAAGGGATGGTTTAGGCATAGATAGTGGTGAAAGAAGGGTGTGAAATGTGATGAAAGAAGGTGATACAGACTCAGTGGGTGCTGGGAGAAGGGGACCTACAGAAGGACAGTGTGAGTGGTGAGAGAAGGAGGGCTGCAGGTGTGGTGAATGCGGAAAGAACTGGGGGGGGGGGGCTGATGCACAAAAGGTGGTGAGAAAAATACAGCTGCAGGCATGGAGGGAGCTGAGAGAAGGTTAGTGTGATATGGTGGTTGGTGAGAGAAGGGGTTGTAGGTGTGGAGGGAGCTGAGAGAATGTCAGTGTGATATGGTGGTTGGTGAGAGAAGGGGTTGTAGGTGTGGAGGGAGCTGAGAGAAGGTCAGTGTGATATGGTGGTTGGTGAGAGAAGGGGTTGTAGGTGTAGAGGGAGCTGAGAGAAGGTCAGTGTGACATGGTGGTTGGTGAGAGAAGGGGTTGTAGGTGTGGAGGGAGCTGAGAGAAGGTCAGTGTGATATGGTGGTTGGTGAGAGAAGGGGTTGTAGGTGTGGAGGGAGCTGAGAGAAGGTCAGTGTGATATGGTGGTTGGTGAGAGAAGGGGTTGTAGGTGTGGAGGGAGCTGAGAGAAGGTCAGTGTGATATGGTGGTTGGTGAGAGAAGGGGTTGTAGGTGTGGAGGGAGCTGAGAGAAGGTCAGTGTGATATGGTGGTTGGTGAGAGAAGGGGTTGTAGGTGTGGAGGGAGCTGAGAGAAGGTCAGTGTGATATGGTGGTTGGTGAGAGAAGGGGTTGTAGGTGTGGAGGGAGCTGAGAGAAGGTCAGTGTGATATGGTGGTTGGTGAGAGAAGGGGTTGTAGGTGTGAAGGGAGCTGAGAGAAGGTCAGTGTGATATGGTGGTTGGTGAGAGAAGGGGTTGTAGGTGTGGAGGGAGCTGAGAGAAGGTCAGTGTGATATGGTGGTTGGTGAGAGAAGGGGTTGTAGGTGTGGAGGGAGCTGAGAGAAGGTCAGTGTGATATGGTGGTTGGTGAGAGAAGGGGTTGTAGGTGTGGAGGGAGCAGAGAGAAGGTCAGTGTGATATGGTGGTTGGTGAGAGAAGGGGTTGTAGGTGTGGAGGGAGCTGAGAGAAGGTCAGTGTGATATGGTGGTTGGTGAGAGAAGGGGTTGTAGGTGTGGAGGGAGCTGAGAGAAGGTTAGTGTGATATGGTGGTTGGTGAGAGAAGGGGTTGTGGGTGTGGAGGGAGCTGAGAGAAGGTCAGTGTGATATGGTGGTTGGTGAGAGAAGGGGTTGTAGGTGTGGAGGGAGCTGAGAGAAGGTCAGTGTGATATGGTGGTTGGTGAGAGAAGGGGTTGTAGGTGTGGAGGGAGCTGAGAGAAGGTCAGTGTGATATGGTGGTTGGTGAGAGAAGGGGTTGTAGGTGTGGAGGGAGCTGAGAGAAGGTCAGTGTGATATGGTGGTTGGTGAGAGAAGGGGTTGTAGGTGAGGAGGGAGCTGAGAGAAGGTCAGTGTGATATGGTGGTTGGTGAGGGAAGGGGTTGTAGGTGAGGAGGGAGCTGAGAGAAGGTCAGTGTGATATGGTGGTTGGTGAGGGAAGGGGTTGTAGGTGTGGAGGGAGCTGAGAGAAGGTCAGTGTGATATTGTGGTTGGTGAGAGAAGGGGTTGTAGGTGTGGAGGGAGCTGAGAGAAGGTCAGTGTGATATGGTGGTTGGTGAGAGAAGGGGTTGTAGGTGTGGAGGGAGCTGAGAGAAGGTCAGTGTGATATTGTGGTTGGTGAGAGAAGGGGTTGTAGGTGTGAAGGGAGCTGAGAGAAGGTCAGTGTGATATGGTGGTTGGTGAGAGACGGGGTTGTAGGTGTGGAGGGAGCTGAGAGAAGGTCAGCGTGATATGGTGGTTGGTGAGAGAAGGGGTTGTAGGTGTGGAGGGAGCTGAGAGAAGGTCAGTGTGTTATGGTGGTTGGTGAGGGAAGGTGTTGTAGGTGAGGAGGGAGCTGAGAGAAGGTCAGTGTGATATGGTGGTTAGTGAGAGAAGGGGTTGTAGGTGTGGAGGGAGCTGAGAGAAGGTCAGTGTGATATGGTGGTTGGTGAGAGACGGGGTTGTAGGTGTGGAGGGAGCTGAGAGAAGTAGGGCTGCAGACACAGTGGGTGCTGAGAGAAGGGAGTGGTGATTCTAAAAGAAAAGGGTTGTGAAGCTGTGGGTGCCAAGTAAAAGGTGGGTGCAGACACAGGTGCAGGAGGGTCAGTGCTGAAAAAAGGAGGGATACAGAATGAATGTGAGTAGAAGGAAAGTGTGCTGGCTTGGTGGGTGTTAAGAAAAGGAAGTTCTCTCTGCTTTGGGTGTTGATAGAACGGCCTGCAGGCGTGGTGAGTTGCACAGTAGGTGGTGAGAGAAGAGAGGGTGAAGGCACTTTGAGTGGTGAGAGAAAAGGTAGTGTAGGCACTTTGGGTGGTGAAAGAAGAGGGGGTGTAGGCACTTTGAATGGTGAATGAAGATGGAGTGTAGGCACTGTGGGTGGCGAGAGAAGAGGGAGTGTAGGCAGTTTCGGTGGTGAGAGAAGAGGGGGTGCACGCACGTTGGGTGGTGAGAGATGAGGGGTTGCAGGCACTTTGGATGGTGAGAGAAGAAGGGGTGTAGTCACTTTAGGTTGTTAGAGAAGAGGGAGTATAGGCACTTTGGGTGGTGAGAGATGAGGGGGTGCAGGCACTTTGGGTGGTGAGAGATGAGGGGGTGCAGGCACTTTGGATGGTAAGAGAAGAGGGGTGTAGGCACTTTGGGTGGTCAGAGAAGAGGGGTGTAGGCATTTTGGGTGATGAGATTAGAGGGGGTGTAGGCACTTTGGGTGATGAGATAAGAGGGGGTGTAGGCACTTTGGGTGGTGAGAGAAGAGGGGGTGTAGGCACTTTGGGTGGTGAGAGAAGAGGGGGTGTAGGCACTTTGGGTGGTGAGAGAAGAGGGGGTGTAGTACGCACTTTGGGCAGAGAGAAGAGAGGGTGTAGGCAATTTGGGTGGTGAGAGAAGAGGAGGATAAGATAACATTTGAGGGGGATTGGGTAATCGTGAGGTGGGCTGGCTAGCATTGCAGCATTACAGGAGGGCAGATTAAAGCGGTTGTAAAGTGTTTTTTTTTTACTTTTACCTACAGGTAAGCCTATACTAAGGCTTACCTGTAGGTAAAAGAAATATCTCCTAAACCTTTACGGTTTAGGAGATATTCCCCTTGCAATGCGCCGCTGACAGCAGCGGCGCATGCGCACAGGGGATTCTCGGGCTGAAGGCTCGGCAGACGCCGAGCCTCGCCGGAACGAAGTCTCCCGCGCACATGCGCGGGAGTGAGACATCGCAGCTCCAGCCACTCACAGCGCTGGAGCCGCGATACCCGGAAGACACGCCGAGGCAACATGTCATCTCCCTCGGTGTGGACCAGATGAGTTAACGATGCCTCGTTCTAAGGTAAGTATTTCATAATAAGCTTGTATGCTGTGCATACAAGCTTATTATGCCTTTTCCTTTACAGATGTAAAAAAAAAAAAAAAAGTCAGCGGCTATACAACCGCTTTAAGTGATAGTACATCAAGTGCACCAAGCAACATCTACAGAGATGTTTCCAGACATCCCTTTCCCTGCTTGCATTACCGAAGATGCTGACAGAAAGGATAACAGATTGCCTTAGAGGTTCTCTGCTTCTTCAGCTGTTTTCTCCTCAGCCTACTTTCTCTATCAGAACCTTTAAGCCATCTGGCAGTACTGTGAGGTAGGTTACTTGGGTGCATCCTCCAAACGAGTCACCAGGCCCTTCCTGAGATACCAGCCATCAGCTCGGTCCTCTCCAGTAAGGTTCTCCCCTGGAATATTCTCCGCTTGAGTGGCTTCTTCCCGCAGGACAGACAGCACAGGATCACCTTCAGCTAAGTAGGACCCAGACAGGCTTCTGGGCCTACTTGCAGCAAACACAGCAGCATAGCCTCTGGCCTGGAGGGTCATGAGGCAAGAACGAACCCCCTAAGCACATGACACTGCCCCTTAAATATCCTTCCCCTAGCATGCCCAGCTACAAAGAAGCTCCTGATTGTGCTGTTTTCTGGGAGAAAGAATATCCAATACACTTCAGCTGGCTGTATTTCTCACACTGGCCTGTGACAACAGTGACACCTACTGGCAACAGTGGGAAATGCGCACAAATAGCCAAAGCTGGAACAGAAACCAACAATTTACATAATCACTATGAGCTATTTACAGCTCAGATACCCCTAAATTTACAGAATAGCGCCTGTTCAAAAGTAGCAGGGCGCTACATGTGGTAGCAGAGAAAATCTTGAGAGTCTGGCACCCCCTTAATTTAAGCAGGGAAAGGGTGGGTTGTTTGCGGTGAGGGATCACAGCAGATGGAGGGATGTCCCTAACCAAGACTGCTTCTAAGCTCTATAACATGACAGTATGGTGCAGCCAGACCCCCAGCACAACAGCAGTGAGGCTCAGGAGCAGACTGCTGTTGCGCTTCTTTCAGCCTCCTGCAGCTATTACTATTCCAAGCAAGTGACCAGAGGAAGTGCGAGATCTCCAGAGACTGGTAGGGGCAGAGTGAGGATCATTGAAAGGGGGACTGCAGGTACTGGTGGTAGCAGAAGCACAGGCACAGCAGATTGGATGACTTTTCCAAGGGTTGCGCAGGAATTTTATTACAACCAACTTGGCCAGTAGAGGGGACAATGTGGGAAGAGGAAGGATGAGGAGAACTGTTGGGTCTACAGAACAGGAAGTAAAGGGAAATCTCCTTAAAACTATAAAGATAGCAAAAAAAAAGTAACTGAAGTTTTAACTATTCCCTAATGTACCCATGAAAAATTAAGTTTTGGCTTTAAATTTGGCTTGTAGTACACAATAATCCATCGATGACTGAGTATCGAGCACACAGCAACCTAGATGCAGAACACTGTGTACTCCATGCTAGGTTTCACCATTCATGTCTCTGCCAGATCTATTTGCATGAGAAATAAGCAAGCATTTCACACTCTGACCCCTTGTCCCCTCAACCGTTCTCAAGCAAGCTGACTAATATGCAAAGCCAGTACTTCGGAACTCAGACAATGGGTTCTCTTTATATGGGGAACATAGGAGGCCAGCAAAAAGAATTATAAAGAGACTTGTAGAAATCCTGTGCACCAAAGGAATTCAGGATTTGATGCAAAGGTCACTTTACCAAATATATTTTTAACCCATTCATGACTAATGCAAGCATGTGTCTACTAGTTTTTAAAACCTTTTATAAAAGCATACAAATATTCTCAGCTGTACTTAAGCCTAGACATACTCTTTCAAAGTCTGCCTGAAAGGGGCATTCTGGGAGTTTCTAATGCCGGCCATACACAGTTCAAAGAAGGGGGCTTCTGTGTGCAGCAGCCCCCCTAACACTTACCTGAGGTCCCTCTCTGTCCAGCAATGCCCATGAATGTTTCAGCCTTCCGAGATTCTTCTTCCTGATTGGCAGAGACACAGTAGCGGCGCCATTGGCTCCCCCTGCTGTCAATCAAAGTCAGCTAGCCAATCAGGGGAGAGAGGGGCGGGGCCAGGTCAGGGTTCCATGTCTGAATGGACACAGAGAGCTGTGACTCAGCTCGGGTGCCCCCATAGCAAGCTGCTTGCTGTGGGGGAACTGAACAGGGGGGAGGGGCCGGGATCACATAAGAGGGACCAGAGAAGAGGAGGATCGGGGCTGCTCCGTGCAAATCCACTGCAACAGAGGAAGTAAGTATTACATGTTTGTTATTTTTATAGGGAAAAAAACAAGCCTTTACAATCACTTTAAGGCCCCTTTCACACGATCGGACCGAAAAACGAACAGGCGGACCCGATCAGGCCACCTAGTGTCCTCTATGGGGAGGCGGATGTCAGCAGACATGTGTCCAGTGACATCCGATCCGGAAAAATCCGCTGAAAACTGACGGATGGTGATATGTTCGCCATCGGTCCAGCGGGTCGGATCGGATGAGAACAGATGAAAACGGACAGGCTATCCGTTTTTTACCAATCCCTTCATAGAGGAGAGCGGGACTCTGACAGGTCTGTCTCTGCACAGTGAGCAAAGATGGATCTGTCATCCACCTGCTCAGAGGGGATCAGCTGAGCAAGCGGAGTCCGTCAAAAATGGATCCGCCCCATGTGAAAGGGGCCTAAAGTGATTGTAAAGGAAAAAAAAAAAAACCCCATTATATTCACCTGTTCTATGTAATGGTTTTGCACAGACCAGCCCCAATCCCCCTCGTCTGGGGTCCCCAGCTGGCGCTCTTGGCCCCCTCCCCTTGCCAAGTGGCCCTATAGCAAGCCACCTGCTATGGGGGCACTTGTGTGTGCTCAAGCCCGGTCTGGCTCTCTGTGTCCATAAGACATAGAGAGCGCTGCTCAGACCCGCTCCCACCTCACTGGCTGTGATTGACATCAGTGGGAGCCAATAACCCCTGCTGCTGCATCACATCCAATCAGGAGGGAGAGACCCAGAATGCACAAAGGTAAAAAACCTTCAGTCTTTACAACCACTTTAACCACTTCCAGCCCAAGGACGTCATATGACGTGATTGACTTTCAGTGGGGATATCTGAATGATGCCTGCTTGATCGTTCTTACAGGCGATGGGAGGGGACATCCCCCTCTCCTACCGCCCTCCAGTGCTTCTCCGGGCGCTCCCATGCCATCGGGAACACAGAGAAAGAATCCACCGCCGGATAAACAGCATAGAGATTTCCAGTGACCGCATGGTCACCAGTCATCTCTATGACCGTTGGTGGCCCGGGCGCAAAGTTATGACGTCACATCCGAGTCGCAGATGTCAACAAAGAGGCGATCTCAGCTGCAAAGCATCAGATCTGTAATTTTTTTTTGATCTGATGCTTTCCAGCCTGGAGGAGAGATGTGGGATCTTATAGACCTCCTCTGTAATTCTTAAAGTGTTGCCTATGGAGATTTTTAAGTACCAAAGTTTGGCACCATTCCATGAGTGTGCACAATTTTAAAGTGTGACATGTTGGTTATCTATTTACTCGGCGTAACATCATCTTTTACATTATACCAAAAAATTGGGCTAACTTTACTGTTTTGTTATCTTTTAATTCATTAAACTTGTTTTTTTTTCCCAAAAAGAGCATTTGAAAAATTGCTGCGCAAATATCCTGTGACATAAAAAGTTGCAATGACCACCATTTTACTCCCTAAGGTGTCTGCTAAAAATTATGATTTTTACATGTAGGAGAGGAGTGCCAGAATAGGTCCGGGATGGAAGTGGTTAAAGAGATCCTGCCAACAACTTAAACAATTGCAGGTAAATCACTGAAAAATCAAGTATTTTGCAGTGTTTTTCTTTTCATTTTTCATTTACAACTTTACACTTGCTAGAAAAACGTATTACTCTAGGAGAGTCAATTCCCTAGCATAGCCCCCTACCTCCTTGCATGTCATAGCCCTCTCCTCTTTTGCCAATGCCTAATTACTGTCTGTGCTGACTCGCCCATCTTCTGCCCTTGCCCATCTTCTGCCCCTGCCCACTTTAACCACTTGACCACTGGGCACTTAAACCCCCTTAATAACCAGACCAATTTTCAGCTTTCGGTGCTCTCACATTTTGAATGACAATTACTCAGTCATACAACACTGTACCCATATGAAAATTTTGTCCTTTTTTTCACACAAATAGAGCTTTTTTTGGTGGTATTTAATCACCGTTGGGTTTTTAATTTTTTGCGCTATAAGAGAAAGAAAACTGAAAATTCTGTAAAAAAATGAATTTTTCTTTGTTTCTGTTATAAAATTTAGCAAATTTGTATTTTTTCTTCATAAATTTTGGCCAAAATGTATACTGCTACATATCTTTGGTAAAAATAAGTACAAATTGGTGGATATTATTTGGTCTTTGTGAAAGTTATAGAGTCCACAAGCTATGGTGCCAATATCTGAAAATTGATCACACCTGAAGTACTGGCGGCCTATCTCATTTCTTGAGACCCTAACATGCCAGAAAAGTACAAATACCCCCCAAATGACCCCTTTTTGGAAAGAAGACATTCCAAGGTATTTAGAAAGAGGCATTGTGAGTTTTTTGAAGTTGTAATTTTTTCCCACAATTCTTTGAAAAATCAAGATTTTATTTTTTATTTTTTTCACAAAATTGTCATATTAGCAGGTTATTTCTCACACACAGCATATGCATACCACAAATTTCACCCCAAAACACATTCTGCTATTACTCCTGAGTATGGCGATACCACATGTGTGAGACTTTTACACAGCGTGGCCACATACAGAGGCCCAACATGCAGGGAGCACCATCAGGCGTTCTGGAGCACCAAGGCCAATTCTGACATTTCTCTCCTACATGTAAAAATCATGATTCTTTTGCTAGAAAATTACATAGAACCCCAAAACATTATATATGTTTTTTTAGCAAAGACCTTAGAGAATATAATGGTGGTCGTTGCAACTTTTTATCTCACACGGTATTTGTTGTTAAAAAAAAAAGAAAAAACAGTAAAGTTAGCCCCAGGGTATTGCGGAGTATGGCAGGGTATTGCAGAGTATGGCAGGGTATTGCAGGGTATTGCGGAGTATGGCAGGGTATTGCGGAGTATGGCAGGGTATTGCGGAGTATGGCAGGGTATTGCAGGGTATTGCGGAGTATTGCAGGGTATTGCAGGGTATTGCAGAGTATGGCAGGGTATTGCAGGGTATTGCAGGGTATGGCAGGGTATTGCACAGTATGGCAGAGTATTGCACAGTATGGCAGGGTATTGCAGAGTATTGCACAGTATGGGCAGGGTATTGCAGAATATTGGCAGGGTATTGCACAGGGTATTGCACAGAATGGCAGGGATGGCTGAGCAGGGGTGGATGGATGGCTGGATCTGTGACTGCAATTGTCACAGATCCAGCCCACAGCGCTGCTGCCATAATCCGCTCTCTCCCCTCTCCTCTCACACTGTACCGATCGGTACAGAGAGGGGAGAGAGGAACCGGCGTCATCACATGATGCCGGTCTGTTTGCAAGTGATCGCTCCGTCATTTGACGGAGCAATCACGTGGTAAACGGCCGCTATCAGCGGCGAATTACCGTGATCCGTGATGCGCCGGGTCCTCTGGACCCGGCGGTCAAGGAGACTCCCGTGTGCGCGCCCCAGGGGGCATGCGGGAGCACAATTCTGGGAGGACGTTATATAACGTCCTCCCAGAGTTAAGCAACCACCCTGCCACAGATATTCGGTGGTAGGCGGTTGTTAAGTGGTTAAAGGGTAATTGCCCTTTCAATGGAGAAGAATAGCAAATAAATAAAAAAAAAAACATATACGCTTGCTACACAAATTATATTGTAATTGAATGTTATTAAAAATGACCTTTCCTTTTCAACCTGCAGTTGCTGTAATTTTCTGTAAAATTCAATGCAGTGTGGCATCCTGAAGGTACAGATTGTATACAGAAATGTAATTTCCTGCTTGTGGGATTGGCTTACTGATTTTTTTACAGTTTTTGAAATTTATGGTGAGATACTGCTAAAGGGAAATCACGTCTACATGGATACAGAACCTGCCACTTTCCTCATTAGAACCCTGCAACTACAGCGGCTGATTGATAATTACAAAATCACCCCCATTCACATTCACTTTACACATGGACACAGACAAACAAACAGCTATTTCTTCAGAATAACAAAAGGTAGGATCCTGCAACAAACTTTGTTAAAAGCCTTGCAATGGTAATAGATCACCCAAAGAGGAATGTAAACCACTAACTGCCTAAGGCCCCTTTCACACTGAGGTGCTTTGCAGGCGCTATTGCGCTAAAAATAGCGCCTGCAATGCGCCCCAAAAAAGCAGCTCAATTGTATCCAATGTGAAAGCCCGAGGGCTTTCACACTGGAGTGTTGCGCTTGCAGGAGGGTCAAAAAACTCCTGCAAGCCGCATATTTGAGGCGCGATAGGAGCGGTAAAAATACCGCTCCTATAGCGCCCCTGCCCATTGAAATCAATGGGGTAGCGCCTCCAATATGCCCGCAAAACGCAGCAAAGAGGCGTTATTGCGGGCATTTTTAACCCTTTTTCGGCTGCTAGCGGGGGTTAAAATACCCCCGCTAGCGCCCGCAAATCGCGGCAAAAAAACCGGTATAGCGGCGCAAAAAAAAACCCAGTATAGCGGCGCTAAAAATAGCGCCACTATACCGCCAGCACATCCAGCACCTCAGTGTGAAAGTAGCCTTAGTGATTGTAGCTGGAAAGAGTCCAGTAGTTTGGCGATGGTTGTGGAGATAGGGATGTTAGTGGGGGGACATCAGGAGTAAAATAAAGGAAATGGCGCAGTTATCCCAAAAGTGCTTAGTGCTACAAATTATAATCATCCAAAATGCAATACTGTATACTAATGATTCAAAAGTGCAAGTTCAACATAGTATCCAAATATTACATAATGTTCCATTCAGTTGATATATTAATCCAAAAACTATATAGAAAAAATTGTATCAAAACAATCTGTTAAACACATCCAGAAACATGTAGAAGAAACATTTGTATCAATCAAAAATAATTTACAGTACACAAGTTTTTGATTTACAGGTTGTTAATAGGTAGCGCTAATTAATATACTGTATAGATACCACTTACCACCCTGACATCCTTGACATTCAGGTGTCGACCATTCTTCCAGTACCTGTGTATGATCTATAAAACATAATCAAAATTTAGAATGTCTTGTATTCATCATAATGAAAGTTTATCTGCGATTTATTACTATTTAATGTTGTTTAACTAGGATCTGGTTCTAAGAATAATCTGGTGCAATATTTGCATAAAATGCTTGATAATGACACCTTTAAGTGTGGTTTCTTTAATCAAGTAAAAAAACAAACAAAAAACAAAACAAAAAACAAGAGCATACAAAAATAAATCACATTAAACCAATTAATCAGATTGTTGAGTGACTCTTCAGGCTGATACAGGGCCAAGTAAGATAGTGTTTCAAATGACTTTGTAGTCTCTGTTCAAACTATGTTCACAAACCCATATTCCTCTGCTATATGGTGACCTGACACTAAGTAAATACATTCAAACATTTTTCCAAATATGAATAGATAAGGTCATAGTTGTTCTCATAATTACCTTTTTTCCTGTATATGCAGGTGCATGTTTACCTTCCCACCATTTGATATTGCCTGATAGACTAATTTGTTTCTAATGTCATTCGGCGAGCAACAACAAAAATCTGCACTTTGGTTGAATTTTTAAAATATGTGGATTTTGCTGAATGAGTTCTGTCACTAGAGGGCTACTTAGGCCTAGCACCAGTCTTCCATTATGCTGTACACATTCCTTCACATTTAAAGTTTATGTGAAAGAAATGAAGGCTACGGCGCCAACTAATATTATAACTGCATATCCTAGTGCTGCACCTAAAATTAGTATATACTAATAGATCATGAAAAATATGTGTAAAGGGCGCTATCTAGAAAAAATGTGGTCAATTAATAAAAACTTTACATAATTAAAACCAATATAAGTGATCAAAAATGTGCACAATTCATCAATATGTATATAAATCACAATTCATTAAAATATATATAAGTCCATATGTGTCAATATAGACAATTCTTCAATGTATGCTCCAACACCGTGCTTCTGAAATAATATGTGCTCCAAGACTCCAAAAAACAATATTGCTTCACCCGAAGTGACAATAAAATGCGCTCACCAGATTTCCAAGGCCAAAAAGTGACCACAAAGCATGTAATGTGAGAAACTCCTAGATTCATAGGGCAATCCCCATCAGAATCCACATCTATTTCTCTCTTCCATATGCGATTACAATCGAATATGCAGTAGTATGTAGGAGAAACTTTCTCCAATATCAAATATCCTCTACTATATTCATCTGTCTCCCATCACATATTTTAATGACTTGTGATTGATATATATATTAATGACTTGTGCACATTTTTGATCACTTATATTGGTTTTATTTATGTAAAGTTTTTACATATAAAGTTTATACTGTGATTGAGAGAATGTTTAACATGTTGAATGTCACATACAAATTTTCTCTTTCTTCCATGGATGGACACAGCTCCTTAATTCTTGACAGTAGGGTTATATTCCGTCTATTAGGAGAGGACTAGGCAGACACGTTAAACATTTAAAAACATGTAACTACAGCAAAGCTGAACAGTACCGCCCAGGGGGCGGGCCCTCTGGTTATAACCCCTCACCCTGCACTCAGCAGCTCAGTTTTTTATCTGCCTAGCATAGGAGAAGGACCTGGCTCCCTGTGGGGACTTTTTTGATCCTGAGATCTACTATCAACTGCCGGCTGGGTGACAGGCTGGATAATATAGATCCTTGTAGTCTCCCCAGTCTGGCCATCGAGCGTGAGCAGACCTTTAGCTACGCGCTGGGTCAGCCACGACATACCCTGTTTGCTCCAGGGGTGGCAGCTGAGCTATATGCTCCGGGGCTCACATATGACCGGGCTACTGCTGTCTGAGTCACAGTGGGCTGTGGCTGACAGCCACTCCGTACTGCTCGGGTGATGGGTCTGTCCGGAAAGCTTCCAGCTGTCCCCGCGGGACGGGTAAGTAGGGTTCCAACTGTTTCGGCAGGATGGAACAGCTGGGCATTCCTGGGGAGGTCGACTAGGGGGTCTCTACTCTCCCTTTCCTCTCTCCCTGTCCCTTCCCTCCTCCCATGCTTCTGTGTGAGCTGGGCCTGCTGTGTACCTGCCGGGGGTCCTCCGGGGGGGGCTCCGGGTCCTGGCTGGGGGCTGCACTGGGGGTCCGGGGTCCGCTCTCCATGTGGGGTGTTGTCTGCCTGCATTGTGGGGGGCTTCCGCTCAGAGGCCCAGCGTGTTCGCGGCCTGTTTTCCCATTACCTCAAACCGATTGGCGCCCATTTTGGCAGAGCCGGCGCCATTTTCTTGTAGCCGCGCTAGTGTAACTACTGAAGCAGCCGGAGGCCATTTTCTTGTAGCTTGCGCTCTTTTTTCCTGAGGTAGTCGGCAGCCATTTTCTTGTAGCTCCAGCTTAGTTTTGGCTTCTAGCTTCGGAAAGGCTTCTGAACGGCGCGAACAGCACAGAACACCTCAGACGCAGCAGAGCACCTCAGGCACAGGGTGCAGGAGAGAGAGCTGTGCAGTACCTGGGTCAGGGTCGTGAGTCCTCCGGGGGGCCCCTCGGTGCTGTAGCAGCTAGGAGAGTGGACCTTTTTGGTATCTTGCCTTTAGTCCCTAAGTGGCTGTCAGGCAAGTGTGGTCAGCAGCATGGCGTCAGAAGCTGGTGCTTCTTCCCCAGACATCCCTGTGATAGCAATATGGGTCATCACATCTTCTGGAGGTGAAGAGAGGTAGAATACTCTTACCAGAAATGGTGGATCTGCGGATTAGGCAGATCATATGGGCATGAAAGATCTCAATGGCGGTTCTGCTTGCTACCCTAGTATGAAACGCGCCAGGCTGTGATAGCAACTGGTCCCCCTGCACCTGCGGTGCCTATGGACGCTTTGTCGGCGGTCCTGGAATCATTTGTTGCCAGGGTGGAGGCGGTGTGCGGTAAAAAGGGGGGTAAAAAACGCCCCCTCCCCCCACCATCTTCTGGGGAAAGTTCTGATTTAGATTCGGGCCTGGCTGTGGCACACGGCCCCTGTTCTGACATGTCAGAAGATGCAGACCAGGACCATTCGGACAGTGAGGAAGACTTCGTGTCTGGGTCAGCGCAGGAAAAGGCGCTTGTTGGAGCTCTTATCACCGCAGTGTGGGAGACTCTTAAGCTGGAGGATACGGCAGGGGCATCTACTGAGGTGTCGGTCCCTTTTGGGTCCCACAAGCCGAGCCGCACTGCTAAGGTGTTTCCCTACCTAACTTATTTTGATAAGTTTAAATACAAAGAATGGGAACGACCGCAGCGGGGCTTTTCAGTCCCAAAGCGCTTAGCGGTCTATTACCCCTTTGAGGAGAGTGTCCTGAAAAAATGGACATCTCCCCTGATTGTGGACTCCCCGGTTTCCAGGTTAAACAAGGTAACCACAAATTTAATGGGGGGGACCCCTGCTTTTAAGGACCTTGTAGACAGGAGGGCCGAGGCGGTGGCCCGGTCCATGTTCACGATAGTGGGGTCTGCCTTACGGACAGTTTTGGCCACGGCCCTGGTGTCACAGACACTTACAGAATGGGCAAAATTGTTGCACCACGAGTTGGTTGAACAGGCTTCCCCGGTCTGCGTGGAATTGGCCGACCAGTTGGTCCATGGCCTCAAGTATGTCTGCGATGCGGCCTTAGATACAGCTCCCTTGCTTTCCAGAGCCTCAGTATCTGCTGTGGTGCTTCGCCGCCTAATCTGGCTAAAATGCTGGTCCGCGGATCAGACTTCCAAGAAGGCTCTGGCGGATTTGCCCTTCCAGGGAGAGAGGCTATTTGGAGCCTTGCTGGATGACATTATTAAAAATGGCACTGGGGGTAAGAGCACGCTGTTCCACAATCCAGAAAAGGTAAGGAGCCACGCCATAGGCCAGGGCCCTCCTTTTACGTTTAGAAGCATTTTTTTCATCAGTCCGGGCCCGCAGGTAAGCGTTCCCAGACCGACAAGGGGCCAGCTGAGGGACAAAAGCGTCCCTGGTTTCGCAAGCCAAACAAGCCTGCAAACAAATCTGCAACTTCATGAAGGTTTGCCCCGTCCGACTCTCGGGTGGGGGGTCGCCTTCGCAAGTTTGGACCTCCCTGCTTTCTGACCAGTGGGTTTGCGAAGTGGTTTCATCAGGGTACAAGATAGAATTTCTTTCTTGTCCACCAAACAGATTTTTTCCCTCAAACCTTCATCTTCCTCCGGCTCGTCGAAACGCCCTGTTTGGGGCAGTGCAGGACCTGCTGATGTGCGGGGTGATAGTACCTTTGCCGCTGCCGGAAAGGTTTCAGGGATTTTACTCCAATCTGTTTGTAGTCTCAAAAAAGGACGGGGTCCATCCAATCCTGGATCTCAAGGCCCTCAACACCTTTGTAAAAGTGCAAAGGTTCAGGATGGAATCAGTTCACTCTGTGGTCGCTGCACTTAATCTAGGGGATTTTCTGGCGTCCTTGGACATCAAGGACGCATACTTTCATGTCCCCATATGCGTCAGGCATCAGAGATTTCTGCGTTTTGCAGTCGGGGACGCTCACTACCAGTTTGTAGCTCTCCCCTTTGGCCTGGCGTCGGCACCAAGGGTTTTCACCAAGGTGCTCGCCCGATTCTGGCTCTGCTGAGACAGCAAGGAATCGCTATCGTGGGCTACCTAGAAGACCTCCTTCTGAGAGCAGCTTCGGACTCAGAATAAGAGGAGGATGTGGCGATTGCCAGTCAGACCCTTCAAGAGTTTGGTTGAGTATTGAACCTCCAGATGTCGGTGTTGGTGCCGACTCAGCGTCTGGAATACCTGGGCTTGATCCTGGACTCCTCAGAGGCGAGGGTTTTTCTCCCTTTAGAAAAGTTGGAGACTCTTTGGGCGGTGGTGAAGCTGTTGGCATCCCGCAGGTGGTTGTCGCTGCGCTTTTGCATGCGAGCCCTGGTCTCATGGTAGCCTCCTTCGAGGCGGTACCGTATGCTCAATTCCACACTCGAGTTTTGCAGAAGGAGATCCTGTCCAAGTGGGACAAATCTACGTTGTCCCTGGATTTTCAAATCTGGGTGAGCCAACTAGTCAGGGCCTCCCTGGTCTGGTGGCTGAGATCTCCGACCTTTCAGTCCGGAAAGTCGTTCCTTCCCTTTCACTGGACGGAGATCACGACGGACGCCAGCCTGACCGGTTGGGGGGGAGTTTGGGGCCTACAGTCGACACAGGGTCGCTGGACGCAGGAAGAATCCCGCCTGCCGATCAATGTGCTGGAACTTCGGCGATCAGGCAGTGCCTCTCCACATGGTCACAGAGGCTTCAGGGATGTCCAGTCAGGATCCAGTCAGACAACGCCACAACGGTGGCATATGTCAACCATCAAGGAGGAACAAGAATCTCGGCCGCAGCATTGGAAGTTGCTCACATCCTGCGGTGGGCAGAGCGGACCGTGACGGCTCTATCGGCCGTGTACATTCTGGGCGTAGAGAACTGGCAAGCGGACTACCTAAGTCGCCAGATGCTGGACCAAGGAGAATAGTCGCTACACCCGGATGTGTTTCGACTCCTTTGCCTGAGATGGGGCACGCCAGACGTGGATCTTCTGGCTTCTCGACTCAATCGGAAGGTATTGAGGTTTGTGGCCAGGTCCAAAGATCCCTGGGCGGACGCGACAGACACGTTGGTGGCTCCGTGGGGACAGTATCGGCTAATGTATGCCTTCCCCCCGCTAAAACTTCTTCCCCCTCTGCTCCAGAGTGGAGACCGAGGGGATTCCGGTGATTCTAATTGCCCCAGATTGGCCTCGGCGTCCCTGGTACGCCGGCCTATTATGCCTGGTGGCGGATGTTCCTTGGCGACTACCGTTGTGAGAGGACCTTCTGTCGCAAGGTCCTATACTTCATCCTGCTTTACAGTTGCTGGCTTTAACGGCATGGCTGTTGAAAGTCAGGTACTAAGGGACCGGGGCCTGTCGGATTCAGTCATTTCCACCATGCTGAGGGCACGGAAGTCATCTTCTCTGAAGATCTATCATCGCACGTGGAAGGCCTACATCTCTATGTGTAAGGAGATGGAGTGGCGTCCACGGACATATTCGGTTTCCAGGATCCTGCTGTTTTTACAGCGTGGAGTGGATCAAAAACTTGCCCTAAACACCATTAAGGGACAGATTTCAGCCTTGGCTGTTTTCTTTAAACGACCCTTGGCGGCTCATTCACTGGTGAGTACGTTTGTGCAAGGGATTCAACATGTGGCTCCTCCGATTCGTCCACCACTGCCTCCATGGGATTTGAATCTGGTGCTCTCAGTGCTTCAGAAACCTCTGTTTGAGAACATCAGAGAGATTCCCCTTTTGACACTCTCTCAGAAAGTTGCCTTTCTGGTGGCTATTACATCAGTCAGGAGGGTTTCTGAATTGGCGGCCTTGTCCTGCAAGTCTCCCTACTTGATCCTCCACAAGAATAAAGCGGTGCTACACCCGCAGCCTTCGTTTCTTCTGAAGGTTGTTTCGGCTTTTCATCTAAATGAGGACATTGTGCTTCCATCCTTGTGTCCTCAGCCGTCGCATCCTAAAGAGGTTGTGTTGCATTCCTTGGACATGGTCCGAGCTCTGCGGGTGTATCTGTCTGCTACGGCTCCGTTTCGGAGGTCAGACTCACTGTTTGTGTCGGTGACTGGTCCAAAGAAAGGCCTGGCGGTCTCGTCGGCCACTATTTCTCGGTGGATCAGACAGATCATGATTCAGACTTATGCCCTAAAAGGGCAGGCGCCTCCTTTTCCTGTCACGGTGCATTCAACCAGGGCAATAGGTGCCTCCTGGGCTTTCCGATATCAAGCGTCTGTCTCCCAGGTGTGTAAGGCGGCGACCTGGTCATCCGTTCACACTTTCACTACGTTTTACAAGGTTGACGTGCATGCATCTGCAGATGCTTGCGTCGGCCACAAAATTTTGCAGGCGGCTGTTTAAGGTTGCAACTCTGGTTGTTTTGGGTTAAGTTTGTTTTGATTGCTGTTCCCACCGCTCGTTTTTTGACACTGCTTGGGGACGTCCATACTGTCAAGAATTAAGGAGCTGTGTCTGTCCATGGACGAAAGAGAAAATAGGATTTTTGTACTCACCGTAAAATCCTTTTCTCTGAAGTCCATGGATGGACACAGTACCCTTCCCTCCTTTTTATGTTTGTACTGCTTTTTGACGAACTGAGCTGCTGAGTGCAGGGTGAGGGGTTATAACCAGAGGGCCTGCCCCCTGGGCGGTACTGTTCAGCTTTGCTGTAGTTACATGTTTTTAAATGTTTAACATGTCTGCCTAGTCCTCTCCTAATAGACGGAATATAACCCTACTGTCAAGAATTAAGGAGCTGTGTCCGTCCTATTTTTGCTTCACTATTATTTTCCCTTTTTCCCTGAAACTGAACACTGTAAATAGTGCATCCCTGAACTCAGCACATAACGCACTCCTGGTATTTATTGTGTGTACTGCATCTATTCTCTGAGAAAAAAAACCTGTATAGGACAACCATAATACTGATGCGGCCCGCCATGAATTTGAGTTTGACACCCCTACTCTAGACCCTTCGGACTGGATGCTGAGCTGCAAAGAACTGAACTTACAGACTTATCCTGCCTTAGTATTTGTGAATAGAGCTTCTTTCTGTGCTGCAACTTGATTCATGGCCCCTTGCTGTAAACTTATGGACTGCTCCAGTCTAGTCTACTATTACCCTTGCCTTATGCCGCGTACACACGATCGATTTTTTCGACGGTGAAAACACCGTCGAGAAAATCGACGTGAAAAACGAGGAAAAGCTTGTTCCCCCCACACACGGCCGTTTTAAATGACATTTTTTTTTTGGTCGAAAAAAACGACCGTGTGTGGGCTCCCTGGCAGTGTTTCCCTATGGGAAAACTGCCGCGGAAAAAAACAACGGGAATCACGATGAGAAAAATTAGAGCATGTTCTAATTTTTCTCGTCGTGATTAATGCCGTTTTTCCCGTCGAGAAAAACGACAAAAAGCCCACAGACGATCGTTTTTCTCGTCCAAAGGAAAAAAATTCATTTTTCTCGACGGGAAAAATGATCGTGTGTACGCGGCATTACTGCTGCATGGTCTCCAGCTGCGTATTTTTATAGGCTGTCCTAGTCTACAACTTCCTATGCTACTGCTACTGAAAAAGAAGTGTCCTCAATAGACCGTGCAATAGTAGTGGTAAAAAAGCCCTTGTGGATTTAATTAACTTTTTGGGTTAATTCTCCTTTAAGGGGGTGTGGCAGGGGGCGTGTCCTATGCCTACATACATTTGCTAGTAGGTGTCCCTCATTCCCATCTCAAAATGTTGGGAGGTATGCAACTGGCCGGAGTAAATGGACTGTTGCTGTATGCCTGGCTGCCTCTGCACTGTTTTGGGAAAGAACCTGTTACACTCAGCGACTCCTGTGGGGAAGCTTTACAGATAGATTATTTATACAAACTGAAGTTTACTATAGAAAACATTGCAGTATTTTCACCCACATTTTGTTGCCTTCATATACAAATGATATATTTTTTTTAGCAAAGTATTTAAAAACAGTAGTGTAGGTCAGTGTGCCATTCAAGTAATGCATTTGTACACAGTACACATACTAGGCTATAGTACAGACACTATACTATACTATTATGCCGCATACACACGATCGTTTTTTCTGATGAAAAAAGACCGATGGACTTTTTTCATCGGACAAACCAATCGTGTGTGGGCCCCATCGGCCCCATCGGGAAAAAAAAACGATAGCAAATTCTGATCGTCTGTGGGGAACTCCATCGGAGAAAAAACCCACGCATGCTCAGAATCAAGTCGACGCATGCTCAGAAGCATTGAACTTCATTTTTCTCGGCTCTTCGGAGTGTTTTACGTCACAGCGTTTGGGACGGTCGGATTTTTGACTGATGGTGTGTAGGCAAGACTGATGGAAGTCAGCTTCATCGGATTTCCGATGGAAAAATCCATCGGATTTTATTCCATCGGAAATCTGATCGTGTGTACAGGGCATTAGTACACACTATGTTACTAAGGCCTGTATCATCTATATGTCATGGAGAGCAAGAATAAAGGAGGGGTATTTATCTCTTCTGTTTTCATTACACATGGTTTCTATGCTTTTCAGACAAAATAATGTGACAACACAAATACATGTCACAACTGCATACAGAATATAAGAACAGATGGTGATACAGCACCCCCTTGACATCCTGGAGGCATGGTGGCATCTCCAGAGGCAGAGGATGGGCCCACATTTAACCCCAGGACTGAGTCCATGACTATTTCGGGGACTGAGAAAAAACATTGGGCCCCAGTCACTTTTGCATTTTTAAAGATTTTTTGTCAAACAGTTAATGAGGTGAGGGTTAGGGGTGCCAGATACCATAGCAGATCACTTGCAGACTCTCTAGATTTATGTTCAGCTTCACAGTGTCTGAACCTTGAAGCTGACCTGATGACACTGTAGTAGCATCCTAAACTGATTCACAGATTTCTCTCTCTGTTTACAAACTCAGTCCTTTCTCCAAGCGAGTCACCAGGCCCTGCAAGAAACCAGCCTTCTTCCTGGGTTTCTCCAGCAAGGGTCCTCCCCAGCTTCCTCCATCACCAGGCAGGACAGCTTCAGGATCACTTCAGGGCTATCTATGCATTCATCACATTTTAGGCCCCACACAGGCTATGGGCCTACTAACAGAGCTTAATGCAGCAGCACCTCCCCAGGCCTCAGCCTGGGGGAAAAGAGAGATCACCAGACCTGTCCCAAATTATTATATCTTCCCTCAGCACCAGTAGTTTGAACCTCCTACTGGGTTGACGGAAGGTAATATGAATATTCATAACTCAGTCTTTATATGAAATCTCCTACTATTGGAATTGTTACCAACCTACTGGCAGCAACCCGACTTGGGCATAGGGAAATACCAAGTGAATTACTATACCATCAGTTTTGGGCTGACTACCACCCAGCTAAAATGTAACTAGTAGCCCCTGTTTAGGACAGGGTGGCTACAGTAACATTTATGACTTACCTTTGACCACTCTGTAGCAAGTTCTCCTTGCATAGTCTCTGACTTTTCTCCTACTCCTTTTGCAAACTGTAGTAACCCATCATCAACCTTTGGAACACTTCTCCTTGTCCTTCTGCGTAGCCAAAACCAGTAATGGCTGTTATAGGCTTACAGGCCAGGAAACTCAAGCATAGAGGTCCATCTCTTTTAGGGTTGGCTGCCACAATAGGGCAACTCTGTTGCCTTCAGTGGAATTACAAGAGAGCAAGATAACTGTGCTGGAAATGCTTCCCTACAACCATACAATGATATATTAAAGAAGCAATTTTACACTGATCTGTATTTGTTGAAAATACCTAATCAGTTCCGAGTTACTAAAATAAAACAGAAATTTTCTTTAAAACTCAAATAGGCTCTCAATTATTCACAGTTATGACAAGCTCATGGAACATTTTTCAAATATGGGAGCAAATATTATTCATATCTCTTACATAAAAGCCAGCTTGTATTTCAAGTTTATTATCCTTCTGAGAATTTTCATGCATTGGGTTATTCTAACCCTTTATATATATTATGGCTTCTGGTTGCAGGCTTTGAGAAATCAGGTTTTGGCTGGAGATACAACTTCTTAGAACTTGAGGCCCATAGGCTTCAATGGTACCATCCTGGTACTGTAACATGAATTTTGGGGCGGTACTGTTTTAATGAAAAAAAGAATAAAAATCTGTGTAAAATCTGACTTTGTGGCTGATTCAATTGGATCATTGTCAGATGGTATTTTTTTGAGATTTTATCATCCCTGTTTAAGGTGATTATAGTTGTATTAGTGCACTTGTGACAGAAATAATTGAGTACTGTCCGTGATACTTTTTTTATTTGCACTAACATACAATTTTTCAGGACAAGCTTTCGGGGTGTGTCCCCTTCATCAAGGTCCTAGCAGTACTAATGCACAAAGTTTTAGCAGAGTGTTAACAAGACAAACTCTATGAGAAAGAGAAGAAAAAAAACACGGCAAACTTAATTAAGAAATTAATCTTAATTACCTTTGCTGTGTACGTTTGTATTTTACGGTACACATTAACCAGTTGCCGACCAGCTGCCGCAGAACTTGGTTCGGCTGCGTGAAATTATGTACTGGTAAGTCGGTTCATGCACTGGCTTATGCGGGCACACGCCCGCTGCGTGTTGTGGGAGCTCGCCTGCGGGTCCGGCGGACTCAGACATGGAGATAGCATAGCAGAGCGGACGTGGAGGCGGACACGGACCTGTTATCTGCCTGCTCAGCGGGGATCCGCTTGGACGAATCCTCTCCATCTAAGGGTCCTTTCACATGGGCTTTCCTATCAGGTCTGACTGTCAGTTTTTCTGATCTGACCCTCCATTCACCCCTATGGGGCAGCGGATGTCATCGGTGACATGTCCGCTGACACCCACTGCTATCCGTTCCGATCCTGTCTGCCAAATCCAAAACGGATGGTGACCCTATTTTTCCATCCGTCTGGTGGATAGGATGGGATCGGATGAAAACGGACAGGCGGTCCATTTTCATATGATCTCCCCATAGAGGAGAGCAGGAAAGCGGAGTCCGCCAAGCGGACTGCCCGTGTAAAAGGACCCCAATAGGATAAAATAAAAGAAAACTTCTGTGTGCAGCAGCCTCCCTAATACTTACCTAAGGTCCATCTAGATCCAGCGATGTTGCACGAGAGACTTGACTGTCCGAGACTCCCCTCCTCATTGGCTGAGACAGCAGCATGGCGCCATTGGCTCCCGCTGCTATCAATCACTGTCAGTGAGCCAATGAGAAGAGAATGGGGGTGGAGCCGGGCCACAGCTCTGTGTCTGAATGGACACATGGACCTGTGGCTCGGCTCGGGTGCCCCCATGGCAAGCTGCTTGCTGTGGAGGCACTCAACAGGAGGGAGGGGCCAGGAGTGCCGAAGAGGAACCTGAGAAGAGGAGGATTGGGGCTGCTCTGTGCAAAACTATTACACAGAGCAGGTACAGTTATTATAACATGTTTATTATTTTTAACAAAAAAAAAAACAAGACTTTAGTATAACATTAAAACTGGATGAGGAACATTTGGGATTTTCTTTCGCTTTCTCCCTCAGTGATAACAGTAAACAGGATATATAGAGAGGGTGAATCTCCATACCGTACAGACAACAATAAAAGCATTTTTCTAATCTCTCTCTAATTTATCCAAAACAAACAAAAAAAAAAAAAAATGTTGTCTTTAGTTATATTTTGAAGCAGTAATAAACAGTTGAAAAAAAAAAAGTTCCTCATGCAAGATTATGTCTTAATGAGCTAGTATGCATTAACCACTTTTCTTTTAAGCTGCACATTTATTACCATGTAACTATTATGTAAATAATGAATCATAATTTTGCTTACATAATCATTTTTTTTATCTAGATAGTCATCTTACAGGCCTTGTAGTTGTAGGGATAGACAACCTTTTATTATTTTAATTATTCATTCATTTCATTAATTTGTGTTTCTCTAAGGCTGGTTTCCCATCTATGCATGTGTCGTTGATGCATTTTTGAGGCTCGTTTTTTGGCGTCTTTTTTTCATGCACGTTTTTTAATGCGTTTTTTGTTTTTGGGATGTGTTAAAGCAGTAGTAAAGTCCACTTTGTCATATTATGAATATTACATTTTTTAATTTTTAAGAAAGTCCACTTTTTCATATAATGAATACAGTGGAGGCCCGTCCATAGAGGACGCACGGGCGTCGCCTCCCCTATCCATGCGTCCCGCCCCTGATCTACATACCAGTGGCGCCTGACCATGTATTCCATTGCGGGGTGGGTGTTTTTTTGAAGCACCTGATTAGAGCCCGAGGCTCTAATAGGCTTCAAAAAAGGATGAGCTCGGAGCGCAGAGCAGTGCGCTCTGAGCCCATACAGTTGTGTGACCATAGCAAATACATTTTTGCTATTATCACACTAAAATTCCTCCCCAGCGCTGTTGCACTTTAAATGACAATTGTGCGGTCATGCAATGTTGTACCCAAACAAAAGTTTTTCAATTGTTTTGAAATAAATAGAGCTTTCTTTTGGTGGTATTTAATCACCACTGGTTTTTTTTATTTTTTGCTAAACAAACGAAAAAAAGACTGAAAATCTTTGGGAAAAATAAAGGTTTTCTTAGTTTCTATTATAAAATTTTCGAAATAGGTAATTTTTCTCCTTCATTGATGTACGCTGATGAGGACGCACTAATGTGTGGCACTGATAGGCGGCCCTGATAGGTGGCACTGATGGGCACTGATAGGTGGCACTAATAGGCATCACTGATGGGCACTGACAGGCAGCACTGATCGCCACTGATTGGCAGCACTGATGGGCACTGATTGGCAGGACTGATGGACACTGTTGGGGCTGTACTGATAATCAGCACCCTGATTATCAGGGTAGATGTCTGCGCTGTGTGGAATGGCTGGTTACCGGCTCTACCCCGATCTGTGATCAGCTGTGTCCGAGATGACCATCTGTTTGCACTGTTGGAATACTGGTGAGGGGACACACTGGACACCTTCACTGCCATTGTGCTATATGCTGGGTGTCCAGTGCACCCCTGTGCCTTTAAGGAGAGGGGGGGGGGCTCCCTCCATGCTCACCTGCCTTCTGCCTATCCATTATAATGCATGTTCTTCCACTGTGGAGGCTCTCAGAATTTAGAGTTAGGACTTCAGATAATACTGGGGTGCCGTGAAGTTGCTCTGCAGCTTACGCATGTATTTGCAAATGTGTGCAAACTAAACCCCAGTTTTTGACGCATACTGTTTTATGGGATAGTTCGGTTGGTTGCAGACTGGTTGGTAGGTTGAGCTGGGAGTTTTCTTTGTTTTTTTTGTTTGACATACATAGCATGGCTACCTTGCTTAAATGTGTACTGTATAGCTCTTGAGTCCACTGAAAGTCTCCTATCTGTCCTTATGCCACCTTCTTGTGCTCCTTTCATCCACAGTGATCAGATATAGAAGTACCAATACTGACATAGGTGAGGCATAGTTGACTATAACAGTATTGATCACAACAATGGGCTTTAAAGGTACCAATAATCAAACATTTTGAAAAATGTATCCTTTAAAAATATACAGCCTTTTATTTCTATTCATGATAAAATATTAATACAATTACACTTCACAGGATTGCGTGCCATTATATAGTTTACACTTTTTTTATAAATAAATATCTATTAAAGAGAATTACCTCCTACAAACACAAAGCCTCTTCTTGGACTATAAATACACGTCTACATTTTGGTATCTAATATTCACTTATTTTTCAATTTTGCAGCCGATACTTGTGGAGGATTGAAACTACTTCCCAATGTGTTTCCCAGATATTAAATCTGCTTCCTCAGGAGGAACAGTTGATCTATAAGACCACATCAATATAATTAAAAATATATACAACAGCAACAGATACACAAATATCTAAACCAATAATGTGACTCAATCCTGCTTACAATATTGATTTTGCATTCAGCCAGCCAGGCACTCAGAGAATAATATGGAACTTGAGAAAGTTCAGGGCCTCACAAAGTCTGCTCGATCTATCGATCTATGGAACTAAATGAAGGGAGGGAACCCAAAAATTGCTCACTCATGGGGGCATTTTGCAGATTATCCAACACTGACCTTACTACAGTGTATATGCAAAAGTTTTCACTGAAAATAGGCAATGGTTTCTCTGGACATTATTGCAAGTAATATAAGGAGATATTTGCACCCCCACTTATCTAAATTCTATAATGGCATTAGAGACGGTCTCCCATTAACCACTCATGAAAACCCAGCGTATATCCCTATAATCTTAAAACCAGGAAAAGATTATAGTCATTGTGGGGATTATTGTCCCATCTCTCCAATAAATGTTAACTTTAAAATAATGGCAAAAATCCTGGCACAGGGAACTCATTTCTACTTCAATACATACACTTTGATCAAACAGGTAAATGACACGGTATGCTCCTCTCTCTTGATTTGCACAAGTCCTTTGATTCACTGTTCTCACGACTACTTATTCAATGCTTTGGGCAAATATGGATTTGGACCTCATTTTCTCTACCCTGTGCATAGTATATTGTGAGCCCATAGCTTCGCTAACTATCAAAGGTCATAAATCTCAGCCTTTAATATTTTGAGGCTCTTGCCAGAGGTTCCCTATTATCTCCTATTCTATTTGTATTAGCACTGGAACCCCTAATAATTAGGTTTCAAATTCATCCAGATATCAAGGGCATTGTGCATGGGGCCCGGGAGCACAAATGCACAGTTTTTGCCGTTGATATTCTCATGCTAATCCTTTCCCCTATCATAACGATCCCAAACCTACTTAACATATTACACCGGTTCTCTTTGCTGTTAGGTCTTAACCACTTAAGGACCAGCGCACGATGATATACGTTGAAACAATGGCACGGCTGGGCATATGGACATACTTGTACGTCCCCTTTAAGATGCGGCATATGGACATACTTGTACGTCCCCTTTAAGATGCGGCATTGTGGGCGCGTGCACTCGCACCCGCCGCAAGCTCCGTGAGTCCGACCCCGTGTACCGCGGATTCGATGTCTGCGGGGATACCCGCATCGTCTCACGGAGAGGAAGAATGGGGAAATGCTGATGTAAACAAGCATTTCCCCATTCTTCCTAGTGACAGGACACTGATCACAGCTCCCTGTGATTAGGAGCTGTGATCAGTGTCGTGTCACACGTAGTCCACCCCCCCACAGTTAGAACACATCCCTAGGACACACTTAATCCCTTCAGCGCCCCCTACTGGTTAACCCCTTAACTGCCAGTGTAATTTTTACAGTAATCAATGCATTTTTATAGCACTGATCGCTGTATCAGTGACAATGGTCCCAAAATGGCGTCAAAAGTGTCCGATGTGTCCGCCATAATGTCGCAGTCACGATAAAAATCGCTGATCGCCGCCATTACTGGTAAAAAAATTATTATTATTAATAAAAATGCCATATCACATAGCTTGGATGTGACTTCTATGTCAGCAATGGAATACTTTTGTAAAAATATTGACAAGATCACAGGTCATGTTTCTGCGATATAGTCTACTCTGACTTCATAACTGGACAAATTACCTCACATGGTGAAGTGCGAAGGAGCATTCGATAAGGACCTAGATCTTGCAGAATGGCACAATCTGGCTCAAAAGACCTCCAAATCTTTTATAAATACCATGATTGAAGCAAATTATAAAGTGCTGTTACATTGGTGCCTGGACCTACAAAATTAGCATATGTCCCCAGTGCCTCCCCAAGTGCTTTGGGGGATGCGGACAGGATGGCACAGACTACCATATTTGGTGGACATGCCAGCGGGTCAGGAGAGTTTGGATTTTAGTATATAATATTATATACTCTGTGGCCCAGACTAACCTTGAAAAATCTGCATGACAAGCCCTAGTAGGCCGACCATTAGAGGAGGTCCCGAAACACACCAACAAACTTATCTTCTTGATATTTTTGGCTGCCAGGAGAGCAATAGCTAAGGCATGGAGGTCTCTGTCCAGTAGTGGCTGGTGCTAAACTTTTCTTTTGGGGGGGGGGGGACTTTCACGCAAACAGCAATGCCTCTTTGAGCAAGCTCACATATACATCATATAACAGCATAGCCAACCTGCCCAGCTGCCCTGTGCCCAGCGCAAGCCTGACATCTGTATCTGACAACAGCTACTACAGCAGTGGAGGAAACTCCCTGACCATTACCTTGCAAGTTGCCAGCCAAACGTCAGGCCACAACCACCTACACCATCAACAGCACCAACAGCAACAGTCCCAGACGGGGTGCACCGTGTGCAGTTTTTGTGGGAGCTGTGTAGCTGTCAACTTCAGCAACTATTTTCAGCACTTCTCGGCACCCTCCAGGTTTCTGTTTTCTCACATGCCCTTCAACCCCATGTGTAATAATGGGTACATCAACACCCAGCAATACAACAATAGCTCCTCCTTCCCCATCATGCACCATCCCCCAGATCTGCACTCACCCCTCCACCACAGCGGCTTCCCCGGCTTCTCCTCCTGGCCAACCCAGTCTTCTTCAGATCTGCCTCCTGCCCTGATTGTCCAGGAGGAGAAGCCAGAAACCAATAGCGAATATTGATTCGTTAGTGTCAAAAATGGGTGAAAAGGCCCAACCCTTTTCAAGCCAATTAGAGCCTCTGGCTCTAATCATGTGCTTCAAAAAAAAAATAAACTCATAGAAAGCTCCCCACATGCAAACCGCATGCAAACTAACAGGGTGGTGCCTCTTATGGACTGACCGCTACTGTCCTTGTCCATCCTATTCCTACTGATACATTCAAAGTTATCATAGATAATGATAAGTAAGAAAATGTCAGCTACTTTACAAGATAAGATTCCCCTATTTGAAAACACATGGGACCCTTGGATACATTACCTTTCAGGAGAATATTTACTGGCATAATTGATAGGACTCACAGGATAGTGAGAGAGATGGAAGGCATCTCCTTGCATAACGTTCTTCTTTTCCTCTTCTCTTTTAATTTTTCTCTTATTTTTTACCTCCCTTTGTCTATAATATTTGCCCATACAGTGCCTTGAAAAGGTATTCATATACCCTTGAAATTTTCCACATTTTGTCATGTTACAAACAAAAACGTAAAGGTATTTTATTGGTATTTTATGTGATAGACCAACATAATGAGGCACGTAACTGTGAACTGAAAGGAAAATGATAAATGGGTTTCATTTTTTTTTACAAATAAATATCTGAAAAGTGTGGCGTGCATTGGTACTCACCCCTCTTTACTCTGATACCCCTAACTAAAATCTAGTGGAACCAATTGCCTTCAGAAGTCACCTAATTGGTAAATAGAGTCCACCTGTGTGTAATTTAATCTCAGTATAAATACAGTTGTTCTTTGAAGCCCTCAGAGGTTTGTTAGAGAACCTTAGTGAACAAACAGCATCATGAAGGCCAAGAAACACAGGTCAGGGATAAAGTTGTGGTGAAGTTTAAAGCAGGGTTAGGATATTAAAAATGATTCCAAGCTTTGAACATCTCACGGAGCACTGTTCAATCCATCATCCGAAAATGGAAAGAGTATGGCACACCTGCAAACCCACCAAGACATGGCCGTCCACCTAAACTGACAGGCCGGGCAAGGAGAGCCTTCATCAGAGAAGCAGCCAAGAGGCCCATGGTAACTCTGGTAGAGCTGCAGAGATCCACAGCTCAAATGGGAGAATCTGTCCACAGGACAACTATTAGTCGTTCACTCAACAAATCTCGCCTTAATGGAAGAGTGGCAAGAAGAAAGCCATTGTTGAAAAAGAACCATAAGAAATCCCATTTGCAGTTTGCGAGAAGCCATGTGGAGGACACAGAAAACATGTGGAAGAAGGTGCTCTGGTCAGATGAGACCAAAATTTTACTTTTTGGCCTAAAAGCAAAACACTATGTGTGGCAGAAAATTAACACTGCACATCACCCTGAACACACCATCCCTACCGTGATACATGGTGGTGGCAGCATCATGTGGTGGGGATGCTTTTCCTCAGCAGGTACAGAGAAGCTGGTCAGAGTTGATGGGAAGATGGATGAAGCCAAATACAGGGCAATCTTAGAAGAAAACCTGTTAAGCCCTGTACACACGATCGGTTTTACCAATGAAAACAGTCCGATGGACTTTTTTCATCGGACAAACCGATCGTGTATGGGCCCCATCGGTCTTTTTTCCATCTGTGTTAAAAAATAGAACATGTTTTAAATTTATCCGATGGAAAAAAATACGATAGCAAATTACTATCGTCTGTGGGGAACTCCATCGGATAAAAAACCCACGCATGCTCAGAATCAAGTCGACGCATGTTCAGAAGCATAGAACTTAATTTTTCTTGGCTCGCCGGAGTGTTTTATGTCACGGCGTTTGGGACGATCGGTTTTTTGACTGATGGTGTGTAGGCAAGACTGATGGAAGTCAGCTTCATCGGATTTCCGATGGAAAAATCCATCGGCTTAAAATCCTTAGGAAATCTGATCGTGTGTACAGGGCTTTAGAGTCTGCAAAAGACTTGAGACTGGGGCGGGTTTCCCCTTCCAGCAGGACAACTACCCTAAACATACAGCCAGAACTACAATGGAATGGTTTAGATCAAAGCATATTCATGTGTTAGAATGGTCCATTCAAAGTTCAGACTTAAATCTAGTTGAGAATCTGTGGTAAGACTTGAAAATTGCTGTTCACAGATGCTCTCCATCCAATCTGACAGAGCTTGGGCTATTTTGCAAAGAAGGAAAAAATAGGAAAAAAGTTCACTCTCTAGATGTGCAAAGCTGGTAAAGACATCCCCAAAAAGACTTCTAGCTGTAATTGCAGGGAAAGGCGGTTCTACAAAGTATTGACTCAGGGGGGCTGAATAAAAATGCACCCCACACTTTTCACATATTTATTTGTAAAACATTTTGAAAACTATTTATCATTTTCCTTCCACTTCACAATTATGTGCCACTTTATGTTGGTCTATCACATAAAATCCCAATAAAATACATTTATGTTTTCGGTTGTAACATGATAAAATGTGGAAAATGTCAAGGGGTATGAATACATTTTCAAGGCACTGTATGAGCTACAGTTTTCATCAGCACTGTAAAAGTAATCACAAGCTTTTTCATTCCAGAGTTCCCTTTATTGTTACCCTTTTGCCCTCCTTACCAATTCACCTTCTTTTAGGTACAAGAGCAAGGGTTTGCTAATATGGTGATGACCCAGAGTATGTGTTACACGAACATGTTGGAAACCTTGTGTTATTCCTATTTACAAAATACCGTGCACTTACGGTTTTGTATTTTTTATGACTGTTTCAAAAAAAATATTGGAAATTAAAACAGGCAAAGTACAGTAACCCATATCAATCAGGCAGTAAATTATCTTACATTTTTCTTATTGATCTGAAAAAAAAAATTGAAAACTGATTGGTAGTGTAGCGGGTATGTACTTTCCCGGGTGTAAATTTGAACTTGGCAGAGACATCAGTGATGTGTAATTTCCTGCGGCCCAGTGGGTGGGGCTGCCGCCCTGGGCTGGGGTTGAATCATTGCTGTGTGCTGTGCCTCCTTTTTGTCCTCCCTCGGCAGCGGTATGGTGGGGCGGGGAACCCGCCGTGCTTGCTGGGAGAGGGTATAAAGGGGCCGGCCATCTTTGTCACGGGGTCGAAGTCCCAAGCACCTTCAGCTTGTGGACGGTGGTTCGTGTCGGTCCTCTGGGTGGCCTAGGCCTAGAGGACGATTGGAGGTCGTGTTCCATCCCAGGCACCTTTAGCCTGGGGTGAGGTACTCGGATGGAGGTCCGGAGCTCAGTGCCCAACACTGAGTTCCGCGAGGGAAGGAGATCTTAGGGAACCCCGGGAGTGGGTACCCGAATCCGGAAGGCGCAATGGACCGGGGGGAGCTCCTCACTTGAGGACCCGGTGCAGCATATTGCCGGTGACAGGTGAGCCTCTCGTCGGAGACCGCCTGGAAGGAAATCCCCCCCTCATGCGGAGACCGTAACCCACTTTCAGGAAGGAAAGTGGAGATCTACATTGTGTCTGGGCCTACTCGCATCCACACCCCCTTTCCTGTTCTGTTTCTACAAAGGGAGTTCAACTGATTTGTGTTCATTCGAGAAGAATAAAGGAGTGTTGAACTTTAATGGTGTGGGGCTCATTTCCTGACAGACATTGTTCAAGGTGACTCTTGGAGGGAGGATCCAGGTGCACAGCACTGACCCAAAGGTAATACAAGAACGTTGCTTATATCACACTGACACCTGTGGTGGAGGCCAGGCGTGGTGTCCCCGCTCCCTCCCCTCTAAGATACCCCTAGACAAGAGACGAGATGAGACGAGACAAAGAGGGGAGTGAGGAGGCCGCTACAGTAGTAATAGATGACTAATCCTTTCACATTAGCGTTGCTTTTTGTACTACCCTATTAAATAAGTCTATGTGTTCCTTGCAGTCTTTTATTATTGAGGGTAGCACATGGTTATTATAAACCTTTAATGTCAACAAGCACCAGCATAAACATTCTGGTATCTAACCAAGGTCTCCCACTGGCCTTTCAATAAATCATGTGCTTATCATTTGTTGGGGCCAGAAATATCCAGTCAAGTACAAGAAAGTCGGTTTCTGTATCCATCACTTGTGTTATTGTTGCAGCTTTATTAGTGGTTTTAAACCCGAAAGCAAACACGTATTATATTTCAGTTTACCAATTCTTAGATGTGATGGATGCATTTGTTTTATTTTTTAGACTTTTTTTCTTCGATTTTCATCTGTTGATCCAGCCAATAAGTCTATTGTTTATCAAAATAACAAGTTCTCCAGCAGAATGTATCAGGTACAGGGATACAGGGACAAACCATTTAACACTGATAATGGGTGCTTACACACTGATCAGCTTTTATTTATTTATGTAAAATTTTTATCCCAAAAGGAAAAAAAACTATTTCCTGTAACTGCTTATAAAGTGTTAGCTGGTGTTTGGCTTCGATTTGTTAATGTATGGAAATCTGCTAGTACATCAAACATCTAACTCCCATTCCCCTCCCGTCTGACAATGGCATGCAGCTGTGTGCAGTTATCCGTAGCAACTCACACACAGCCTGCAGGTCTCCAAAAGACCTGGACACAGGACTGAAGGCTTCATCCCACTCAAGACTCTTTGAAGTCGGACCCTGATCTGGAGAAAACCGATACCCCAATCTTCTTCGGTCAGACACCATACTGCGGAGCCCCGAACTCTGCATTAGTGCGAATCTTGTGCCGCTTTTCCCTATACTCACAGAGTGGTAGAGCTTAGCGCTGTCACACAATGTAGAAATCACTTTTACTTTTCACATTCGTGCTGATTTTGTTACAGATTATGTTTTGCATGTGCTACTTAAAGCAGAACTCCAATGTAAAACATCCAAAGCTCGAGATGGACCCTAAAGCAATATTAAACCCACAAACAAAAATGTAATATATTGCAGCTTACCAATGCCTTAGAGCCGGATCACACTGGGGCGGCACGACTTGCCGCGCGACTCGGCAAGGCGATCTGCAGATGACTTCAGAGGCGACTTGCAAAATTACTTCTGTATTGAAGTCAATGGAAGTCGCCCCGAGTTGCCCCCCAAGTAGTACAGGAACCTTTTTCTAAGTCAGAGCGACTTGAGTCGCTCCTATTAGAACGGTTCCATTGTACAGAACGGGGCGCGACTTGTCAGGCGGCTGAGTCGCCTGACGAGTCGCCCCTGTGTGAACCGGCTCTAAATGTGGTGGCTGCAATCATTTCCTATATTTTAGACTTATTTTTTCCCTTTATTCTCCACTCTGAATGTAGAAGCAATGGAGACAGCATTGTCAATCTGTGGGGAGCAAAGTGTTATATGGACTAGCAGATACAGATGGACGTGACTGACAAATGAAAGCCAAACTCCGGCTAGTTTTTAGGTAGATACAACAAACTGTTTTTATTTTCCTTTAGGGATATTGGCTTTAAATAAATGAAGGAAAGCTGACCATTGTAACCACCTCTGTCAGTGTTCAATGATTTGTTCTCAATCCTCTAACTGCCACATTTGTTGGACAGCTAAGTCTGATAAAGGAAGTTTAAAAAAAAAAACTGATTTACTGGCAGAATCACCATGTGAAAATAAAATCCTAAAACAGAAAACGAATGCAGCTAACACATAAGAATTTGCAACCTGCAATATATAACTTTTTTGTTTTTGGGTTTATTACAGCTTTAAAGTAAATCGTCCACAATAGAAATACGGGAGCTTTCATTGCTGACCTGCTTCTGAAAATGCTAGAGGCCTGGCTGTTATGCCAACCCAATAGCTTCAATATTTGAGTCACTGATAAAGAACAAGCATACAGATCAAGAAATGTATAATAAGGTTCTTTATCTGCATATTTTGTCTTATTGAGTGACCCGATGTATTGAAGCCAGTGAGTTAGCATAACAGCCCAACAACTAAAAATGTTTGAAGAAGAGCTAAGCAATGGGAGCCTCCACATGTCTTATTACATATTTAATTTAAATACCTGACTCCATAACATGAATCTATATGGAGCTGTGAGTTCCCAACAGGTTTCTGTGCTTTCCTGTGTTTTTCAATGTGAGGAATCCAACACTGAGGTTACCATAGTTGTTTTTTTTATTTAGCTATATTACCTTTCTAAGTGTATCCCTTCTGCAAACTTTTTTTTATTATTATTTTGGTAGGGTAGAGCAGCATTTTTTCAACCAGGGTGCTCAGACACCCTGGGTTCCTTCCTTCCTGCCTAAAAATTGCCCAAAAATTGTATACAGGTGGGTGGATGAAGGCTGCCTTTTTAGTTACACCAAGTCACAGGTTTTCATTCGGCACCATTACAATCTTCTAGCTGCTGGCGTCCTAACGACCAATGGCATCATCGGTTGCTAAGGAGGATGTCAATAGCTTGCATAACATCCTTGTTTGACCCTCCCCTGCCCCTCTCCATCACCGTTGGGTGTCACATTAGCTAAATGACAGAGAAAAACTGAGGGAGAAAAGAAACATTGGAATACTAGTCAGTATCAGTTTGCAAAAGTGTATTAGCTTTGTAAGAATAAATCACCTCTAATGTTGGGTGTCCTACTTGGACATGTGGATGTTGCTACATTATGTAAAACTATTAGAATAGCTTTACATTTTAAAATGGGGTACTTCAAGACTGACCATATTTTTTAAAGAGTGCCTTGACTGAAAAAAGGTTGAGAAACACTGGGGTAGAGAACGGTTAGAACCTCTTTTGGGTTTTTATGTCCATTAGGGATGAGCTTCGTGTTCGAGTCGAACATACGTTCGACTCGAACATCGGCTGTTCGATCGTTCGACGAAGATCGAACGATTTGGGCCGTTCGCGCCAAATTCGAGTGACGCGAACGGCCCACAATGCACTACGCCATCGCAGTGTCATTCAGGCGCTGTGATTGGCCAAGCATGCACTGTGACCCCGCATGCTTGGCCAATCACAGCGCCGGCAGCGAGGAGAGCAATGATTGGCCACAGGCAGGATGCCTGTGGCCAATTATTGCTGAGGGGGTTTAGTACACGCCCCACACTATAAAAGGCCGCCAGCGCGGCGGCCTTGTGTAGTGTGTTCCGGAGCAGGGAAAGAGAAGCATAGGCAGGGACAGTGTCATTTTTTTTCCTTTACTAATCCTGGATTCCTTGTGTTTAGGGACAAATAAGGATAGGTAGGGAGAGTGTCAGTGTGTTATTCTGTGCTAAACCTTGTTTGTAGGGACAGAGAAGGACAGTGAGGGAAAGTGTCAGTGTGCTATTCTGTTCTAAACCAATCTTGCTGAACCATATTTGAAATCCTTGAGTTTAGGGACAGAGAGGTACAGTGAGGGAAAGTGTCAGTGTGCTATTCTGTTCTAAACCAATCTTGCTGAACCATATTTGAAATCCTTGAGTTTAGGGACAGAGAAGGACACTCGTGGAAACTATCAGTGTGCTATTCTGTGCTAAATCTTGTTTGTAGGGACAGAGAAGGACAGTGAGTGAAACTGACAGTGTGCTATTCTGTTCTAAACCAATCTTGCTGAACCATATTTGAAATCCTTGAGTTTAGGGACAGAGAGGTACAGTGAGGGAAAGTGTCAGTGTGCTATTCTGTTCTAAACCAATCTTGCTGAACCATATTTGAAATCCTTGAGTTTAGGGACAGAGAGGTACAGTGAGGGAAAGTGTCAGTGTGCTATTCTGTTCTAAACCAATCTTGCTGAACCATATTTGAAATCCTTGAGTTTAGGGACAGAGAAGGACACTCGTGGAAACTATCAGTGTGCTATTCTGTGCTAAATCTTGTTTGTAGGGACAGAGAAGGACAGTGAGTGAAAGTGTCAGTGTGCTATTCTGTTCTAAACCAATCTTGCTGAACCATATTTGAAATCCTTGAGTTTAGGGACAGAGAGGTACAGTGAGGGAAAGTGTCAGTGTGCTATTCTGTTCTAAACCAATCTTGCTGAACCATATTTGAAATCCTTGAGTTTAGGGACAGAGAAGGACACTCGTGGAAACTATCAGTGTGCTATTCTGTGCTAAATCTTGTTTGTAGGGACAGAGAAGGACAGTGAGGGAAACTGTCAGTGTGCTATTCTGTGCTAAACCAATCTTGCTGAAGCATATTGCAAATCCTTGTGTTTAGGGACAGAGAAGGATAGGCAGGGGACAGTGTCAGTGTCATTGTTGCTAAGCCTCCTGCACAGTATACACCTGAAGGTAGCCCTTATTGCTGTTTTTCCCATCTCCCTGCAGGCCATCCATTAAAATGTCTGGAAGGCAAACAAGGAGAGGCAGACAGTCAGGAGGCAAAAAAAGAGGGCAAGCAGGCTCTGTGTCTGGGGGCAACAGTGCTGGTCGTGGACGCGGTGCATTGTCATCAGCACATGGCCATGGGACACGCTTGTCCTTCTTTTCGGCAGCTGGACATGTTGAGCCACATCATGCCGAAGACTTGGTAGAGTGGATGACCAAGCCCACCTCATCCTCCTCATCCTCTCTCACCCAGGCTCAGGGTACTGGCAAAGCAGCTGCCAAAGCGTCCTCTTCTCTGGTATCATTATCTTCATTAGTCAATCCTTCCCTAGACCCACCATGTCCTCCTCCTGAGGAGTCCCCCGAACTGTTTGAGCACAGTGTTGGGTACATGCTCCAGGAGGATGCCCAGCGTTTCGAAGGATCTGATGATGATACCCAGATAGAGGAAGGCAGTAGCGTGAGAGCAGAGAGAGGGGATGCTCAAGAAGGACACCAATCTGGCAGTCATGCTCCAGCAGCTGCAGCATACTGCCAGATTGGCTCCAGTGATGAGGAGGGAGGGGATGATGAGGTCACTGACTCCACGTGGGTGCCTAATAGGAGAGAGGAGGAGGAGGAGGATGAGGAGGAGGCACATCTCCAACGAGGCAGGGTGCCCTTGGGTGGCCAGCGTATGGGCAGCACACCGACGGAATCACACCGCAGAGCTCCGCCTGTGCAGGGCGCTGCCTCTGCCCGTCATTCAAAAAGTTCTTTGGTGTGGGCCTTTTTTGAGGCGAGTGCATCAGATCGCACAGCTGCTGTTTGCAACATATGTCTCAAGCGTATATCGCGTGGCCAAAACATCAGCCGCTTGGGCACCACATGCTTGATCAGACATATGTTGACCTGCCATGCAGCTCGTTGGCAAGCCTACCTTAAAGACCCATACCAAAGAACAAAGCGGACCTCTCCTTGCACCGCATCAGCTGGGATCTCCAACCCCAGTATACCTTCAGTCCTCTCTGAAACCTGCACTGAGAGGAATGAAGGTGTAGAATTAGGTGTGTCACAGCCAACTACTTGCGGCCACTCTGCTAGCAGTACACCGACGTCTGATTCTAGCAGGCAAATTTCCCTGCCCCAGCTGCTGGACCGTCGAAAGAAGTTCACTCCCAGCCATCCACATGCCCAGCGGTTGAATGCTAGCTTGGCTAAATTGCTAGCGCTTCAACTGCTGCCTTTTCAGTTGGTAGACTCGGCCCCCTTCCGTGAGTTTGTGCAATGTGCGGTTCCTCAGTGGCAGGTTCCCAAACGCCACTTTTTCTCGGGGAAGGCGATTCCGGCTCTCTACAGGCATGTGGAAGGCAATGTCTTGGCCTCGCTGGACAGGGCGGTCAGCGGTAAGGTGCATATTACCGCTGACTCATGGTCCAGCAGGCCCATTGGGTCACTCTTTTGGCAGCTGGGAAGGATGCAGGACAAGGTGCAGTAGTGTTGGAGGTTGTTCCGCCGCCACGCCTCCAAAATTCTACTACTGGTTGTGACACACCTCTCTCCTCCACCCCCTCCTCTTCTTCTTCCTCCATGGCCTCTTCCTGTGGTTTGTCCTCGGAACCAGCGGTGCTCCGTAGGCGTTCAAGGTGCTACGCAAGTACGCAGGCAAAAAGATGCCATGCCGTGCTTGCGCTGGTGTGTTTGGGGGACAGGAGCCACACTGGGGCAGAGGTCCTGTCTGCTCTGCAGGGGCAGGCCGAGAGGTGGTTGACGCCACGCCAGCTTAAGCCAGGAATGGTGGTTTGCCACAATGGCACCAACCTCCTCTCCGCCCTCCGACAGGGACAACTGACCCATGTGCCCTGTGTGGCTCACGTCCTTAACCTGATGGTGCAGCGGTTCTTGGGCAGGTACCCGGGCTTACAGGATGTCCTGAGGCAGGCCAGGAAAGTCTGTGTGCATTTCCGCAGATCTTATAATGCCAGTGCTCGCCTGGCTGAGCTGCAAAAGGAGTTGAACCTGCCCAAGAACCGCCTTATATGTGACATGCCCACCAGGTGGAACTCAACGTTGGCCATGCTGCAGCGGCTGCACACGCAGCAGAGGGCCATCAATGAGTACCTGTGCGACTACGGCACCAGGACATGGTCAGGGGAGCTCGGTTTTTTTTCACCACGCCAGTGGGGCATGATCAGGGATGCATGCACTGTCCTGGCACCATTTGAGGAGGCCACGAGGATGGTGAGCAGTGACAGTGCATGCATCAGTGACACTGTACCTCTTGTCCACCTGTTGGAGCACACGCTGCGTGGAATAATGGACAGAACAGAACAGAGGCAGGAAGAGGAGGACTTCCTTGCCTCTCAAGGCCCCCTTTACCCAGACAGTGTTCCTTCTGTCCCACCCATCGCACAGGAAGAAGAGGAGGAGGAGGAGGAGGAGGATTGTGTCAGCATGGAGGTGGAGGCTGGCACTCAGCATCATCAGCAGCAGTCTTTTAGGGATGATTTACAGTCCCAAGAAACCAGTGGACTTGTACGTGGCTGGGAGGAGGTGGCTGCGGATCATGTTGTCCTTAGTGACCCAGAGGACTCCGGACTGAATGCCTCAGCTAACCTACGCTGCATGGCCTCCCTGATCCTGCAAAGTCTGCGGAAGGATCCTCGTATTCTTCGGATCAAGGAGAGGGACCATTACTGGCTGGCCACTCTCCTTGATCCACGGTACAAGGGTAAGGTTGCGGACCTTATGTTACCGTCGCAGAGGGAGCAGAGGATGAGACAACTCCGGGAGGCCTTGCAGAAAGGTCTGTGCAACGCGTTCCCAGAGACTGGGAGGTTACAAACTCCTGGTCCTGGACAACGAGTTGCTGAGGCTTCGGGCAGTCAAAGAAGGAGCGGTGGGGAAGGTGGCCGTCTGACCGATGCGTTCAGACAATTCTTTAGTCCGCAGCCCCAAAGTATGATCGGTTCCAGCAACCATCGCCAGCATCTGATATACATGGTGCAGGAATACCTAGGGGCAAGGTCAGACTTGGACACCTTCCCCACCGAAAATCCTCTGGCTTACTGGGTCTTGAGGATGGATCACTGGCCAGAGCTTGCACAGTATGCAATTGAGCTACTGGCCTGTCCTGCATCCAGCGTTCTTTCAGAACGCACATTCAGTGCTGCTGGAGGATTTGTCACGGATCACAGGGTGCGCCTGTCCACCGACTCGGTTGATCGACTGACTTTCATCAAGATGAACCAGTCTTGGATCACCACCAGCTACCACACACCTGATGCTGATATAACAGACTGATTGATTTTAAAATGTCACATCCCTTCAAGACTGATGCTGATGCTGAGTGCCTGTGCTGTTATGTTGACTGGCTATCCTCCTCCTCCTCCTCAATGATACGATTAATGATGATAGCTTGGAAGATCATTTTGGTTTATGGGTGACGCCACCAGTGGCTAAGGCCCAATTTTTCAGCCCCTGTTTAACAGGGGCGTGTAATTACAATTTTTGATGCAATACTTTGCAACAGGCCTCATTGCTGTGCTCCAAGTACAGTATCTGTGAGGGGTTGCAGTGTTGTGCCACCAGTGCCTAAGGCCCAATTTTTCAGCCCCTGTTCAACAGGGGCATGCAATTATAATTATTGATCTAATAATTCACAGCAGGGCCCATTGCTGCGCCCACCAAGAGTAACTGTCAGGCCTTACAGTGTTGTGGCACCAGCACCACCATCACCACCACCACCAAAGGCCCAATTTTTCAGCCCCTGTTCAACAGGGGCATGCAATTATAATTATTGATCTAATAATTCACAGCAGGGCCCATTGCTGCGCCCACCAAGAGTAACTGTCAGGCCTTACAGTGTTGTGGCACCAGCACCACCATCACCACCACCACCACCACCAAAGGCCCAATTTTCAGCCCCTGTTCAACAGGGGCATGCAATTATAATTATTGATCTAATAATTCACAGCAGGGCCCATTGCTGCGCCCACCAAGAGTAACTGTCAGGCCTTACAGTGTTGTGGCACCAGCACCACCATCACCACCACCACCAAAGGCCCAATTTTTCAGCCCCTGTTCAACAGGGGCATGCAATTATAATTATTGATCTAATAATTCACAGCAGGGCCCATTGCTGCGCCCACCAAGAGTAACTGTCAGGCCTTACAGTGTTGTGGCACCAGCACCACCATCACCACCACCACCACCACCAAAGGCCCAATTTTCAGCCCCTGTTCAACAGGGGCATGCAATTATAATTATTGATCTAATAATTCACAGCAGGGCCCATTGCTGCGCCCACCAAGAGTAACTGTCAGGCCTTACAGTGTTGTGGCACCAGCACCACCATCACCACCACCACCACCACCACCAAAGGCCCAATTTTTCAGCCCCTGTTCAACAGGGGCATGCAATTATAATTATTGATCTAATAATTCCCCATAGGGCCCATTGCTGCGCCCACCAAGAGTAACTGTCAGGCCTTACAGTGTTGTGTCAACACCACCACCACCACCACCACCAAAGGCCCAATTTTTCAGCCTCTGTTCAACAGGGGCATGCAATTGTAATTATTGATCTAATAATTCACAGCAGGGCCCATTGCTGCGCCCACCAAGAGTAACTGTCAGGCCTTACAGTGTTGTGGCACCAGCACCACCATCAAAGGCCCAATTTTTACTACCACTGATCAACAATTATATGTTATTACAATTCCTGATATAATAGTTGACAGCAGGGCGTTCCAGCACCCACCAAGAGTAACTGTGAGTGCTTACAGTGTTGTGCCAACACCAACACCTAAGGGGCCAATTTCTGCAGAGTATATACGGCAGGTCCCTACTTTCAAACATCCAACTTACAAACGACTACTACTTGCAAACGGAAGAAGACAACAGGAAGTGAGAGGAAATCTACCCCTTGGAAGGAAAATTCTCTCCTGTAAGAATTAATATGGGAGAAAGGTGTCTCCTCTCTACTGATGCTTTATCATCAATCCTTGTTTCAATAAAAACACCAGATTTCAAAAACAGTTGTCATTGGGATGCAAAGTGAGGTGAAATGTTCTGAACAGGGGCACAGACAGCAAAAAAAATGTTACAGGGGTGATAACCCTTCCCTATGTTTTCCAAAAAGCTTAAAAAAAGGAATTTGGCATGGAGCTAGACTTAAACAATGTAGCTGTTCAAAATTACAAACAGATTCTACATAAGAACAAACCTACAGTCCCTGTCTTGTATGCACCGCCTGTATACGGCTGTTCAGAGTATATAGGGCCTTTTTTATTTTGTGTGCGGGGTTCCCCTTAATATCCATACAAGACCCAAAGGGGCTGGTAATGGGCTGGGGTAGGGGGGGGGGGGCGTTGATGGGGTAGCTATGCCATTTTTCTTAAAGATTTTCATCCATATTACCGGGACCAGACATTACATTAAAGTCGCAAGCAGTTTTAAATGGCTTTTTTTTCCTTTAGAAATGTTATTTTGTGCAGGGACAGTTCTAAACACGGGAAACACGTGGCACTTCACAGGCATACTTTAGACACCCCCCAGGTACAATATTTAAAGGAATATTTGACTTTTTTTTCACTTCATGCATCATTAAAATGACTGCTCCCGGAAAACGTCCGTTTTTAAAACTTCTTTTTGCATTGATACATGTCCCCTGGTGCAGAACCGGGTTCCCAAACTCTGTTTAGGACAATAACATGGATAATAGTCGTTATAATTAGCACTTTAGAATCCGAACGTTCGCATCCATTGTATTTAATAGGGTTCTAATGTTCGTGCGAACTTTCGGTCCGTTCGCGGGTTCTGGTGCGAACCGAACCCGGGGGTGTTCGGCTCATCACTAATGTCCATCTGTGTCTCCAATGGGGAGAGTCACCCTCTCTATTTGCCTAGTTAACCAATCTCAATAGAACTAAAATTAATGGGAAATTCAAAATATTACAATTATCACCTGAACAAGAGGTGAGAAAAAATCTGCCAATGGGATTACCTGTTCCAGTGACAACTGTTTAAGAGGGGATTTATTTTCACTTCCCATTATGTCATCAGAAAAGAAAGTGACGGAAAATTTCCCCACGATCACACAGAAAAAAATGATAATATCAATCCCATACTGACTAAAGCTAAAATAAAATTTTTTGGCCACAGTATAATTTTAAGGATTATATAAGATTAAATACTTACATGTGTTTTATAGTTTATAAATAATTTACAATACAAATTACCGTATATACCCGAGTATAAGCCGACCCGAATATAAGCCGAGGCACTTAATTTTACCACAAAAAATGTGAAAACTTATTGACTCGAGTATAAGCCTAGGGTGTCCATCTGCATGCCTCACTGTGCCTCACTGTGCCTCACTGTGTCCATGTGCATCCCACACTGTGCCTCACTGGGTCCATGCCTCACTGTGCCCATGCCTCACTGTGCCCAATCTCCCTACCTGATCTCCAGCGCTGTGTGACTAGACTGATGTTTAACATGGGAGTCTATGGAAGGGGAGCCGGCTTTGAAAAATTGGTGCTCCCCGGCCGTAGGTCCCCCGGACAACAAACTTTGCACACTTATAGATGAAAAGTGGGGCTACATGTGTGCCAAGTTTGGGGTCCAGAGGATCAGGCGCACAAAGGTGAAGATGGACACAGACTCGAGTATAAGCCGAGGGGGGCATTTTCAGCACAAAAAAATGTGATGAAAAACTCGGCTTATACTGTATATGGTACATGTTTTTATTAATAATTAAATACAACTCTTAAAAGGAACATACAACAGGTTAGGTAGACAGACAGGCAGACATGAGCACATACATGAATACTATGAATTTGGACCTGTAGGTGGTGTTCGCTATGACTGCCTCGGGTGACCCCAAAGCCCAGGTCCCTTATTTAGGCAAATATGTTTTTTCTTTTTACAAGTCAATACCAACGTCAGCACATTGTGGTTCCGGAAAAACCTATTGAGAGGTTTCCATTCCATAGCAGCATCATTGCTAAAACCAAGAGGTTAGATACTACAGGCAGGCCTGGGTTTGGGGCCCTTGCAGTAATGCATTTTCTAGTTAGTCATACCAAAGGGCTCATTTATTTAGTTATTAGTGTATTCCACCTGTCACCGGCAAATACCAAGAACATTTTAAGTGTCTTTTTTTTTTAAATAATTTTTTATTTGGTTATCAAAGACATAACATTTGCAGATACATGTACGAACGCAGGCGCTTTCGTAAACATACATATACAGAAATGTATTTGTATGAAAAAGGTTATATATGACAATATTTTTCATAGCATGACACTAGGCCACTGGTCACTTAGGTTGTTCAGTTTATGTTTTTTAGCTTCCAGTAATGTTAGGTGTAGCTTATCTTTGGAGTGGTGCCGCTCATTAACTGCTAAGTCTCTATTCCTTCTATTCTTTCAGAGGCTGACTGGTTGTGTTGTGTATGTTAAATGTTATAAGTGCATATGTATTAAGTTCGGAGTACGGGTATCTGAAACATGGGATTATTAAGGTGAGGGTAGGGGTCAAAGGAGGTGTCTAGGGGTATCTTGGAGGACTGGGGGGGGGGATAAGTTAAGCGTCTCTAAGTGTTAGGTAATAGGAGGGGAGGGATGGGGGTCTCAAATTTCTACAATCCTTCCTCGTCGCAACTTTGTGGTTACTACAGATCTTAAGTTGCTTGTATTCGTCTGTCGTGACGTAGTGTCGCCAACATGACCATACTTTTCCAAATTTGGAGGGGGTGTCTCTCGCTTGGTGTAAAAGTTCCTCCATTTCCGCGGTTTTCTGTATACGTGTAAAGCAGTCGTGGCTCCAGGGGGCGCCAGTTGGCTGGGATGCACATCTTTGCTGCATTCACCGTGTGCATGGCAAGTGAGCGAAGGTAGGCGTTTTTTGGTAACGAGGAATGGTGTAACAGAAACTGCGCTGTGGAAAATTCAAGAGTGTAAGTGGTAATTTGGCTCGTGAGTCGTGTACTTCCTTCCAGAAGGGTTGTATTTTAGGATATGAAGAAGCGAACCCAGCTCCTTCTCACATCTCCAGCATTGAGAGGAAAGTGATGGGAATATTCTGTGTAACCTAAGGGGGGCCCTGTACCATCTTGAAAATATTTTAAATGGATTCTCTTGTGCATAGATGTTTACTGTCCTCTTGTGGATACATGTGTAGATATTTTCCCATTCTTGATCTGATAGATCAATGGAGAGTTCTTGTTCCCACTGGTGGCTAGCTAAGTTAGATTTGGGGTTATGAACGGCAAATAGTAAGGCGTATGTGTAAGAGATTAGGTGAGCTTGGGGTTCCGATTTCAGGCATAGCGACTCAAAAGGGTTGGTCTGTTGGGACCCGTCAGGTCGGTTTTCTGTATACTTGTAAACCAGTCGTGGCTCCGGGGAGCGCCAGTTGGCTGGGATGCACATCTTTGCTGCATTCACCATGTGCATGGCAAGTGAGCGAAGGTAGGCGTTTTTTGGTACCGAGGAATGGTGTAACAGAAACTGCGCTGTGGAAAATTCAAGAGTGTAAGTGGTAATTTGGCTCGTGAGTCGTGTACTTCCTTCAAGAAGGGTTGTATTTTAGGATATGAAGAAGTGAACCCAGCTCCTTCTCACATCTCCAGCATTGAGAGGAAAGTGATGGGAATATTCTGTGTAACCTAAGGGGGGCCCTGTACCATCTTGAAAATATTTTAAATGCATTCTCTTGTGCATAGATGTTTACTGTCCTCTTGTGGATACATGTGTAGATATTTTCCCATTCTTGATCTGATAGATCAATGGAGAGTTCTTGTTCCCACTGGTGGCTAGCTAAGTTAGATTTGGGGTTATGAACGGCAAATAGAAAGGCGTATGTGTAAGAGATTAGGTGAGCTTGGGGTTCCGATTTCAGGCATAGCGACTCAAAAGGGTTGGTCTGTTGGGACCCGTCAGGTCGGGGGTTAGGTTTTTCAAGGAAGTGTCAAATCTGTATGTATGTCCAAAATGGGAATGTGTGGTTAGTCATCCGGGTGGCTAGCTGGGATTGAGTAAGAAGGTGGCCTTTCTCATATAATTGCTCTGCTCGTATGGTGTTGTGTGGCCAAGAGTTTTAAGTGTCTTTTTTAACTTTGCTTGCATTTGAGTGGTTAAGACTGAGGTTGGGTTGGCCCATTTTTGAGCATCCAACCTAGAGAGAGAAGGAAGCCTAATGCAAGGAAGTAGCTTTGGCCTCCCCTTGCCTTTAATTGCCATTGACACGCATTGCAATTTTGAAAAAAAAAACTGTTCCATTTGCATTGTCTGCACTGGTATGGCCCCATCAGATGCAAGCTACCTACAAGTGCATTTTCCATTGTGGCAGGCAGGTACACAACTTTAACCAACTGGACATCCCCAGTGTATTGCAGAAGCATGAAGATGTCAAGAGGCCCTCTGGACCTTCATCAGGCTCTAGGCTCCTGCCTATGTTACTATGTAGTTGATCCTGCTCTGGGGCTATCTGCCACTTTCTTATGACAAACTTTTTCTGGAGATATCAGTCCATAATTCTTTGTACTAGGCTGATATTGTTTAAATAAGGGGGGACGGGACATATTTTTACCCACTTCCCTACTGCGCATAGTAATATGATGGCGGCAGGAACCCATTGTCCCTCCGGGCCACCGTCATATGACGTTTTTTACTTTGCGAGCCTCTAGGGGGCGCGTGCATGCCCGCTGCATCACTCGGCACCTGATACACGTGCCCTGCGTCTGCGATGTCCGCCGGTCACCCGCGATTGCCCGTGAACACAGTACGACCGTGGATCTGTGTGTGTCAGAGGAACACCGATCGGTCTCCTCCCCTTGTGAGTCCCCTCCCCCTACAGTTAGAATCACTCCCTAGGATACACATTTAACCCCTTCCTCACCCCCTAGTGTTAACCCCTTCCCTGCCAGTCACACTTACACAGTAATCAGTGCATTTTTAGCTCTGATCGCTGTATAAATGTGAATCGTCCCAAAATAGTGTCAAAAGCGATTTTTTTTTTACCAAAAATATGTAGAAGAATACATATTGGCCTAAACTGAGGAAAGAATTTTTTTTTTTTAATGGGATATTTATTATAGCAAAAAGTAAAAAATATTGTGTTTTTTTCAAAATTGGCACTCTTTTTTTGTTTATAGCACAACAAATTAAAACTGAGGAGGTGATCAAATACCACCAAAAGAAAGTTCTATTTGTGGGGAAAAAAATTATAAAAATTTTATATGGGTACAGTGTTGCATGACCGCGCATTTGTCATTTAAAATGTAACAGCTCTGAAAGCTGACAATTGGTCTCGGCAGGAAGGGGGTGAAAATGCCCTGTATTGAAGTGGTTAAATTTAGAAAAAAAAGGCTCTTCTGATCATCTGGAATTATTCTCAGATATCTGCTGATTCTGAACATGAAAACCCCCTATATGCCATATTCATCAAACCCAGCTGACCAATTCACTTATCTCTGATTACATCTATTTCATGCCAGGTCTTCGTTGGTTACATTCAACCATCTCTGCGGGTTTTTTGGCTAAAATAATATCCTGCTTTTCGATGAGACTGGAGTTCTTTCTACATTAAACAAATGGAAAGTAAGTCAAGATGATAATGCACATAATGCTGTGGAAACTTATAACCCAATACAGAGAGAATACACAAGCCCGTCACAGAGACGCCAACCTGACCCACTCCACCCAAGAGACATCCATCTGTTCCCATTCTTACAACTGACATTTTTATGTATTAAACTTTGACTTTTATAACATTAAATTAGTCTAAGTTTATTCATGTAAGAATGTTATTACAATATCTAGGAGCAGAATGACTTCCTGCATATGAAATGGGTCAGAATGTTGTTACAGAAATCATGAACAAGTTGCAAATAGTGATATTTTTTTCCCTAGGCAGACTAATGAATTATACCAATGACGAACTCCCAGGCCACCTACGTACTCAGTTATGGGGAAACTAAAATGGTTTGTTATCATTTTTATTTCACTTGATTTAAAGCAGAAATGCAATCTATATACAGCATCTGATTTGTTCCTAAATGAAGAAGGGGGTTCTCAGCTTAGCCTGAAACTGTTGAGAAATGGAAAACTATTGAATTGTTTTTGTATGTTCTTGTAACTTTATGTAGCGTTACCTTCAATTAAGAGGGCCGCAGATTTAGTTTGGGCCCTGAAGACAGCTCCGCCAACCCCCGGCAATTTACTCGACCCCCTTCTGGCACAGTTAGTCTAGGGTAATATGTGTATCTCTTATGCTCTATGGTTAAATTCAGACACCAATGCAGTGATAGAAGAATAACGAATTTACTTTCTACTGGCAATAAAATCAACAGTTGTAACAGATCACATAAATCTATCTGCAGAGCCCTGCAGCAGCAGTCACACTATAACTATTAAGATATGGCGCACACGCGCCACGTGTAACAGTACTTCACTATGCGCCCTATGGCGCAGCAACTAAATAAACTATCTAGATGGCCAGGCCTGACCATATAACTCAGTCTCTAGGGGGTAAAATTCTTTGCATGCAAGTCTTTAAACGGTGGTGCACATTTCAGGAACACATTTGTAATCCAGGGGGGGGTAAAAATGCCAACACGATACACTCCACTAGAGATCCGTTTGACTCAGTTCTGCTATGGATCTCCAGTGGGGAGAAAGAACTGAAATAGGAACTGGTAGGCCACGGCAGTCTGTAGGCCTAACAATGGTATGCAGTATTTGTGGATTGAGCATGTGCTCGCTCACCCCTCCGGACGCGATCCCAGTTCGGGAACTTCCACCTGCTGTGTCTCCACACACAGCGTCTGCAGCGGTCTGGTCTCCGTCTCAGATGCCACTCAGGCTCGCAATGGGGTGGAAGGCTCTTTTGGGTAGCAGCGCAAGGCCCCAGGCTTCAGGCCTTGCACCACAGCGGATCCGCACAGGAAGATCTCTCCACTGAAGTCTCGTGTCCCAAAGAGGCCGAGCTCCGCCTCGCCTCTTCCTTATATAACCCCTCCCATGAGTCTCTGGGGTGGAAACATTGCCGAAAGGGGGTTCTGGGTAAGGTAGTCCTGGAAGTCTTAAAGGGGACCCCGCTACACACTCCCCCCACTTAAACTCTTTGGTCCCCAAAGATAATTCTAGCATACATTGCGTACAACCCTAGACAACATTGCGTATGATGTCGGCATAGGAAATTCCCACCAAAACAAAGGGGTTGAATTCCCTTGCCCACAGGTCACACTATCATGGGTGGCCTGCCTAACTGTGCCAGAGAGTGAGTGGGGGTTGCCCTCCACCAAATGAACAGTGGAGGGATCCGGATTCTCTGCACTCCTCCTGGCAGTGACCACAGAATCTTCTGAGCTCTTCCCCATTTGTGGGTAACTCAACTTTTTGGGAGGCCTTATGACTCTTCGAGCCCTTTGCTCTCTTGGGGTGTCTGGCTCTGGTGCCACAGGCTTTTCTTCCGTAGCAGGTTCGGGCAACACAGCGGGCTCTGGAACATCTGCTTCAGGAGCCGAGGGATACATAGAGTCTCTAGGGTCCTTTTCAGAGTAAGTATCACAGGCATCTTCCCAGTAATCTGATGAAGGACTAGATGGGATGAACTCAGTGGCTTCTGCATTCAGTTGTCTATCTATAGTGTCTTCAGTGGTTGGAAGATCTATAGCAGAAGTTCCTGGAGTTGGGGAAGGCCACAGCCAGTCAAGTTCTCTTCCTTCATCTCCACTAAGTTCAGAGGCCTCTCCATCTTCAGCCCGAGAGGTCTGGGACCGAGTGTTTGGCCTGGGGGTATCCAGAATAGAGACTGGTTCAGGGGAGTCCCTCACTGGAGGTATCCTGACCGCTTCAGCAAGTGGGAGCAGGTGGTTTCGATGCCACGTGTTCAGTGGTCCTACCTTCGTTCTGGCTTTAACTTGTAGACAGGTAGGCCCGGCAGCTTCCTACAGATGACATAGGGTTCAGATCTCCATCTGTCTGCAAGTTTGTGTTTTCCAGGGACCCCCAGATTGCGTAGCAGTACTCGGTCCCCGGGCTGCAGGTCTTGCACCCGGACCCTCAAGTCGAAGTTTCTTTTGTTTTGAGCTCCCCTTTGATCTGAGGCCGCTTGAGCTTGTTCATAGGCTACTTTCAGGCTGTGTCTGAGCCTGTCCACATATCCTTTGTGGGACGTGGCTGAGGAATGGTCTAAAGAGGTGCCAAAGGCCAGGTCCACAGGTAACCTTGCTTCTCTCCCAAACATGAGTCGATATGGGGAGTAGCCTGTAGCATCACTGGTGGTGCAGTTGTAAGCGTGTACTATAGCTGCTATGTGTTTGCTCCAATGTTGTTTCTTCTCACTATCCAGAGTTCCCAACATGTTGAGCAGGGTTCGGTTAAACCTCTCCGGCTGAGCATCTCCCTGTGGGTGATAAGGTGTGGTTCGGGTTTTCTTGATTCCTAACGAATCCAAGAGTTTCCGGATCAGCCGACTCTCACAGTCCCTTCCTTGATCTGAATGGAGTCGCTGTGGCAGCCCATAATGGACAAAATACTTCTCCATAAGTACCTTGGCTACTGTGGAAGCCTTCTGGTCTTTGGTTGGGAAAGCTTGGGCATACCGGGTGAAATGATCGGTTATCACCAGAACATTTCCTAGTCCACTCAGGTCGGGTTCGAGCCAGAGAAAATCAATGCATACCAGATCTATTGGGCCCTGACTTTGTAGATGGCCCATTGGGGCAGCTTGATGGGGTAAAGTCTTCCTCTGGATGCAGTGTGCACATGAATAGCAGTACTCTTCCACTTCTGCCCTCATGCAGGGCCAATAGAACCGACTTCTGACGAGTTAAAAGGTCCTTTCCGCCCCTAGGTGGCCGTGATTGTCATGTAGGGCAATCAGAACAGTCTCTCGATGTTTTTCCGGAAGAAACAATTGCCATTTATCTTCCAGGTCATCAGAGGGGCCCCTTCGGTAGACCACCCCCTGATGCACCTGTAACCTGTCCCACTCTTTCCTCAACAGGCGAGCTTCCTTTGAGGAGTGGCGCAGGAGTCTGTTTGGATCCTGATTCTCCAGGGCTTCCAGAACCAATTTCCCCATGGGGTCTTCTAATTGGTCGCATCTCAGTTCCTTCTTGGACAGTTTCGGCAGATGGTCTTCCTCCAGTTGGGTTACTCCACAGTATTGTTTGGGGACTCCTACCATGGTAACTCCTATCTCTTCCGCCCTTGAGCCTCCTCTGGCTTGTAATTCAGCCCCTTGACAAAGGGCCCGCACCCCGTCAGGTGCCACTTGAGTCCAGTCTTCCGTGTCACTGGTGGGGCCATGAGATCTCCTGGACAGAGCGTCTGCATCTCGATTTCCAGCCCCTGGCCTGTACTTTAGGCTGAAATTGAATCCAGACAATGCGGGCAGCCACCTGTGTCCAGTGGCGTCCAGCTTTGCTGTAGTGAAAAGGTAGGTAAGGGGGTTGTTGTCGGTTTTCACAGTGAACTCCGCCCCATACAGGTAGTCTTTGAGCTTGTCTACTACCGCCCACTTAAGGGCCAGGAACTCCAGCTTGTGAGTGGTGTAGTTCTTCTCAGAGCGGGGTCAGGCTGCTGCTCACGTAGGCAACAGGCCACAGTTGTCCTTCATGTTCTTGGTAAAGTACTCCTCCCAGACCGTCATGACTAGTATCTACATGTAGTTCATAGGGTTTGGTTGTGTCTGCGTAGGCCAAGACTGGGGCAGTGGTTAGGCTCTTCTTCAACGCCTGGAAGGCTTCTTCACACTTTTGGTTCCACTGATCTCTGACTGACTCTCCCGGCTTCCTGGGCCCTGAGTCGTCCTCTTCCCCCTCGGTCTTGAGTAGTTCATTCAATGGTCTGGCAATTCGGGCGAATCCTTCCACAAACCTCCTGTAATAGGAGCAGAACCCCAAGAAGGATCTGAGTTCTGTTACTGTTGTGGGTCATGGCCAGGAGGTAACTGCCTCCAATTTTTTAGGGTCTGTGGCCACCCCTTCTTCAGACACCATGTGCCCCAGATAGTTCACAGAAGACTAGTAGAACCGACACTTCTCAGGCGAAAGCTTGCGTCCCTCCTCACTGAGTCTTCTCAACACTTTTTCCAGCCTCCCTTCGCGTTCTTCCAGGGTTTTCCCAAAGACAATGACATCGTCCAGGTATACAAGGACTTCAATAAGGTTCATGTCTCCTACAGTCTTCTCCATGAGACGTTGGAAGGTAGCAGGAGCTCCAGACAGTCCCTGAGGCATTCGATCAAACTCGAAGAACCCCACTGGGGTTATGAAGGCAGTCTTCTCCTTGTCTTCTGGATGCATAGGGATCTGATAATATCCACTCTTGAGATCCATAACGCTAAACCACTTGGCTCCAGACAAACTCTGTAAAGTGTCCTCTATCCTCGGAGTGGTGTACTGGTTGGGTATGGTTCTCCTGTTGAGAGTCCTGTAGTCTATACAGAGCCTCAATGACCCATTCTTCTTCCTGACCACCACTATCGGGGAGGCATAGGGGCTTCTAGACTCCCGGATCACACCAGTCCTCTTGAGTTCTGCGAGTTGTTCCCTTAGATCCTCCAGATCTGCTAGTGGGACTCGCCTGACCCTCTCTCTAAAGGGCTTGTCTTCTTGATGGCGGATCCGATGGGTGGCACTCCTTGCACACCCCACATCGAACTCATCTTTGGAGAAGATCTTCTCCCATCTGGTCAACTGGGCCGTGGCTCTCTCTTTCCAAGCCCTGGGCAGATTCGGGTTTTCCATGGACAGCTTCTCCCAAACATCTCCTCCTTCACCCGTCCCCTTGACTTCTGACAGGGTAACCGGGACAGCAGGGCTCACTTGGCCCAGCAGTATCCTGGCTGGGATTTCCATGGGGCCACCTGTAGTGTTCCTAACACTCACTGGAACTCTACAATGGGCCTTCTTCAGGGCCTTCAGCGGAATCACTTCTGGTATCACTTCCAGACCGGAGGACTCTTCCCTTGGGTCGGACTCCAGCATGACAAAGGGTCCAGGCTGCTCCCAAGTAAGCTTCACAGTGGCTCTGAGACAGGTTACTTCGCCGGGCTGCAACACTACCCCTTCTCTTCCAAGTCTCCACACCTTCCCTATCCCCTCTCCAGGGGTCTTCTGCTCTAGGACCAGCCGTTGGTAGGCCGTCTTCAGCATGGGGTGGATCTTCGTGGCCACTGACCCTTCTCTTTCACTAGAGGGGTCAGGAGTCTTCGGACCAGGTCCGTGTTTGTCCCTATTATAAGGGACCTCTTGTTGGCTCCTGGCGGCCGAGGGCACACAATTGCCAGGGTGTCAAACACCTCGGCCTTCCCAGCCACAGACGGGTCAAAGGTCATCTTGATGGGCAGATAGCCATCGTAGGGGAAGCTCTGGGTTCCAATCCCCCATATTTCCAGTTCCTCTATCTTCTGGATGGGCAGATGACTCAAGTGCTTATCGTAGAAATCCCGGTATAATAGGGTCACTTGTGCCCCAGTATCCAAGATGGCTCTGGTGTAGACTCCCTCCACTTGAATGGGCACTATAGGAGATGGGCCTACCAGCTTCTCCGGATATGGCCTGGCAGGGGTCGCCTTCTTCTGGTCCTTTCCCTTCGGACTCTCTCTCGTCCAACTCCATTTGGACTTTAGTCTTTCTTGAGCCTGGTATGCATTGATTTCCCTCCTTTCAATGGGTGTACAGACCCACTGAGAGATATATTTTGTTTTTCTTAGGTGTGCATCCCCTCTGGGGAGTGCTGTGCCTCTTCTGAGGGGTCTTGCCCCCTTTCTCTGGGGTGTATCTCTGTTGAGGAATGTTGTGTTTCCTCTGAGGTGTTTTATCTCCTCTTTTCTTCTGCTTCGCATTCAGCTTGGAGCTCACTGAAGATGATGGGCACCCGGTTGACTCCTTCACCGGGGCCCTCTGGAGTTTCCCGCCGGCTTGCGGTTATCTGTTTTCTTCTTCTTGGGAGTGGAACATGTAGCTGCAATATGGTCAATTCCTCCACAGTTAAAGCAGACTATATCTCCCCATTCTTGTAAAGATGCGGGTGCTGAGGCAATTGGGAATAGTTCCTTCCTTGGTATTTCTCTCCTGGGGCCCTCTGGGTCTTTTGCTATCAGAGAGGTCAACATCTCTAACACCTTGGACATTTGTGATTTTAAAGTGTCTACCTCTGAGTCTCTTTCAGGGGTCATTACTGGGTTGACTAACACCTGTGCGGGGACAACATTTGTCTTAATCATTTGCTGGTCCTGTTGTAGTGCCTCCTCATTTCTGATGATTTTTATCAAATCAGAGTAAGTCAGTGACCTTCCTCCTCCCGAGGTTTTCAGGTGCAGCCAGACTGGATCCGAGCGTAACGCTCCCTTGAAGACTTTCTTCATTCTTGCCGCATCTGTATCTTGGGGCTTCATTCCCTTCTTCAACACAATCTTGCACAGCAACCTGTTCAGTCTCCTAACATACTCTGAAAGTTTCTCCTTCGGCTGTTGGAAAGTATGTTCAAATTGGTAGACCATCTCTGTCACCTTTTCCAATTGACCAAACTCTTCCTGTAGCATGGCTAGACAGTCTTGAGCCGTGCAGTCTGCATTCCCAAACCAAAAACTTTTCACTGCTTCTGCTGCTGCGCCTTTGAGGCTTTCTATCACTCGTTGCCTCTTCTGCGCTTCAGGGACCTCCCATGCCTCTACTGCTTGTAATGCCTGCTCCACCCAGGTATCAAAATCTTCTTCCCCTGCAGGGACAGGGAGCTTCCCTGAGAATGTGTTCAGTCTCCGGTAGCTAGTCTCTACATGCACCGTGCTTGTCTTCTGACATTTGGTTAGCAGATCCCCTATTGCCTTTATCAATTCTGGTGATATAGCAGTGGCAGGTGCGAGTGCCACCGGGGGCGTCACCCCGTCTCCTCTTTCTGGTGAGGTACGGGCCGCAGCCTGCGGTGATCCCGTTGGTGATGGTTCCTTCTTTACAGTTACTGCGTGCGCCAACCTATAGGTTCTGTTATCTGGCGTCCGCACACACTTGCGCTTGCAAGCCTCTGGCATCCCGTCCCCGTACTCCACTAGTGCATACTGATATGAAGTGTCTGGGTCTGACTTTATATCCATCACCCACGGTGTGTGATCTGGGGACACTAACTTCATTAACTCCTCTACCATCTCAGTCGACCATTCCTCCCCAGGGAGGCTGATGACTATCGAGTTGTTTGGCTCTGCCCTAGAGGCTTTGCACCACTCTTCTATTGCTTGTGGGTCCATGCCGGCACTTCTGGCATTCACCTGCTGTATCAGGATCCCAGACGAGAACCCCCACGTGTAGCGTTACCTTCAATTAAGAGGGCCGCAGATTTAGTTTGGGCCCTGAAGACAGCTCCGCCAACCCCCGGCAATTTACTCGACCCCCTTCTGGCACAGTTAGTCTAGGGTAATATGTGTATCTCTTATGCTCTATGGTTAAATTCAGACACCAATGCAGTGATAGAAGAATAACGAATTTACTTTCTACTGGCAATAAAATCAACAGTTGTAACAGATCACATAAATCTATCTGCAGAGCCCTGCAGCAGTAGTCACACTATAACTATTAAGATATGGCGCACACGCGCCACGTGTAACAGTACTTCACTATGCGCCCTATGGCGCAGCAACTAAATAAACTATCTAGATGGCCAGGCCTGACCATATAACTCAGTCTCTAGGGGGTAAAATTCTTTGCATGCAAGTCTTTAAACGGTGGTGCACATTTCAGGAACACATTTGTAATCCAGGGGGGGGGGGTAAAAATGCCAACACAATACACTCCACTAGAGATCCGTTTGACTCAGTTCTGCTATGGATCTCCAGTCGGGAGAAAGAACTGAAATAGGAACTGGTAGGCCACGGCAGTCTGTAGGCCTAACAATGGTATACAGTATTTGTGGATTGAGCATGTGCTCGCTCACCCCTCCGGACGCGATCCCAGTCCGGGAACTTCCACCTGCTGTGTCTCCACACACAGCGTCTGCAGTGGTCTGGTCTCCGGCTCAGCAGCGGTTGAAGAAAACCGAGTCAGATGCCACCCAGGCTCGCGATGGGGTGGAAGGCTCTTTTGGGTAGCAGCGCAAGGCCCCAAACTTCAGGCCTTGCACCACAGCGGATCCGCACAGGAAGATCTCTCCACTGAAGTCTCGTGTCCCAAAGAGGCCGAGCTCCGCCTCACCTCTTTCTTATATAACCCCTCCCATGAGTCTCTGGGGTGGAAACATTGCCGAAAGGGGGTTCTGGGTAAGGTAGTCCTGGGAGTCTTAAAGGGGACCCCGCTACATTTAGTTTACTAAATACATTTTAAAGTCGAAGTAAACCCATAGATTTGACATTTTCAAAAAACAGTTCCATTGTCACATTGGTTGTGCTCTGAACCAAACTGTCAAACTATCAAATAATTGGTGTCGTAACTGATCACAATGTGCAGCATCATGGCATTTGAAGATTTAAAAAAGGCCAAGATGGTGGCTTCCTTGGCTGAAAATGATAGGAGGGTTTACCTCCACTTTAAGTGCAGCAATCCTCGTAGATTTTTTTTATATATATAGTATATGCTTACCACAACTGTTTTGGATATATATATATATATATATATATATCAAAGCAAGGATGTATATATACGGCCTTCAATACACCACTCAGCGCCTAGGACTAAGAAGCTGCAACTATACTGACAGTGGACGTGCTATCATATAATATAAATAGTACAAAGATCAATAAAATCAAGGTATTAGCACAATAAGAGAATTCTCTAATGACAAACACTGAGAACTCCAAAATGAGCAGCTGTTTAAAAATAAAACTAAATTGATATAAAAAGAATAGTATAAAAACATAAAACAGTGATGAACTGTGTCAGTGATATACTAAAACAGCGCTAGTGTGGGTATAAATCAGATGGCCAACACCACCTAGAAAGTAAAAAACAGTTTCAGGCAGATGATTTTAAAGTGCAGAGTGTCTGATAATGTCCATAGATGATCTTGGAAGTAAACAGCATGCACCTTCACCGAAAACTCCAGGTCCACCCAGTGAAAACACACTCCCCCTCAGGGGTTTAAACTCACCAGAGCAAGCTCAAACATAAGCCTTAATAGAGGTGGATAAACCAGAACCTGCATAAACCTCGGCACTCAACATCAGCCTAGGAGATGACAGATCTGTGGGGGCTCCCACGAGTGGTAAAAACAAACAGAAGAGGGCATATAGCGTAACTCCGTTTATTAATAACAGTCCCCACACATCAAAACCCCTATATACATTAAACATACAATAATCAATCAATAAGCATGTATTGCACTTCACCGTCACCGCCAGAGAAGGGAGCAGCTCGATGGCCGTGCATGTAAACAGGAACTCTCCTTACTTCCGGGTCCGGCTGCCGTGGAGCGCATAGATCACTTCCTGTTGCGTCGTGTAGGTCACGACGATCTATGCGCTCCACGGCAGCCAGACCCGGAAGTAAGGAGAGTTCCTGTTTACATGCTCGGCCATCGAGCTGCTCCCTTCTCTGGCGGTGACGGTGAAGTGCAATTTATGCTTATTGATTGACTGATTCTTGTACGTTTAATGTATAAAGGGGTTTTGATGTGTTGGGACTGTTATTAATAAACGGAGTTACGCTATATGCCCTCTTCTGTTTGTTTTTACCACTCGTGGGAGCCCCCACAGATCTGTCATCTCCTAGGCTGATGTTGAGTGCCGAGGTTTATGCAGGTTCTGGTTTATCCACCTCTATTAAGGCTTATGTTTGAGCTTGCTCTGGTGAGTTTAAACCCCTGAGGGGGAGTGTGTTTTCACTGGGTGGACCTGGAGTTTTCGGTGAAGGTGCATGCTGTTTACTTCCAAGATCATCTATGGACATTATCAGACACTCTGCACTTTAAAATCATCTGCCTGAAACTGTTTTTCACTTTCTAGGTGGTGTTGGCCATCTGATTTATACCCACACTAGCGCTGTTTTAGTATATCACTGACACAGTTCATCACTGTTTTATGTTTTTATACTATTCTTTATATATATATATATATATATATATATATATATATATATATATATATATATATACACAGTGGGGGAAATATATACAGTATTTGATTCCCTGCAGAATTTGACAGTTTGCCTACTTACAATAAAAAAAAGAAGGGGCTATAATTTTTTATCATAGGTGTATTTTTTTTAAATTCTTTTATTTGTGTACCCAAAATTACACAGTACAACATAGGCAAGAAAAAAAACTTAAAGGGGTACAAAGATAACCAAAGTTCACTATGGCGTATAGACATTAGGGTCTGCTCAGCTATAATATACATACAAAAGTAAAATAAACATTGAATCAGTTCTTCTTGTAAAAAAAAAAAAAAAAAACATTGAATCAGTTAGCAGCCAACAGGTCTTAGAAATTGAACAAACTCTAAATCAGTTATCAGCAGACATCATAGGTGTATTTTAAATGATAGAGACGGAATATCAACCAAAAATCCAGGAAAAAAACATATCATACAAATGTTATAAATTGAGTTGCAGTTCAGTGAGTAAAATAAGTATTTCATCCCCATCAGTTATCTTCCTCCAAACTCAGTGAGTCGAGTTAATGCCAAAGAGCTCAATTTTGATCTCATCTGATCACAGCACTTTTTCCCAATCCTTCTCTAAATAATTTAGATGTCCCATTGTTCGTTGTTCACATGTGCCTTCTTGAGGAAGAGGATTTGCCATGTTTGGAGAAAGAAAAATGCTGACTATGACCCTAAGAACACCATCTCTACAGTCAAGCACGGAGTTGGAAACATTATGCTTTGGGGCTGTTTCTCTGCTAAAGGTACAGGCCAACTTTGCCACATTGAAGGGCCATTTATTGTAAAATCTTGGATGAGAACCGTCTTCCCTCAGGCAGAACACTGAAGATGGGTCATGGATGGGTCTTCCAGCACGACAATGACACAAAACATACCGCCATGGCAACAAAGGAGTGGCTCAAGAAGAAGCACATTAAGGTCATGGAGTGGCCTAGCCAGTCTCCAGACCTTAATCCTATAGAAAATTTATGGAGAGAGCTGAAACTCCGAGTTGCCAAGCAACAGCCAAGAAACCTTAAGGATTAAGAGAAGATCTGTGAAGAAGTGTGGACCAAAATCCCTCCTGAGATGTGTGCAAACCTGGTCACCAACTACAAGAAACGTCTCATCTCTGTGATTGCCAACAAGGGTTTCTCCACCAAGTACCAAGTCATGTTTTGCTATGGGATCAAATACTTATTTTACTCACTGAACTGCAACTGAATTTATAACATTTGTATATTTTGTTCTGGATTTTTGGTTGATATTCTGTCACTATCATTTAAAATACAATTATTATAAAAATGATAGACCCTTCAAAACCACTAGGAAACTGCTAATCCTTTAGACACGTTTAGAGTACAGTTGTGTTGCTAAATATTGATTTAGCTATTCTTGTATTGATTTTGCTGCTATCGATATAGAGCTGCTTATATAGATATATTTGTTTACCTTTATTACCTGAGGGCAGTTCTACTCTGCTTAGTGAACTGCACTTTAATTGTCATTTATATAAGTTCTTAATTAGGCCTGGTTCACACTGGGGCGACAAACGCTCCGACATTGGGAGCTCATGTCGCATGACGTGTGAAAATCAATGTTTCCCTATGAGAGCCGTCTTAACTGGTCCGACACATGTCGGTCCGACTTTGAAAATGCTCCCTGTACTACTTTGGTCCGACTTTGATCCGACTTCAGCCCATTGACTATCATTGAAGTCGGATCAAAGTCGGACCGCAGTCTTGCATGGTCCGACTTTGGCATGCGACTTGTGCTGTACTGCTCTTGAGGGGGAACTCCAGGCCAAATTTTAAATAAAAAACCGGCATAGGTTCCCCCTCCGGGAGCATACCAGGCCCTTGGGTCTGGTCTGGATTTGCAGGGGCACCCCTACGCCGAAAAAACGGCGTGGGGGGTCCCCCCAAAATCCAAACCAGACCCTTATCCGAGCACGCAACCTGGCAGGCCGCAGGGGAAGAGGGGGGGACGAGAGAGCGGCCCCCCTCCCTCCTGAACCGTACCAGGCCGCATGCCCTCAACATGGGGGGTTTGGTGCTCTGGGGCAGGGGGGCGACCTGCGGCCCCCCCACCCCAGAGCACCCTGCCCCCATGTTGAGGACAGGGCCTCTTCCCGACAACCCTGGCCGTTGGTTGTCGGGGTCTGCGGGCGGGGGCTTATCGGAATCCGGGAGCCCCCTTCAATAAGGGGGCCCCCGGATCCCGGCCCCCCCACCCTATGTGAATGAGTATGGGGTACATCGTACCCCTACCCATTCACCTGGTGGAAAAAAATTGCAATAAAAAAACACTACACAGGTTTTTAAAGTAATTTATTACACAGCTCCGGGGGTCTTCTTCCGACTCCGGCGCTCTTCTTCCGACTTCGGGGGGTCTTTTCCGACTTCGGGGGTCTCCGGTGTCGTCTCCGGTTCTTTCTTCCGCCGGGCCTCCGCTAACTTCTTTTTAGCTCTCTTGCTAACAGAGGCCCGGTCTTCCCGTTGTCTCGTCCGGCTCTCTGTTGTCCTTCTGCCGGCCCCTCCACTAACTTCTTGGTAGCTCTTTCGCTAGTGGAGGGGCGCGGTCTTCCCGTCGTCGCCGTCGGCTTCTTCTTCCCTCTTCTCCTTCTCGATGTTGACACGTCGCTTCCTCCCGCTGTAATACTGGCTCTCCGCTCCGCATTAATATAGGCTTCTCATGACGTCACAGTCACATGTTCCGGGGCACATGGCCCCGGAGCATGTGACTGTGACGTCATGGGAACATGTGACTGTGACGTCATGAGAAGCCTATATTAATGCGGAGCGGAGAGCCAGTATTACAGCGGGAAGAAGCGACGCGTCAACATCGAGGAGGAGAAGAGGGAAGAAGAAGCCGACGGCGACGACGGGAAGACCGCGCCCCTCCACTAGCGAAAGAGCTAAAAAGAAGTTAGTGGAGGGGCCGGCAGAAGGACAACGGAGAGCCGGACGAGACAACGGGAAGACCGGGCCTCCGTTAGCAAAAGAGCTAAAAAGAAGTTAGCGGAGGCCCGGCGGAAGAAAGAACCGGAGAGCGCGGAGACGACACCGGAGACCCCCGAAGTCGGAAAAGACCCCCGGAAGTCGGAAGAAGACCCCCGGAGCTGTGTAATAAATTACTTTAAAAACCTGTGTAGTGTTTTTTTATTGCAGTTTTTCCACCAGGTGAATGGGTAGGGGTACGATGTACCCCATACTCATTCACATAGGGTGGGGGGGTCGGGATCCGGGGGCCCCCTTATTGAAGGGGGCTCCCGGATTCCGATAAGCCCCCCGCCCGCAGACCCCGACAACCAACGGCCAGGGTTGTCGGGAAGAGGCCCTGTCCTCATCAACATGGGGGCAGGGTGCTTTGGGGTGGGGGGGGCCGCAGGTCGCCCCCCTGCCCCAGAGCACCAAACCCCCCATGTTGAGGGCATGTGGCCTGGTACGGTTCAGGAGGGAGGGGGGCCGCTCTCTCGTCCCCCCCTCTTCCCCTGCGGCCTGCCAGGTTGTGTGCTCGGATAAGGGTCTGGTTTGGATCTTGGGGGGACCCCCCTACGCCGTTTTTTCGGCGTAGGGGTGCCCGTTCAAATCCAGACCAGACCCAAGGGCCTGGTATGCTCCTGGAGGGGGAACCCACGACGGTTTTTTATTTAAAATTTGGCCTGGAGTTCCCCCTCAATAGCAGCACAGCACAAGTCGCATGCCAAAGTCGGACCATGCAAGACTGCGGTCCGACTTTGATCCGACTTCAATGATAGTCAATGGGCTGAAGTCGGATCAAAGTCAGACCAAAGTAGTACAGGGAGCATTCTCAAAGTCGGACCGACATGTGTCGGACCAGTTAAGACGGCTCTCATAGGGAAACATTGATTTTCACACGTCATGCGACATGAGCTCCCAATGTCGGAGCGTTTGTCGCCCCAGTGTGAACCAGGCCTCATAGTCAAAAAGTGACTACAACTAAGCAGGTGTGTGTTCCTTTATTGCCTATACCCTGCAATTAGGTAAAAGGTACGATATTCTGGTGTTGCTACATGCATCTGTAGTGATTCAATCAACCAGGTGTGTCAGAGGGGCTAAGGGTGTTCTTGGAGTTGAGGCGCAGAACAGGGAACCCAAAATTACCAAGCAGCTCCTTCGGGGGTAGTGCTACACACAAGGGATGTGCGGTGAGGTCAGTGGCTGGTGAGGCACTGGCTAGTATCAGAGCCAGATACACACAGGTTACATACGCCGCAAACGTTAGAGCGAGAACAATAATTCTAGCACTAGATCTCCTCTGTAACTAAACATGTAACCTGCAAAAAAAAATTAAAGCGTCACCTATGAAGATTTTTAAGTACTGAAGTTTGGCGCCATTCCACAAGTGTGTGCAATTTTAAAGCATGGCATGTTAGTTATCTATTTACTTGGCGTAACATCATCTTTTCATAGTGTACAAAAATTATTATTATTTTTTATTCATGACAGTGTCATGCAATCTCTAAACATCCCCTGTACTATGTCTGCAATCTCTGAACATCTCTGTATCAAGTCTGCAATGTCTGACCAACTCTTGTACTATGTCTGCAGTCTCTGACCATCTCTTGTATCATGTCTGCAGTCTCTGACCATCTCTTGTATCATGTCTGCAGTCTCTGGCCATCTCTTGTATCATGTCTGCAGTCTCTGACCATCTCTTGTATCATGTCTGCAGTCTCTGGCCATCTCTTGTATCATGTCTGCAGTTTCTGGCCATCTCTTGTATCATGTCTGCAGTCTCTAACCATCTCTTGTATCATGTCTGCAGTCTCTGGCCATCTCTTGTATCATGTCTGCAGTCTCTGATCATCTCCTGCACCATGCCTGTAGTCTCTGACCATCACTTGTATCATGTCTGCAGTTTTTGTTTGACTATATCCTGTTGTGTCTGTTGTCTTTGACACTGAATATACACTGAACATAATGTGTAACCCTTTGGTGATGTCGAGGGCCACACTTGAGGCCCATCATATAAAGAAAGCTGATCACTACTGATATAAGCAAACCTTGTAAAATCCACTAAATTGAGCAAAGGTGAATGTGCTGTACATTTTGCACATCATTGTTGCTCATTCTACTTCTAAATGTATTTGCATCATTTGAATTAAGCATTGTAATATTGCTCTGCAGAAATTAGAATCAGGGTTTTGAAATCACATAGATCAACTTACCATTATGATTACAAAACAGATTTATTGCTTACTTTAAAGTGAGCCTGTGCACACAAACTATGCACACTAAAGTACTTTCATATTTTAATTAAATAGCAAAAGCACTTTAACCTGTTCCTGGCATTTGGGTCAGGCGCTGATGTGGACGAGAAGGCCTGGCTCTCGGTCTCCGCTCTAATTCATCCCAAAGGTCAGGACTCTGTGCAGGCCAGTCAAGTTCCTCCGCCCCAAAATCGTCATCCATGTCTTTATGGACCTTGTTTTGTGCACTGGTCCAAATCATTTGGTGGAGGGGGGATTATGGTGTGGGGTTGTTTTTTAGGGGTTGGGCTTGGCCCCTTAGTTCCAGTAAAGAGAACTCATAAGGTGTCAGCATACCAAAACATTTTGGACAATTTTCATGCTCTCAACTTTGTGGGAACAGTTTAGGGATAACCCATCCTGTTCCAACATGACTGCACACCAGTGCACAAACAAGGTCCATAAAGACATGGTTGAGCAAGTTTAGGGTGGAGGAACATGACTGGCTTGCACAGAGTCCTGACCTAAACCCGATAGAACACCTTTGGGATGAATTAGAGCGAAGACTGCGAGTCAGGCCTTCCCATCCACATCAGTGCCTGGCCTCACAAATGCACTCCTGGAAGAATGGTCAAACGTTCCCATAGACACACTCCTAAACCTTGTGGACAGCCTTTCCAGAAGAGTTGAAGCTGTTATAGCTGCAAAGGGGGGGGCAACTCAATATTGAACTCTACCGACTAAGACTGGGATGCCATTGAAGTTTATGTGTGTGTAAAGGCAGGTGTCCCAATACTTTTGACAATATAGTGTATATGCATATAGAAATAGCAGCAAATGTGCAACAATTAGTTATCAATCATATGTTTGACACCTTGGTCTGTGACCCCCATTGTGTGATGCCTGTCAGGTTGTCTCCTGCCCTTTCCACAGCTCCCAGAAAAGACGCCTCCCATGGTGCTCTCCCTTTGCAATCTATTGTTTTTTCCGGAGAAGGACTTTATATTTCTGCATATGCTTTATTGTTGGTGGATATTCTATTAAATATTACCAAATATCTCCTGAAGAAGTAAATTGCTTAATGAAACATGTTGAGTGTTAGGATATCAACTGGCTATTTCTATATGCATATACGTTATCATACAACTACTCATTGTTTTTTTATATACTCTGTAATTTTAATATGATTTTAATTATGCATGTGAATAAAAATTTGATTTTTTAAGAATGCTTTGGCTTGTTGTTGTTGGCTGCAACTCTTTTAAAAGCTTATTGTCAATTTTTGCATTTGAGGGTTAAACAAAGAACACACCCAATTAAAGTTAGCTCTCTTGTGCATGTGAGTATAAATTATGTATCTATAAAAATGTGCATATTTATGTTTCTAGTATAATAAAAATAAAATAAAATAAAACACTCCTCAGTATAAAGTAAAGAAATGAGAACGGAACATTTCCAACTGCTAGAAATCAGATTATGGGAAATTTCTGACATTTTATTTTTTTTTGGTTTCTTTCTTTACAACAGGTTTTTACAATCACCTCTGCACCACATTTGCAAAAAAACTTGTTGTAATATTTGTTAATCATTTGCCAGTGCTGGCTATAGTACATAGATTTTATCATAGCAAATAAATTATGTGAGCGGCAACTCAGATTAAAAGGCATATCTGCAAGATGTCATGGATCTCTAATGCTAGATGTACACTTTAGTACATAGAACCCCAGACAAATTTTATTCTGGTTAGACTGTGGAAAGATTAGAACCTATGTCTGGTTTTTTATTTTGTTGTATTTGTCCCCAGCAGGAATATTTTCTTAATTTCCTGTCCCAAAGACATAACATTATTATTATACAGGATTTATATAGAGCCAACAGTTTATGCAGCGCTTTACAATATAAGGGGGAAAGTACGATTACAATACAGTTCAATGCAGAAGGAATGGAGGTGACTCGGGTACAATTCTTAGATGAAGGCGGGGTATGCTTCCCTCAATAAGTGACCGAACATACTGGGGCAGGGAGTTCCAGAGGATGGGAAAGGCTCTGCAGAAGTCCTGGAGACAAGCATGGGAGGAGGTAACAAGGGAGCTAGAGAGCAGGAAGACTTGGGAGGAGAAGAGAGGATAATTTGGGCGATATGTGCAGATGGGATTGGTGATGTAGCTGGGGACGATGTTGTAGATGGCCTTGTATGTTATTGTTAGTGTAGCGCCCTTCTCCTGATGACCAGGCGCTATGTTTAAATTTAGTGTGTGTCTGAGCTAGTTGTTAGCTCAGACTTTGATGATTAAGGCTAGATCAGCCTCTGTTCCGGCTATGGCTGTGCTTGGAGGGATTTCCCATTGTTTGTCTGAAGGTGGCATTACCACCACAGGTCAGAGTCGGAAAACAGGCAGGCCAGAGCGTATTGGGTATTTTTCCCCGGGAACAGCTCAGTGGGAGTGGTCTCCCCGCTGGGCATGCTGGGGAAGTGTACTTAAGGGGCAGACACCATTTTTCGGGGCTCTTCGCCTTGTGGCCCTCCTGGCTCGAGGTATGTGATAGTCAAATTTCAACCGCGGAGCCATGTTGGCCCGAGGCTGCATCTCTACCAGGTAGGCCCAGTTATCCTGACTGGGGCCTGCACTTTGAAGGTGATCCTGTGCTGTCTGTCCTGCGGGAGGAAGCCACTCAATGGAGGAAACCAGGAGAGGACCTGTCCTGGAGAGGACCAAGTAGAAGGCTGGTGTCTCGGGATAAGGCCTGGTGACCTTATTGGAGGATGAACCGTAGCTTATGTTACCTTACAGTGTGCTGGGTCGGCTTAAAGGCTCTAAAACTGTAAGGCTGAATCTCCGGATACTAAATCCTTTGGCAGAGGATTATTGAACAGCTCATTTTTATCGTTTTAAAGTCTGTGGCAGAGACTGTTGTTCTTCATTTTGGTCGTGCATCATCCCAGCTGCTAGGCTAGTGAGAGGGGCCTATCCGGGTGAGCAATACCCACTTGAAGGAGAGTGGTGAGTGTGACTTTTTTGAAGCTTAGAAGTGACCCCAGTGATCTGCATCGTGTGCCTGAACCTTCCCCCGACCCTCCATCCCTCTACCTGTGCAAGTTTGTGTGAAATTAAGCCTAACAAAAAGGATTTATAACTTGTGTGGACAATGAAGTTTCTACAGACTCTCATCCCCTAGACAACGAATGGTGAGGCAACGTGCAAGGCCCAAATCTAAACCAGCAGCTCCTACGGGGGTAGTGCTACATTAGTATTTATAAATTTATACAGTGGGGTAGGAAAAGCCAGTGAAGAGATTGGCACAGAGGGGTAGCAGTCACGGAGCGGTTAGTAAGGTGTATAAGCCTGGCAGCAGCCTTCATGATAGACTGAAGGGGGGATAGGTAGGCCAGTGACAAGGGAGTTGCAGTAGTCAAGGTGGGAACTAATCAAAGAGTGACTAAGTTTTTTGTGGTGTCGTTAGTCAGGAAGGAGCAAATAGGGTTAAGGTGGCAAGATTTAGCCAGTGCTTGGATGTGGGGCTGAAGGAGAGGTCAGAGTCTAGGATTACACCCAGCACCCCAGCGTGTGTGGAGGGACCAATAGTTGTGCCATTGATCTCAATAGTAAAGGCATGGGAAGGGGATCGGGGAGGCGGAAATATTACAAGCACAGTTTTAGAAAGATTGAGTTTGAAGAAGTGGTGTGACATCCATACTGATATGTCGCTTAGTAAGTTTGTGATATACGTGAGGAGATTGAGGGGGCGAGTTGAGGAGTCGAGAGATAGATCTGGGTGTCATCAGCATAGAGGTGGTTTTGAAAGCCATGGGAAGTAATCTACTAGCCCAGGGAAGAGGTATAGAGAGAAAATAGGAGGGGCCCAAGGACAGAGCCTTGGGGTACCCCAATGGAAAGAGGAAGAGGAGGTAATAGTGTTGTATGTATGACTGAAAGTACGCTGAGATAGGTAGGAGGAGAACCAGAAAAGAGCAGAGTCACGGAGGCCAAGGAAGTGGAGTTTATTGAGAATGAGTGGGTGGTCAACTGTGTCAAAGGCAGCAGAAAGGTCCAAGAGTATGGAGTACTGGTCATTGGTTTTAGCAGTTAGTTGGTCATTGGCAAGTAGGGCAGTTTCAGTGGAATGATATGGGCGGAAGCCAGACTGTAGGGGATCAAGAAGGTTGTTGTCAGTGAGGTAGCGACTCATTCGGTCATGGACAAGGCATTCAAGAAGCTTATAGGCAAATGGGCGCAGGGAGATGGGTCTTAAGTTATTCAAACAGGTGGGGTCTAGTGAGGGTTTTTTAAGTATGGGGGTAACCAGTGCATATTTGAGCAAGGAGTAAAAGGTGCGGGTTAGAGAAATTAGGATAAAGCAGGAAGCTGGTCACAGTAATTGTGAGGGGACAGGGTCCAGGGGACAGGTGGTGAGGTGTGCTGTGGAAAGAAGTTTGGAAATTTCCTCAGTGGTAACAAGGCTGAAGAAGGAAAGTATTGAGTGTGGTGTTGGACCTGGCGTGTTGGTTGGGGGAGGAAGCTGGATGCTGGATATCTCATCACGAATTGTGTTGATATTGTTTTTGAAATGATTGGCAGTCTCCTGGACAGTAAGCAAGTATTTTAGTAAAGGGTAAATAGTATCGCTGTACAGTGGAACCTTGGATTACGAGCATAATCCGTTCCAGGAGTATGCTCGTAATTCAAAGTACTCGCATATCAAAGCAAGTTTCCCCATTGAAGTCAATGAAAACGAAAATAATTTGTTCCGCATTGACTTCAGTGGCATGCAATACCGCATGCGGCCAGAGTCGGGGGGCGCCTGGGAGCCTCGTAAACACTTGGAAAGCGCAGAGGACACCTCGGCTGAACTCGGAAAACCTCGGAAAGGCTCGGGAATGGAGTATTTCCGCGTTTTTCCGAGCATTGCCGATCGGCTCTGCTCGGCTCCGCCCCCCCCCCACCTCATGCCAAATGCGGTATTGCATACTGCTTTGGCTTGAATCCTGCTCATTTTGTGAGATAACACTCGCAAACTGAGTCAGGTTTTTCTTAAATGCAGTGCTCGTATTGGGAAACGCTCGTTAACCGCGTTACTCGCAATCCGAGGTTCCACTGTATTTTGGTAGCACAGAAGTAGGGATGAGCTCGGTGTTCGAGTCGAACATACGTTCGACTCGAACATCGGCTGTTCGATCGTTCGACGAAGATCGAACGATTTGGGCCGTTCGCGCCTAATTCGAGTGACGCGAACGGCCCACAATGCACTACGCCATCGCAGTGTCATCCAGGCGCTGTGATTGGCCAAGCATGCACTGTGACCCCGCATGCTTGGCCAATCACAGCGCCGGCAGCGAGGAGAGCAATGATTGGCCACAGGCAGGATGCCTGTGGCCAATTATTGCTGAGGGTGTTTAGTAAACGCCCCACACTATAAAAGGCCGCCAGCACGGCGGCCTAGTGTAGTGTGTTCCGGAGCAGGGAAAGAGAAGCATAGGCAGGGACAGTGACATTTTTTTTTCTTGCTTAACCTGGATTCCTTTAGTTTAGGGAAAGAGAAGGATAGGTAGGGAGAGTGTCAGTGTGTTTTACTGTGCTAATCCTTGTTTCTAGGGACAGGGAAGGACAGTGAGGGAAATTCTCCTTGTGCTATACTGTGCTAAAGCATTGATCATCAACCATCTTTAAAAAAACATTTTTTCTAGGGACAGAAAACTATAGGTAGGGAGAGTGTCAGTGTGTTTTACTGTGCTAATCCTTGTTTCTAGGGACAGGGAAGGACAGTGAGGGAAATTCTCCTTGTGCTATAGTGTGCTAAAGCATTGATCATCAACCATCTTTAAAAAAACATTTTTTCTAGGGACAGAAAACTATAGGTAGGGAGAGTGTCAGTTTCTTTCACTGTGCTAATCCTTGTTTCTAGGGACAGGGAAGGACAGTGAGGGAAATTCTCCTTGTGCTATACTGTGCTAAAGCATTGATCATCAACCATCTTTAAAAAACATTTTTTCTAGGGACAGAAAACTATAGGTAGGGAGAGTGTCAGTGTGTTTTACTGTGCTAATCCTTGTTTCTAGGGACAGGGAAGGACAGTGAGGTAAATTCTCCTTGTGCTATACTGTGCTAAAGCATTGATCATCAACCATCTTTAAAAAAACATTTTTTCTAGGGACAGAAAACTATAGGTAGGGAGAGTGTCAGTTTCTTTCACTGTGCTAATCCTTGTTTCTAGGGACAGGGAAGGACAGTGAGGGAAATTCTCCTTGTGCTATACTGTGCTAAAGCATTGATCATCAACCATCTTTAAAAAAACATTTTTTCTAGGGACAGAAAACTATAGGTAGGGAGAGTGTCAGTGTGTTTTACTGTGCTAATCCTTGTTTCTAGGGACAGGGAAGGACAGTGAGGGAAATTCTCCTTGTGCTATAGTGTGCTAAAGCATTGATCATCAACCATCTTTAAAAAAACATTTTTTCTAGGGACAGAAAACTATAGGTAGGGAGAGTGTCAGTTTCTTTCACTGTGCTAATCCTTGTTTCTAGGGACAGGGAAGGACAGTGAGGGAAATTCTCCTTGTGCTATAGTGTGCTAAAGCATTGATCATCAACCATCTTTAAAAAAACATTTTTTCTAGGGACAGAAAACTATAGGTAGGGAGAGTGTCAGTGTGTTTTACTGTGCTAATCCTTGTTTCTAGGGACAGGGAAGGACAGTGAGGGAAATTCTCCTTGTGCTATAGTGTGCTAAAGCATTGATCATCAACCATCTTTAAAAAAACATTTTTTTCTAGGGACAGAAAACTATAGGTAGGGAGAGTGTCAGTGTGTTTTACTGTGCTAATCCTTGTTTCTAGGGACAGGGAAGGACAGTGAGGGAAATTCTCCTTGTCATATAGTGTGCTAAAGCATTGATCATCAACCATCTTTAAAAAAAACATTTTCTAGGGACAGAAAACTATAGGTAGGGAGAGTGTCAGTTTCTTTCACTGTGCTAATCCTTGTTTCTAGGGACAGGGAAGGACAGTGAGGGAAATTCTCCTTGTGCTATACTGTGCTAAAGCATTGATCATCAACCATCTTTAAAAAAACATTTTTTCTAGGGACAGAAAACTATAGGTAGGGAGAGTGTCAGTGTGTTTCACTGTGCTAATCCTTGTTTCTAGGGACAGGGAAGGACAGTGAGGGAAATTCTCCTTGTGCTATACTGTTTTAAAGCATTGATCATCAACCATCTTTAAAAAAACATTTTTTCTAGGGACAGAAAACTATAGGTAGGGAGAGTGTCAGTGTGTTTTACTGTGCTAATCCTTGTTTCTAGGGACAGGGAAGGACAGTGAGGGAAATTCTCCTTGTGCTATAGTGTGCTAAAGCATTGATCATCAACCATCTTTAAAAAAACATTTTTTCTAGGGACAGAAAACTATAGGTAGGGAGAGTGTCAGTTTCTTTCACTGTGCTAATCCTTGTTTCTAGGGACAGGGAAGGACAGTGAGGGAAATTCTCCTTGTGCTATACTGTGCTAAAGCATTGATCATCAACCATCTTTAAAAAAACATTTTTTCTAGGGACAGAAAATTATAGGTAGGGAGAGTGTCAGTTTCTTTCACTGTGCTAATCCTTGTTTCTAGGGACAGGGAAGGACAGTGAGGGAAATTCTCCTTGTGCTATACTGTGCTAAAGCATTGATCATCAACCATCTTTAAAAAAACATTTTTTCTAGGGACAGAAAACTATAGGTAGGGAGAGTGTCAGTTTCTTTCACTGTGCTAATCCTTGTTTGTAGGGACAGGGAAGGACAGTGAGGGAAATTCTCCTTGTGCTATACTGTGCTAAAGCATTGATCATCAACCATCTTTGAAATCCTTGTTTTTTGGACAGTCAGGGAAATTGTCGTTGTGCTATTCTGTGCAAAAGCAATCATCCTCAACCATATTTAGAAATCCTTAAGTAAAGGGACAGAGAAGGACACCTGAAGGTAGCCCTTATTGCTTTTTTCCCATCTCCCTGCAGGCCATCTATTAGAATGTCTGGAAGGCAAACAAGGAGAGGCAGACAGTCAGGAGGCAATAAAAGAGGGCAAGCAGGCTCTGTGTCTGGGGGCAACAGTGCTGGTCGTGGACGCGGTGCATTGTCATCAGCACATGGCCATGGGACACGCTTGTCCTTCTTTTCGGCAGCTGGACATGTTGAGCCACATCATGCCGAAGACTTGGTAGAGTGGATGACCAAGCCCTCCTCCTCCTCCTCATCCTCTCTCACCCAGGCTCAGGGTACTGGCAAAGCAGCTGCCAAAGCGTCCTCTTCCCTGGTATCAATGTCAGACTCATCATCAGTCACTCCTTCCCTAGACCCACCATGTCCTCCTCCTGAGGAGTCCCCCGAACTGTTTGAGCACAGTGTTGGGTACATGCTCCAGGAGGATGCCCAGCGTTTCGAAGGGTCTGATGATGAAACCCAGCTACAGGAAGGCAGTAGCGTGAGAGCAGACAGAGGGGATGCTCAAGAAGGACACCAATCTGGCAGTCATGTTCCGGCAGCTGCAGCATACTGCCAGATTGGCTCCAGTGATGAGGAGGGAGGGGATGATGAGGTCACTGACTCCACGTGGGTGCCTAATAGGAGAGAGGAGGAGGAGGAGGATGAGGAGGAGGCACATCTCCAACGAGGCAGGATGCCCTTTGGTGGCCAGCGTAAGGGCAGTACACCGACGGAATCACACCGCAGAGCTCCGCCTGTGCAGGGCGCTGCCTCTGCCCGTCATTCAAAAAGTTATTTGGTGTGGGCCTTTTTTGAGGCTAGTGCATCAGATCGCACAGCTGCTGTTTGCAACATATGTCTCAAGCGTATATCGCGTGGCCAAAACATCAGCCGCTTGGGTACCACATGCCTGACCAGACATATGCTGACCTGCCATGCAGCTCGTTGGCAAGCCTACCTCAAAGACCCACACCAAAGAACAAAGCGGACCTCTCCTTGCACCGCATCAGCTGGGATCTCCAACCCCACTATAACTTCAGTCCTCTCTGAAACATGCACTGAGAGGAATGAAGGTGTAGAATTAGGTGTGTCACAGCCAAGTACTTGCGGCCACTCTGCTAGCAGTACACCGACGTCCGATTCTAGCAGGCAAATTTCCCTGCCCCAGCTGCTGGACCGTCGAAAGAAGTTCACTCCCAGCCATCCACATGCCCAGCGGTTGAATGCTAGCTTGGCTAAATTGCTAGCGCTTCAACTGCTGCCTTTTCAGTTGGTAGACTCGGCCCCCTTCCGTGAGTTTGTGCAATGTGCGGTTCCTCAGTGGCAGGTTTCCAAACGCCACTTTTTCTCACGGAAGGCTATTCCGGCTCTCTACCGGCATGTGGAAGGCAATGTCTTGGCCTCGCTGGACAGGGCGGTCAGCGGTAAGGTGCATATTACCGCTGACTCATGGTCCAGCAGGCATGGACAGGGACGTTACCTTTCTTTCACGGCCCATTGGGTCACTCTTTTGGCAGCTGGGAAGGATGCAGGACAAGGTGCAGTAGTGTTGGAGGTTGTTCCACCGCCACGCCTCCAAAATGCTACTACTGGTTGTGACACACCTCTCTCCTCCACCCCCTCCTCTTCTTCTTCCTCCATGGCCTCTTCCTGTGCTTTGTCCTCTGAACCAGCGGTGCTCCGTAGCCGTTCAAGGGGCTATGCAAGTACGCAGGCAAAAAGATGCCATGCCGTGCTTGCGCTGGTGTGTTTGGGGGACAGAAGCCACACTGGGGCAGAGGTCCTGTCTGCTCTGCAGGGCCAGGCCGAGAGGTGGTTGACGCCACGCCAGCTTAAGCCAGGAATGGTGGTTTGCGACAATGGCACCAACCTCCTCTCCGCCCTCCGACAGGGACAACTGACCCATGTGCCCTGTGTGGCTCACGTCCTTAACCTGGTGGTGCAGCGGTTCTTGGGCAGGTACCCGGGCTTACAGGATGTCCTGAGGCAGGCCAGGAAAGTCTGTGTGCATTTCCACAGATCTTATAATGCCAGTGCTCGCCTGGCTGAGCTGCAAAAGGAGTTGAACCTGCCCAAGAACCGCCTTATATGTGACATGCCCACCAGGTGGAACTCAACGTTGGCCATGCTGCAGCGGCTGCACACGCAGCAGAGGGCCATCAATGAGTACCTGTGCGACTACGGCACCAGGACAGGGTCAGGGGAGCTTGGTTTTTTTTCTCCACGCCAGTGGGGCATGATCAGGGATGCATGCACTGTCCTGGCACCATTTGAGGAGGCCACGAGGATGGTGAGCAGTGACAGTGCATGCATCAGTGACACTGTACCTCTTGTCCACCTGTTGGAGCACACGCTGCGTGGAATAATGGACAGGGCACTTGAGGCAGAACAGAGGCAGGAAGAGGAGGACTTCCTTGCCTCTCAAGGCCCCCTTTACCCAGACAGTGTTCCTTCTGTCCCACCCATCGCACAGGAAGAGGAGGAGGAGGAGGAGGAGGATTGTGTCAGCATGGAGGTGGAGGCTGGCACTCAGCATCATCAGCAGCAGTCTTTTAGGGATGATTTACAGTCCCAAGAAACCAGTGGACTTGTACGTGGCTGGGAGGAGGTGGCTGCGGATCATGTCGTCCTTAGTGACCCAGAGGACTCCGGACCGAATGCCTCAGCAAACCTACGCTGCATGGCCTCCCTGATCCTGCAAAGTCTGCGGAAGGATCCTCGTATTCTTCGGATCAAGGAGAGGGACCATTAATGGCTGGCCACTCTCCTTGATCCACGGTACAAGGGTAAGGTTGCGGACCTTATGTTACCGTCGCAGAGGGAGCAGAGGATGAGACAACTCCGGGAGGCCTTGCAGAAAGGTCTGTGCAACGCGTTCCCAGAGACTGGGAGGTTACAAACTCCTGGTCCTGGACAACGAGTTGCTGAGGCTTCGGCCAGTCAAAGAAGGAGCGGTGGGGAAGGTGGCCGTCTGACCGATGAGTTCAGACAATTCTTTAGTCCGCAGCCCCAAAGTATGATCGGTTCCAGCAACCATCGCCAGCGTCTGATAAACATGGTGCAGGAATATCTAGGGGCAAGGTCAGACTTGGACACCTTCCCCACCGAAAATCCTCTGGCTTACTGGGTCTTGAGGATGGATCACTGGCCAGAGCTTGCACAGTATGCAATTGAGCTACTGGCCTGTCCTGCATCCAGCGTTCTTTCGGAACGCACATTCAGTGCTGCTGGAGGATTTGTCACGGATCACAGGGTGCGCCTGTCCACCGACTCGGTTGATCGACTGACTTTCATCAAGATGAACCAGTCTTGGATCACCACCAGCTACCACACACCTGATGCTGATATAACAGACTAATTGATTTTAACATGTCACATCCCTTCAAGACTGATGCTGATGCTGAGTGCCTGTGCTGTTATGTTGACTGGCTATCCTCCTCCTCCGAGTCCTCAATGATACGATTGATGATGATAGCTTGGAAGATCATTTTTGTTTATGGGTGCCGCCACCAGTGGCTAAGGCCCAATTTTTCAGCCCCTGTTTAACAGGGGCGTGTAATTACAATTTTTGAAGCAATACTTTGCAACAGGGCTCATTGCTGTGCTCCAAGTACAGTATCTGTGAGGGGTTGGAGTGTTGTGCCACCAGTGCCTAAGGCCCAATTTTTCAGCCCCTGTTTAACAGGGGGTGTCATTACAATTTTTGAAGCAATACTTTGCAACAGGGCTCATTGCTGTGCTCCAAGTACAGTATCTGTGAGGGGTTGGAGTGTTGTGCCACCAGTGCCTAAGGCCCAATTTTTCAGCCCCTGTTTAACAGGGGCGTGTCATTACAATTTTTGAAGCAATACTTTGCAACAGGGCTCATTGCTGTGCTCCAAGTACAGTATCTGTGAGGGGTTGTAGTGTTGTGCCACCAGTGCCTAAGGCCCAATTTTTCAGCCCCTGTTCAACAGGGGCATGTAATTACAATTCTTGATCTAATAATTCACAGCAGGGCCCATTGCTGCACCCACCAAGAGTAACTCTGAGGGCTTACAGTGTTGTGGCAACGCCACCACCACCACCACCACGAAAGGCCCAATTTTTCAGCCCCTGTTCAAAAGGGGCATGTAATTACAATTCTTGATCTAATAATTCACAGCAGGGCCCATTCCTGCACCCACCAAGAGTAACTCTGAGGGCTTACAGTGTTGTGGCAACACCACCACCACCACGAAAGGCCCAATTTTTCAGCCCCTGTTCAACAGGGGCATGCAATTACAATTCTTGATCTAATAATTCACAGCAGGGCCCATTGCTGCACCCACCAAGAGTAACTGTCAGGGCTTACAGTGTTGTGGCACCAGCACCACCATCAAAGGCCCAATTTTTACTACCACTGTTCAACAATTATATGTAATTACAATTCCTGATATAATAGTTGACAGCAGGGCGTTCCAGCACCAACCAAGAGTAACTGTGAGTGCTTACAGTGTTGTGCCAACACCAACAACTAAGGGGCCTATTTCTGCAGAGTATATACGGCAGGTCCCTACTTTCAAACATCCAACTTACAAACGACTCCTACTTGCAAACGCAAGAAGACAACAGGAAGTGAGAGGAAATCTACCCCTAGGAAGGAAAATTCTCTCCTGTAAGAATTAATATGGGAGAAAGGTGTCTCCTCTGTACTGATGCTTTATCAGCAATCCTTGTTTCAAGAAAAACACCACATTTCAAAAACAGTTGTCATTGGGACGGAAAGTGAGGTGAAATGTTCTGAACAGGGGCACAGACAGCAAAACAAATGTTACAGGGGTGATAACCCTTACCTATGTTTTCCAAAAAGTTTAAAAATAGATTTTTGGGCTGGAGCTACACTTAAACAATGTACCTGTTCAAAATTACAAACACATTCTACATAAGAACAAACCTACAGTCCCTGTCTTGTATGCACCGCCTGTATACGGCTGTTCAGAGTATATAGGGCCTTTTTTATTTTGTGTGCGGTCTTCCCCTTAATAACCATACAAGATCCAAAGGGGCTGGTAATGGGCTGGGGTAGGGGGGGGGGGGGGTCATGGGGTAGCTATGCCATTTTTCTTAAAGATTTTCATCCATATTACCGGGACCAGACATTACATTAAAGCCGCAAGCAGTTTTAAATGGTTTTTTTTTCCTTTAGAAGTGTCATTTTGTGCAGGGACAGTTCTAAACACGGGAAACACGTGGCACTTCACAGGCATACTTTAGACACCCCCCAGGTACGATATTTAAAAGGAATATTTGACTTTTTTTTTTTTCACTTTATGCATCATTAAAATGACTGCTCCCGAAAAACGACCGTTTTTAAAACTTCTTTTTGCATTGATACATGTCCCCTGGTGCAGAACCCGGGTTCCCAAACCCTTTTTAGGACAATAACATGCATAATAGTCGTTATAATTAGCACTTTAGAATTCGAACGTTCGCATCCATTGTATTTAATAGGGTTCTAATGTTCGTACGAACTTTCGGTCCGTTCGCGGGTTCTGGTGCGAACCGAACCCGGGGGTGTTCGGCTCATCACTACACAGAAGCAACAGACTCCAATTTGTTGCAAAATTTATGTAGAGCAGAATTTTAATACCTTCGACTGTGAGGGATTACCCAGTGTAAATTGTTGACTTGGAGAATACTCTGGTGTCTATAATCAAAAGGCTGATTAAGACTCAACAACCTTATCTAATAAAAGGGAACAAGAAATGAGACAAACAGGATTGTCCATTGTTGGATTTCCTTTCGGCGTATTTCTTTTTTTATGATCCAGCTTTTATAAAGAAACATCTGAGTGACCTCAGGCTCCTGTTATTTTCATCATGGCCTTGGCAGCATTTAAGTCAGAAAAAAAAAAAAAAACTACGGGACACAAGCCATTTAATAATTTTGCAACTGGGTGTAAAAGGTTAGTCCAAGCTAGAAGGAGTTAACAGTCAGTTCCAAACGTCTTCCTTCATTCTGCAGCTGTGAGTAAATATTCGAAAAATTTGGATCAGCTTCCAGATTAAGTAAAAAAAAAAAATTAAGGGAAAATATTCAAAATAGCAAGTGTGTTTCAAAAGCTTCAGACAAAGGTCTATGTTTCGCTGACAGTGGGAAACTACGTTGGGGTTAGATTATTGGGCAGATTATGTAATGAATGCATAATTCTTGTATTCTAATAATCTCGTTTATTAAAAGATGTTATAAATCTTTTTTTTGCATTAAAATAAAAAAGATGTTATACTTACCTACTCTGTGCAATGGTATTGCACAGAGCTTTGGCTTACCTTCTCTTGTGGAGTCCTCTGCCAGCAGTCTCAGCTCCTCCTTTTCTCCGAACGCCCCCTCAGCAATATGATGTCCACCCAGAGCGGGGAATGTCCCACCCAGCTGTCATTTTACTATAGGCTGGATGGGAAGGTGTTAAAATAAAGCCCTCCAGCGGCACATTGTCAACGTTGGCTGGGCTTCCAATCTTCACCCGAACTTTACTATCGCACAGTAGTGTATTTAGGTTTTGTGCTGCCCTAGGCCTGACTAAACTCGTGCAGCCCCTAATTTAGTAAATTTACTAAATTTTCTGTTTAAGACCCGCCCTGAAATTTTCGAGTGGGGACACTAGTAGCCTGGGGGGGGGGGGGGGGGGCATTGGATTCCCTTAATTTTCAAAGATTTCCTCTCACTTCCTGTTTGGCTATGGGGCAGGAAGTGAAGTGAAATCTCTGCAATGGGACAGGGATGGTAAAAAAACAAACTGACAGGGGCTATAACCCTCCCTTAGGCCCCTTTCACACTGGGGCGTTTTTCATGCGGTTTAGCGCTAATATTAGCGCTATTATACTGCATGAAAAATTCGTGCCTGTAGCCTTCAATGTGAAAGCCCGAAGGCTTTCACACTGAAGCGGTGCGCTAGCAGGACCGCTCCAAAAATCCTGCTAGCCGCTTCTTTACAGCGGTAAAGGAGCGGTGTGTTCACCGCTCCTTTACCGCAGCTGCCCATTGAAATCAATGGAACACCGCGGTAATACCGCCCGCAAACCGCGGCAATAGCCGCGGTTTGCGGGCGGTATTAACCCTTTTTCGCCCGCTAGCGGGGGTTAAATTCACCCCCCTAGCGGCCGCATACCGCGGTAAGAACGACGGTATAGCAGCGCTGAAAATCGCGCTGCTATACCGCCACCGCACCTGCCCGCCCCAGTGTGAAAGGGGCCTAACTCTATCCAAAATTAAGAAAAAAAAATGTTGCCTATAGTTCTACTTTAAGCACAAATTTCTGATATTTTTATGGAGAGGACTAAAAAGATATAATCATGCCAATGGTGCAGAAGAAAACATATAGCACAGTGAGGAAGGTTTGTTGTCCAGGATGATAGGACAGTCAAAATTAGGAGCAGTGCCCCCCCCCCCCCCCCCCCGCCAGTTGCGGAATGCCGGCCGCTTGCATACCGAAAGCAGTGTGGCCGCTTTACGGGGCGCTAGACTAATTTGCCTCTCAGCCCAGTCTGCCCCATAAGACTGGCGCTACACTAACAGTGTAGCGCAAGCCGGCGGGGACTCTTTCCGTGCTGCCCCCCTGCAAAGTGCTGCCCTAGGGCTGGGCCTTGTTGGCCTAGGCCAGCATACAGCATTGCTGCCGCACACACATATACATTGGCAGAATGGCTCGTACAGGCAAATGGGCGTACCTGTACATCCCTTTGAATTTGCCGCCGTGCGGACACGCGCAAACTCGATGTTGGCCGGCGGCTTGTGATCGTGAGATGGAGAAGCAGAACGGGGAGATGCCTATGTAAACAAGGCATTTCCCTGTTCTGCCTAGTGACAGGACAGGGATCTGCTGCTCCCAGTGATCGGGAGCAGTGATCACTGTCATGTCAGTGGTAGCCCACCTCCCCCACGGTTAGAATCACTCCCTAGGACACACTTAACCCCTTGATCGCCCCGTAGTGTTTAACCCCTTCCCTGCCAGTGTCATTTATACAGTAACCAGTGGCTATTTATAGCACCGATCGCTGTAAAAATTACAATGGTCCCAAAATAGTGTCAAAAGTGTCCGACGTGTCCGCCATAATGTCGCAGTCCCAATAAAAATCGCAGATCGCCGCCATTACTAGTAAAACTAGTAAAAAATAAATTATTAATAAAAATGCCATAAATCTATGCCCTATTTTGTTGATGCTATAACTTTTGTGCAAACCAATCAATATACGCTTATTGCGATTTTTTTAACCAAATGTATAAGAATACGTGTCTGCCAAAACTGAGGGGAAAAAAAGTAAAAAATATTTTATTTTTTTTTCGAAATTGTCGCTCTATTTTTGTTTATAGCGCAAAAAATAAAACCCGCAGAGGTGATGAAATACCACCAAAAGAAAGCTCCATTTGTGGGAAAAAAGGATGTCCATTTTGTTTGGATACAATGTCGCACAACTGCGCAATTGTCAGCTAAAGCGACGCAGTGCCGAATCGCAAAAAATGCTCTGGTCAGGCTAACTCATTGGTTACATTTATTTGCTAATTTCCTCTAGCTTCCTCTAGAATTGATACTTTGTGTCTCTTGTTACAAACGTTTGTATTTCCTTTGCGCCTCAGCACAATGTAGTGGCTATAAAGCAGTATTTACTACTGCTCACAAAGAACATTCGTTTAGAAGAGAAAGTAGTAAAAATAAACATTATTTTTTCCCGATTCACACAGCACACATGTAGAAGAATGTATATGCACATTTTTCTTCTATAAATAGACCCCTTAAAGCGGAGCTCCGCCGGGAGAAAAAAATATTAAAAGCCAGCAGCTACAGCTACAGCAGCTGCTGGCTTTTAATATTTGGACACTTACCTGTCCTGGAGTCCAGCGACGTCCGCAGCAGAGGACAAGCGACCGCTCGTCGCTCTGCTGCTCCCTCCGCCATCCTTGCTGAGGGAACCAGGAAGTGAAGCCCTGCGGCTTCATGCCCGGTTCCCTATGGCGCATGCGCGAGTCGCGCTGCGCCGTTCTGATTGGTGCTCCTGTGTTCTGGGAGCCGAGTGTCTCCCAGAACACCAAGGGAAGTCTGGGGGAAGTGACGTCACTCCCGCAGATTCCCGGAGAGAGGACTCCCGGATGTGGGTGAAAATACCTGTCTTAGACAGGTATCTTCACCCCCCTCCCCCCTGAAAGGTGTCAATTGTGACACCGGAGGGGGGGAGGGTTCCAAATACCAAAAGTGAAAAATGTCGGAATTTCCGCCAAGAAAAATTTGAGAGATGGTTCTCAAATTTTCCGACAAGAAAAGTTCTTGGAGGAAATTCTGATCGTCTGTATGCAATTCCGACGCACCAAAAACCACGCATGCTCGGAATCAAGTCGACGCATGCTCGGAAGTATTGAACTTCATTTTTCTCGGCTCGTCGTAGTGTTGTACGTCACCGCGTTCTTGACGGTCGGACTTTGGTGTGACCGTATGTATGCAAGACAAGTTTGAGCCAAGATTCTGTCGGAAAAAAATCCACGGTTTTCTTGTCGGATTTTCCGATCGTCTGTACACGGCATAATAGTGAGCTTCTTATGTGATAGGGTATAATTTCTGGATGTCTTCGCCCCCCATCCTGACAGATTTATGCTCAAGCCCCCCACAGGAGGGATGCAGATGTTGATAGTGGCCATACAGCATAGAGAAACTTGTAAAATACAAATACAAAATTATGCAAAATCTTTGCCAAAACTTTGCTAAAAGTTTTCAGATGAATACATGCATGCACACATGTTTTTATGTGCGTCCGTTTTGTTATCTCTGATTGCAAAAATGCAATACAATTTCTGCAAAATACAGGAACTATTGGGCTGAGGTTAATGAGCTGAGGTGTACTTCCCTTGTGAGAAAAATACCAAACCATAATGCGGGTTCTAAAGGCTATGAGAACAACTACATATAAAGGGGAACACTAGCCTTTTCAACGAGGGTTAATGTATATACAGTACAAGCATAGGCGTGCGCAAGAGGTGTGCCAGGTGTGCCTGGGCACACCCTAATCCTGGGGTTGGCAACCTGTCAATGGTGGGCAGGTGACAGGTAAACCTTAATCCTTCCTTGCTGACCCTCAGAACCTGGACAGGAGAGGTGGCGAGGGTGGAATTTAGTGGAACCGATCTGTATTTTCCTCCTGCAGCAGCTGAAAGTAGGCTTCTCATCCTCTCCCTTTTGTCAACATTCAGCTGCCATAGGAGGAAAATATAGGGGATTGGTACTAATTTATGCCACCCCTCATTTCCCTGTTTCTCTTCCTTCTGTTGCCCGGGTCCCCCATGTGCTCCCTTGCTCCCCCTTTCTCCCATTGTTTCAAGATGGAGATCTGGGAAGAGGTCAGTAAATATTTCAAACACATATGTGTTGGAGCTTTGAGGTGCACACCCTAATGCAATAGGCTGTGCACACCTATGAGTAAAAGGGTGGGGTGATGGGGTGGTGGTCATGTCCTCCATGTTCCCCTCCTTCTTGGGGCGCCAAGCAAGGGTCATACAGGAATACCTACCACGGAGTGGGTCCTTCTGGGCTACGCTAGGCACTTTAGTTAGAGTCTCTGCCTCACACCTGGGGTACCTTTGCTTGCACAGATGACTGAACTTTAAAGGGTAAGTTCACCTTTACAAAAAACTCTGTAAGGTGAACTTACACAGGTCCCCCTCCTCACCCCCCCCCCCAGTCCCGCTGACCTGTACCGACTAGGGTTGCCACCTCATCCCTTTAAACCTGAACACATATTAATTACACAGGTTATGTGGCTGATTAAGGTGGTAATTAAACTCACTTGGTGCCTTATCTGCTTTTAATTAGCCTCAGAACCTGTGTAATTCATATGTGTTCGGGTTTAAAGGGATGAGGTGGCAACTCTAGTACCGACGCAATCGCTTAGGAATCCTCTGAGGTGAATGTCCAACATCCCTCATCAGGAGGGTCGTCTTGGAGCATTCTAATTGGTCAGCACCATCACATGGGTGGCACCGACCAATCAGCAGCCACATAGCCCATCCTGTCAGCTATGGAGCAGACATAAGACAGGAGAGAGGATTTCTAAGCCCTGGGCTCCTGGCGCAGATATATCGGGGCTGAAGCCCCATACACACGGTAGGACTTTTTGACAACAAACTTCAAAATGAGTAAGTTTACCAAAAAATCCGACCGTGTGTACGCTCCATTGGACAAACTTTTTCGGTTTTCATCGGACAGAAGTTCGCTCTGCAAACGGACAAATTTTTCGGCAACAAAAGTCCTATGGTGCAAAGTCCTATCATGTGTACAGAAATCCATCGGACTGCCCAGAACTAATGTTAAAATCAACCAACAATAGCAGAAGTTGACCAAAGGGTGGCGGTAAAGAGCAGAAGAGAGCAGAAAAACCACGTGATGTTGGGAAAGTTTTGGGAAAGTTTGCAGAAAAGTCCTGCCGTGTGTATGCCATGGGCGTGCCCGGTCAACTCCCTTCGGACAAAAATCCACGGAAAAGTTTGTTTGAAGTCCGACCGTGTGTACGAGGCTTTAGAACCAGCGATTGCAGCGGTACAGGTCAGCGGGACCGGGGGAGGGGGGCCTGTATAAGTTCACCTTACAGATTTTTCTGTAAAGGTGAACTTACACTTTAATAAAGTCTTCCAATGTAATATACATCCCCACAGTTGCTGATGCATTTAGGAGGAACACACAGTGCCCTTGCCCTTTCCACCTGTCTATCTCCGCTACCTCACTCCCAATAACGGTATGGAAAACCCGGCATGCACCTAGTGCTGACTCAATGCATGCTCTTTACTTAATTAAAGCGGAGCTCCACCCTAAAGTGGAACTTCCACTCATTGGATTCCTCCCCCCCTCCGGTGCCACAATCGGCACCTTTCAGGGGGGAGGGGGGTGCAGATACCTGTCTACGACAGGTATTTGCACCCACTTCAGGGCATAGACTGCGGGAAACTGCGGGCATTACGTCACTTCCCCCCCCCCCCCCGTTGTGTTCTGGGAAACACACGGCTCCCAGAACACAGCGGGGAACAGTGAGGACGGCGCAGTGCGACTCTCGCATGCGCAGTAGGGAACCAGGCAGTGAAGCCGCAACGCTTCACTTGCTGATTCCCTCACCGATGATGGTGGTGGGGGCAGCCGAGAGACGAGCGATTGCTCGTCTTCTACTGCTGACATCGCTGGACTCCAGGACAGGTAAGTGTACATTTATTAAAAGTCAGCAGCTGCAGTATTTGTAGCTGCTGGCTATTAATATTTTTTTTACGGCGGAGCTCCGCTTTAACTCTTCCGTACCTGTGTACAGGCTGGGGACCTCTGCGGTGCTGATCTGCTTCCATTGCTATGGGAGACAGACCTATTCATGAAGAGAGTGACTGTGGGCAGGTGCAGTCTACTTTCTTCATGACAGGTGGCGTTCTCCTGCAGTGGGACTGTTATTGGAGGAGGAAGTCAAGAGGAACAAGGTATCTCTATGGTTTCCTTGGGTCACAGGGGAAGCTATCCTACTGGATGCTTCTGCCCCATATGACTCTAGCAGCCATTTTGGGTCAGGCAGAGCCTATTTAGGGCCCATGCTCCCAGGTTTGGAGTACTTTATGCGAGTGTGTAGCGCAGGGAGAGATACCCCACCTGTCAGTGACAGTACTAGCAGTAGGGAAAAGTTCCTGACGAGAAGGGGAAAGCATAGGGTCAGTGATTCCTCTGTGGACATCCTTCTGATTGGGCACATGATGGCCTGGCCGCAATCTGCTCTCTTTACAGATGCTGTCAGTCCGGCAGAGCATCGCCTCATCCTCATTTCTGCAAACCATGAGTTAGGCATGCTGTGTGAATGGGAACACATGACAATCATTTAATGTTTTTTTTTTAAATTTGATTGCAAAAGTGGAAATGATTTTTAACTACTTCAGTACCATGCTATAGCCAAATGTTGGCTACAGCGTGGTACTATGAGTTTTGGGACAGCGTCCATAGATGTAGTCCCATAACCCCACCCCCTGTGTCACGCATTGGACGTGCTCTGTGACTGCTGTGTCCTTTGGACACAGCTGATTACAGCTGATGACAGAACACAGTACAGGGCCAATCACAGCGGCCCTTTACCATGTGATCAGCTGTGTCCAGTCACAGCTGATCACATGTAAATAGACTTGCCGGTTATCGGCAATCCTTTCCTCACGCTTTGTGTCTGTGTGAGGAAAGGAGTGCTGATAACCATCAAGGCTGTTAGCACACTTTTTACATTGAAAATCAGGGCACTGATCATCATTGTCCTGATTATCAGTGCAGCCCCATCAGTGCTGCCTATCAGTGCCCATCAGTGCCGTCTCATCAGTGCCGCCCTTTCGGTGCCAATCAGTTCAACCTTATCAGTGCAGTCTCATTAGTGCACATCAGTGCATCCTCATCAGTGCACATCAGTGCAGCCTCATCATTGCCCACCAGTGCAGCCTCATCAGCAGACATCAGTGGAGAAGAAGAATCACTTATTTGCAACATTTTATTACAGAAACGTAGAAAAATTTTTTTTTTTCATAATTGTCAGTCTTTTTTTGTTTGCTTAACAAAAAATAAAAAACCCAGTGGTGGATAAATACAATTGCCTCATGCCCACTGGCGTTTTTACAGCTGCGTTTTTGAGCGTTTTTTACAGCTTAAAAACGCCTGTCCATGTTATTGTAAATATTATTATTTTTTTTTTTTTTGAAAAAAAAACAAAAAAAAAAACAAAAAAAAAAACGTCGGAGCTAAAAACGCGACCGCGCGTTAGTGCGCGTTTTTTGCGCGTTAGTGCGCGTTAGTGCGCGTTTTTGCGCGTTTTTTGACGCTCGCGTTTTTTCCTGCCTAGTTCTGACGCTGAGGAACGCACTGGCCCTGGTTTTTTTTTACAGCTTACAAACGCCTATGCTCTTTACAGCTCAAAAACGCCTAGGTGGGCATGAAGCTATAGACTAACATGGACAGGCGTTTTTAAGCTGTAAAAAACGCTCAAAAACGCGGCTGAAAAAACGCCCGTGGGCATGAGGCCTTAAAAGAAAGCTCTATCTGTCTCCAAAACATGAAAACATTTTTATATGGGTACCGTGTTGCATGACCGCTCATTTGTCATTCAGAGTGCGACAGCTGAAAGCTGAAAATTGGCCTGGGCAGGAAGATGGTGAAAGTGCCCAGTATTGAAGTTGTTAAAGTGGCACGCAAAGGTGGTCTTATCTGATCTGTAGAGCGTCACATAATGACTGAATCTAGCAATCAAGATCCAGTTCATGATGCACTACAGCTCTGACAAGACCGAATATGTATTGTGAGGGGGTTAGCTCGGCAGCGGGTGTGTGTGACCCCCGGGATGGGCTCCCCACACAAAAACAGGCCCAGCAAACGGAGATTGTGGTTTTCAAAATCAAAAAGGTGCGGTTTATTTTCTATTTACAGTGACAAAACACAGCAAAGCAAAAGAAACATAAATAAAATAAATCCTGGTCAACTTGACCTCTGACTAAACATACAGGTTTCCTAACTAACAACTGGGATCAGCCTAGTGCTGTCCTAGTCCCTAAGTCCCTGGTTTTAAATGTCCAAGCAAATAGCCACACAGGCTTTGTCTCACCGCACAGGGGTTCACTCTCCCTAGACAGTCCACACAGGTCTGGTTCCAGGCATGAGCAAACACCTAATGAAGCTGGGAGTTTTTATAGAGGCCTTAAACGAGCTGACAAGCTTCAGCTGGTCTCATCAACTCCCTGCCTGCACGACGCCCAGCACTCTCCCTAGAGGTATGAATCATCCATGAGCCCACTAGCCTCAGCTGGGCTTATACAACTCTCCACCTAGTTGTATAAGTCGGCGTAAAGCCTGAATCTGGGCGAAATATATCTACCCCCCTGGATGCAACCAGGTGACTTTACCTTCCTGCTGTCACATACCCCCCCCCCCTCTTGTTTTAACCTCGGGGTTGGAACACCAGCAATCAGGCATTCATGTACTCGAGACAAAGCATCCACATTCCCCATTTGAACGCCAGGGCGATGCTTTACTGTGAAGTTGAATTCCTGGAGGGCCAGGAACCACCTATTCACTCTTCTATTTGTTTCCTTGTTTTGAGCCATCCACTTTAACGGAGCGTGATCCGTAACCATGTCAAAGTGCCTACCTAGCAGGTAGTACCGAAGGGAATCTAGAGCCCACTTCACCGCTAAACACTCCTTTTCAATGGTGGCGTAATTTACCTCATGGGACTTCAACTTCCTGCTGAGGTAAATGACTGGGTGCTCTTCCCCGTTCCAGACCTGGGACAATACTGCTCCTAACCCCACATCTGACGCATCACTTTGTACGACAAAGTCTTTAGAGAAGTCGGGTGAGTACAACACTGGCTGGCTACATAAGGCTTGTTTCAAGAATTGGAATGCTGCCTCAGCCTCGGGGGTCCATTTAATCATGACCGACCCTTTCCCCTTCGTCAGGTTGGTTAGGGGCACAGCCTTAGAAGCAAAGTGGGGAATGAATCGCCGATAATACCCAGCGATTCCCAGAAAGGCTCGTACCTGCTTCTTGCTGTTGGGACGTGGCCAACTCTGGATGGCCTCGACTTTGTTGAGTTGGGGTTTTATTACTCCCCTCCCAATGGTGTACCCAAGATATTTGGCCTCCTCCTGCCCAATGGTACACTTCTTGGGGTTAGCCGTAAACCCCGCTTCCCGAACAGAGTCCAGGACTGCTTGCACTTTTGGCAGATGTGAGGCCCAATCTGTGCTATGGACAATTACGTCATCCAGGTAAGCCGCAGCATACTTCCGATGGGGCCTCAGCATCTGGTCCATTTTCCGCTGGAATGTGGCCGGCGCATTCTGTAACCCGAACGGCATTCTTTTATATTGGAACGCCCCGTCTGGGGTTACAAATGCGGTTTTCTCTTTGGCCGACTTGGCCAGGGGGATTTGCCAATACCCTTTTGTGAGGTCAAGAGTCGTCATGTATCGGGCTGTTCCCAGCCGGTCGATCAACTCATCTATACGTGGCATGGGGTAGGTGTCAAATTTTGTAACTTTGTTCAACTGACGAAAATCGTTACAAAATCGCCAGCTCCCATCCGGTTTAGGCACCAACACAATGGGACTAGACCAATCACTTTGGGACTCCTCTATCACCCCTAAGTTCAGCATTTTCTGTACTTCCTCCCGTATTGCCTCCCGTCGGGCCTCTGGGATCCGATAGGGTTTTAACTTCACCCTTTCACCGGGCGGGGTAATGATGTCATGCTCTACCCCAGATGTTTGTCCCGGCAGCTCAGAGAATACCTCCTTGTTGCGAAGCACAAACTCCTTAACCTCCTGTTGTTGGGGTTGTGACAAGGTGGCTGCTATTCCAACCTCAGGAATCACGCAACCAGTTTGAGCTGGTGACCAAGTGTCTGCGACTAGGGACTCTCTATCCCTCCAGGCTTTCAACAGATTAACGTGATAGATCTGTTCGGGCTTTCGCCTTCCTGGTTGTCTGACCTTGTAATTCACTTCGCTCACTTTTTCCATTATCTCATAGGGGCCTTGCCATTTGGCAAGGAATTTACTTTCAACCGTAGGGACAAGTACCAGTATCCTATCCCCCGGGGAAAAGGTACGGGTCTTGGCTCCACGGTTGTACACTCTCTGCTGTGCTAACTGCGCTTGGGCCAAATGTTCCTTCACGATGGGCATTACCTGTGCAATTCGGTCTTGCATCAGGGCGACATGCTCAATCACACTCCTGTGGGGAGAACTCTCACTTTCCCAAGTTTCCTTGGCAATATCCAACAGCCCTCTTGGGTGTCTCCCATACAGTAACTCAAAGGGGGAGAATCCCGTAGAGGATTGGGGCACCTCCCTAATAGCAAACATCAGATAAGGAAGTAGACAGTCCCAATCCTTTCCATCTCTATCCACCACTTTCTTCAACATTTGTTTTAGGGTTTTGTTGAATCTTTCAACCAGCCCATCGGTTTGGGGGTGATACACAGATGTACGTAATTGCGTCACTTTGAACAATTTACACAGCTCCTTCATAACCCGGGACATAAAGGGTGTACCTTGGTCCGTAAGCAGTTCTTTACAAATACCCACCCGGCTAAACACAAGAGATAGCTCTTTTGGCTATGGTTTTGGCCGAGGTATTTCGGAGAGGGATCGCTTCTGGATAACGGGTGGCATAGTCCATTATAACTAATATGTACTGGTGCCCCCTAGCGGACTTGATTATAGGCCCTACCAAATCCATGGCGATCCTCTCAAACGGGACCTCAATGATGGGTAGAGGGACCAGCGGGCTACGGAAATGTGGCATCGGGGCCGACCTCTGACACACAGGGCAGGAGGAACAATAATTTTCTATGTCCTTCATCACCCCCGGCCAATAGAATCTCTGTAATACCCTCTCTCGGGTTTTCTCTGTCCCCAGATGACCTCCAAGAATGTGCCCATGGGCCAACTCCAACACCAACTTCCTGTAAGGTTTGGGCACCACAAGCTGCTCAACGGTTTCTTCTGCCCTTTTTGCCACCCGATACAGTAGGTCCTTCTCTACGCTGAAGTATGGGTAAGTGCAGGTATTATCTGGGTTCACTAACTCGCCATCTATTTTCACTACGTTTTCCCGTGCCTTTATTAGGGCGGGGTCTTTCAACTGTTCTGTGGCAAAGTTTTCCCTGTGAACCTCAAGATCAGAAAACTCCACAGACGGTAGGTTTTCGTCTGAGGAGGTGGGCTCCTCTCCAGTTTCTTGAGTCTCCCCTGCCAATACTGATAAGGGAAATTCCGGAGAGTCCTCACCACTCTCAGGGGAGTTCTGGCTATCACATTCCTGGTACATAGGGGCACCAGTGGGGGGCTCAGGATCATCCCACAGTTCCCAGAACTTCGGAAAATCCCTTCCCACAATGGCGTCATGCGGTAACTGAGATACTAAGCCCACTGGATGAGAGAGGGTACCTTTGGGGGTCTCGAAACACACTGTAGTCACTGGATACTCTCGGGTGTCCCCATGCACACAAATAACAGCTACCTTGCTATTCCCAAAGACCTCTGTTTTAACTAACTCAGCCTTTATCAGGGTCACAAGGCTACCTGAATCCAGCAATACCACAACATTTCTACCATTAACACACATTTTGCATAAATGTTTCTCAGTTCCTCGAATGGCAGTGCATGCGACTGTCGCACACAGCGACTGACGTCTGCCCGTCAGAAAGTCACACTGCATGGGTTCCTCCATAACCGGGCAATTGGCTGCAATATGTCCCGCTTGCCGGCAGCGGTAGCAAACGATCCTTCTTGCCGCCTCTTGAGCCGCTGATTTCCCAGGCTGTTCTCGCCAAACTTGGGGTAGAGCTCCCACCCTCTCACTCTCTCCACCCTCACCCCTTGGAATCCTCTTATCCGCCCCTGGGGATGGTCTGGTCTTAGGGTGGAAAGTCCGAGTGTCTCTGGAAGAGGCCGTCAGGTTCTCTGTAGCCAAGTATTTCTCCACACGATCCACAAGACCATCGGCCGTCTCTGGGTCTCCATGGCTTACCCACTTTTGGATGGCAGTAGGAAGAGCTCTCAAAAACCGATCCATTACAACACGTTCCACAATCTTTGGTGCGGACAAAGTCTCTGGCTGTAGCCACTTTCTGCTCAGGTGAATGAGATCATACATTTGAGACCTGGGGGGTTTTCCAAGCTGGAAAGTCCAGTTATGCACACGCTGAGCCCGGACAGCCTGGGTGACACCCAGCCTTGCCAAAATTTCAGCTTTTAGCATCACATAGTCTTTTGCTTGGTTAGGCTCTAGGTCATAGTAAGCTTTCTGCGATTCACCAGTTAACAGAGGAGCCACCAGTCCAGCCCACTGCTCCTCAGGCCACTTTTCTCTTTCAGCGGTCCTTTCAAATGTGGTCAAAAATACCTCTGGATCATCCTCTCCAGTCATTTTTGTCAATAAACGACTCACCCCAAAGGACGCGGTATTAGTGGGACGGCTTTCCTCACTGGTCTGCGGACCTTGCTGCATTACTGCTTCCATTTGTTGTAGTCTCTGCTCTTGCTTCTGTAACAGGTCTATGAAGCGGGCCTCAGATTGCTGCTGGGCTTGTTGCTGAGCTGCAAGGCTCTGTTGATGAGCTTGCTGCTGGGCTGCAAGGCTCCTTTGCAAACCTGCATTTGTCTGCTGTTGATTGGCATTTGCTAGAGCCAGCTGTTTCAGTATCTCCTCCATGCTGGCTTAAAAAAAAACTGCCACTGGTTCTCCACCAACTGTGAGGGGGTTAGCTCGGCAGCGGGTGTGTGTGACCCCCGGGATGGGCTCCCCACACAAAAACAGGCCCAGCAAACGGAGGTTGTGGTTTTCAAAATCAAAAAGGTGCGGTTTATTTTCTATTTACAGTGACAAAACACAGCAAAGCAAAAGAAACATAAATAAAATAAATCCTGGTCAACTTGACCTCTGACTAAACATACAGGTTTCCTAACTAACAACTGGGATCAGCCTAGTGCTGTCCTAGTCCCTAAGTCCCTGGTTTTAAATGTCCAAGCAAATAGCCACACAGGCTTTGTCTCACCGCACAGGGGTTCACTCTCCCTAGACAGTCCACACAGGTCTGGTTCCAGGCATGAGCAAACACCTAATGAAGCTGGGAGTTTTTATAGAGGCCTTAAACGAGCTGACAAGCTTCAGCTGGTCTCATCAACTCCCTGCCTGCACGACGCCCAGCACTCTCCCTAGAGGTATGAATCATCCATGAGCCCACTAGCCTCAGCTGGGCTTATACAACTCTCCACCTAGTTGTATAAGTCGGCGTAAAGCCTGAATCTGGGCAAAATATATCTACCCCCCTGGATGCAACCAGGTGACTTTACCTTCCTGCTGTCACAGTATATACCGGAGAATTTGATTTCTGTATAATATATTATGTGCTATACAGAGTGCTATACATATCCAAATGCAATCACTCATGCGTAGCAATATACATTTTGCTTTGCCTTGAATTGTTTACCTAGTACTGTACAGGGGTCAGTGGCCGATTGTTACACGCAGTTCACGATCATGGGGTTTGACCTGACACACTAAGATAAGCTTGTACTATGTTTTTAAATATAATCTGACTACGAGGGCGCCCCTCACCTGATCCTCTCCTTATGTACCTGCCCCATGCTTATCGATCAGGAGTCCTGAGTTCATCAGACAAATCTGTTAGTGTGTGAGCTGTAAACATCCTTCCTGATTACACAGAATGCCTTATCTGGCCTGTACTATCTCTATATACCTACTGAGGACAGATAACAGGCCTTTATGGCAGATTTGTTTGTGCAATATAGAAATAAACGAAGTTCAAAAAAATAACTGAATGAATTTACTGAACTTTCTCTACTTAGAATATTTAATAATGAGCAGAGCCTAGGCATGCCACATACTGGTGACTACTATGAGCCAATCACCTGAGTTCTGATATATTATCTTGGACTTTCACTTGCATTAATAGACATCATTTAGGAACCATACAATTATCCGCACATTGCAATGTATTGCCACTGAAATAATGCTGACACGATTATTATCTTTGCTAATGCCAATAAAACTATAGCTGGCCATAGATGGAACAAAAATGGTCCCTGCTGAAAATTTTGCAGATCATCGGCTGCTGATCACTGTATTCTAGTATAGCGGGGTCTCCTTTAAGGCCCCACAGGCTACGATACCCAGAACCCCGTTTAGCACCCAAGGTGCATTGCCACCTGCAGAGACTCATGGGGTGGGTTATAAAGGTGAGGGGCGAGGCTAAGCTCGGCCTCTTTGGACACCGCGCTTCTAGCAAAAGGATCCCCCCCTGTGCGGATTTGCTACGGTTGCAAGGCCCGAAGCCTGGGCCTTGCGCACTTCCAAAGAGCCTTCCACACCACTGCGGAGCCTGTGTGGCACCTGATCTCCATTTTGCCTCTGACTGACATCAGGAGGACCGAAGACCCGGCTATCGCATACCCTGTGTGCGGATACACAACGGTGGAAGTTACAAACGAGGACTGAGTCCGGTGTGGTGAGAGAGTACCTGCTCACAGCTATAGCCAAGTACTTTGTTAGGCCTACTGACTGCTTTGGCCCTTCGGGCTATACCTACTATCTTAACAGGAGACTAGTTCCAGAACTGAGTTTATAGTCTCCTGGGATTTGTTCCGTTACTAGATACAGTTCCTTTGGATTTACAAATTGTTCCTGAATGTGCACCACCGATTACCCTTGCATGCGAAGATTCTTCACCATAAGACTAAACTTTAACTTAAGTCAGGCCTGACTGGGTAGTGTAGAACAATATTGAGCGCCATATTGCTCATGAGGAGAATAGCTGCACGTGGTGTATGATTCATTCCCTTACAGTGCTGCTAGGTGTCATTATAATTGCAGGGCTCTGCATGAGTTATGATGTACTGTATTGCTATATAACTTTTATACCAAAGTAAAGTTGCTATGGTTAAGTACTCTGGTATCAGTGTCAATTACTGTACGTTATCACTGTTTGCATTACTGTGGGATTGCTCATAGACAATTACAGAGTTATACCAATACCTCATCCCCTAGACTAGCTGTGCCAGAGGAGGTTCGAGTAGATTGCCAGGGGTAGGCAGTGCTGTGTACAGGGCCCGAAATAATACCAGCGACCCTCTTAAGTTGGGGGTATCGCTACACGTGGGGGCTCCGAGTACGGGATCCTGTATACGGCAAGCAAACACGCCATAAGTACCGGCATGGACCCACTAGAAGTGAAAGCGTGGTGCGAGGCAGCCAAGGCCAGCCCAGACAAGTCAGTGGTCATCAGTCTCTCGGGAGAAGAATGGCCGACAGATGCAGTGGAGCGACTCTTAGTGTCGTTATCCCCGAATCAAGAGCCATGGGTGGTGGACATGAAATCAAATCTAGAAACCTTGTTTCAGTATGTATTGATAGAATGGAGGGATGGAATACCGGGGAACTTTAAAGGTGGAAGTGTGCAGACGGCAGATAAAAAGATTTATGGTTTGGCGCACGCAGTGACCGTGAAGACGGAGTCACCCCCACCATCCCCTCCAGGGTCACCACCAAGGACATCCCGTACACCAGAGAAGCGTAAAGGGACAATACCTCCGGTGACACCCCTTACTGCCATAGGGCCAGAACTTCTAAATGCCCTAGGGGATCTGCTCACTAAGTGTCAGAAAACCAACACAGTGCATATAGAGGCCAGTTACCGAAAGCTAAGGATATTTTCAGGGAAGCTGCCCATCCCTGTAGGGGAGGAAGACTTCGACACCTGGATCGAGCAGGCCTTACTAGCGGTAGAGGCATGGGAGGTGCCTGAAGCGCAGAAGAAGCAGCGTGTGATTGAGAGCCTGAAAGGCGCGGCTGCGGAAGCTGTAAAAAGTCTCAGGTTTGGAAATGCTGCTTGCGCGGCCTACGACTGTTTAGCCATGTTGCAGGAAGAGTTTGGTCAGTTGGAGAAAGTGACAGAACTGGTGTATTAGTTCGAACACACCTTTCAGCAGCCAGGAGAAAAGCTGTCGGAGTATGTGAGGAGACTGAATAGGATGCTTTGCCAAATCGTGCTGAAAAAGGGAATGGTGCCCCAAGCCATAGATGCGGCGAGGATGAAGCAAGTCCTAAAGGGAGCATTGCGTTCAGATCTGGTCTGGCTCCACCTGAAGGCCTCTGGAGGAGGCATGTCATTGAATTATCCTGATCTGGTGAAGATTATAAGAGATGAAGAAGCTTTACAGAAAGATCAGCAAGCAATCAAGGCGCACACCTCTTCTACACCTGTAATGGTCAGGTCAGCTATGACCCCTGAAAGAGACTCAGAAGTAGATACCTTAAAGTCACAGATGTCTCAGGTATTGGAGATGCTGACCTCTTTGATGACAAAGGATCCAAGGGTCTCAGAGAGAGAGGGACCGAAGAAGGAGTTGTTCCCAGATACCTCAGAGCCTGCTTCCCTACGGGATTGGGGGGATGCGATTTGTTACAACTGTGGAGGAGTTGGCCATATTGGAAAAGTATGCCCCAGCCCCAAGAAAAAGAAAGTTAATAATCGCAAGCCGGCGGAAAACTCCAGAGGGCCCCGGTGAAGGAGTCAACGGGGTGCCCATCATCTCCAGTAAGCTCCATTGGATAAAAACTGAATGAGAAGCCCAGTAAGAAAGGGGGTAAACCCCCTTAGAAAAGGGATAATGTCCCTCAGCGAGAACATACACAGAAAAAAAGGGGAGAAATCAATGCATACCGAGCCCAAGAGGGACCGAGGTCCAGAGAGAAATGGAAGAAGAAAAGTCCTAAGGGAAAACGCAGGGATCAAAGGAAAGAGACCCCTCCGAGACCATTCCCAGAGAAGCTGGTAGGACCCTCCCCCATAGTACCTATTCAAGTGGAGGGAGTCTACACAAGAGCCATCTTGGATACTGGGGTGCAGGTGACCCTGTTATATAGGGACTTTTATGACAAACATCTGAGCCATCTACCCATCAAAAAAATAGAAGACTTGGAGATATGGGGAATCGGGACACAGAGTTTCCCCTATGATGGTTACTTACCCATAAAGTTGACCTTCGACCCTTCAGTGGCCGGGAAGGCTGAAGTATTTGATACTCTGGCAGTAGTCTGCCCCCGACCACCGGGGGCCAACAAGAGTTCTCTAATAATAGGGACCAATACGGACTTGGTTCGAAGGCTCCTGGCTCCCTTAGCACGAGGGAAGAACCCTACGGCCACCAGAATCCACCCGATGCTGAAGCTAGCCTACCAGCGACTAGTTTTGGAGCAGAAGGCCCCAGAAGAGGGGGTAGGGAAAGTCTGGAGGCTGGGGAAGAAAGGAATTGTGCTGCAGCCCGGTGAAGTAACCTGTCTCAGAGCCACTGTGAAGCTTACTTGGGAACAACCTGGCCCCTTTGTCGTATTGGAACCAGATCCCCGGGAGGAACACTCAGGCTTAGAAGTGATCCCTGAAGTGGTTCCATTAAGAGCTTTAAAGAAGGCACACTGTAAGGTGCCGGTGAGCATCAGGAATACCACTGGTGCCCCCGTGGAGATCCCAGCCAGAATGTTGCTGGGCCAGGTGAGCCCTGCTGCCCCCGTTGTCTTGTCAGATGTGGAGAAGACAGAGGGAGAAAGGACTATTTGGGAGAAGCTCTGCATGGAGAACCCGAACCTGCCAAGGACCTGGAAAGAGAGGGCAAAGGCCCAGTTGACCAGATGGAGGAAGATTTTCTCCCAAGATGATTTCCATGTGGTGTGTGCAAAGAGTGCCACCCATCGAATCCGCTTACAGGAAGACAAGCCCTTCAGAGAGAGGGTCAGGCGAGTTCCTCTAGCCGACCTAGAAGACTTGAGAGAACAGCTCGCCGAGCTCAAGCCAACCGGTGTTATCCGGGAATCTAGAAGTCCCTATGCCTCTCCGATTGTGGTGGTCAGGAAAAAGAATGGGTCGTTGAGACTGTATAGATTACAGGACTCTCAATCGGAGAACAATTCCCGACCAATATACCACCCCGAGGATAGAGGATGCCCTACAGAGTTTGTCTGGAGCCAGGTGGTTCAGTGTTATGGACCTTAAGAGCGGATACTACCATATCCCTATGCATCCGGAAGATAAGGAAAAGACAGCCTTCATAACCCCTGTGGAATTCTTTGAGTTTGACCGGATGCCCCAAGGCCTGTCTGGAGCCCCCGCCACTTTTCAGCGCCTGATGGAGAAAACTGTAGGAGACATGAACCTCATCGAAGTCCTAGTGTACCTGGATGATATCGTCGTCTTTGGGAAGACTCTAGAGGAACATGAGGAGAGACTGGAAAAAGTCTTAAGAAGACTCAGTGACGAGGGACTTAAGCTTTCACCAGAGAAGTGCCAGTTCTACCAGTCGTCCGTCAACTATCTGGGGCACATAGTGTCCGAAGAAGGGGTAGCCACAGACCCAGAGAAGTTGGAGGCAGTCACCTCCCGGCCACGGCCCACCACTGTGACAGAACTCAGGTCCTTTTTGGGGTTCTGCTCATACTATAGAAGGTTCGTAGAGGGGTTCGCACGAATTGCCAGACCCTTAAATGAACTGTTGAAGACGGAGGGAGAAGAGGATGACTCGGGCCCCAGGAAGCCGGAGGAGTCAGTTGAAGATCAGTGGAATGGGAAGTGTGAAGAGGCCTTCCAACTGCTGAAGAAAAGCTTTACCACTGCCCCTGTCTTGGCCTATGCAGATACAAAGAAACCCTATGAACTCCATGTGGACGCCAGTCATGATGGTCTGGGAGGAGTGCTCTATCAGGAGCATGAAGGGCAACTACGACCCGTTGCATACGTGAGCAGGAGCTTAACCCCATCTGAGAAGAACTATCCTGCTCACAAGTTGGAGTTCCTGGCCCTAAAGTGGGCTGTGGTCGATAAGCTAAAGGACTAATTGTATGGGGCAGAATTCATCGTGAAAACTGATAACAACTAGACATGTGCACACTGAAATATTTTGTTTCGGAATTTCGTTTTCGTCCGAAAAATAAATTTATTTAGTTACTACCGAAATTCGTTTTTATTTATTTAGTTTTTCGTTAGAAATTGCATTTGTCCGAAAATCTGAATTAATTAAGGTCGAATCTGTCATTGAAGGCTTATGGTGTCTGTCGAATGTTCAAAGAAGATTCGACGGAGCAGCGAAACTGTACGACGCCGCAATCATACATTTCCGGTCGAATGTTCCGCCTACAAGCTATAGTAGAATTCTAATGTTGTATGACTAGTATTAATTATATTTATTAATTACTATTACTAGTCAACCAACATTAGAATTCTTCTATAGCCTATGGGCGGATGCATTTGTTCGGAAATGTACGATTGCGGCGTCGTACAGTTTAGCTGCACCGTCGAATCTTCTAACTTTCGACAGACACCATAAGCCTTCAATGACAGATTCGACGTTTGTATGTTTTTCGATGCTTTGTCGAATCTTCGTCGTTCATGTTGAATTGTCAACTTAGTTCTAGCTATTTTACTGCTCCTCCTCTTTGGTTACAATCAGCCAATAACATTCATCATCATCATTATTTTTATTTTACTACTTACCCCACCCAATTCCAGCAGCAATCTTTTCTCTCTATAATGTCGAATCTTTTCTCTCTATAATGTCAAATCTTTTCTCTCTATAATGTCGAATCTTTTCTCTCTATGTCGAATCTTTTCTCTCTATAATGTCAAATCTTTTCTCTCTATAATGTCGAATCTTTTCTCTCTATAATGTCAAATCTTTTCTCTCTATGTCTAATCTTTTCTCTCTATGTAGAATAATCTTGGACTAATAGAGTTAAGGTTAGGCACATTCAACCACAGGTTCGATAGACACAGATTGTTATTGTCAGCGTCATGTCGAATCTCCTATCTATATCGAACTGTTGTTGCAACGAAAACGAAAATAAAGCATTTGTTTATGTCAGATCTTTCGGTTTTCGGATTCTGTGCTTTCGTTTTCGTTTGTTAAAACAATAACGAAAATACCTGAAATTCGGACGAAAATGCATTCGGACGAAAACAAATGCACATGTCTAATAACTACCCCCTTACCTATCTCTTCACCACAGCGAAGCTGGATGCTACAGGCCACCGATGGCTGTGCTATCTGGATTCAATTTCAGCCTGAAATACAGACCTGGGGCCGGAAACCGAGATGCAGATGCCTTGTCCAGAAGGTCTCATGTCCTCACCAGCAGTACCGAAGACTGGGCCCAAGTGACGCCAGATGGGGTGCGGGCTCTCTGTCGGGGAGCTGAACTCCAATCCAGTGGCGGATCCAGAGCGGAAGAGATAGGGGTCACGGTGGTATGAGTACCCAAACAATACTGTGGTGTGAACCAAATAGAAGAAGATGAATTGCCAAAGCTGTCCAAGAAGGAATTGAGGTGTGACCAATTGGAGGACCCTCTGGGGAAATTGGTCCTGGAAGCCCTGGAAGATCAGGATCCAGACAGACTTCTGCATCATCCTTCAAAGGAGGCCCGCCTGCTACGAAAAGAGTGGGACAGGCTACAGGTACATCAAGGGGTGGTCTACCGAAGGGGCCCCTCTGATGACCTGGAGGACAAGTGGCAACTGTTTCTGCCCGAGAAGCACAGAGAGACTGTCTTGGTTGCTCTACACGATAACCATGGCCACTTAGGGGCTGAAAGAACCTTTCAACTGATCAGGAGCCGGTTCTACTGGCCTTGCATGAGGGCTGAAGTGGAGGAATACTGCCGCTCATGCGCACGCTACATCCAACGAAAGACTCTACCCCATCAAGCTGCCCCAATGGGCCACCTGCAAAGTCAAGGTCCATTGGATTTGGTATGCATTGATTTTCCCTGCCTCAAACCCGACCTGAGTGGACTAAGAAATGTTCTTAGTGATAACTGATCATTTCACCCGGTATGCCCAGGTCTTCCCAACCAAAGACCAAAAGGCTTCCACCGTGGCTAAAGTACTCATGGAGAAATACTTTGTGCACTACGGGCTACCACAACGTCTCCACTCGGATCAAGGGAGGGACTTCGAGAGTCGGCTGATCAGGAAATTCTTGGACTTCTTAGGGATCAAGAAGACCCGGACCACCCCCTACCATCCACAAGGGGATGCTCAGCCGGAGAGGTTCAACCGAACCCTACTCAACATGCTGGGGACTTTAAGCAGTGAAAGCAAACATCACTGGAGCAAACACATAGCAGCAATCGTGCATGCTTACAATAGTACAACAAGTGATGCCACAGGGTACTCGCCCTATCGACTCATGTTTGGAAGAGAGGCAAGACTACCTGTAGACCTGGCCTTCGGTACTTCCATAGATCACACCTCAGCCACCTCTCACAAAGGATATGTGGATAGGCTGAGGCAAAGTTTAAAGTTGGCCTATGAACAGGCTCAAACAGCCTCAGATCAAAGGGGAGCCCGTAACAAGCGAAACTTTGATCTGAGAGTCCAGATCCAGGATTTGCAACCTGGAGACAGAGTGTTGCTGAGAAACTTGGGAGTCCCTGGGAAGCACAAGCTGGCAGACAAATGGAGACCTGAGCCCTATGTCATTTGCAAGAAGTTACCCGACCTGCCTGTCTACCAACTGCAGCCAGAAGGAAAGGTGGGGCCATTGAAGACTTGGCACAGAAACCATCTACTTCCACTTGCCGAAGCAGTCCGGATACCTCCTGTAAAGGATCCCCCTGAGCCAACTTCCATCCTGGATACTCCTAGGCCGAATACCCGGTCTCAGACACCTCAACCTGGAGGAATAGATGTCTCTGAACCCAGCGAGGATGAGAGAAAGGAGCTTGAGTGGCTGTGGCCTTCCCAGGACCCTGTACCTTCTTCTATAGATCTTCCACCTTCCGAAGACACCATAGACAGTACACTGAATGCAGAAGCTGCAGAGTTCATTCCATCCAGTCCTCTATCAGACTCATGGGAAGATGCCTTTGACTCACTCCCTCTGGAGGATCCAAGAGACTCAATGTATCTTCCTGCATCTGAGTTGAATGTTCCAGAAACTATGGGGGCTTCTATGTCTGTTCCAGAAGAGGAACCTACAGTGATTGAACCAGAGATTCCAAGGGAGCAGAGAATGAAAAAGAACCATACGTCCTCCCCGGAAGTTGACTTATACCCAAATGGGGGAGAGTTCAGAGGACACTGTGATAACCGCCAGGAGGAGTGTAGAAAACCCTGATCCCTCCACTGTTTATTTGGTGGAGGGCAAACCAAACTCACCCTCTGGCACAGTTAGGCAGGCCACTTATGACAATGTGACCTGTGGGCAGGGTAATTCCCCTCCTCGGTTTTGGTGGGAACTTCCCCTGCCGACATCATACGCAGCTTTATCAAATGTTGTACGTACTTTGTGTTAGCACTATCTTTGCAGACCAAAGAATTCAAGTGGGGGGAGTGTGTAGCGGGATCTCCTTTAAGGCCCCACGGACTACGATACCCAGAACCCCGTTTAGCACCCAAGGTGCATTGCCACCCGCAGAGACTCATGGGGTGGGTTATAAAGGTGAGGGGCGAGGCTAAGCTCGGCCTCTTTGGACACCGCGCTTCTAGCAAAAGGATCCCCCCGTGCAGATTTGCTACGGTTGCAAGGCCCGAAGCCTGGGCCTTGCGCACTTCCAAAGAGCCTTCCACCCCACTGCGGAGCCTGTGTGGCACCTGATCTCCATTTTGCCTCTGACTGACATCAGGAGGACCGAAGACCCGGCTATCGCATACCCTGTGTGCAGATACACAACGGTGGAAGTTACGGACGAGGACTGAGTCCGGTGTGGTAAGAGAGCACCTGCTCACAGCTATAGCCAAGTACTTTGTTAGGCCTACTGACTGCTTTGGTCCTTCGGGCTATACCTACTATCTTAACAGGAGACTAGTTCCAGAACTGAGTTTATAGTCTCCTAAGATTTGTTCCGTTACTAGATACAGTTCCTTTGCATTTACAAATTGTTGTTCCTGAATGTGCACCACTGATTACCCTTGCATGCGAAGATTCTTCACCATAAGACTAAACTTTAACTTAAGTCAGGCCTGACTGGGTAGTGTAGAACAATATTGAGCGCCATATTGCTCATGGGGAGAATAGCTGCACGTGGTGTATGATTCATTCCCTTACAGTGCTGCTAGGTGTCATTATAATTGCAGGGCTCTGCATGAGTTATGATGTACTGTATTGCTATATAACTTTTATACCAAAGTAAAGTTGCTATGGTTAAGTACTCTGGTATCAGTGTCAATTACTGTACGTTATCACTGTTTGCATTACTGTGGGATTGCTCATAGACAATTACAGAGTTATACCAATACCTCATCCCCTAGACTAGCTGTGCCAGAGGAGGTTCGAGTAGATTGCCGGGGGTTGGCAGTGCTGTGTACAGGGCCCGCAATAATACCAGCGGCCCTCTTAAGTTGGGGGTATTGCTACACTAACATGGCCAGGTCCTGCTGTCAGGATACAATATCCTGTTGGGGGAATTACTGTACTGACTTTGTGTGGATGGAGGAATGTGTTAATTTATTTTTTAATCAGCCTTCTGACTGAACACAAAAAACTACTCATCTATGGCCAGCTTTAAAGTGTTACTAAACCCGCAACAGTCAAGTCAGTTTGTATATGCAGTAAAGCATGCTTGTTATACTCACTGTGGGTTATACTAACAGGGGTTAATCCTGCGCATTTTGTAAAAAGGCTATTTGATCCTATCTTCTCTGATCCTCCCTTTCTTTTACTATCCCAAATCAATTTGCTGATATTACACAGCCTTGGGGGCACTCTGCACATGCTCAGTTTGGTGTGCATTGCTAGAAAGTTTTTTTTTTTGGGAGTGTGCATGTGAGCAGCACAGGGCCAATTAGCACTGTCCAGACAGAGGGTCAGGGGTCATGAAGCCTCACAGGGCAGTCAGAGGAGAAAGAAAATCCTTGTACAAGCTTTAACCAGTGCTCGGCCAGATACTGATAGAAGTCAAACAACCACCTTCCTGCCGCCCGGCCACTCTAGGTAGGTCACTTGGTCGGTGGTCGGGTCACCCGCAGACTCCCCCTGTTCAGTCGGTCATCCAGCCCGGCACTTACCCCATCAGGTAGCGGACAGCGGCTCCTATGTCCTCTCCTCATCTTCTGCATCACGGTTGCTTCCGCCGTGCTGCTCCTTCCTCCTTCTCCTAGGCGTTCAATAGGATGCCCTGTCCTTTCAGCCAATCAGGTGACAGGTCTCAAGATTTATTCACTATTGTCACACAACTGGGTGGGCTCAGAGCGCAGTGCTCTGCTCCCCGAGCTTACCCTTTATTGAAGCCTATTAAAGCCTCTGGCTCTAATCACATGGTTCAACCCCCCCCTATTGGAACCCATGGTCCGGTGTCCTGCATATAGACCAGGGGGCCGGATGCATGGATAGGGGGGGCGGTGCCCATGCACCCCTAATGGACAGGCCGCCACTGCTGATGAGAAAAGGTATTTAGCCGTTTATATTTACTAAAATAATAGCATTTCCATGTTCTGTGTACTGTGGGAGACCAGATATAGTGAATGCAGAGTCCTGGGTTTAGTAACACTTTAAGCATCAACCTTTAGCCAACTGCAAATATGGGTCAAAATGAGTCAATAGCTGTTGGCTGCTTACACTCTTATCCTTCATTGAATGTAAAAAAGCTGATCCCCAGGAATTATTTGTATTGTCTACTTACAGGTCCTTCTCAAAAAATTAGCATATTGTGATAAAGTTCATTATTTTCTGTAATGTACTGATAAACATTAGACTTTCATATATTTTAGATTCATTACACACAACTGAAGTAGTTCAAGCCTTTTCTTGTTTTAATATTGATGATTTTGGCATACAGCTCATGAAAACCCAAAAATCCTATCTCAAAAAATTAGCATATTTCATCCGACCAATAAAAGAAAAGTGTTTTTAATACAAAAAAAGTCAACCTTCAAATAATTATGTTCAGTTATGCACTCAATACTTGGTCGGGAATCCTTTTGCAGAAATGACTGCTTCAATGCAGCGTGGCATGGAGGCAACCAGCCTGTGGCACTGCTGAGGTGTTATGGAGGCCCAGGATGCTTCGATAGCGGCCTTAAGCTCATCCAGAGTGTTGGGTCTTGCGTCTCTCAACTTTCTCTTCCCAATATCCCACAGATTCTCTATGGGGTTCAGGTCAGGAGAGTTGGCAGGCCAATTGAGCACAGTAATACCATGGTCAGTAAACCATTTACCAGTGGTTTTGGCACTGTGAGCAGGTGCCAGGTCGTGCTGAAAAATGAAATCTTCATCTCCATAAAGCTTTTCAGCAGATGGAAGCATGAAGTGCTCCAAAATCTCCTGATAGCTAGCTGCATTGACCCTGCCCTTGATAAAACACAGTGGACCAACACCAGCAGCTGACATGGCACCCCAGACCATCACTGACTGTGGGTACTTGACACTGGACTTCAGGCATTTTGGCATTTCCCTCTCCCCAGTCTTCCTCCAGACTCTGGCACCTTGATTTCCGAATGTACTTTGGACCACTGAGCAACAGTCCAGTGCTGCTTCTCTGTAGCCCAGGTCAGGCGCTTCTGCCGCTGTTTCTGGTTCAAAAGTGGCTTGACCTGGGGAATGCGGCACCTGTAGCCCATTTCCTGCACACGCCTGTTCACGGTGGCTCTGGATGTTTCTACTCCAGACTCAGTCCACTGCTTCCGCAGGTCCTCCAAGGTCTGGAATCGGTCCTTCTCCACAATCTTCTTCAGGGTCCGGTGACCTCTTCTCGTTGTGCAGCGTTTTCTGCCACACTTTTTCCTTCCCACAGACTTCCCACTGAGGTGCCTTGATACAGCACTCTGGGAACAGCCTATTCGTTCAGAAATTTCTTTCTGTGTCTTACCCTCTTGCTTGAGGGTGTCAATGATGGCCTTCTGGACAGCAGTCAGGTCGGCAGTCTTACCCATGATTGCGGTTTTGAGTAATGAACCAGGCTGGGAGTTTTTAAAAGCCTCAGGAATCTTTTGCAGGTGTTTAGAGTTAATTAGTTGATTCAGATGATTAGGTTAATAGCTCGTTTAGAGAACCTTTTCATGATATGCTAATTTTTTGAGATAGGATTTTTGGGTTTTCATGAGCTGTATGCCAAAATCATCAATATTAAAACAAGAAAAGGCTTGAACTACTTCAGTTGTGTGTAATGAATCTAAAATATATGAAAGTCGAATGTTTATCAGTACATTGCAGAAAATAATGAACTTTATCACAATATGCTAATTTTTTGAGAAGGACCTGTATATTGGTCCAGCTTGACACAGTGTACATATGCATATCTCTTACCTGAGAGAAGCTGGAAATCACTGTAGTAGTCAGCACTACTACAGTTATAGCTGCAATTGTCCCAATCCTGCTCAGGTTCTTTGAAAGCACCACCAGGTCACTCACTTGGCACGTCCATCATTCATTGAACGCCTTGTATTTTTTTGAATGAATACAGGGCATTTTCTAAGTCAGTTGTTCTCAACCTCTCTAGTGCCGTGACCCCTTGATAAAATTTCCCAAGTTGTGGGGACCCCCAACAGTAAAATTATTTTCGTAGCATGGGTTGTCAGCACCCAAGGCAAGACAAGTTATTTGTGCCCCTAACCCACGAACATTTAGCGCTCCCTGAGTCCCTTCCACTCGCACAGTATAAAACCCCTTATGGTACATTTTAGGATGTGCCACTCTCTCTTTGTTCTCCTTTCTTTCCCTTTTATCTCTCTCTATCCTAATTTCTTTTTTTTTTTTTCCCTCATCCCTCTCTCTAGCCATCTATCTTGTTCTTTCTCTTATTCTTTCTCTCCCTTTTTCTTTGTTCCTCCCCTTCTTTTTCCTTTCCCTTCCGTGTATTCTCTATTTTTATTCCTTCTCTTACACCTTGGTGGGGGGGGGGGGGGGTGTATGGGATGAGTGGCAGTGCTGGCGGGGAGTTGGGATGAGTGGCAATGCTGGGGGGAGTTCTGATCAGCCAACTTAGGTGCTCTTGATCAAGGTCATCTGCTGATCTGAAAACTGTAATGGGGACTTTAAATGGCAACTATAATCACAGGTAGTGTTACTCACTGTGTCTCCAGCTCTGTGGTGTCTCGCAGCAGTGACACCTATGCCAAAATCAGAAGACAGGGTCTCCTTCAGCCCTTCCCACTTCACATTCCTCACCAGTCAGCTGACCTCTAGTCTCTGCCCCTCAGCCATGCCGTGAACGAAATGGGCCACTGCGAAGAGGCTGAGTGGGCAGCCGCAGGCTCCAGGAACAGCTCAGCTGGGCGGCCACAGGCTCCAGGGACAGTCCTGCTGGGCGACCGCAAAAAGGCTGGGAGAGCGGTGCGGGCATCAGGAACAGCCCAGGATTTGGTGACCCCTGGCAAATCATCATTCGTCCCCCGAGGGGGTCCCGACCCCCGGGTTGAGAACCACTGTTCTAAGTGGACAGGTGGAAATTGTGATTTCACCACCCTCCTTCCCACCTCAAGCAGTTCTATTAATGGCAGCACTGCCAAGCAAATTACCCCCTATGGTCAGTGTGCAGTGGAGCAGACACTCGCATTGAACCTATGAAGGACCCAGGAAAATCATGGCTATCACTGTAGTAGTCCCAGCTTTTGCATGAATTTCCAGTTTCCTCAATGGCCTATAAGGCATGAAATATGCATACTTATGTAGCCACAAGTTTGGATAATGACAAAAAGCGACTATGAGAGCTGCAGTGCTGTCAGCGCTCCCAATGGACCTCAGCTGAATAAGTTAACACTACGTCACTTCCATCCACCAGAAGAAGCTGACAAGCAGAAGCAGCTCAAGAGACTTGATGGCTGGCAGTTTTGAATCATGGGCAGGACCGTTTGAAGTTATTTGGGGGCCCCAAGCAAAATGGACATGGAGCCCCCCCCCCCCCCGCACGCACGCACTCAAAGCCTACAGGAACCACAGCATAGCAAAGGGGGACCAGAGACCACCTTATATCAGAGTCCACTGCATTCCCTTTACATCAGAGTTTCCACTTACATCAGGGTCTGCAGCATTACCCTTTCACTGTAAGGGGCAATCCTGCAGACTCTGATGTAAAGGGGAATGCCAGGAACTCTGATGTGGGGGCCCTCTGGTGACTAGAGACCACCTTCCACAGTGCGAATACACTAAGGTAAGGGGAGTTACTAATATAGGGGGGAACCTTTATATCAGTGTCCCTTACATTATTGTATTCACTCCCCCCTTACATCAGCAACCCCCCCTTACATCAGCAAACCCCCCCCCCCCACACTCATGACTCCTCTCCCGACTCCCCTCAGAGACTGCAGACATGATGTAGGAAATGGTCAGAGGCTGAGGGCAGGAGATGGTCAGAGGCTGAGGGCAGGAGATGGTCAGAGGCTCAGGGCAGGAGATGGTCAGAGGCTGCGGGCAGGAGATGGTCTGAGGCTGCGGGCAGGAGATGGTCAGAGGCTGTGGGCAGGAGATGGCCAGAGGCTCAGGGCAGGAGATGGTCAGAAGCTGCAGGCAGGAGATGGTCTGAGGCTGCGGGCAGGAGATGGTCAGAGGCTGTGGGCAGGAGATGGCCAGAGGCTGAGGGCAGCAGATGGTCAGAGGCTGAGGGCAGGAGATGGTCAGAGGCTGCGGGCAGGAGATGGTCAGAGGCTGCGGGCAGGAAATGGCCAGAGGCTGCGGGCAGGAGATGGCCAGAGGCTGTGGGCAGGACTCAGGAGATGGTCAGAGGCTGAGGGCAGGAGATGGTCAGAGGCTGAAGGCAGGAGATGGTCAGAGGCTCAGGGCAGGAGACGGTCAGAGGCTGCGGGCAGAAAATGGTCAGAGGCTGCGGGCAGGAGATGGTCAGAGGCTGAGGGCAGGAGATGGTCAGAGGCTGAGGGCAGGAGATGGTCAGAGGCTGAGGGCAGTAGATGGTCAGAGGCTCAGGGCAGGAGATGGTCAGAGGCTGTGGACAGGAGATGGCCAGAGGCTGCGGGCAGGACTCAGGAGATGGTCAGAGGCTGAGGGCAGGAGATGGTCAGAGGCTGAGGACAGCAGATGGTCAGAGGCTGAGGACAGCAGATGGTCAGAGGCTGAGGGCAGGAGATGGTCAGAGGCTGAGGGCAGGAGATGGTCAGAGGCTGAGGACAGGAGATGGTCAGAGGCTGCGGGCAGGAGATGGTCAGAGGCTGAGGGCAGGAGATGGTCAGAGGCTCTGGGCAGGAGATGGTCAGAGGCTGAGGGCAGGAGATGGTCAAAGGCTGAGGACAGGAGATGGTCAGAGGCTGCGGGCAGGAGATAGTCAGAGGCTGCGGGCAGGAGATGGTCAGAGGCTCAGGGCAGGAGATGGTCAGAGGCTCAGGGCAGGAGATGGTCAGAGGCTCAGGGCAGGAGGTGGTCAGAGGCTGAAGACAGGAGATGGTCAGAGGCTGAGGGCAGGAGATGGTCAGAGGCTGTGGGCAGGACTCAGGAGATGGTCAGAGGCTGTGGCGGGCAGGAGATGTCCTCCTCTACAGTGTCCTCCTCTACCTAGCCGGCTTTGGCTTCAGCCCCCCAGTAATGTCCTCCTGTGGCCCGTCACCATGCTCCTCTCTGCACCGTTGCGCGTCCCCCCGTGGAACCGCAGAGAACTTAGAACGACTGGCGGCTTCCGTTTAAAAATGGCGCCAGGCGGCGACATTACGTTACTGGTCATGCGCCACCCAGCCGAGCTTGTACGAACTTTCCCGAGTCCTGCAGGCAGTTGCATGGCCGGCCCCCAGCCATCTTTACGGGCACTGGCTGCATTTATAGAAATCGCGGCAAGGGAGCTTGGGGCCCCAGGCCAGCTCGGGGCCCCAAGCAATTGCTTGGTTTGCCTGTCTTGTTGCGATGGGCCTGATCATGGGAGATGAAGTTCAAGAAAGAAACATTACTGTGGCAGTCTATGGACTCTTTGACTACATGTCCCAATACGAGCTGGGTATAAAGGGAGAGACAGCTGCATTTTCACAGGCTGAATACCAAGGGGTTTCCTCTTTGCTGCAAGGAGACTGAAATATGCTTCTGTGTGCACATCAACCTGCCATAAGCCTGCGGCCGTGTGCTGGGTACCGCAGTCACTCCAGGCAGATCTAGAAGTGCGCTGACATCTGAACCCTTGGTTCTGTATCGCTGGGACTGGTGAGAGGACACTATTGCCATAAACCTGTTGCTGCTAGCAGAGACTGAGCACAGAGGGACTGGCCATCTAATTAGCAGCATTATTAACCACATGCAGACTTTATTTGGACTGTACTCATGTGCACCACGGTAAAGACTGGGTCCCAATGCTAGCTGTCTGAAGAACTAGGGCTAGGGACAACTCACTCACATAGCTTCTTCAGAAGAACTTTGGCTATTGTCCATAGTAAGAGCTACCTCTTTAGAAAGTCTTACATTTCATATAGCGTGCACTCTAAAGTGGATATAGCCTACTGTTTACAGAGGAGATGTTGCAGTATTGATTATCATTGCTGGTACTGTTTTCTAATACCATTACTTATTGTTGATTTTGTGGATTACCAGGTTTACTCTAATTTAGCTGCATATAACTCCATTCCATGCTGCTATAGCCTAGTGAACATAATGCCCGGTGAGCTGTGCATACTGCCAGGGCAGCCATCCGAAATTTTGGGGCCCCTTACTTAGCTTTAGGACTGGGCCTGGCCACCAACATTCCCCAGGGTCCACCCACTGGCCATCCCTCCAAATCCATTGTGAATAGAGAGGAATACAATTTACAGCTTACCAATACTCCGATGTGGTGGCTGCATTTGTTTTGTATTTTAGGCTTTTTATTTTCTGTTTTGACCCTGGTAAACTGGTCAGTAACACACCTCCTGTATTAGAGTGCCCCCCACTCTGGATGAAAGAGCAACAGAGACACCTTTGGACAGCAGTCTGAGGGGCAGGGAAGTGGGGGGGGGTGTTAGATGTACTAGCAGATTTAGGTAAACTAAACAAATTGTAGCCATTCTCCAGCTCACACTTTATAATCAGTCACAGCAACAACAAAAAAATCCTTTTGGGATAAAGGTGTTTTATGAATAAATGCAAACTGATCATTGTAAGCACCTCTGCCAGTGTTAAATGGTTTGTCTCCAAGACAGCTCGGTCTTTTGAAAAACAAAAGACTTACTAGCAGGATCACCAGGTGAAAATAAATGAAAGAAAACCTAAAAAAAAATGAATGCAGCCACTGCATTTAACAATTGGTAATCTGCAATATAATAAATGTTTGCTCTGGGGTTTAATACCACTTTAGATGTATTAAGTTAATAAAGTCATTCTGTTATACTATTATACATCACATCTATGGGTAGTGTGACAGCAGGAAGGTAAAGTCACCTGGTTGCATCCAGGGGGGTAGATATATTTCTCCCAGATTCAGGCTTTATGCCAACTTATACAACTAGGGAGGGAGTTGATGAAGCCCAGCTGAGGCTAGTGGGCTCATGGATGATTCATACCTCTAGGGAGAGTGCTGGGCGTCGTGCAGGCAAGGGAGTTGATGAGACCAGCTGAAGCTTGTCAGCTCGTTTAAGGCCTCTATAAAAACTCCCAGCTTCATTAGGTGTTTGCTCATGCCTGGAACCAGACCTGTGTGGACTGTCTAGGGAGAGTGAACCCCTGTGCGGTGAGACAAAGCCTGTGTGGCTATTTGTTTGGACATTTACTAGACCAGGGACTTAGGGACTAGGACAGCACCAGGCTGATCCCAGTTGTTAGTTAGGAAACCTGCATGTTTAGTCAGAGGTCAAGCTGACCAGGGTTTATTTTGTTTATGTTTCTTTTTGCTTTGCTGTGTTTTTTTGTCACTGTAAATAGAGAAATAAACCGCACCTTTTTGATCTTGAAAACCACAACCTCCGTCTGCTGGGCCTGTTTTTGTGTGGGGAGCCCATCCAGGGGATCACACACACCCGCTGCCGAGCTAACCCCCCCCCACAGTTGGTGGAGAACCAGTGGCAGTTTTTTTTTAAGCCAGCATGGAGGAGATACTGAAACAGCTGGCTCTAGCAAATGCCAATCAACAGCAGACAAATGCAGGTTTGCAAAAGAGCCTTGCAGCTCAACAACAGAGCTTCGCAGCCCAGCAGCAAGCTCATCAACAGAGCCTTGCAGCCCAGCAGCAAGCTCACCAACAGAGTCTGGAAGCTCAGCAACAAGCCCAGCAGCAATCTGAGGCCCGCTTCATAGACCTGTTACAGAAGCAAGAGCAGAGACTACAACAAATGGAAGCAGTAATGCAGCAACGTCCGCAGACCAGTGAGGAAAGCCGTCCCACTAATACCGCGTCCTTTGGGGTGAGTCGTTTATTGACAAAAATGACTGGAGAGGATGATCCAGAGGTATTTTTGACCACATTTGAAAGGACTGCTGAAAGAGAAAAGTGGCCTGAGGAGCAGTGGGCTGGACTGGTGGCTCCTCTGTTAACTGGTGAGTCGCAGAAGGCTTACTATGACCTAGAGCCTGACCAAGCAAAAGACTATGTGATGCTAAAAGCTGAAATATTGGCAAGGCTGGGTGTCACCCTGGCTGTCCGGGCTCAGCGTGTGCATAACTGGACTTTCCAGCTTGGAAAACCCCCCAGGTCTCAAATGTATGATCTCATTCACCTGAGCAGGAAGTGGCTACAGCCAGAGACTTTGTCCGCACCAGAGATTGTGGAACGTGTTGTAATGGATCGGTTTTTGAGAGCTCTTCCTACTGCCATCCAAAAGTGGGTAAGCCATGGAGACCCAGAGACGGCCGGTGGTCTTGTGGATCGTGTAGAGAAATACTTGGCTACAGAGAACCTGACGGCCTCTTCCAGAGACTCTCGGACTTTCCACCCTAAGACCAGACCATCCCCAGGGGCGGATAAGAGGATTCCAAGGGGTGAGGGTGGAGAGAGTGAGAGGGTGGGAGCTCTACCCAAAGTTTGGCGAGAACAGCCTGGGAAGTCAGGGGCTCAAGAGGCAGCCAAATGGATTGTTTGCTACCGCTGCCGGCAAGCGGGACATATTGCAGCAAATTGCCCGGTTGTGGAGGAACCCATGCAATGTGACTTTCTGACGGACAGACGTCAGTCGCTGTGTGCGACAGTCGCATGCACTGCCATTCGGGGAACTGAGAAACATTTATGCAAAATGTGTATTAATGGTAGAAATGTTGTGGTATTACTGGATTCAGGTAGCCTTGTGACCCTGATAAAGGCTGAATTAGTTAAAACAGAGGTCTCTGGGAATAGCAAGGTAGCTGTGATTTGTGTGCATGGGGACACCCGAGAGTATCCAGTGACTACAGTGTGTTTCAAGACCCCCAAAGGTACCCTCTCTCATCCAGTGGGGTTAGTATCTCAATTACCGCATGATGCCATTGTGGGAAGGGATTTTCCGAAGTTCTGGGAACTGTGGGATGATCCTGAGCCCCCCACTGGTGCCCCTATGTACCAGGAAGGTGATAGCCAGAACTCCTCTGAGAGTGGTGAGGACTCTCCAGAATTTCCCTTGTCAGTATTGGCAGGCGAGACTCAAGAAACTGGAGAGGAGCCCACCTCCTCAGACGAAAACCTACCGTCTGTGGAGTTTTCTGATCTTGAGGTTCACAGGGAAAATTTTGCCACAGAACAGTTAAAAGACCCCGCCCTAATAAAGGCACGGGAAAACGTAGTGGAAATAGATGGCGAGTTAGTGAACCCAGATAATACCTGCACTTACCCATACTTCAGCGTAGAGAAGGACCTACTGTATCGGGTGGCAAAAAGGGCAGAAGAAACCGTGGAGCAGCTTGTGGTGCCCAAACCTTACAGGAAGTTGGTGTTGGAGTTGGCCCATGGGCACATTCTTGGAGGTCATCTGGGGACAGAGAAAACCCGAGAGAGGGTATTACAGAGATTCTATTGGCCTGGGGTGATGAAGGACATAGAAAATTATTGTTCCTCCTGCCCTGTGTGTCAGAGGTCGGCCCCGATGCCACATTTCCGTAGCCCGCTGGTCCCTCTACCCATCATTGAGGTCCCGTTTGAGAGGGTCGCAATGGATTTGGTAGGTCCTATAATCAAGTCCGCTAGGGGGCACCAGTACATATTAGTTATAATGGACTATGCCACCCGTTATCCAGAAGCGATCCCTCTCCGAAATACCTCGGCCAAAACCATAGCCAAAGAGCTATCTCTTGTTTTTAGCCGGGTGGGTATTTGTAAAGAACTGCTTACGGACCAAGGTACACCCTTTATGTCCCGGGTTATGAAAGAGCTGTGTAAATTGTTCAAAGTGACGCAATTGCGTACGTCTGTGTATCACCCCCAAACCGATGGGCTGGTTGAAAGATTCAACAAAACCCTAAAACAAATGTTGAAGAAAGTGGTGGATAGAGATGGAAAGGATTGGGACTGTCTACTTCCTTATTTGATGTTTGCTATTAGGGAGGTGCCCCAATCCTCTACGGGATTCTCCCCCTTTGAGTTACTGTATGGGAGACACCCAAGAGGACTGTTGGATATTGCCAAGGAAACTTGGGAAAGTGAGAGTTCTCCCCACAGGAGTGTGATTGAGCATGTCGCCCTGATGCAAGATCGAATTGCACAGGTAATGCCCATCGTGAAGGAACATTTGGCCCAAGCGCAGTTGGCACAGCAGAGAGTGTACAACCGTGGAGCCAAGACCCGTACCTTTTCCCCGGGGGATAGGATATTGGTACTTGTCCCTACGGTTGAAAGTAAATTCCTTGCCAAATGGCAAGGCCCCTACGAGATAATGGAAAAAGTGAGCGAAGTGAATTACAAGGTCAGACAACCAGGAAGGCGAAAGCCCGAACAGATCTATCACGTTAATCTGTTGAAAGCCTGGAGGGATAGAGAGTCCCTAGTCGCAGAAACTTGGTCACCAGCTCAAACTGGTTGCGTGATTCCGGAGGTTGGAATAGCAGCCACCTTGTCACAACCCCAACAACAGGAGGTGAAGGAGTTTGTGCTTCGCAACAAGGAGGTGTTCTCTGAGCTGCCGGGACAAACATCTGGGGTAGAGCATGATATTATTACCCCGCCCGGTGAAAGGGTGAAGTTAAAACCCTATCGGATCCCAGAGGCCCGACGGGAGGCAATACGGGAGGAAGTACAGAAAATGCTGAACTTAGGGGTGATAGAGGAGTCCCAAAGTGATTGGTCTAGTCCCATTGTGTTGGTGCCTAAACCGGATGGGAGCTGGCGATTTTGTAACGATTTTCGTCAGTTGAACAAAGTTACAAAATTTGACACCTACCCCATGCCACGTATAGATGAGTTGATCGACCGGCTGGGAACAGCCCGATACATGACGACTCTTGACCTCACAAAAGGGTATTGGCAAATTCCCCTGGCCAAGTCGGCCAAAGAGAAAACCGCATTTGTAACCCCAGACGGGGCGTTCCAATATAAGAGAATGCCGTTCGGGTTACAGAATGCGCCGGCCACATTCCAGCGGAAAATGGACCAGATACTGAGGCCCCATCGGAAGTATGCTGCGGCTTACCTGGATGACGTAATTGTCCATAGCACAGATTGGGCCTCACATCTGCCAAAAGTGCAAGCAGTCCTAGACTCTATCCGGGAAGCGGGGTTTACGGCTAACCCCAAGAAGTGTACCATTGGGCAGGAGGAGGCCAAATATCTTGGGTACACCATTGGCAGGGGAGTAATAAAACCCCAACTCAACAAAGTCGAGGCCATCCAGAGTTGGCCACGTCCCAACAGCAAGAAGCAGGTACGGGCCTTTCTGGGAATCGCGGGTTATTATCGGCGCTTCATTCCCCACTTTGCTTCTAAGGCTGTGCCCCTAACCAACCTGACGAAAGGGAAGGGTCGGTCATGATTAAATGGACCCCCGAGGCTGAGGCAGCATTCCAATTCTTGAAACAAGCCTTATGTAGCCAGCCAGTGTTGTACTCACCCGACTTCTCTAAAGACTTTGTCGTACAAAGTGATGCGTCAGATGTGGGGTTAGGAGCAGTATTGTCCCAGGTCTGGAACGGGGAAGAGCACCCAGTCATTTACCTCAGCAGGAAGTTGAAGTCCCATGAGGTAAATTACGCCACGGTTGAATAGGAGTGTTTAGCGGTGAAGTGGGCTCTAGATTCCCTTCGGTACTATCTGCTAGGTAGGCACTTTGACATGGTTACGGATCACGCTCCGTTAAAGTGGATGGCTCAAAACAAGGAGACAAATAGAAGAGTGAATAGGTGGTTCCTGGCCCTACAGGAATTCAACTTCACAGTAAAGCATCGCCCTGGCGTTCAAATGGGGAATGTGGATGCTTTGTCTCGAGTACATGAATGCCTGATTGCTGGTGTTCCAACCCCAAGGTTAAAACAAGAGGGGGGGGTATGTGACAGCAGGAAGGTAAAGTCACCTGGTTGCATCCAGGGGGGTAGATATATTTCTCCCAGATTCAGGCTTTATGCCAACTTATACAACTAGGGAGGGAGTTGATGAAGCCCAGCTGAGGCTAGTGGGCTCATGGATGATTCATACCTCTAGGGAGAGTGCTGGGCATCGTGCAGGCAGGGAGTTGATGAGACCAGCTGAAGCTTGTCAGCTCGTTTAAGGCCTCTATAAAAACTCCCAGCTTCATTAGGTGTTTGCTCATGCCTGGAACCAGACCTGTGTGGACTGTCTAGGGAGAGTGAACCCCTGTGCGGTGAGACAAAGCCTGTGTGGCTATTTGTTTGGACATTTACTAGACCAGGGACTTAGGGACTAGGACAGCACCAGGCTGATCCCAGTTGTTAGTTAGGAAACCTGCATGTTTAGTCAGAGGTCAAGCTGACCAGGGTTTATTTTGTTTATGTTTCTTTTTGCTTTGCTGTGTTTTTTTGTCACTGTAAATAGAGAAATAAACCGCACCTTTTTGATCTTGAAAACCACAACCTCCGTCTGCTGGGCCTGTTTTTGTGTGGGGAGCCCATCCAGGGGATCACACACACCCGCTGCCGAGCTAACCCCCCCACAGTAGATGATGGGAGTTTAATAAACAGACTGGGGTAAAGCTATTTCCAGTGCTGGCAGGGAAAGGGAGAGGGAGAGAGAGGGGGAGAGGAGGGGGAGAGAGAGAGGTCAGGGATTAGAGAGAGAAGGAGGGGGGAGAAGAAGGGGGAGAGAGAAAGGGGGCAGGGAGAGAGAGGGGGAGAGGAGGGGGAGAAAGAGAGGTCAGGGATTAGAGAGAGAGGGAGGAGGGGGAGAGAGAGAGAGGGGCCAGGGAGAGAGCGAGGGGGAGAGAGCGAGGGGGAGATAGGAGGAGGAGAGAAGGAGGGGGCAGGGGGGAGTGAGGGGGGAGAGAGAAGAAGGGGGGAGAGAGGGGGCAGGAAGAGAGAGGGAGAGAAGAAGAGGGAGAGAAGGAGGGAGGAGGGAGAGAGCGAGGGGGGAGAGAAGGAGGGGGCAGGGAGAGAGCGAGGGGGAGAGAAGGAGAGAGGGAGAAGGAGGGGGGAGAGAGGGGGCAGGGAGAGAGAGGGGGGAGAAGGAGAGGGAGAGAGCGAGGGGGGAGAGAATGAGGGGGAGGGAGAGAGAGGGGGCAGGGAGAGAGCGAGGGGGAGAGGAGGGGGGAGAGAAGGAGTGGGCAGGGAGAGAGCGAGGGGGAGAGAAGGAGTCGGGAGATAAGAAGGGGGGAGAAGAAGAAGGGGAGAAGGAGGGGGGTCTGGTCACATTGTTCATTTACTTGAATGGTCTCCGGGGGCTCTCAGTCTCTCAACGTGGCCTTTGGCTCCTTAATCTTCCCGCCCCCACATCCCCTTCACAGACGCGGCAGCACACAGACAGGAAGAGAGGGGCGGGAAAAGGAATGTTTGTGAAGCTCATGCATGCTGGAGGGGACAGAGCAGCGTGGGGATCCCCTTCTTCCAGGACAGTCACACCTCCCGAGCCGCTTGTCACTGCACACTGAGCCCAGGGATCGTCAGGAGGACGGAGCGGCTCAGCAGCCAAAGGAGTAAGAGGAGAGTAGCAGTTGGATTGAACCACAGGTTTTCCGGGGGGTTTACTCATTTCTGTGCCCCGCAAGCGCACCAACTGACACTCCCCCCCCCCAAGTCACTGGCTGGGAGATAGAAGCCAGTGCAGCGGGCGGCACCAATGGGAGTCAGGACTAGTATAGGAGGAGGAAAAGAGCAAAGGGGAGGTGCCAACTTGGAGCCCAGCGTCCTGAAGGACTGGGCCCCTCAGGATGATCGGGCCCCTTACACTTGTATGGGCTGTACCCCCTGATGCCCAGGAAAAACCCAAGCCTACTTACCGACCAGCTCGCCATCAGAATCCATGTGCCTCCATTGTGGGAACACTTATAGTTTAGCGTTAGAACCACAGATACCAGAGTGCCGTGGCGAGGCTCTGTGGCTTACGCATGCGTTTGGAAATGCGTGCGGAATAAACCCCTGTTTTTAACGCATATTGTTAGACAGGTTTATTTGGTTGTCTGCGAGCTGGTCGGTAAGTAGGCTTGGGTTTTTCCTGGGCATTCCCCAGGCTTTGTTGTTACCTGTTTTAGCCTTCCAATGCTGCTTACTGCGATAGCCAACTATAGATGGGGGCGGTGGCGAGTTTTTATTTTTCATATCACATTGGTGTTTGCATACCTCCCAACACGCACGGATTCTGCGGAAACTTCCCGCACGGACACCAATTTCCCGCAGTCCCGCGAGAGCCTCTGATTTCCCGCAATAGGAGGACCGGCACCTAGTTCTTCTTCCCCCTACTTCTTCTAGTGACTCCGCTCCCCCTCCGCTAACCCTCCTAGTTCAGATTCCCGAAGGAGGACCGGCACCTTCTGAATCGATCCATCGCCAGCCCGCAGCACCCTCCCCCTACACATATAGCTCTCACGTCCGGCTGAACCCCCCCCCCCCTCAACAACTCTCATGGATGGGGAAAAATACGTGACTGAATGTCCCGCAGTGGACATTTCAAAAGTTGGGAGGTATGGTGTTTGTATTGGTCCAGCAACGCACCAACACCTTTGAAGCCATTGAGCTATATGCTGGGTGTTTAGTGTGCTCCTGGTGGCGAGTTTTTGTTTTTCTATAATAAGGTTTACCTGTAGCTACCCTGGATATCTCTGAAACCTACACGGTTTAGGAAATATCCCCTATATCTGCATGTGCCATTATCAAGGCACATGCGCACTGAAGCAACAGCACGTACGTGCAGTTCCTTAAGTTAGTGCGCGGTTACCGGCGGCTCCAGCGCGCATGCGCCGGAGTGACGTCATCGCAGCTCCGGCCAATCACAGCGCCGGAGCCTGCGATACCCAGAAGTAACTCCGGGAGCGATGTCGCCGGCCGTAACGGTGTACGAGGACCACTGTGGGGGCTTCGATCCAAGATAAGCCTTTGTCTTGCAGGTTTTTTTTTTTTTTGTAGTGGGTTTACAACCACTTTAAGTGTTGCTTGTGACAATATGGTAGTGCATTAATTATAGGGTGAGTCAACAAACCGAAATTCATTTTCTTGCATGCTCTTTTCAATTTCTGTCTGACTCTTGTAATAAGGTCTGCTGGCTGTAATTTTTTAATTGCCAGCTCTGCATCCCTTTCTAAGCCACTTATTGGTTGCTTTGCATGGGAGACTGCAGATCCTTTGTTCACGCAGAAGACTAATGCCGCGTACACACAACCGTTTTTCATGACGAGAAAAATGCAAATTTTTTATTTGGTCATTAAAACGACCGTGTGTGGGCTCCAGAGCATTTTTCACGTGGTGAAAAATGGGCATTAAAAATTTGGAACATGCTCTAATTTTTCTCGTCGTTTTTCACGTCGTCGTTTTTCTCGTCATGAAAAACGGCCGTGTGTAGGCTTTAACGACGTGAAAAAACGCGCATGCTCAGAAGCAAGTGGTAAAACTAGCGTTCATAATGGAGATAGCACATTCGTCACGCTGTAACAGACTGAAGAGCGCGAGGCTGAAAAGCGTGAATCGTCTCTCACCAAACTTTACTAACACGAGGATCAGCAAAAGCAGCCCGAAGGGTGGCGCCATCCGAATGGAACTTCCCATTTATAGTGCCGTCGTACATTTCGTACATCACCGCGCTTTGCTCGATCATTTTTTTTTCATGATAGTGTGTAGGCAAGGCAGGCTTGAGAATAATTACGTCTAGAAAAACATCGTTTTTTTCAATGACATTAAAAACGGTCGTGTGTACGCGGCATTACAGCTCTTTCCTGTTGGGTCGATTATGGTCTTTCAAGGTGAAGGTCTCATGCTAACTGTTAGCTACCATGCTCCCTGTGAACTCCATGCAGTAATTGTGCCAATGATGTCATCAACTAAGCTGACGTGTATTACTTCAATCAGAAGTAATAAAGGGATTCTGTTGGTTATTGTAAAGCCATTGCTATCTGGACCAAAATATCCATATCCATTTATTCTGGACTGTGTATTCTGACCTGTACTGGTAACACCTTATTTGCTGTTCTTGTTGCAACATTCTGAGTACTGGCTTTTAAGTGCTGCATGCGTTATACCTGTTATAAGAGTTTACTTTTCCCTAATGATATGATACTTGGCTTAGGTTGCTTGTCAACTTATGAGCTGCCAGCAGTGAGGCAACATCATTACACTAACCTAGATATGTCATACAGATAAGGTCAAACCCCCTATGTGTGCTTACACCTGGCAATGGTGACACAGAAGATCTACACCAATATGTGACAACCATAGGTGTACGCAGCGTATTGCATTAGGGTGTGCACACCAAAGCTCAAACATACATGCGTGTGTGTGTATATATATATATATATATATATATATATATATATACATATACAGTATATACATGCAGTCTTCCTTGTGGCACTCTTCCCCGCCGGCACATGATCTCCCTGCCTGCAGATTAAGAGTGAGACAGAAATGCTTCCATACAGGGCCGGTGCTACCACTAGGCAAACTAGGCAGCCGCCTAGGGCGCCCGGCCACTGGTGTTCCTACTCTCTTCTGTCTGCAGCAAGCAACTAAGTCACAGCATCAGCAGGCAGCCGCCGCTCCGTTCGCACATAGTGTCAGAGGCTGTGTCCCGACTCCCGAATGAATGGAAGCAAGCAAACATTAATTGATGGGCACTGGTAGGCTGCATTGAGGGGCGCTGGTAAGGCAGCATTTGATGGGCGCTTCGTTAAAAAGGTGGGGTATACATGGGCAGGGCAAAGGGGGTGGAGTCAGGGATGGAGCCAAGGGGGAGGCGGCAAAATTAGGTTTCGCCTAGGGTGTCAAAAATCCTTCCACCAGCCCTGCTTCCATATTTCTTCTTTTAAGCATAGTCCTTCAGTGGGAGATCTTTCCCATCTCCCCACTAGCACAGAGCAATAATGCTAATGCAAAAGGGGTGATTAGGGTGTGCCCAGGCACATCTGGCAAACCCTGTGCGCACGTCTATGGTGACAACCCATTTTTGAGTTTCAACCCTCCTGCTGCCGATGCTCTACTCTCAGTCCTACCAATAGATTCTGTATAAAATTAAGTAGATTACCAATCTAACTGAACTTAACCCCTTCCTGAACAGCCGCCGCAGTTGTACTGCGGCAGGTTGGTTCCCCTGGGCGAAACGACGTTACCATACATCGGTTCGCCTTTTGACCTCTAGGGGGTGCACGCACCCGCCGCCGGAGCCGATGCGAGTGCCCGGCGGCTGCGATACTTTTGGTGGTATTTAATCACCACTGGGTTTTTTTTTTTGCTAAATAAATGAAAAAAGGCCAAAAAATTTGGAAAAAAAAATTTCTTTCTTCATGAGTTTAGGTCAAAGTGTATTCTGCTACATTTCTTTGTTAAAAAAAAATAACCTAAAGCAGTGTATATTATTTAGTCTGTAGGAAAGAGTATAGAGTCCACAAACTATGGTATATATCTGATAATTGATCAATCCTGATGTACCGACGGCCTATCTAATTTCTTGAGACCCGAAAATGCCAGGACAGTACAAATACCCCCCAAATGACCTTTTTGGAAGTTAAACTAAAAGTCTGAGGTATTTAGCAAGAGGCATGGCACGTTTTTTGAAGTTGGAATTTTTTGTCACAATTTTTTGGAAAATTAAGATTTTTTTAAAAAAATGTTTACATACACTGTACACTGTACATGCTGTACAGCATCATCATAAAACTGGTGTGGCAGTGACCAGGGACACTGACTGGTGACAGTATGTTAAAGTGAACATTTTTTTTTCTACTTTTTTAAATATTTTTGACCATAGTAACAATGTACCACTCTAGGGAGTTGATCAGGATTTTATTTTATTTTTTACATACTATGCTTACTTATAGAAGTGAATTCCACTGCTATAAGCAAACACTATTACTGAATGACAGTGTGTAGACACAATGTATTAGCTGTGATTGGCCACAGCTAATCACATGGTGCAAATGGGCTGTGATTGGCCCTGTCTTTACCATGTGATCGCTGTAACCAATCACATCTAGCAACACAACTGTACACAATGAATGACATTAAGGGAAGCCATTCATTGTTTACAACTGTCATGTAATCTAATGTGATTGGTCACAGCGGTCACAAGGTACCGGCAGCGGGCCTGTACACTGATCAGTTATCCCGTGGACACAGCGGGTGACAGATCACACTGTCACATGACGTCCTCCCAGAGCAATAGGGTTCCCGCCTGACCGTCATTTTACATTGGCGCGGGCAGGAAGCAGTTAATTACAATTTTATAATAATTTTTATAAGTCAGATGAAAATCGTAGAAAGAAAGTCTAAAAAATAAATCTAATGCAGCCATCAAATGTAATAATTAATAAGCTCAGCCGCAATATAATAAATGTTTGCTTTTGAGTTTAATACTGCTTTAAAGTGAAATTCAAAGCAGAGGTTGTGGGGTACGAAGAAGAGGTTATGGGGCAGGAAGCAACTTTTAATTTTTTGTCCCGCGGTTGCATATTCAAAAGTTGGGAGGTATGGTTATGGGGCAGAAAGTAGAGATTATGGTGCAAGAAGCAGAGGTTGTGGGCAGAAAAGCAGAGGTTATCGGGCCAGAAAGCAGAGATTATGGTGCAGGAAGCAGAGATTATGGTGCAGGAAGCAGAGGTTATGGGGCAGGAAACAGAGGTTATGGGGCCAGAAGCAGAGGTTATGGGGCAGAAAGCAGAGATTATGGTGCAAGAAACAGAGGTTGTGGGCAGAAAGCAGAGGTTGTGGGGCAGAAAGCAGAGATTCTGGTGCAGGAAGCAGAGATTATGGTGCAGGAAGCAGATATTATGGTGCAGGAAGCAGAGGTTGTGGGGCAGGAAGCAGATATTATGGTGCAGGAAGCAGAGGTTATGGGGCAGGAAGCAGAGGCTGTGGGGCAGGAAGCAGAGGTTATGGGGTAGAAAGCAGAGATAGTGGTGCAGGAAGCATAGGTTGTGGGGCAGGAAGCAGAGGTTATGGGTCAGGAAGCAGAGATTATGGGGCAGGAAGCAGAGGTTATGGGGCAGGCAAGTGGTTGCATTGGACAAGAAAGCACTTTACTGGACAGGAAGCAGAGATTATGGTGCAGGAAGCAGATGTTGTGGGGCAGGAAGCAGAGGTTATGGGGCAGGAAGCAGAGGTTATGGGGCAGGAAGCAGAGGTTATGGGGCCAGAAGCAGAGGTTATGGGGCAGAAAGCAGAGATTATGGTGCAAGAAACAGAGGTTGTGGGGCAGGAAGCAGAGGTTATGGTGCAGGAAGCAGAGGTTATGGGGCAGGAAGCAGAGGTTATGGTGCAGGAAGCAGAGATTATGGTGCAGGAAGCAGAGGTTGTGGGGCAGGAAGCAGAGGTTGTGGGGCAGAAAGCAGATATTATGGTGCAGGAAGCAGAGGTTATGGGGCAGGAAGCAGAGGTTATGGGGCAGGAAACAGAGGTTATGGGGCCAGAAGCAGAGGTTATGGGGCAGAAAGCAGAGATTATGGTGCAAGAAACAGAGGTTGTGGGGCAGAAAGCAGATATTATGGTGCAGGAAGCAGAGGTTATGGGGCAGGAAGCAGATATTATCGTGCAGGAAGCAGAGGTTATGGGGCAGGAAGCAGAGGTTGTGGGGCAGGAAGCAGAGGTTATGGGGTAGAAAGCAGAGATAGTGGTGCAGGAAGCATAGGTTGTGGGGCAGGAAGCAGAGGTTATGGGGCAGGAAGCAGAGGTTATGGGGTAGAAAGCAGAGATAGTGGTGCAGGAAGCAGAGGTTGTGGTGCAGGAAGCAGAGGTTGTGGGGCAGGAAGCAGAGGTTATGGGGCAGGAAGCAAAGGTTATGGGGCAGGAAGTAGAGGTTATGGGACAGGAAGCAGAAGTGACTGGAGAAACACTTTAATAAGGGGAGCCAACTTCCACTTTCAATACCCAAACGTGCAATATGCTTGGATAACTTCATCTTATTCATTAGGCTAGGTGATTATTTAGTTTGCAAAGTGAACAGCTGATATTCCTTTGGTAAATCAACCTCCACGTCTGTGGTTGTGTATGTCTAACAATTACAAGGTTATAATATTATTTAACTGTATTCATCAGTCCTTTCAGAGAAACAAAAGTAACATACCTGGATTTCACCTATGACACCGATCCTCAAGAACTGTGAACATTTTCCATCTCCCTTTCCCTCATGCTTATCTCAATGAGTTTCTTTCTGTGACAGGCTTTGTGTGGCTGTACCATCCTATCTTGGGTAGCAGAGTGCAGGGAATTTATAAAACATCTCACCTTGAATTATTATTATTTTTATTGCTTCCTGACCAAGACCAAAATAAAACTTAAGTACACTTGAAGCTGAAATGAAGGCTAAACAAATATTGGCTGAATTCAAGAGCCATGAGTGTTCCCACTTTAATATTGGTCTCTTTTGTGTATTTCTGTCAGATTTGCCCAATATTCCAAATGAAACAATTCTTAAGCTAGCCATATACCTTTTACATTTCTCTTGTTCAGCCATGCTGCCTGGTGCCAACCCTGTACCGGAAGACTCCTCAAGAAAACTGCCCACTGGGAGGGGGAACACTGTCTGGATGGGGTTTGTTCCCCTGGATTCTGCTGTCTAGCTTGTGTGTAGGTACCTACAAGTTGGGTCAATGTTAGATAGAGAGTCTGGGCTGCCCTTTTACAGGCTTTTTGGGTTAATACTGGGGCTGCCACTTTCCAAGGCTTTTTGGGTCCTGCCTTCTGACCCTGTTCAGCATATAAATTAGGGGGAAGGCCAGGCCCGGGGAGCGAGAGCGGCAGCATGGGAAAAGAGAAGAAGGTCCCATCTGAAAGGTGTAACCCAGAGTATTCTACAAGTACCATCACCATAAGGCAGTGGTCTCCAAACTGCAGCCCGAGGGCTGGATGCGGCCCTTTGCTTGCTTATCCGGCCCTTGGGGCACTGCTTCTCCCATGGACACCAATGATAGGGCACTATTCCTCCCACTGATACAAATGATGAGGAACTATTCCTCCTACTGACACCAAAGATGAGACATTGTTCTTCTCACTGACACCATCGATGGGGCACTATTCTTTTCACTGGTACTGTTGTTTACTCCCATGGGCCACAGTCAGGCCCCCCTAAGGTCTAAATGGTAGTAAACTGTCCCTTTGTTTTGAAAGTTTGGGGACCCCCTGCCCTAAGGGAATCTACATTTTGAGGACTCTGGAACTTATGGACTTCTACCTGCAAAGGTATGCCTGAGCAACCTAAGACAAGCTAGTTAGGCACCTAAATGTTCATGGACTGTACTGTAGTAGCCTTCAAGTCAAGTTTTGTTAACGGTTTCTGAGCCTGGTCTGAAGTTACTCAAAGTGGTGCATGATGGTACATGGCATATCAGAACACAGAACAGGGCCTGTGAAGCACATATGGGGTACAGGATGAAGGCCACCTCAAAGGGTTATCTCGGCAGGAGAGTCGGAGCAGGAGAGTACAGTAGTTGTCATGGGTAACCATGATCTGGTGGGAATGAAAAGCAGCCAGACAGCGAGGAGCAGTACCAGGTTTGGGTCACAGGTCCTCCGGTGGCGACGGTGTCTGTTTTCTGCCTCCCTCCCCAGTGGTTGGTTCCCCCAAAAGTAACCAGGACCAAACCCGGGGTACATAGTACAGGAGAGAGAAGAAGTTCATTAGGTGCATGCATGTCTGCTACACAACTGCACATAGTGTATGGCTCATCTCTAAGCCAGAGTTCTGCCAAAATGTTGACTTTCACATTAACATAACGCTGCCTGATCCAGGGTGAGTAGGCCCCGCCCACAGGCTTGTCTTCCCAACCACCGCTGCGGTAATTCAGGGCTTTGCCTTTGATGCCTTGTTGAAGGAATGTGCTTGGCACTGCGCAGACAGAAAGCAGAGGTTATGGGGTAAAAAGAAGAGATTATGCGGCAGGAAGCAGAGGTCATGGGGCAGGAAGCAAAGGTTATGGGGCAGAAAGCAGAGGTTGTGGGGCAGGAAGCAGAGGTTATTGGGCAGGAAGCAGAGGTTGTGGGGCAGGAAGAAGAGGGTATGGGGCAGGAAGCAGAGGTTATGGTACAGGAAGCAGAGGTTATGGTGCAGGAAGCAGAGGTTATGGGGCAGGAAGCAGAGGTTATGGTGCAGGAAGCAGAGGTTGTGGGGAAGGAAGCAGAGGTTATTGGGCAGGAAGCAGAGATTATGGTGCAGGAAGCAGAGGTTATGGGGCAGAAAGCAGAGGTTATGATGCAGGAAGCAGAAGTTATAGGGCAGGAAGCAGAGGTTATGGGGCAGGAAGCAAACATTATGGTGCAGGAAGCAGAGGTTGTGGGGCAGAAAGCAGAGGTTGTGGTGCAGGAAGCAGGGGTTATGGTGCAGGAAGCAGAGGTTGTGGGGCAGGAAGCAGAGGTTATGGGGCAGAAAGCAGAGATTATGGTGCAGGAAGCAGAGATTATGGTGCAGGAAGCAGAGATTATGGTGCAGGAAGCAGAGATTATGGTGCAGGAAGAAGAGGTTGTGGGGCAGGAAGCAAAGGTTATGGGGCAGGCAAGTGGTTGCATTGGACAATAAAGCACTTTACTGGACTATTGCATTCTCCTTACCCCCCAAAACCATGCTAGCCTTATAGCCTAACGATGACTAAAAACCCACCAAACAGGATATATTTTCTAAAAAGCAGAGACCCTGGAGAATAAAATGATGGTAGTTTAAATTTTTTATCTCACATGATATTTGTCCAATGGTTAACCACTTAAAGACTGCCGCACGACGATATACGTCGACAGAACGGCACGGACAGGCACAAGGGCGTACAGGTACGTCCCCTTTAAGAACCCATCCGTGGGTCGCACGTGCGCCACCGGCGGCGCGTTCGCGACACGGTCCGAAGTTTCATGACCTCGCCGCCGGTGTCCCGCGAGTCACAGGGTCACGGGGGTCACAGAGCTGAAGAACGGGGAGAGGTAAGTGTAAACAAACCTTTCCCCGTTCTTCCTAGTGGCATGTCAGTGATCGTCTGTTCCCTGTCATAGGGAACGACGATCAGTGACGTCATATACAAAGCCACACCCTCTACAGTAAGAATCACTTATTAGGTCACACTTAACCCCTACAGCGCCACCTAGAGGTTAACCCCTTCACTGCCAGTGTCATTTTCACAGTAAACAGTGCATATTTATAGCTCTGATCGCTGTAAAAATGACAATGGTCCCAAAAATGTGTCAAAAGTGTCCGATGTGTCTGCCATAATGTCGCAGTCACGATAAAAATCGCTGATCGCCGCCATTACTAGTAAAAAACAAAATATTAATAAAAATGCCATAAAACTACCCCCTATTTTGTAGACGCTATAACTTTTGCGCAAACCAATCAATAAACGCTTATTGCAATTATTTTTTTACCAAAAAAATGTATAAGAATACGCATCGGCCTAAACTGAGGAAAAAACATGTTTTTTTATATAGCGCAAAAAATAAAAACTAGGGATGCATCGAATGGGTTTTTTGGTGCCGAAACCGATACCGAAACAGCACCGATACCGAAAGTTACTGTTTTAAAAAAATATTTTTATACATAGAGATGGTCAGAGACTGGGGACATGGTACAGGAGATTGTCAGAGACTGCAGACACATTACAGGAGAGGGTCAGAGACTGGGGACATGGTACAGGAGATGGTCAGAGACTGCGGACATGGTACAGGAGATGGCCAGAGACTGGGGCCATGGTACAGGAGATGGCCAGAGACTGGGGACATGGTACAGGAGATGGCCAGAGGCTGGGGTCATGGTACAGGAGATCGCCAGAGGCTGGGGGATACATGGTACAGGAGATGGCCAGAGACTTGGGCCATGGTACAGGAGATGGCCAGAGACTGGGGCCATGGTACAGGAGATGGCCAGAGACTGGGGCCATGGTACAAGAGATGGCCAGAGACTGGGGACATGGTACAGGAGATGGCCAGAGACTGGGGACATGGTACAGGAGATGGCCAGAGACTGCGGACATGGTAGAGGAGATGGTCAGAGACTGCAGACGGTGTACAGGAGATGATCAGAGACTGCAGACGTGGTACAGGAGATCAATGCAGCCTCACCTGTGTCCCCAGTTCAGCCAGCCTGTGTGTCCCCAGTTCAGCCAGCCTGTGTGTCCCCAGTTCAGCCTACCTGTGCAGGGGAAGAGAGAGGAGAGCCGCTGCCGCCTGGTGATTAGAGCGCCGGGAACATAACAGCTTTAATTTCAATAGCTGTGTGTTCCCTGCGGCGCACCATCACATACAGCCCCTCCCCCTTGTCCGGGGAACTTTGATAGACAGATCACCCGTCCCAATATTGGACGGGTGATCTGTCTATCAAAATACCCGGACAAAGAGGAGGGGCTTATGTGATGGCGCGCCGCAGGGAACACACAGCTATTGAAATGAAAGCTGTTATGTTCCCGGCGCTCTAATCACCAGGCGGCAGTGGCTCTCCTCTCTCACAACGACACTTCCGTAATGGGCGGCACCAGGGGCGGGGGCGAAGGCCCCGCCCCATTTTCGGCTCCAGTATAGGCCTAATTTCTCTTCCGGCTTTTTGCCGAAAGAGCCATTATGGGCTGATATGTTTCGGTGGCTGAAATTTCGGTGCATCCCTAATAAAAACCGCAGAGGTGATCAAATACCACCAAAAGAAAGCTCTATTTGTGGGAAAAAAAAGGACGTCAATTTTGTTTGGGAGCCACGTCGCACCACCGCGCAATTGTCAGTTAAAGCGACGCAGTGCCGAATCGCAAAAAGGGGCCTGGTCCTTTAGCAACAAAATGGTCCGGGGCTTAAGTGGATAATCAAGTGCAATATTTCAGTAAAAACGACATTAAAGTAAATTCTTTTGCACACAAACACAATATATCTCCTAATTCTTTGATAAAATATAAAAGATGATGTCATGCCAAGTAGATACCCAAAATGTCAAGCCATAAAATTGCTGGTGCCTATGAAATGTTGGTACCCTAAATTTTCCACAGGTTACCCTTTAGGTCATCATTTTAGAGTTAAGCGTGAAGAGTAGGCCTAGAACTATTGGTTTTAGTCCACCGGCGATATGTAACATGTGTAGCAAAATTGACTTTTTAATTTGTAGGTGTCCCCGTTGCGTGTGTTTACGTTCATACGTGTTTGTATGTAAGGCCGGGTTCCAAATTTTATTGGGGGGGGGGGGGGTGTTTAAGTGCTTTTTTGAAACTTTCTTGCTTTTTACACTTTTTTTTTCCCACTAAACATATTTTATCACATAGGGGTCCAAAAGACAGCAGGAGTTTTTTTTTTTAGATCTCACCTGCCTTTCATTGAAGCTAATGGAGCACAGATTGCGCCCTGTTAGGCCCCATGCACACGAGACGCCGGTGCAAACTCTGCTGAACGCACGTTTTTAAAGGCTGAAACCGGCATTTAGAAACGCCCATTTTGCTGCGATTTTAGCGGCGTTTTACCGCGTTTGCGTCTATACGCGTTTAGTTAAGAAACATCATAAGACCCTCCCTAAGCTCAAAAAACAGTATTATTAACCATTTCAGCCATTTTGTGAGACCAGAGTGAGTAGCAGCAGCTGAGAGAGCAACAGTGTACTTGTATTTAGCGTGTCACTTGCCACATCACTTGCCACAAGCTGTGGATTGTCCACTTGCCACGTCACCTGACACGTCACCTGGCCACGTCACCTGCCACAAGTTGTGGATTGTCCACTGGCCACGTCACCTGACCATGTCACCTGCCACATCACCTGGCCACGTCACCTGCCCCAATTTATGAATTGTCCACTTGCCACGTCACCTGCCACATCACCTGCCACAAGTTGTGGATTGTACACTTGCCACGTCACCTGGCCATGTCACCTGCCACAAGTTGTGGATTGTCCACTTGCCACGTCACCTGCCACAAGTTGTGGATTGTACACTTGCCACGTCACCTGGCCACGTCACCTGCCACAAGTTGTGAATTGTCCACTTGCCACGTCACCAAAATTTTTTTGTATAGAAGTTTTAATGAGTTTGAGTTAATCCTGTGATTTCCTACCACATCCCAAATTGTAGAAAGAAAGAGGAAGGCCCCAGGGGATTGTACGGGCAGGAAGCCAAAACAGGATAACAGAAGGTGAAAAATTTGTATAAAAAATTTGAATTTTATTGAGAAAAAATATATATAAAGAGATATGTGAGAAAAACAGTCATGGAATACACAACATGATACAAGAATACAGCCACTCAATGGTCGTAATACACAATATACTGATAACAATCAGAAAAAAGTGATTACGGCAACAACTTTACATGTTTCAGAAAAACATAAAAGGCATATTGTTCCTATTATGATGGGTATACTTCCTTCTTCAGGGGTTTTGAATGCGAGCTTGCTGGTATATTTCTATAGAGATAAATATAGATATACACAAATAAGTAAACAAAGTAGTTAGATGATAATGAAAATCCCAACCAATAGGAATAAACAAAGGAAAAGAAAGAAAGATGGAAAAAAGAAATGAAAAAGTTGCCCCAAGTTGTGGATTGTCCACTTGCCACATCACCTGGCCACGTCACCTGCCACGTCACCTGGCCACGTCACCTGCCACAAGTTGTGGATTGTCCACTTGCCAGGTCACCTGGCCACGTCACCTGCAGTGTACTTGTATTTAGCATGTCACTTGCCACATCACCTGCCACAAGCTGTGGATTGTCCACCTGGCCACGTCATCTGCCACAAGTTGTGAATTGTCCACTTGCCACATCACCTGCCACGTCACCTGGCCACGTCACCTGCCACAAGTTGTGGATTGTCCACTTCCCAAGTCACCTGGCCACGTCACCTGCCACAAGTTGTGGATTGTCCACTTGCCACGTCCAACCTCTGTCCACTTCTCACATCACCTGGCCACGTCACCTGCCACAAGTTGTGGATTGTCCACTGGCCACGTCACCTGCCACATCACCTGGCCACGTCACCTGCCACAAGTTGTGAATTGTCCACTTGCCACGTCACCAAAATTTTTTTGTATAGAAGTTTTAATGAGTTTGAGTTAATCCTGTGATTTCCTACCACATCCCAAATTGTAGAAAGAAAGAGGAAGGCCCCAGGGGATTGTACGGGCAGGAAGCCAAAACAGGATAACAGAAGGTGAAAATTTTGTATAAAAAATTTGAATTTTATTGAGAAAAAATATATATAAAGAGATATGTGAGAAAAACAGTCATGGAATACACAACATGATACAAGAATACAGCCACTCAATGGTCGTAATACACAATATACTGATAACAATCAGAAAAAAGTGATTACGGCAACAACTTTACATGTTTCAGAAAAACATAAAAGGCATATTGTTCCTATTATGATGGGTATACTTCCTTCTTCAGGGGTTTTGAATGCGAGCTTGCTGGTATATTTCTATAGAGATAAATATAGATATACACAAATAAGTAAACAAAGTAGTTAGATGATAATGAAAATCCCAACCAATAGGAATAAACAAAGGAAAAGAAAGAAAGATGGAAAAAAGAAATGAAAAAGTTGCCCCAAGTTGTGGATTGTCCACTTGCCACATCACCTGGCCACGTCACCTGCCACGTCACCTGGCCACGTCACCTGCCACAAGTTGTGGATTGTCCACTTGCCAGGTCACCTGGCCACGTCACCTGCAGTGTACTTGTATTTAGCATGTCACTTGCCACATCACCTGCCACAAGCTGTGGATTGTCCACCTGGCCACGTCATCTGCCACAAGTTGTGAATTGTCCACTTGCCACATCACCTGCCACGTCACCTGGCCACGTCACCTGCCACAAGTTGTGGATTGTCCACTTCCCAAGTCACCTGGCCACGTCACCTGCCACAAGTTGTGGATTGTCCACTTGCCACGTCCAACCTCTGTCCACTTCTCACATCACCTGGCCACGTCACCTGCCACAAGTTGTGGATTGTCCACTGGCCACGTCACCTGCCACATCACCTGGCCACGTCACCTGCCACAAGTTGTGGATTGTCCACTGGCCACGTCACCTGCCACATCACCTGCCACAAGTTGTGGATTGTCCACTTGCCACGTCCAACCTCTGTCCACTTCTCACATCACCTGGCCACGTCACCTGCCACAAGTTGTGGATTGTCCACTGGCCACGTCACCTGCCACATCACCTGGCCACGTCACCTGCCACAAGTTGTGGATTGTCCACTGGCCACGTCACCTGCCACATCACCTGCCACAAGTTGTGGATTGTCCACTTGCCACGTCCAACCTCTGTCCACTTCTCACATCACCTGGCCATGTCACCTGCCACAAGTTGTGGATTGTCCACTGGCCACGTCACCTGCCACATCACCTGGCCACGTCACCTGCCACAAGTTGTGGATTGTCCACTTGCCACGTCACCTGGCCACAAGTTGTGGATTGTCCACTTGCCACAAGTTGTAAATTGTCCACTTGCCACGTCACCTGCCACAAGTTGTGGATTGTCCACTTGCCACGCCACCTGCCACAAGTTGTGGATTGTCCACAATGCAATGCAAGCAATTACATATTTTTTTTTTTTTTTTAATGGTATTTCATCATCTGCCATCATTTTTAAGATTTTTTTTTTTTTTTTACTTTATATTCTTTATTATTTTTTCCAATGACATCTACTTAAAACACATACATTTATTATACATACCGCATATTTATGTAACATTCATCATTCCCACTTTACCCCTTCCCTTCCCTTCCCACCCTCCGCATTTTTGAGATTTCTAATGTAAAAAAATAGGTCATCTTTAAAAACGCTTATAAACTAAATCGTGGCAAAACGCTGGTACCGCGTTTAGCCGCGTTTTGCTTCTGAAACTTGGAAATTTTTGCGTCTGAACCCATTTTTCTTCTTTCAGAAAAACGAGGTTAAACACAACTGCATATAAATGGCAATAAACGAGACTGTGTAAATGGTCACATAGGATAACATTGAATGAGTTCAGGGGCAGTTGAAAAAATTGTCCAACTGCCTCTGTACGTCCGCTTAACAGCGTCCCGTGTGCATGGGGCCTAGGCAGGCTATACTTGGTGCGTGATTTCCCCCCATCAACACAGACAGTGCTGACAGGGGAATCCCTCCCACCGAGCCATTGTCCGCTCCCAATGGGGGCCGGCGTGGGAAGCCGTCTCCACCGGGAGAAAACAGCCGCTAGCAATAATCGCAAGAGGATCCAGCAGGCTGCTTGTACCCAAGTTGATCGATCGGTACATTCAGCCTGCCCATACATGGTTCGGATCTTGGCTGGTTCCTGCTGATTTCTACTTCCTACTGTAACCTACTTTCTATGCGTTTTGGATGCAGAAAACAAAAGAAGCACTTGAACGCATGTGGTGTGAACTAGCCCTAAACTCGGCTCATTGGAATACATTTTTCTTCCACAGGCGTTCATACTGCGTTTTTGCTGCAGGGCCAGTACTAGTGATGAGCCGAACACCCCCGGGTTCGGTTCGCACCAGAACCCGCGAACGGACCGAAAGTTCGCACGAACATTAGAACCCTATTAAATACAATGGATGCGAACGTTCGGATTCTAAAGTGCTAATTATAACGACTATTATGCATGTTATTGTCCGAAACAGAGTTTGGGAACCCGGCTTCTGCACCAGGGGACATGTATCAATGCAAAAAGAAGTTTTAAAAACGGACGTTTTCCGGGAGCATTCATTTTAATGATGCATAGAGTGAAAAAAAAAAAGTCAAATATTCCTTTAACCACTTCAATACCATGCACTTATGCACCTTCCCGCCCAGACCAATTTTCAGCTTTCAGTACTCTCACACTTTGAATGACAATTACTTAGTCATGCTACACTGTATCCAAACAAAATTTTTATCATTTTCTTCTCACAAATAGAGCTTTCTTTTGGTGGTATTTAATCGCCACTGGGTTTTTTATTTTTTGCGATATAAGCAAAAAAACAGCAATTTTTTTTTAAAAAAAACACTTTTTTTTAGTTTCTATTGTAAAATTTTGCAAATAAGTAATTTTTCTTCATAAATTTGTGCCAAAATGTATACTGCTACATATCTTTGGTAAAATGAACCCAAATTAGTGTATATTATTTGGTCTTTGTGAAAGTTATAGAGTCTACAAACTATGGTGGCAATCACTGAAAATTTATCACATCTGATCACGCCTGATGTACTGAAGGGATATCTCATTTCTTGAGACACTAACAAGCGAGGAAAGTACAAATACCCCAAAATTACCCCTTTTTGGAAAGTAGACAGTCCAAGGTATTTACTAAGAGGCGTGGTGAGTTTTTTGAAGTTGTATTTTTTTCCCACAATTCTTGGGAAAAAAACATTTTTTTTTAATTTTTTTTTTACACAAACTGGTCATATTAACAGTTTTTTTCTCTCACACAACATATGCATAATTGCAACTACACCCCAAAATACATTCTGCTACTCCTCCTGAGTGTAGCGATACCACATGTGTGAGACTTTTACACAGCCTGGCCACATACAGAGGCCCAACATTGAAGTAGCACTTTCAGGCGTTCTACAAGCATAAATCGCACATATCCTTTCTCAACCACCTATTACACTTTTGAAGGCCCTGGAGCACCAGGACAATGGAATTTTCCACAAAATGACCCCATTTTGGAAAGCACACACCCCAACGTATAATCTATGAAGCATTATGAGTCTTTTGAACGGTTCATTTTTTTCCAGAAGGTTTTGGAAAATGTGGAGAAAAAATGAAAATGCATTTTTTTTACACAAAGTTGTCCATTTATAAGATATTTCTAACGCATAGCATATACATAGCAAAAATGCACCCCAAAATGCATTCTGCTACTCCTCCTGAGTATAGCGATACCACATGTGTGAGACTTTTACACAGCCTGGCCACATACAGAGGCCCAACATTGAAGTAGCACTTTCAGGCGTTCTACAAGCATAAATCGCACATATCCTTTCTCAACCACCTATTACAATTTTGAAGGCCCTGGAGCACCAGGACAATAGAATTTTCCAAAAAATGACCCCATTTTGGAAAGCACACACCCCAACGTATAATCTATGAAGCATTATGAGTCTTTTGAACGGTTAATTTTTTTCCAGAAGGTTTTGGAAAATGTGGAGAAAAAATGAAAATGCATTTTTTTTACACAAAGTTGTCCATTTATAAGATATTTCTAACGCATAGCATATACATAGCAAAAATAACACCCCAAAATGCATTCTGCTACTCCTCCTGAGTATAGCGATACCACATGTGTGAGACTTTTACACAGCCTGGCCATATACAGAGGCCCAACATTGAAGTAGCACTTTCAGGCGTTCTACAAGCATAAATCGCACATATCCTTTCTCAACCACCTATTACAATTTTGAAGGCCCTGGAGCACCAGGACAATAGAATTTTCCACAAAATGACCCCATTTTTGAAAGCACACACCCCAACGTATAATCTATGAGGCATTATGAGTCTTTTGAACGGTTCATTTTTTTCCAGAAGGTTTTGGAAAATGTGGAGAAAAAATTTAAATGCATTTTTTTTACACAAAGTTGTCAATTTATAAGATATTTCTAACACATAATATGTACATAGCAAAAATTACACCCCAAAATGCATTCTGCTACTCCTCCTGAGTATGGCGATACCACATGTTTGAGACTTTTACACAGCCTGGCCACATACAGAGGCCCAACATCCAAGTAGCACCTCCAGGCATTCTAGCAGCATTAATTGCACATATCATTTTCTGACTACCGATCACATTTTTGAAGGCCCTTCATATATCTAACACATAGCAGGTACATACCAAATAACAAAAGATTACCTGTGGTTTTAGAAGTGCAGTGGTCCACAGAGGAGAGCATCGGTCCAGGCAGCAGGCAGGGATGAGGTCAGCGACAGCAAAAGCAATCATCCAGGCAGCAGGCAGGAATACTGTCCATAGTTCGCACAGGCAGAGATACTGTCAGCACAGCCAGATCACAGCCAAAGCACAGGTCCAGGTAGCAGGCAGAGGTGTCCCGGCAGAAATGCTGTCCAAAGTCAGTAGAGGCAGCAGGCAGATATATGGTCAACACAGCCAAAGTATTGGTCCAAGCAGCAGGAAGAAACATGGTCCATAATGTCATGGGTCATTACAGGCAGTAATATGGTCAGCACAGCCAAATTATTGGTCCAGGCAGCAGGAAGGACCATCAAGCTTAGGGCCAGGGGGACAGGGGTAGAGGCTTCTCCCACCCAAATCGCTTTGAAGCCTCCGGGCAACCAGACCCTGTTCTTGGAGCACAGAAAACGAAAAACTGGTTTTCTCTACTCAGAACGCTATTCTGAAGCCCCTCACATATGTGAGACCCCTGTGTACTAAAAGTAGATGGCCAAAAGATCAGTCCAAGTGGCAGGCAAAAACATGGTCGATTAACAGGCCAAGGTCGGTACACGTGGAAGTCAGAAACGTGGTTTAAATCGGCAGGCAGAGGCATCGTCGGTAAACAGGCCAGGGTCAGTTAATTAACATGGAAGGTAGTTAGTAACATGGTAGCAGGCAAATAGGGAAGTGGCAGTCTGTTAATAATAAGGGGAACTAATGGATGTATGATAATTTTTGAAGCAATTTCCGATGCACAGGCCAGGTTGGGAGGGACAATCGGGACAATAATAGCTGGTGTCTCTTCTTACTCCTCCTCTGCTGCATACACAGCATTTCTTTTGGCGTCTTCTTCCAGATTCTGTGGGGGGGATGCTAAAGGAATAGTGTCGCTCGTGAAGCCGACTCACACTATCAGAGCGAATGCTTCCTGGGGCGGGATCTTGTTGGTAAATGAGGGCATCGATGATATCTTCGATATATTGGAGGTAGTGGAGTGGGTGATTTTGAGTTGCTTTTTGGTAGCAGACAAACGAATTAAAAAGGGCCATGTGAAACAGGTGAAACGCAACTTTTTTGTGCCAATAATGGGACTTTCTGGTTGATAAGTAGGGCTGTAGCATCTGGTCGTTTAAATCCACCCCCCCCCCCCCCCCATGTACAAATTGTAGTCGTGGACACATTCAGGCTTTACAATGGAGCCGCGTCTTCTAGGGATCTCCACCATGGTGTCATTGTGGATCGTAGAGAGGATGTGGACATCTTTCTTGTCCCTCCACTTCATGGCCAACACCTCCTCGTTCCTCATGGATGCCGATTCTCCAGGTCGCAATTTTTTTGTCAATAAATTTTGTGGGAATCCCTTCTGTTTTTTTTTTAAGGTAACGCAGGCCGGGGTTTGTTTACTGTAAAGGTGGCGAAAAAGGGGCAGGCTGGTATAATAATTATCAACATATAAATGGTAACCTTTTCCGAACAGGGGGTATGCCAACTCCCAGACAATTTTCCCACTGGTTCCAATATATGTGGGGCAATCACGGGGCTGGAGCTGGGAGTCTTTGCCTTCGTAGATCCTGAATTTGCAGACGTATCCAGTGGCTCGATCACATAATTTATTTAATTTTAACCCATACCTGGCTCTCTTGCTTGGTATGTACTGCTTGAACTGCAGTCGGCCGGTGAAATGTACGAGGGACTCGTCCACACAAATTTTTTGGTCTGGGATGAAAACGTCTTCAAATCGCTGGGAAAAGGCATTGATTAGGGGCCGTATCTTGTACAATTTGTCGTAGTTGGGATGATCTCGGGGAGGGCACTGTGAATTGTCATTGAAGTGGAGAAAGCGCATAATCATGTTGTATCTTTTCCTGGACATGACAGCGGAATATATGGGCATGTGTTGGATGGGGCGTTTGGACCAATATGAATGGACTTCGTTCTTTTTTGTAAGCCCCATATTGAACATAAGGCCCAAAAATAATTTAAATTCCTCCAATGTTAGACGCCGCCACTGGAACATGCGGGCGTAGGAAGAATCGGGGTTGGCAGCAATAAATTGGGATGCATACAGATTCGTTTGATCCACTATATTCTGCAGCAAATCTTGTGGGAAAAATAAACAAAAATAATCAAATTTAGAAAAATTTGTAGTGTCGGGTTGCACACCTGGCTGTGCGGTGAAAGGGGGGATGATAACGGATCCTGAGTTGGCAGGCAACCATAAGGGGTTTGCCAGGGCATCGGGAAGGTAGGATTGGGGCTGGATTCTTCGGGTTGGGCGTGCATTTCCATTGCTTGTACTGGGCTCCTCTTCCTGGGGTATGGCGCTGCTGGTGGTGGGCAGTTCTCCTGATCTTGGTGCTGATCTTGGTGCTGATCTTGGTGCCGATCGCATTCTTTTGGGAGGGACGGTTTCCTCCGGGGACTCGGACTCTGAGCCACTATCCTCCACTGGCTCGTATTCCGAACCAGAATCGGATAATGGGAGCTCCCCGCTGCTCTCATCATCCGACATGGCAAGAATGGCATATGCCTCCTCAGGTGTGTAAACCCTTTGGGACATTATGGCAGTGCTTATTGGTGGGCCTGTGTAATGGTACTGCTGGTGGTAGTGGTGGCGGTCTGTGTGGTAGTACCGATGGAGGTATTAGTGGTGGGCCTGTGTGGTGGTACCGATGGCGGTATGGGTGGTGGTGGTACCAATCGCGGTACAGGTGGTGGTGGTACCGATGGCGGTACGGGTGGTGGTGGTGGCGGCGGTACCGATGGCGGTACAGGTGGCGGTACGGGTGGTGGTGGTAGCGATGGCGGTATGGGTGGTGGTGGTACCGATGGCGGTACAGGTGGTGGTGGTACCGATGGCGGTACAGGTGGTGGTGGTACGGGTGGTGATGGTACCGATGGCGGTACAGGTGGTGGTACAGGTGGTGGTGGCACTACCGACGGTGGTACGGGTGGTGGTACTGGTGGTGGTACCGATGGCGGCACTAGTGGTGATACTGGTAGCGGGCCTGTGTGGCAGTATAGATGCTGGGCCTGGTGGCGGTACTGGTGGTGGTACTGGTACCGATGGCGGTACTGGTAGCCTGTATGGCGGTGCCAATGGCGGTACCGATGGAGGTGGGCCTGTGACAGATGATTGACAGATGGGCTGATTAATTGACAGATGGGCTGATTGATTGATTGACAGATGGGTTGATTGATTGACAGATGGGGTGATTGATTGACAGGTGGGCTGATTGATTGACAGATGGGCTGATTGATTGACAGATGGGCTGATTGATTGACAGATGGGCTGATTGACAGATGGGCTGATTGACAGATGGGCTGATTGGCTGGGCTGATTGATGTGCTGGGCTGTGTGACAGGTCCTCTTTATGGGGGGGGGCGTGTTGTGCACTGTAAACTTATGTAGACAAACTACACTGAGCTAACTTACTGATCTCTTCTCTCTCCTCACAGATCGGTGTGTGAGGAGAGAGCAGGGATCAGGTAGTAACTCCTGTGGAGTTTGTTTACATTTGTGACCGGCTGTGATTGGACACAGCCGGTCACGTGGTAAACAGCCAATTCATTGGCTGTTTACTCTGATCGGGGACGCGCTGTGTCCAAGGGACACTCGCCTTCCCCGATCCCCGCTCTGCAAGCCTGTGGCGGCGCGCACGGAGCGCGCCGCCGAGTTTGTTTTGACAGGTGATCGGCTGTGACTTTGACACAGCCGATCACATGCTAAACAGCCAATGAAATTGGCTGTTTACCGTGATCGGGGAAGCGCTGTGTCCGAGGGACACATGCCGTCCCCGATCACCGCGCTGCGCGCCCCCGCGGGCGCGCGCAAGGCAATATCCTGCAGGACGTCATATGACGTCCAGTATCGATATTGCAACCACTTCCCGGACGTCAATTCGCTATTGACTGGGCGGGAAGTGGTTAAATATTGTACCTGGGGGGTGTCTAAAGTATGCCTGTGAAGTGCCACGTGTTTCCCGTGTTTAGAACTGTCCCTGCACAAAATAACATTTCTAAAGGGAAAAAAGCCATTTAAAACTGCTTGCGGCTTTAATGCAATGTCTGGTCCCGGTAATATGGATGAAAATCTTTAGGAAAAATGGCATAGCTACCCCATCAACCCCCCCCCCCCTACCCCAGCCCATTACCAGCCCCTTTGGGTCTTGTATGGATATTAAGGGGAACCCCGCACACAAAATAAAAAAGGACTTATATACTCTGAACAGCCGTATACAGGCGGTGCATACAAGACAGGGACTGTAGGTTTGTTCTTATGTAGAATCTGTTTGTAATTTTGAACAGCTGCATTGTTTAAGTGGAGCTCCATGGCAAATTCCTTTTTTTTTAGCTTTTTGTAAAACATAGGGAACGGTTATCACCCCTGTCACATTTTTTTTGCTGTCTGTGCCCCTGTTCAGAACATTTCACCTCACTTTGCGTCCCAATGACAACTGTTTTTGAAATGTGGTGTTTTTATTGAAACAAGGATTGGTGATAAAGCATCAGTAGAGAGGAGACACCTTTCTCCCATATTAATTCTTACAGGAGAGAATTTTCCTTCCAAGGGGTAGATTTCCTCTCACTTCCTGTTGTCTTCTTCCGTTTGCAAGTAGTAGTAGTTTGTAAGTTGGATGTTTGAAAGTAGGGACCTTCCGTATATACTCTGCAGAAATTGGCCCCTTAGGTGTTGGTGTTGGCACAACACTGAAAGCACTCAGGCCTCGTACACACGACCGATTTTCTCGGCAAGAACCAGCAAGAAACTTGCTGGCAGAGAGGTCTTGCCGAGTAAATCGGTCGTGTGTACGCTGCTAGCGTGTTTCTCGTCGAGAAAACCGACAAGAAACCTCGACGAGAAAATAGAGAACCTGCTCTCTATTTTCTCGTCGAGATTCTCCTCGGCGTGTTTCTCGACGAGAAAAGTGAGTGTGTGTACACTTACCTGTCCGCCCGGAAGCCCGCGCATGTTCGAAATGAATTTGACGCATGCGCGGTAGCTTCCTAGGCATACGTAGGGTATACCAAGATGGCGGCGACGGCATCGAATGTGACGAGCGCATGCTCGACGTAGTCGATGACGTCACCGCGTACACTCCTTTCAAAGAACCGCGGGTTCTTTGAAACGAGCGTGTGTACACTCGGCCGGGACAAGTTTCTTGTCCAAGAATCTCGTCGAAAAAAACGACATGTTTTTCTCAACGAGAATCTCGGCCGTGTGTACGAGGCCTCACAGTTATTCTTGGTGGGTGCTGGAACGCCCTGCTGTCAAGTATAATATCAGGAATTGTAATAACATATAATTGTTGATCAGTGGTAGTAAAAATTGGGCCTTTGATGGTGGTGCTGGTGCCACAACACTGTAAGGCCTGACAGTTACTCTTGGTGGGCGCAGCAATGGTCCCTGCTGTGAATTATTAGATCAATAATTATAATTGCATGCCCCTGTTGAACAGGGGCTGAAAAATTGGGCCTTTGGTGGTGGTGGTGGTGGTGATGGTGGTGCTGGTGCCACAACACTGTAAGGCCTGACAGTTACTCTTGGTGGGCGCAGCAATGGTCCCTGCTGTGAATTATTAGATCAATAATTATAATTGCATGCCCCTGTTGAACAGGGGCTGAAAAATTGGGCCTTTGGTGGTGGTGGTGGTGGTGATGGTGGTGCTGGTGCCACAACACTGTAAGGCCTGACAGTTACTCTTGGTGGGCGCAGCAATGGTCCCTGCTGTGAATTATTAGATCAATAATTATAATTGCATGCCCCTGTTGAACAGGGGCTGAAAAATTGGGCCTTTGGTGGTGGTGGTGGTGGTGATGGTGGTGCTGGTGCCACAACACTGTAAGGCCTGACAGTTACTCTTGGTGGGCGCAGCAATGGTCCCTGCTGTGAATTATTAGATCAATAATTATAATTGCATGCCCCTGTTGAACAGTGGCTGAAAAATTGGGCCTTTGGTGGTGGTGGTGGTGGTGATGGTGGTGCTGGTGCCACAACACTGTAAGGCCTGACAGTTACTCTTGGTGGGCGCAGCAATGCTCCCTGCTGTGAATTATTAGATCAATAATTATAATTGCATGCCCCTGTTGAACAGGGGCTGAAAAATTGGGCCTTTGGTGGTGGTGGTGGTGGTGATGGTGGTGCTGGTGCCACAACACTGTAAGGCCTGACAGTTACTCTTGGTGGGCGCAGCAATGGGCCCTGCTGTGAATTATTAGATCAATAATTATAATTGCATGCCCCTGTTGAACAGGGGCTTAAAAATTGGGCCTTTGGTGGTGGTGGTGGTGGTGATGGTGGTGCTGGTGCCACAACACTGTAAGGCCTGACAGTTACTCTTGGTGGGCGCAGCAATGGTCCCTGCTGTGAATTATTAGATCAATAATTATAATTGCATGCCCCTGTTGAACAGGGGCTGAAAAATTGGGCCTTAGGCACTGGTGGCACAACACTGCAACCCCTCACAGATACTGTACTTGGAGCACAGCAATGAGGCCTGTTGCAAAGTATTGCATCAAAAATTTTAATTACACGCCCCTGTTAAACAGGGGCTGAAAAATTGGGCCTTAGCCACTGGTGGCGTCACCCATAAACCAAAATGATCTTCCAAGCTATCATCATTAATCGTATCATTGAGGAGGAGGATAGCCAGTCAACATAACAGCACAGGCACTCAGCATCAGCATCAGTCTTGAAGGGATGTGACATTTTAAAATCAATTAGTCTGTTATATTAGCATCTGGTGTGTGGTAGCTGGTGGTGATCCAAGACTGGTTCATCTTGATGAAAGTCAGTCGATCAACCGAGTCGGTGGACAGGCGCACCCTGTGATCCGTGACAAATTCTCCAGCAGCACTGAATGTGCGTTCTGAAAGAACGCTGGATGCAGGACAGGCCAGTAGCTCAATTGCATACTGTGCAAGCTCTGGCCAGTGATCCATCCTCAAGACCCAGTAAGCCAGAGGATTTTCGGTGGGGAAGGTGTCCAAGTCTGACCTTGCCCCTAGGTATTCCTGCACCATGTATATCAGACGCTGGCGATGGTTGCTGGAACCGATCATACTTTGGGGCTGCGGACTAAAGAATTGTCTGAACGCATCGGTCAGACGGCCACCTTCCCCACTGCTCCTTCTTTGACTGCCCGAAGCCTCAGCAACTCGTTGTCCAGGACCAGGAGTTTGTAACCTCCCAGTCTCTGGGAACGTGTTGCACAGACCTTTCTGCAAGGCCTCCCGGAGTTGTCTCATCCTCTGCTCCCTCTGCGCCGGTACGATAAGGTCCGCAACCTTACCCTTGTACCGTGGATCAAGTAGAGTGGCCAGCCAGTAATGGTCCCTCTCCTTGATCCGAAGAATACGAGGATCCTTCCGCAGACTTTGCAGGATCAGGGAGGCCATGCAGCATAGGTTAGCTGAGGCATTCAGTCCGGAGTCCTCTGGGTCACTAAGGACGACATGATCCGCAGCCACCTCCTCCCAGCCACGTACAAGTCCACTGGTTTCTTGGGACTGTAAATCATCCCTAAAAGACTGCTGCTGATGATGCTGAGTGCCAGCCTCCACCTCCATGCTGACACAATCCTCCTCCTCCTCCTCTTCCTGTGCGATGGGTGGGACAGAAGGAACACTGTCTGGGTAAAGGGGGCCTTGAGAGGCAAGGAAGTCCTCCTCTTCCTGCCTCTGTTCTGCCTCAAGTGCCCTGTCCATTATTCCACGCAGCGTGTGCTCCAACAGGTGGACAAGAGGTACAGTGTCACTGATGCATGCACTGTCACTGCTCACCATCCTCATGGCCTCCTCAAATGGTGCCAGGACAGTGCATGCATCCCTGATCATGCCCCACTGGCGTGGTGAAAAAAACCCGAGCTCCCCTGACCCTGTCCTGGTGCCGTAGTCGCACAGGTACTCATTGATGGCCCTCTGCTGCGTGTGCAGCCGCTGCAGCATGGCCAACGTTGAGTTCCACCTGGTGGGCATGTCACATATAAGGCGGTTCTTGGGCAGGTTCAACTCCTTTTGAAGCTCAGCCAGGCGAGCACTGGCATTATAAGATCTGCGGAAATGCACACAGACTTTCCTGGCCTGCCTCAGGACATCCTGTAAGCCCGGGTACCTGCCCAAGAACCGCTGCACCACCAGGTTAAGGACGTGAGCCATACAGGGCACATGGGTCAGTTGTCCCTGTCGGAGGGCGGAGAGGAGGTTGGTGCCATTGTCGCAAACCACCATTCCTGGCTTAAGCTGGCGTGGCGTCAACCACCTCTCGGCCTGCCCCTGCAGAGCAGACAGGACCTCTGCCCCAGTGTGGCTCCTGTCCCCCAAACACACCAGCGCAAGCACGGCATGGCATCTTTTTGCCTGCGTACTTGCATAGCCCCTTGAACGCCTACGGAGCACCGCTGGTTCCGAGGACAAACCACAGGAAGAGGCCATGGAGGAAGAAGAAGAGGAGGGGGTGGAGGAGAGAGGTGTGTCACAACCAGTAGTAGCATTTTGGAGGCGTGGCGGTGGAACAACCTCCAACACTACTGCACCTTGTCCTGCATCCTTCCCAGCTGCCAAAAGAGTGACCCAATGGGCCGTGAAAGAAAGGTAACGTCCCTGTCCATGCCTGCTGGACCATGAGTCAGCGGTAATATGCACCTTACCGCTGACCGCCCTGTCCAGCGAGGCCAAGACATTGCCTTCCACATGCCTGTAGAGAGCCGGAATCGCCTTCCGTGCGAAAAAGTGGCGTTTGGGAACCTGCCACTGAGGAACCGCACATTGCACAAACTCACGGAAGGGGGCCGAGTCTACCAACTGAAAAGGCAGCAGTTGAAGCGCTAGCAATTTAGCCAAGCTAGCATTCAACCGCTGGGCATGTGGATGGCTGGGAGTGAACTTCTTTCGACGGTCCAGCAGCTGGGGCAGGGAAATTTGCCTGCTAGAATCGGACGTTGGTGTACTGCTAGCAGAGTGCCCGCAAGTACTTGCCTGTGACACACCTAATTCTACACCTTCATTCCTCTCAGTGCATGTTTCAGAGAGGAATGAAGGTATAGTGGGGTTGGAGATCCCAGCTGATGCGGTGCAAGAAGAGGTCAGCTTTGTTCTTTGGTGTGGGTGTTTAAGGTAGGCTTGCCAACGAGCTGCATGGCAGGTCAACATATGTCTGATCAAGCATGTGGTGCAGCAGCTGTGCGATCTGATGCACTCGCCTCAAAAAAGGCCCACACCAAAGAACTTTTTGAATGACGGGCAGAGGCAGCGCCCTGCACAGGCGGAGCTCTGCGGTGTGATTCCGTCGGTGTGCTGCCCATACGCTGGCCACTCAAGGGCATCCTGCCTCATTGGAGATGTGCCTCCTCCTCATCCTCCTCCTCCTCCTCTCTCCTATTAGGCACCCACGTGGAGTCAGTGACCTCATCATCCCCTCCCTCCTCATCACTGGAGCCAATCTGGCAGTATGCTGCAGCTGCTGGAGCATGACTGCCAGATTAGTGTCCTTCTTGAGCATCCCCTCTCTCTGCTCTCACGCTGCTGCCTTCCTCTAGCTGGGTATCATCATCAGATCCTTCCAAACGCTGGGCATCCTCCTGGAGCATGTACCCAACACTGTGCTCAAACAGTTCGGGGGACTCCTCAGGAGGAGGACATGGTGGGTCTAGGGAAGGATTGACTAATGAAGATAATGATACCAGAGAAGAGGACGCTTTGGCAGCTGCTTTGCCAGTACCCTGAGCCTGGGTGAGAGAGGATGAGGAGGATGAGGTGGGCTTGGTCATCCACTCTACCAAGTCTTCGGCATGATGTGGCTCAACATGTCCAGCTGCCGAAAACAAGGACAAGCGTGTCCCATGGCCATGTGCTGATGACAATGCACCGCGTCCACGACCAGCACTGTTGCCCCCAGACACAGAGCCTGCTTGCCCTCTTTTTTTGCCTCCTGACTGTCTGCCTCTCCTTGTTTGCCTTCCAGACATTCTAATGGATGGCCTGCAGGGAGATGGGAAAAAGAGCAATAAGGGCTACCTTCAGGTGTATACTGTGCAGGAGGCTTAGCAACAATGACACTGACACTGTCCCCTGCCTATCCTTCTCTGTCCCTAAACACAAGGATTGAAAATATGGTTCAGCAAAATAGTTTTAGAACAGAATAGCACACTGACACTTTCCCTCACTGTCCTACTCTGTCCCTCCCTACAAACAAGATTTAGCACAGAATAGCACACTGATAATTTCTACGAGTGTCCTTCTCTGTCCCTAAACTCAAGGATTGAAAATATGGAACAGCAAAATTGATTTAGAACAGAATAGCACACTGTCAGTTTCACTCACTGTACCTCTCTGTCCCTAAACTCAAGGATTGAAAATATGGTTCAGCAAAATAGTTTTAGAACAGAATAGCACACTGACACTTTCCCTCACTGTCCTACTCTGTCCCTCCCTACAAACAAGATTTAGCACAGAATAGCACACTGATAATTTCTACGAGTGTCCTTCTCTGTCCCTAAACTCAAGGATTGAAAATATGGAACAGCAAAATTGGTTTAGAACAGAATAGCACACTGTCAGTTTCACTCACTGTACCTCTCTGTCCCTCAACTCAAGGATTGAAAATATGGTTCAGCAAAATAGTTTTAGAACAGAATAGCACACTGACACTTTCCCTCACTGTCCTACTCTGTCCCTCCCTACAAACAAGATTTAGCACAGAATAGCACACTGATAATTTCTACGAGTGTCCTTCTCTGTCCCTAAACTCAAGGATTGAAAATATGGAACAGCAAAATTGGTTTAGAACAGAATAGCACACTGTCAGTTTCACTCACTGTACCTCTCTGTCCCTAAACTCAAGGATTGAAAATATGGTTCAGCAAAATAGTTTTAGAACAGAATAGCACACTGACACTTTCCCTCACTGTCCTACTCTGTCCCTCCCTACAAACAAGATTTAGCACAGAATAGCACACTGATAATTTCTACGAGTGTCCTTCTCTGTCCCTAAACTCAAGGATTGAAAATATGGAACAGCAAAATTGGTTTAGAACAGAATAGCACACTGTCAGTTTCACTCACTGTACCTCTCTGTCCCTAAACTCAAGGATTTCAAATATGGTTCAGCAAGATTGGTTTAGAACAGAATAGCACACTGTCAGTTTCACTCACTGTACCTCTCTGTCCCTCAACTCAAGGATTGAAAATATGGTTCAGCAAAATAGTTTTAGAACAGAATAGCACACTGACACTTTCCCTCAATGTCCTACTCTGTCCCTCCCTACAAACAAGATTTAGCACAGAATAGCACACTGATAATTTCTACGAGTGTCCTTCTCTGTCCCTAAACTCAAGGATTGAAAATATGGAACAGCAAAATAGTTTTAGAACAGAATAGCACACTGTCAGTTTCACTCACTGTACCTCTCTGTCCCTAAACTCAAGGATTGAAAATATGGTTCAGCAAGATTGGTTTAGAACAGAATAGTACACTGACACTTTCCCTCACTGTACCTCTCTGTCCCTACAAACAAGGATTAGCACAGAATAGCACACTGTCACTGACACTCTCCCTACCTATCCTTATTTGTCCCTAAACACAAGGAATCCAGGAATAGTAAAGGAAAAATAATGACACTGTCCCTGCCTATGCTTCTCTTTCCCTGCTCCGGAACACACTACACAAGGCCGCCGCGCTGGCGGCCTTTTATAGTGTGGGGCGTGTACTAAACCCCCTCAGCAATAATTGGCCACAGGCATCCTGCCTGTGGCCAATCATTGCTCTCCTCGCTGCCGGCGCTGTGATTGGCCAAGCATGCGGGGTCACAGTGCATGCTTGGCCAATCACAGCGCCTGGATGACACTGCGATGGCGTAGTGCATTGTGGGCCGTTCGCGTCACTCGAATTTGGCGCGAACGGCCCAAATCGTTCGATCTTCGTCGAACGATCGAACAGCCGATGTTCGAGTCGAACGTATGTTCGACTCGAACACGAAGCTCATCCCTAGCCAGTACACATCAAATGCGCTGCAATGCTTTTGTTTGTCTGCATCCTAAACACATAGAAAGTAGGTTGCATGATTTTCTATGGCATAGTTTACAGCAGTGCAGTCAGTTCCAGAGAAATCCAATTCCAGAAAAAAAAGAACATGCTGCATTTTTCCTGCCCAGAACTGTACTCAAATGAGGTAAAACGCATCAAAAATGCACCGAAACGCACATACACGCATCAAAAATGCATCAAATAAGAAAGAAAAACCCAGAAGTGATTAAAGCGGAAATCCACACAAAAATGGAACCTCTGCTTTTCGGCACCCTCCCCCCCTCTGGTGTCACATTTGGCACCTTTCAGGGGTGAGGGGGGTGCAGATACCTGTATAATACAGGCAGGGCCGCCATCAGGGGGGTACACGCAGTACACCTGTAAGGGGCCCGGAGGTCCCCAGGGGCCTGGATGGCAACCCCCCCTTTTTTTTATAATTTTTTTTGTAAGGGGCCCAGAGGTCCCCAGGGCCCCGGATGGCAACCCCCCTTTTTTTATTTTATTTTTTATTTTTGTAAGGGGCCCAGAGGTCCCCAGGGCCCCGGGTGGTAACCCCCCCCTTTTTTTTATTTGTTTTACTTTATTTTATTTTTCTTTTTTCTTTTTTTTGTAAGGGGCCCGGACCCGGAGGTCCCCAGGTCCCCGGATGGCAACCCCTTTTTTTTTTTATCATTTTCTTTTTTTTCTATCATTTTTTTTTTTGTAAGGGGCCCAGAGGTCCCCAGGGCCCCGGATGGCAACCCCCCCTTTTTTTATTTTATTTTTTATTTTTTGTAAGGGGCCCAGAGGTCCCCAGGGCCCCGGGTGGTAACCCCCCCTTTTTTTTCACTTTATTTTATTTTTCTTTTTTCTTTTTTTTGTAAGGGGCCCGGACCCGGAGGTCCCCAGGTCCCCGGATGGCAACCCCTTTTTTTTTTTATCATTTTCTTTTTTTTCTATCATTTTTTTTTTTTTGTAAGGGGCCCAGAGGTTCCCAGAGGCCCCACTTTTTTTATATATATATAAAAAGTGTATTTCTAATTTTTTTTAATTTATTTTTTTGTAAGGGGCCCTGGATGGCAACCCCCCTTTTTTTTATGTTCGTCAGCACCCAAAGCCCCCCGACCTCAACAATTTGCGGCAGCACAGCACCCCCCGCTTCTCAATTCGTGGCAGCCCCCGCTTCTCAATAATTTGCGGCAAGGGGGCCCATGCCTGAAGCTGTGTAAGGGGCCCCAAAATTCCTGATGGCGGCCCTGAATACAGGTATTTGCACCACTTCCGGGCATAGATAGCTGCAGAATCTGTGGGTATCTACGCCACTTCCCCCCCCCCCCCCGCTGTCACACACAGGTCCAGAAGACAGCGGGGACCAGTGAGGACGTGCAGCACGACTCGCGCATGGGTAGGGAACTGGGAAGTGAGGCCCCAAGGCTTCACTTCCTGATTTCCTCACCGAGGACGGCGGTGGGGGCAGCCGAGAGCCGAGCGATTGATCGGCTTCGGCTGCCGACATCGCGGGCGCCGAATTTGTAGCAGCTGCAGTATTTGTAGCTGCTGGCTTTTAATTTTATTATTATTTTTAAACCGGAGCTCCGCTTTAAATACCACCAAATGAAAGCTCTATTTGTGTGGGGAAAGTGATACAAATGTCACATGGTTACAGCGTTACATGACCGCACAATTGTCATTCAAGGCGTGACAGCGCTGAAAGGTGAAAATTGTCCTGGGCAGGAGGGCGAAGGTCTCGGTGGTATAAAACAGTCGCTGATCCTTTCTAGGCCCGGCTCACACTGAGGTCATTTTTTGTGCTTTTTACATTTTGCAGATTTGCACTGCAGTCGATCTAACATGACCTCCTATGGAACAAATCTGCAAAGCCCATAAAAGACATACATAGGTGTAAATCAGGCCTAAAAACACAGCGGCTGCACAAATCATCGGTGTGACGTGTCCATAGGAAACCATAATAAATGGACAAACCAAGCCTCCGATTGTACAGATTGTATCATGTGTGGTGAGATCTGCCAATATGTAGTACAAGAGCCTACCTCACTGAATACAAATAGACAAGATCCTCTAGCTGCACCTAGTGTTGATCTTGTCTACAGATCGTACAATCAGATCGCACTGTGTGTGATTAGAACAGACTCCATAGGACATTACAGGACTCATCATCACACACGCCGCTATCTCTACTGCCACCTGGCGGCACTACTTGGCAGCACACGCCTCCTCTATAATCACAGCCATTGCCCGTTTAAATAAAGCTTCTCCACATTGATTCCTCCGGATAACGGGGCTGAGCGGGGGTGAGCTGATGCTCCTAAGAACAGCCCCCTGGAGATTGGTTCTGGCGTCACTGAGTTTAACCAACCAGCGCTAGAGGGGGGCAGGTGCTTAGACGGCTGGAGATTTTGATAGGCCGATGCGGTGGCCAGTGAGGACGGGGGAAGGGTTTGCGGGGGCGTGTCTTGAGGCCGCGGTCCAGGAGATTTTGGTGCTGAAGCTCAGAGCCGGGTTGCCGGGCGGAGGGAGGAGAGAGAGAGAGAGAGAGAGGCGCTTATACTGAGAGCGGAGCGGGTATAGAGAGGAGAGGGGGAGGGCGGGGTTATGTGATGGGGATGTGGGGACAGGTGTAGGTCACGTGATGTGTATGCTGTGTGAAGTCTCCCCCATTGTATAGTCCGCTGTATGTATGGGCGGTGTGCAGTGACTGTATAAAGTGATAAGAGGTACATAGGAGGGTCCAGCCATGGGATCCGGACCAGAACTCACCCCCTACACCTGGGAGGAGGTCCAGAGACGGTGCACCCGCGAGGAGCGATGGCTCGTCATCAACCGCAAGGTCTATGACATCACCAGATTCTGCCAGAGGCACCCCGGGGGGCAGCGGGTCATCAGCCACTACGCCGGCCAGGACGCCACGGTGAGCTATAATAATAATGGGGGGCTACCCGGGAGCCACAACCCTGGGGGCCCATTTCACCTATGGGGGGGACACAATAAAAGATGTGCAGATTTATTTTATTCTATGAATTCATTTATCATTTCTATAATATTCTAGTCTAGTCTGTTCTATTCTATTCTAGTCTAGTTTGTGCTATTCTATTCTGTGTTCTATTCTTGTCTGTGCTATTTTATTCTATTCTATTCTATTATAGTCTGTGCTATTTTATTCTATTCTATTCTATTATAGTCTATGCTATTTTATGCCATTCTATTCTGTTCTAGTCTGTGTCCTATTCTATTTTAGTTTGTGTTCTATGCTATTCTAGTCTGTTCTATTTCATTCTGTTCTATTCTGTTCTAGTCAGTGTTCTATTCTAGTTTGTGCTATTTTATTCTATTATATTCTGTTCTATTCTATTCTAGTTTGTGATCTATCTTATTCTAGTCTGTGTTGTATTCTAGTCTGTGCTATTCAATTCTATTCTGTGTTCTATTCTTTTATAGTCTGTGCTATTTTATTCTATTCTATTCTATTCTGTGTTCTATTCTAGTCTATGCTATTCTGTTCTGTTCTATTCTGTTCTAGTCTGTGTTTGTTCTATTCTAGTCTGTTCTATTATATTCTAGTCTGTGTTCTATCCCATTCTGTTCTATTTTGTACTATTCTGTTCTATTCTATTCTGTTCTATTCTATTCTAATCTGTGTTCTATTTTATTCTATTCTAGTCTGTTGTATTCTATTCTATTCCAGCTCTGCTAGTGACTTTTATCTCTGTGTAAAACTTTCTTTAGTATTGGATATATCGGGGGAGGGTTAGACCCTCTTCCCGGTGTTTATCGCTGTCTGTGTCCCCATTGGGGGGAGTCGCCCTCTATCTGTACTGGTGACCCTTGTCACCGAAAATGGAAGTGAGAGGGGCTGTAACATTCAGAACACGAGGTAAGAGGAAATCTTCCAATGGGGACCATACACTATACAATCTGATTGTATCATCGCCTTTAGCTCTGCCGTGCTCTATGTAGTGATTGGATTCAGATTAGAATGGATTGTGTGGGCGTGTCCTCCTTTTGGTAAATCCAAGGAGATTGTATAATATATGGGCAGTTTAAGGATCACCATACATGTTACAACCAACCTTCGATCTCCCAGATCTATGTAGTATGAGATCTACCTATGCAGTCACCTTGTATGCAATCAGACAGGCTCTTGTATTGCATAATTGTTGGTAGATCTAAAGGAGATTGTACAATCAAATTGTACAGTGTGCGGTGAGCATAAAGCCATACACTATACAGTCGAGTTTTACCATTTCTGTACAATCTACTTTAGATTTACTAAAACGATCAAATATGAGGACTTACCCAAACAATATGTTACTTTGTATCCAAGTAAGCAGGCCCTCCCACTACATAGCTAACGGTAGGTCTGAAGTAGATTGTACAATCAGGTTGTAGAGTGTGTGGCCAACTGAAGGGCGGAAATACACACTACAATCTGATTGTACAATCCCTGCACAACCTTCTTTAGATTTACCAAAACGAGGGCACACCTAAACAATCCATCCAATTTCTCTTGGAAGAGGCAGACTCTGGTACTAAACAGGCGATGGTAGATCTGCAGGAGATTGTACAATCAGATTGTATGGTGTATTGTCACCTTAGGGTGGTCACACACACTGCAATCTGATTGTACAATCCCTTTACATCACCAAACTTCTGTAATATGAGGACAGATCTATACGATTCGATCGATTGTACAGATCCTTATGGAGATGATGGAAGATCTTACAATCAGATTGCTTTATTATTTATATATCTCAAGGAGAGAGAATCAGCTGCTACTTTATATAATGAACAGCAATCCATGGGGGGCCATGAGATCCGCACCGTCCGGGGTCCCCGGCACCCCCAGATCTCGGCCCCATCCCCCGCATGTCTTGTTTGGTGCAGATTCTGTAGGTAAGTCCGGATCACCCCATACTCCACAGTAGAGATGAACCGATATCGTATTTACTCATGAAAATTCTCCCGGTACTTTGCGGTCCATACAAAATGAATGAGCACAGATCACACTGCGAAGAATTGCATGCGATTTGAAGAGTAATGTGGTGCGATTCTTGTCTGAATCGCATGCGGTTTCCCTGTGTGAGTCCAGGCTTGTCATAGGGATCTGGAGCCGGAGTTCACACAGGAGGGGTGCGGGAAACTTCCCTGCATGACGGGTTCCCCCATCTCTGGTTACCGATCCCGCCCCCGTGGACATCTGCGTGTTGGGCTCCTCCTGCCTCTCCCATGGCTTTGTTCCCCATTTCTCCAGCAGCTCTCTCCCCTCAGCCTCCAGTGGTTGGAGCCATCCACCGGCCACCGGTCCAGATTGCCGGGCTAGATGGTTTCTGATTGGTCAGCGCCATCCATGTGACGGTGCTGACCAATTAGAATCCCTGTAGTCTGTACTGTCAGCACTGCAAGGGGAGGAGGGAAAGCCGCGTGGATTTCAAATCCCTGGACCAGTGAAGCAGCTTTTCGGTGTCTGACAGTGGATGGCTCAATCCGCTGGAGGCTGAGGGGAGAGAGCCGCTGGAGGCTGAGGGGAGAGAGCCGATGGAGGCTGGGGGAACAGAGCAACTGGAGGCTGAGGGGAGACAGAGCCGCTGGAGGCTGAGGGGAGACAGAGCCGCTGGAGGCTGAGGGGAGACAGAGCCGCTGGAGGCTGAGGGGAGACAGAGCCGCTGGAGGCTGAGGGGAGAGCCGCTGGAGGCTGAGGGGAGACAGAGCCGCTGGAGGCTGAGGGGAGAGAGATGCTGGAGGCTGAGGGGAGACAGAGCTGCTGGAGGCTGAGGGGAGACAGAGCTGCTGGAGGCTGAGGGGAGAGAGAGCTGCTGGAGGCTGAGGGGAGAGAGATGCTGGAGGCTGAGGGGAGACAGAGCTGCTGGAGGCTGAGGGGAGAGAGAGCTGCTGGAGGCTGAGGGGAGAGAGATGCTGGAGGCTGAGGGGAGACAGAGCTGCTGGAGGCTGAGGGGAGAGAGATGCTGGAGGCTGAGGGGAGAGAGATGCTGGAGGCTGAGAGGAGACAGAGCTGCTGGAGGCTGAGGGGAGAGAGATGCTGGAGGCTGAGGGGAGACAGAGCTGCTGGAGGCTGAGGGGAGAGAGATGCTGGAGGCTGAGGGGAGACAGAGCCGCTGGAGACTGAGGGGAGACAGAGCCGCTGGAGGCTGAGGGAAGAGAGATGCTGGAGGCTGAGGGGAGACAGAGCTGCTGGAGGCTGAGGGAAGAGAGCTGCTGGAGGCTGAGGGAAGAGAGATGCTGGAGGCTGAGGGGAGAGAGATGCTGGAGGCTGAGGGGAGAGAGATGCTGGAGGCTGAGGGGAGAGAGATGCTGGAGGCTGAGGGGAGACAGAGCCGCTGGAGGCTGAGGGGAGACAGAGCCGCTGGAGGCTGAGGGGAGAGCCGCTGGAGGCTGAGGGGAGAGAGATGCTGGAGGCTGAGGGGAGACAGAGCTGCTGGAGGCTGAGGGGAGAGAGAGCTGCTGGAGGCTGAGGGGAGACAGAGCTGCTGGAGTCTGAGGGGAGAGAGAGCTGCTGGAGGCTGAGGGGAGACAGAGCTGCTGGAGGCTGAGGGGAGAGAGATGCTGGAGGCTGAGGGGAGAGAGATGCTGGAGGCTGAGAGGAGACAGAGCTGCTGGAGGCTGAGGGGAGAGAGATGCTGGAGGCTGAGGGGAGACAGAGCTGCTGGAGGCTGAGGGGAGAGAGATGCTGGAGGCTGAGGGGAGAGAGCCGCCCCATTAGGGTAAAGTCATTCTTCTTTGGGTAGTATCATGTGTCTTCGGCCCATAGATCTCATCGGGAGCTCTAGAAACGTACATGTATACAGCACTTCCATTTAGATAAAAAACCTTCTGTGTCGTGGATCCCCCAGCCCCCCCCCCCCTTATACTTACCTGATGTCGATCCAGTGCTGTGCACAAGAGCAGGGGCTCTCTCCGCTCTCTCCCTCCTCACTGGACAGATTGGTAGCCGTCAATCAAGTTCTATGACAAGGGGAGCGGGGGCGGGGCAAAGCCTCGCTGTCTGTGTCTATAGACTCAGACAGCAGGACTCGGGAGCGATACCGTTTTTTTAGCGGCGAGTACCAATACTCCTGCTCAAGTACTCGCCGATACCGAGTAACGATACCTTTGCGGTGCGATTTGAGCCTATACAAAATGAATGGGCCCAAATATCAATATAATATAAATGTAAATACATAAAAATGATATAAATGACATAATACACACTTAGGTAACAAAATAAAATAAATGACATTATACGGAAAATTACAATAAAATACATATTACAAAATAACAATATAATACAAATTTAAATACATAAAAATGACATAATACACACTTAGGTAACAATATAAAATAAATTACATTATATGGAAAATGACATAAAATACATATTACAAAATAACAATATAATACAAATGTAAATACATAAAAATTATATAAATGACATAATACACAATAAGATAACAATATAAAATAAATGACATTATACGAAAAATTACAATAAAATACATATTACAAAATAACAATATAATACAAATTTAAATACATAAAAATGACATAATACACAATTAGGTAACAATATAAAATAAATGACATTATATGGAAAATGACATAAAATACATATTACAAAATAACAATATAATATAAATGTAAATACATAAAAATGATATAAATTACATAATACACAATTAGGTAACAATATAAAATAAATGACATCATACGAAAAATGCAACCCTGATAAAGAGGACAAGAAACAAGTAAAAACGTAACTATTAAAAAGGAACTATATAAAATAAACTACATATTATAAAATAACATAGAATACAAAAACACATAATGATACAAAATAATTACATAATACAAATGTAACTACATGTAAACTACATATTACACAATAATGTAACTATATCAAGTAAATGACATAATACCAAAAAAAACGACATAAATAAAAGTACATATTAAAAAATAACAAAATATTACAAATGTAAATACATAAAAATGATATAAATGACATAATAAACAATAATGTAACAATATAAAATAAATGACATCATACAAAAAAATGACATAAAATACATATTACAAAATAACAATATGATACAAATGTAACTACTGTATAAAAAAAAGCCATCAAATAAATGATACAAAATAAAGTAACCATATATAGAATAAAAAACAACAATGCAAGATAATAAAAAGCGACATGAATCATCACAATGCACGAGGAAGTGAGAAGATGATGGGTATGTAGTTATCTCTTTATATTTAGTATAATTGTGGGGTGTCTTTACACACTAGTGACACATAATGTACATTTTTATATAGTAATTACTTTATTATTACTTCTTTTTGTGTCTTCTGGATATATAATGATATGTGGGATGTTAAATATTTTTTCTGTGAGCTCTTGAGCGGGAAAACGTGGAGAGCGAGTCGCTGTGTACCCGTCCACGTAAGCGCGGTGCCAGGATAGCATGGATGTTTGATTCTATTCAGTGTCAGGTGTTGGCTATTCTCTGCTCTGACAACATGTATCCATTCACCGGATTGGTGCAGCCATGTGGTTCCACCGTCTGCTCAGCCCACTTCCCCACCACTAACATCTCCTCCTCTTTATCCCCCAGAGGTGGAGCATGTGTTTTCCTACTGAGCTTGCAGCATCCAGATCTGCTTAACCCCTACCCTACCAAAAACAAGGCACAGCTAAGCTGTGCATCTGTATATCTGAGCTCAGCTGTGTAATATAGATGTACTAGTATATCGGAACTATTCTACGAGAAGTAGCAGTACCTGAAAAAGTATGTGAGATCAGAAAGGGATCAGAAATCATTTCCAGGTTTTTATATGGTTATCAGACTAGCACAGAGATGATCACCCAGCATTGTTTTCCATGTAAATGTTCAGAGTTCCCCTATCAATATGAGATATTTATTTATTACAGGTATTTATATAGCACCATTCATTTACGCAGAGCATTACATATTGTACGTTCACATCAGTCCCCGCCTTCAAGGAGCTTACAATCTAAGGTTCCTAACCCACATTCATACATACTAATACCAAGGCCAATTTAGACAGGAGCCAACTAATCTAATAGCATGTCTTGGAATGTTGGAGGAAACCTGAGCACCCTGAGGAAACCCACACAAGTACATGGAGAACATACAAACTCCATGCAGATAGTATCATAACTGGAATACAAACCAAGGATCCCAGTGATGCAAGGCAGAAGTGCTAACCACTGAGCCACTGTGCTGTCCACATGCTAAAGCACTGGTGGTCAACTTTCTTGACATGAGGGTTGGGGGGGGGGGGGCTCAAGTGCAGCCCTTAACATCTCCAAAGGGCCGAACAAAAAAAAAAGTGAATTTTTAGTGTCAGAGGCAAAAGACAAACAGGATATAGTCAAAGACTGTGGGTATGATACAGCAGATGGTCAGAGACTATGGACATAACACAAGAGATGTTCAGAGACTGCAGACATGATACAAGAGATCGTCAGAGACTATGGACATAACACAGGAGGTGTTCAGAGACTGCAGACATGATACAAGAGATGGTCAGAGACTGCAGACATGATACAAGAGATGATCAGAGACTGCAGACATGATACAAGAGATGGTCAGAGACTGTGGACATAATTCAAGAGATGGTCAGAGACTGCTGACATGATATAAGAGATGGTCAGAGACTGCAGACATGATACAGGAGATGGTCAGAGACTGCAGACATGATACAAGCGATGGTCACAGACTGCAGATATGATACAGGAGATGTTCAGCGACTGCAGACATGATACAAGAGATGGTCAGAGACTATGGACATAACACAAGAGGTGTTCAGAGACTGCAGACATGATACAAGAGATGGTCAAAGACTGCAGACATAATACAGGAGATGGTCAGAGATTACGGACATGATTCAATAGATGATCGGAGACTGCAGACATGATACAAGAGATGGTCAGAGACTGCAGACATGATACAAGAGATGGTCAGAGACTGTGGACATGATTCAAGAGATGATCAGAGACTGCAGACATGATACAAGGTATGGTCAGAGACTGCAGACATGATACAAGAGAAGGTCACAGACTGCAGACATGATACAGGAGATGGTCAGAGATTACGGACATGATACAAGGTATGGTCAGAGACTGCAGACATGATACAGGAGATGGTCAGAGATTACGGACATGATACAAGGTATGGTCAGAGACTGCAGACATGATACAGGAGATGGTCAGAGACTGCAGACATGATACAGGAGATGGTCAGAGATTACGGACATGATACAAGGTATGGTCAGAGACTGCAGACATGATACAGGAGATGGTCAGAGATTACGGACATGATACAAGGTATGGTCAGAGACTGCAGACATGATACAAGAGATGGTCAGAGACTGCAGACATGATATAAGAGATGATCAGAGACTGCAGACATGATACAAGAGGTGATCGGAGACTGCAGACATGATACAAGAGATGATTAGAGACTGCAGACATGATACAAGACATGGTCAGAGACTGCAGGCGTGTTGCAGGAACTGTCAGACTGAACATGCTAAAGGAGTTGTTGGAGATTAAGGACATGCTTCAGGAGACATTTTTCATGAGACTGCTAGAATCATTACTATAACAGGGCAATAGGAAAGACCAGATTAATGTCAGCAGAGGCCCAAAGTGTCACCCAATGGTGCCAAAGGGCCGCTGATTGGTAGAGCTGCACGATTCTGGCTAAAATGAGAATCACGATTCTTTTGCTTAGAAGATAGATCACGATTCTCGCGGCGTGACATCATCTTTCACATTAAAACAAAAAAAAATTGGGCTAACTTTACTGTTTCGTTTTCTTTTTTTTATTCATTGAAGTGTATTTTTCCCCAAAAAATTGCATTTGAAAGACTGCTGGGCAAATACAGTGTGACATAAAATATTGCAGCAATTTCCATTTTATTTCCTAGGGTCTCTGCTAATATATATACAGGTATATATATATATATATATATATATATATATATATATATATAATGTTTGGGGGTTCCAAGTGATTTTCTAGCAAACAATATTGATTTTAACTTAAACAAGTGTCAGAAAAAGATTTGGACTTTAAGTGGTTAAACTTCCTGCATTTACACACAGAAGTTTGATCTAAGGGTCCTTTCACACGGGGCGGATCCGTGCAGATCCGCCCCGTGAAGCTCCGCTTGCTCAGCGGGGATCGCTCCGTTGATCCCCGCTGAGCCGACGGATGACTGGGCGGTCCCCGCACACTGTGCAGGGACCGCCCTGTCAGAGCGCCGCTCTTCCCTATGGGGAATCGGATGACGACGGACCGTAGAGTCCGTTGTCATCCGATCCGCTCCGCCGACGGAAGGAAAAATAGGGTTTTCCTCCGTCACACTTTGGCAGAGCAGATGTCAGCGGACATGTCTCCGCTGACATCCGTGCTTCCATAGGGGTACATGGAGGATCCGTTTCAGGTCCGCCTAAAAAACTGACAGGCGGACCTGAACGGACCTCCGTGTGAAAGAGCCCTAAGAAGGAAGCATTAGTTACAATGTTTCATGTTGTTAAAAACTTGGCAGACTGCCCACACAGAAGTTTATCCCTTTGATCTTAGGCCTCGTACACACGACCGATTTTCTCGGCAAGAACCAGCAAGAAACTTGCTGGCAGAGAGGTCTTGCCGAGTAAATCGGTCGTGTGTACGCGGCTATCGGGTTTCTCGTCGAGAAAACCGACAAGTAACCTCGACGAGAAATTAGAGAACCTGCTCTCTATTTTCTCGTCGAGATTCTCGTCAGCCTGTTTCTCGACGAGAAAAGTGAGTGTGTGTACACTTACCTGTCCGCCGGGAAGCCCGCGCATGTTCGAAATGAATTCGACGCATGCGCGGTAGCTTCCTAGGCATACGTAGGGTATACCAAGATGGCGGCGACGGCATCGAATGTGACGAGCGCATGCTCGTCATAGTCAATGACGTCACCGCGTACGCTCCATTCAAAGAACCGCGGGTTCTTTGAATCGAGCGTGTGTACACTCGGCCGGGACAATTTTCTTGTCCAAGAATCTCGTCGAAAAAAACGACATGTTTTTTTCGACGAGAATCTCGGCCGTGTGTACGAGGCCTAAGAAGGAATCATTAGTTACAATGTTTCCTGTTAAAAACTTGGCAGACTGCCCAGATATTTTCTTTTGACAGCTGAGGAAGCAGATAAAGTCTCTCCACTTGTTAGATAGATCAGTAATGATCCGCCCGTGAACCTCTGCTTGCTCAGCGGGGATCGCTCCATTGATCCCCGCTGAGCCGGCGGATAACAGGGTGGGACCACCCTGTCAGATCTCCGCTCTCCCCTATGGGGGGATCGGATGAACACGGACCGTCTGTCCATGTTCATCCGATCCGCTCCGCAGACGGATAGAAAAATAGGAATTTTTCTATCCAGAAAAACGGAGCATTGCGGACACAGAGGAGATCGGGTGTCAGCGGATGTTCATCCGCTGACACCCGCGATCTCATAGGGACCAATGTATGTCCCTTTTTCATCCGTAAACGGATGGATGAAAAAACGGACATACAGTCCGTACGCGTGAAAGGGGCATTATATGAAAGAATCGGCAAACTCTGCATTGGAGATGTCAGGGGGGCTGAATCGAGATCACGATTTTTTAACGATTAATTGTGCAGCTCTACTGGTTGGGCACCAGGGTTCTAGAGTGTCATTTGTAGATGTAATGTAAAACAGGATTGGGCAAGGTAACCAGTACCCCTTAAACATTTTGAGCTGGTACCTAACTTTTTTGAAGCTTTTTGTGTTGGTGTCAGCGTAAGATTATGATGTTTAGTTTGTGTGGTGCTGATAATTTTTTTTAGGTTTCTGAAAGTTATTTAAATTGCCCAAAGGGAACGTGGCAATAACAGAACCTCTAGCAATGATGCTCAAAGGAAGTAAGAAGAGAAGAAGCACTACACTATTATTACTGTCCAGAAATTATGGGTTACAAGCATTGTCCAAAACAGTGTTTCGGAGGCTTTAGAAGCCCCCCCCCCCTTCATTAGGGCTTAATGGCTTTTTAAAGTGGTTCTAAATGCATTCTCTGCATTAAGGATAAAAAACCTTCCAATGCTAGTTTCCCCCCCACCTGACACTTACCTGACCCCTCCATCGATCCAATGTTGTACCCAGCTGCTCTTCTCTCTCTATGCTTTCACAGGCTTTGCTCAGAGAAGCGAGAGCCATTATTAGCTTCTGCTGCTGTCAGTCAACTCCTGGAAAGAAACAGCGGGGGGTCCGGCAGAGCAGTGCTGTGCGTGTCTATGGATGCACACAGCCCCCTCAGGAGCTCACTCCCAAGTGTGCCCCAATAGCAAGCAGCTTGCTATGGGGGCATACACAGAAGAGGAAGAGCGGATTTTGCTGGTGGGGGACCCCAGAAGAGAATGTTCGAGGCCGGTTAATAAAGGTTTACGGTCACTTTAATATAGCTGGAGGCTGGTTGGAGGTTTAATATCCTGTAACTGGGATTATGTCAGAGTTATGAAGACTTCTCAGGTCACTGGTCTGACAACCTGAGCATTGGGCAGACAGGTCCTTAATGGATGTGGGTACGCATCCTACAGCTGTATCTAAAATATCAGGATCTCTGACAAAAAAGCCCTGTACACACGATCGGATTTCCTATGGATTCTAATCCGATGGATTTTTCCATCGGTAATCTGATAAAGCTGACTTCCATCAGTCTTGCCTACACACCATCAGTCAAAAAACCGACCGTCCCAAACGCTGTGACGTAAAACACTCAGACGAGCCGAGAAAAATGAAGTTCAATGCTTCTAAGCATGCGTCGACTTGATTCTGAGCATGCGTGGGTTTTTTGTCCGATGGAGTTCCCCACAGACGATAGTAATCTGCTATCGTTTTTTTCCCATCGGATAAATTTAAAACATGTTCTATTTTTTCTCACCGATGGAAAAAAGACCGATGGGGCCCATACACGATCGGTTTGTCCGATGAAAAAAGTCCAGTGTAAAAATAAAAGGTAAAATAAATAAGAAAAAAAAACACAACATTTTTTAAACGCGCCCCGTCCCGCCGAGCTTGCATGCAGAACCGAACGCATACGTGAGCAGCGCCCGCATATTAAAACGGTGCTCAAACCACACATGTGAGGCATCACCGCGATCGGTAGAGCGAGAGCAATAATTCTAGCCCTAGAATTATTGACTACACAGAGATGAACTATTTGCACTTTATTGGTATCAGATATCTATTTTTGCACAGAAGATTTGTATTTTTTACTGAGACTCACATTTGTTGTTTATACCTTTGCATGGGATCTATTGCATGGTATTTTTTGCCTTTATTATTGGAGCACTTTATTGGATTATTCTTTTATACATATTGTGTATGATGCTATCACATCACGGACTATTTAGCCTTTATATTTTTTAACTTTATTATATACCCACTTGGTTGCACTTTAATTAAAGGGATTTGTTTTTAGCAAGCGCCATTACACCCCCCCCATTTTCACATGTTTGTTGGTGTGTGTGAACACCTTTTAGTTGTGGCAGCTGCTTAGTTCATTAGTTATTAGATTTATTTGGTCTTTATCCTGGTTTGCGCATCAATTACCCCCCATTTTAATTCTATCCCTAGACCTCCTCTGTAACTCAAAACATGCAACCTGCTGAATTTTTTAAACATCGCCTATGGAGATTTTTAAGGGTAAAAGTTTGTCGCCATTCCACGAGCGGGTGCAATTTTGAAGCGTGACGTGTTAGGTATCAATTTACTCGGCGTAACATTATCTTTCACAATATAAAAACAAATTGGGCTAACTTTACTGTTGTCTTATTTTTTTAATTCAAAAAAGTGTATGTTTTCCCAAAAAAGTGCGCTTGTAAGACTGCTGCGCAAATACAGCGTGACAGAAAGTATTGCAATGACCGCTATTCTATTCTCTAGGGCAGGGGTCTCCAAACTTTCTAAACACAGGGCCAGTTTAATGACCTTCAGACTTTAGGGGGGCCGGACTATGACCAGTGGTAGTGGAAATTTTATTGGCATCAGTGGGAGTAAACATTGCCATAATTGGTATTGGGGGAGAAGCAGTGCCCCATCATTGGTATCATTGGGAGGAATAGTGCCCCGTCATTGGTTTAATTGGAAGGAACAATGCCCCTTCATTGATATCATTGGGAGGGGAGGAATAATACCCCATTATTGGTATCATTGGAAAGCAATAATGCCCCATCATTTGTATCAGTGGGAGGAATAGTGTCCCATTATTGGTGTCAGTGGGAGATATTGTGCTTCATTGCTGATGTCAGTTGGCAGAATAGTGTCTTGTATCTTTGGGAGTAGTGACCCAAGGGCCGGATAAAGGCAGGCAAAGGGCCGCATCCGGCCCCAGGGCCGCAGTTTGGAGACCACTGCTCTAGGGTGTTAGAATTTTTTTTTATAATGTTTGGGGGTTCTAAGTAATTTTCTAGCAAAAAAAAAAAATTTTTACTTGTAAACAACAAATCTCAGAAAGTGGCTCGGTCCTTAAAGTGGAAGTAAACCCATCTATTTAACAGTTTAAAAAAAACAGGTAAATTCCCGGCATGCCGGAAATGCTAACTGCCACATTGGTTGTGCTCCCAACCAAACTGTCAAACCATCCAATGGCTGTTGTCATAACTGATCACATGTGCAGCATCATGGCAGTTGAAGATTAAACAAAGGTCAAGATGTCAGCTTCCTTGGCTGAAAACGATAGGAGGGTTTACTTCCACTTTAAGTGGTTGAGTAGCGTGGCATCCTTTATTATATGAATCTATTAGTGCAGCAATTTATTGACTGCTCATAAGGTTTATTCACAAGAGTTGAGATAGAGCACAGTGTCATTCGTTTTTATATTGTATAAATGAAACCTTACTATATATGAACTTTATCAGATGATTTAGAAAAATTCTAACTATTTGTATCTTTTTATCTCTCTTACTCCTCAGGACCCGTTCACTGCATTCCACATTGATAAGGAGTTAGTACAGAAACATATGAAATGCCTGCTGATTGGGGAGCTGGCGCCTGGACAGCCTTGTATGGAGCCCAGCAAGAATGTAAGGATTCCACGTGTTCCCCGGCGTAGAATTTCTCTGCCCTGTAATTTGTCCCCCCCCCCTGATGTTTGATGCTTTCTCCCACAGGCGGCTATGGTGGAGGATTTCCGCACACTGCGCTCCACCGTGGAACAGATGGATCTCCTTAATCCCAATAAATTATTTTTCTTTGGTGTTCTTCTGCACATTCTGCTGCTGGATGTACTAGGCTGGCTGAATCTGTATTATTTTGGTCCTTCACTCATCCCATTCCTGATCACATCTCTGATCCTAGGCACTGTTCAGGTAATGATAATTCAGTGGTATGGAGTTATTGCAGACTCTGGAAAGCAGCTCTGATCTCAGAAGATCCCACAAATGCGTCTTCTTGTCATGTAAATTATCAGGTGTTGAGTAAATGTTGTAGCGTCTTTGCAACACAAAACCACCCCGGTTCTATGCAGAAATGGCAACTAAATCTAAATTAGAATTACATTTATGGATATTATATACTGTGACAGCAGGAAGGTAAAGTCACCTGGTTGCATCCAGGGGGGTAGATATATTTCTCCCAGATTCAGGCTTTATGCTGACTTATACAACTAGGGTGGAGAGTTGTATAAGCCCAGCTGAGGCTAGTAGGCTCATGGATGACTCATACCTCTAGGGAGAGTGTGGGGCGTCGTACAGACAGGGAGTTGATGAGGCCAGCTGAAGCTTGTCAGCTCATTTAGGCCTCTATAAGAACTCCCAGATTCATTAGGTGTTAGCTCATGCCTGGACCCAGACCTGTGTGGACTGTCTAGGGAGAGTGAACCCCTGTGCGGTGAGGCAAAGCCTGTGTGGCTATTTGTTTGGACTTTTACTAAACCAGGGACTTAGGGACTAGGACAGCACCAGGCTGATCCCAGTTGTTAGTTTAGGAAACCTGCATGTTTAGTCAGAGGTCAAACTGACCAGGATTTATTTTGTTTATGTTTCTTTTTGGCTTTGCTGTGTTTTTGTCACTGTACATAGAGAAATAAACCGCACCTTTTGATTTTGAAAACCACAACCTCCGTCTGCTGGCCCTGTTTTTGTGTGGGGAGCCCAACCAGGGGGTCACACACACCCGCTACTGAGTTAACCCCCTCACAGTTGGTGGAGAACCAGTGGCAGTTTTTTTTAAGCCAGCATGGAGGAGATACTGAAACAGCTGGCTCTAGCAAATGCCAATCAACAGCAGACAAATGCAGGTTTGCAAAGGAGCCTTGCAGCCCAGCAGCAAGCTCATCAACAAGCCCAGCAGCAATCTGAGGCCCGCTTCATAGACCTGTTACAGAAGCAAGAGCAGAGACTACAACAAATGGAAGCAGTAATGCAGCAACGTCCGCAGACCAGTGAGGAAAGCCGTCCCACTAATACCGCGTCCTTTGGGGTGAGTCGTTTATTGACAAAAATGACTGGAGAGGATGATCCAGAGGTATTTTTGACCACATTTGAAAGGACTGCTGAAAGAGAAAAGTGGCCTGAGGAGCAGTGGGCTGGACTGGTGGCTCCTCTGTTAACTGGTGAATCGCAGAAGGCTTACTATGACCTAGAGCCTGACCAAGCAAAAGACTATGTGATGCTAAAAGCTGAAATATTGGCAAGGCTGGGTGTCACCCTGGCTGTCCGGGCTCAGCGTGTGCATAACTGGACTTTCCAGCTTGGAAAACCCCCCAGGTCTCAAATGTATGATCTCATTCACCTGAGCAGGAAGTGGCTACAGCCAGAGACTTTGTCCGCACCAGAGATTGTGGAACGTGTTGTAATGGATCGGTTTTTGAGAGCTCTTCCTACTGCCATCCAAAAGTGGGTAAGCCATGGAGACCCAGAGACGGCCGGTGGTCTTGTGGATCGTGTAGAGAAATACTTGGCTACAGAGAACCTGACGGCCTCTTCCAGAGACTCTCGGACTTTCCACCCTAAGACCAGACCATCCCCAGGGGCGGATAAGAGGATTCCAAGGGGTGAGGGTGGAGAGAGTGAGAGGGTGGGAGCTCTACCCAAAGTTTGGCGAGAACAGCCTGGGAAGTCAGGGGCTCAAGAGGCAGCCAAAAGGATTGTTTGCTACCGCTGCCGGCAAGCGGGACATATTGCAGCAAATTGCCCGGTTGTGGAGGAACCCATGCAATGTGACTTTCTGACGGACAGACGTCAGTCGCTGTGTGCGACAGTCGCATGCACTGCCATTCGGGGAACTGAGAAACATTTATGCAAAATGTGTATTAATGGTAGAAATGTTGTGGTATTACTGGATTCAGGTAGCCTTGTGACCCTGATAAAGGCTGAATTAGTTAAAACAGAGGTCTCTGGGAATAGCAAGGTAGCTGTTATTTGTGTGCATGGGGACACCCGAGAGTATCCAGTGACTACAGTGTGTTTCGAGACCCCCAAAGGTACCCTCTCTCATCCAGTGGGGTTAGTATCTCAATTACCGCATGATGCCATTGTGGGAAGAGATTTTCCGAAGTTCTGGGAACTGTGGGATGATCCTGAGCCCCCCACTGGTGCCCCTATGTACCAGGAATGTGATAGCCAGAACTCCTCTGAGAGTGGTGAGGACTCTCCAGAATTTCCCTTGTCAGTATTGGCAGGGGAGACTCAAGAAACTGGAGAGGAGCCCACCTCCTCAGACGAAAACCTACCGTCTGTGGAGTTTTCTGATCTGGAGGTTCACAGGGAAAATTTTGCCACAGAACAGTTAAAAGACCCCGCCCTAATAAAGGCACGGGAAAACGTAGTGGAAATAGATGGCGAGTTAGTGAACCCAGATAATACCTGCACTTACCCATACTTCAGCGTAGAGAAGGACCTACTGTATCGGGTGGCAAAAAGGGCAGAAGAAACCGTTGAGCAGCTTGTGGTGCCCAAACCTTACAGGAAGTTGGTGTTGGAGTTGGCCCATGGGCACATTCTTGGAGGTCATCTGGGGACAGAGAAAACCCGAGAGAGGGTATTACAGAGATTCTATTGGCCTGGGGTGATGAAGGACGTAGAAAATTATTGTTCCTCCTGCCCTGTGTGTCAGAGGTCGGCCCCGATGCCACATTTCCGTAGCCCGCTGGTCCCTCTACCCATCATTGAGGTCCCGTTTGAGAGAATCGCAATGGATTTGGTAGGTCCTATAATCAAGTCCGTTTGAGAGAATCGCAATGGATTTGGTAGGTCCTATAATCAAGTCCGCTAGGGGGCACCAGTACATATTGGTTATAATGGACTATGCCACCCGTTATCCAGAAGCGATCCCTCTCAGAAATACCTCGGCCAAAACCATAGCCAAAGAGCTATCTCTTGTTTTTAGCCGGGTGGGTATTTGTAAAGAACTGCTTACGGACCAAGGTACACCCTTTATGTCCCGGGTTATGAAAGAGCTGTGTAAATTGTTCAAAGTGACGCAATTGCGTACATCTGTGTATCACCCCCAAACCGATGGGCTGGTTGAAAGATTCAACAAAACCCTAAAACAAATGTTGAAGAAAGTGGTGGATAGAGATGGAAAGGATTGGGACTGTCTACTTCCTTATTTGATGTTTGCTATTAGGGAGGTGCCCCAATCCTCTACGGGATTCTCCCCCTTTGAGTTACTGTATGGGAGACACCCAAGAGGGCTGTTGGATATTGCCAAGGAAACTTGGGAAAGTGAGAGTTCTCCCCACAGGAGTGTGATTGAGCATGTCGCCCTGATGCAAGATCGAATTGCACAGGTAATGCCCATCGTGAAGGAACATTTGGCCCAAGCGCAGTTGGCACAGCAGAGAGTGTACAACCGTGGAGCAAAGACCCGTACCTTTTCCCCGGGGGATAGGATATTGGTACTTGTCCCTACGGTTGAAAGTAAATTCCTTGCCAAATGGCAAGGCCCCTACGAGATAATGGAAAAAGTGAGCGAAGTGAATTACAAGGTCAGACAACCAGGAAGGCGAAAGCCCGAACAGATATATCACGTTAATCTGTTGAAAGCCTGGAGGGATAGAGAGTCCCTAGTCGCAGAAACTTGGTCACCAGCTCAAACTGGTTGCGTGATTCCGGAGGTTGGAATAGCAGCCACCTTGTCACAACCCCAACAACAGGAGGTTAAGGAGTTTGTGCTTCGCAACAAGGAGGTGTTCTCTGAGCTGCCGGGACAAACATCTGGGGTAGAGCATGATATTATTACCCCGCCCGGTGAAAGGGTGAAGTTAAAACCCTATCGGATCCCAGAGGCCCGACGGGAGGCAATACGGGAGGAAGTACAGAAAATGCTGAACTTAGGGGTGATAGAGGAGTCCCAAAGTGATTGGTCTAGTCCCATTGTGTTGGTGCCTAAACCGGATGGGAGCTGGCGATTTTGTAACGATTTTCGTCAGTTGAACAAAGTTACAAAATTTGACACCTACCCCATGCCACGTATAGATGAGTTGATCGACCGGCTGGGAACAGCCCGATACATGACGACTCTTGACCTCACAAAAGGGTATTGGCAAATTCCCCTGGCCAAGTCGGCCAAAGAGAAAACCGCATTTGTAACCCCAGACGGGGCGTTCCAATATAAGAGAATGCCGTTCGGGTTACAGAATGCGCCGGCCACATTCCAGCGGAAAATGGACCAGATACTGAGGCCCCATCGGAAGTATGCTGCGGCTTACCTGGATGACGTAATTGTCCATAGCACAGATTGGGCCTCACATCTGCCAAAAGTGCAAGCAGTCCTAGACTCTATCCGGGAAGCGGGGTTTACGGCTAACCCCAAGAAGTGTACCATTGGGCAGGAGGAGGCCAAATATCTTGGGTACACCATTGGCAGGGGAGTGATAAAACCCCAACTCAACAAAGTCGAGGCCATCCAGAGTTGGCCACGTCCCAACAGCAAGAAGCAGGTACGGGCCTTTCTGGGAATCGCGGGTTATTATCGGCGCTTCATTCCCCACTTTGCTTCTAAGGCTGTGCCCCTAACCAACCTGACGAAAGGGAAAGGGTCGGTCATGATTAAATGGACCCCCGAGGCTGAGGCAGCATTCCAATTCTTGAAACAAGCCTTATGTAGCCAGCCAGTGTTGTACTCACCCGACTTCTCTAAAGACTTTGTCGTACAAAGTGATGCGTCAGATGTGGGGTTAGGAGCAGTATTGTCCCAGGTCTGGAACGGGGAAGAGCACCCAGTCATTTACCTCAGCAGGAAGTTGAAGTCCCATGAGGTAAATTACGCCACGGTTGAAAAGGAGTGTTTAGCGGTGAAGTGGGCTCTAGATTCCCTTCGGTACTATCTGCTAGGTAGGCACTTTGACATGGTTACGGATCACGCTCCGTTAAAGTGGATGGCTCAAAACAAGGAGACAAATAGAAGAGTGAATAGGTGGTTCCTGGCCCTACAGGAATTCAACTTCACAGTAAAGCATCGCCCTGGCATTCAAATGGGGAATGTGGATGCTTTGTCTCGAGTACATGAATGCCTGATTGCTGGTGTTCCAACCCCAAGGTTAAAACAAGAGGGGGGGGTATGTGACAGCAGGAAGGTAAAGTCACCTGGTTGCATCCAGGGGGGTAGATATATTTCTCCCAGATTCAGGCTTTATGCTGACTTATACAACTAGGGTGGAGAGTTGTATAAGCCCAGCTGAGGCTAGTAGGCTCATGGATGACTCATACCTCTAGGGAGAGTGTGGGGCGTCGTACAGACAGGGAGTTGATGAGGCCAGCTGAAGCTTGTCAGCTCATTTAGGCCTCTATAAGAACTCCCAGATTCATTAGGTGTTAGCTCATGCCTGGACCCAGACCTGTGTGGACTGTCTAGGGAGAGTGAACCCCTGTGCGGTGAGGCAAAGCCTGTGTGGCTATTTGTTTGGACTTTTACTAAACCAGGGACTTAGGGACTAGGACAGCACCAGGCTGATCCCAGTTGTTAGTTTAGGAAACCTGCATGTTTAGTCAGAGGTCAAACTGACCAGGATTTATTTTGTTTATGTTTCTTTTTGGCTTTGCTGTGTTTTTGTCACTGTACATAGAGAAATAAACCGCACCTTTTGATTTTGAAAACCACAACCTCCGTCTGCTGGCCCTGTTTTTGTGTGGGGAGCCCAACCAGGGGGTCACACACACCCGCTACTGAGTTAACCCCCTCACAGTTGGTGGAGAACCAGTGGCAGTTTTTTTTAAGCCAGCATGGAGGAGATACTGAAACAGCTGGCTCTAGCAAATGCCAATCAACAGCAGACAAATGCAGGTTTGCAAAGGAGCCTTGCAGCCCAGCAGCAAGCTCATCAACAAGCCCAGCAGCAATCTGAGGCCCGCTTCATAGACCTGTTACAGAAGCAAGAGCAGAGACTACAACAAATGGAAGCAGTAATGCAGCAACGTCCGCAGACCAGTGAGGAAAGCCGTCCCACTAATACCGCGTCCTTTGGGGTGAGTCGTTTATTGACAAAAATGACTGGAGAGGATGATCCAGAGGTATTTTTGACCACATTTGAAAGGACTGCTGAAAGAGAAAAGTGGCCTGAGGAGCAGTGGGCTGGACTGGTGGCTCCTCTGTTAACTGGTGAATCGCAGAAGGCTTACTATGACCTAGAGCCTGACCAAGCAAAAGACTATGTGATGCTAAAAGCTGAAATATTGGCAAGGCTGGGTGTCACCCTGGCTGTCCGGGCTCAGCGTGTGCATAACTGGACTTTCCAGCTTGGAAAACCCCCCAGGTCTCAAATGTATGATCTCATTCACCTGAGCAGGAAGTGGCTACAGCCAGAGACTTTGTCCGCACCAGAGATTGTGGAACGTGTTGTAATGGATCGGTTTTTGAGAGCTCTTCCTACTGCCATCCAAAAGTGGGTAAGCCATGGAGACCCAGAGACGGCCGGTGGTCTTGTGGATCGTGTAGAGAAATACTTGGCTACAGAGAACCTGACGGCCTCTTCCAGAGACTCTCGGACTTTCCACCCTAAGACCAGACCATCCCCAGGGGCGGATAAGAGGATTCCAAGGGGTGAGGGTGGAGAGAGTGAGAGGGTGGGAGCTCTACCCAAAGTTTGGCGAGAACAGCCTGGGAAGTCAGGGGCTCAAGAGGCAGCCAAAAGGATTGTTTGCTACCGCTGCCGGCAAGCGGGACATATTGCAGCAAATTGCCCGGTTGTGGAGGAACCCATGCAATGTGACTTTCTGACGGACAGACGTCAGTCGCTGTGTGCGACAGTCGCATGCACTGCCATTCGGGGAACTGAGAAACATTTATGCAAAATGTGTATTAATGGTAGAAATGTTGTGGTATTACTGGATTCAGGTAGCCTTGTGACCCTGATAAAGGCTGAATTAGTTAAAACAGAGGTCTCTGGGAATAGCAAGGTAGCTGTTATTTGTGTGCATGGGGACACCCGAGAGTATCCAGTGACTACAGTGTGTTTCGAGACCCCCAAAGGTACCCTCTCTCATCCAGTGGGGTTAGTATCTCAATTACCGCATGATGCCATTGTGGGAAGAGATTTTCCGAAGTTCTGGGAACTGTGGGATGATCCTGAGCCCCCCACTGGTGCCCCTATGTACCAGGAATGTGATAGCCAGAACTCCTCTGAGAGTGGTGAGGACTCTCCAGAATTTCCCTTGTCAGTATTGGCAGGGGAGACTCAAGAAACTGGAGAGGAGCCCACCTCCTCAGACGAAAACCTACCGTCTGTGGAGTTTTCTGATCTGGAGGTTCACAGGGAAAATTTTGCCACAGAACAGTTAAAAGACCCCGCCCTAATAAAGGCACGGGAAAACGTAGTGGAAATAGATGGCGAGTTAGTGAACCCAGATAATACCTGCACTTACCCATACTTCAGCGTAGAGAAGGACCTACTGTATCGGGTGGCAAAAAGGGCAGAAGAAACCGTTGAGCAGCTTGTGGTGCCCAAACCTTACAGGAAGTTGGTGTTGGAGTTGGCCCATGGGCACATTCTTGGAGGTCATCTGGGGACAGAGAAAACCCGAGAGAGGGTATTACAGAGATTCTATTGGCCTGGGGTGATGAAGGACGTAGAAAATTATTGTTCCTCCTGCCCTGTGTGTCAGAGGTCGGCCCCGATGCCACATTTCCGTAGCCCGCTGGTCCCTCTACCCATCATTGAGGTCCCGTTTGAGAGAATCGCAATGGATTTGGTAGGTCCTATAATCAAGTCCGCTAGGGGGCACCAGTACATATTGGTTATAATGGACTATGCCACCCGTTATCCAGAAGCGATCCCTCTCAGAAATACCTCGGCCAAAACCATAGCCAAAGAGCTATCTCTTGTTTTTAGCCGGGTGGGTATTTGTAAAGAACTGCTTACGGACCAAGGTACACCCTTTATGTCCCGGGTTATGAAAGAGCTGTGTAAATTGTTCAAAGTGACGCAATTGCGTACATCTGTGTATCACCCCCAAACCGATGGGCTGGTTGAAAGATTCAACAAAACCCTAAAACAAATGTTGAAGAAAGTGGTGGATAGAGATGGAAAGGATTGGGACTGTCTACTTCCTTATTTGATGTTTGCTATTAGGGAGGTGCCCCAATCCTCTACGGGATTCTCCCCCTTTGAGTTACTGTATGGGAGACACCCAAGAGGGCTGTTGGATATTGCCAAGGAAACTTGGGAAAGTGAGAGTTCTCCCCACAGGAGTGTGATTGAGCATGTCGCCCTGATGCAAGATCGAATTGCACAGGTAATGCCCATCGTGAAGGAACATTTGGCCCAAGCGCAGTTGGCACAGCAGAGAGTGTACAACCGTGGAGCAAAGACCCGTACCTTTTCCCCGGGGGATAGGATATTGGTACTTGTCCCTACGGTTGAAAGTAAATTCCTTGCCAAATGGCAAGGCCCCTACGAGATAATGGAAAAAGTGAGCGAAGTGAATTACAAGGTCAGACAACCAGGAAGGCGAAAGCCCGAACAGATATATCACGTTAATCTGTTGAAAGCCTGGAGGGATAGAGAGTCCCTAGTCGCAGAAACTTGGTCACCAGCTCAAACTGGTTGCGTGATTCCGGAGGTTGGAATAGCAGCCACCTTGTCACAACCCCAACAACAGGAGGTTAAGGAGTTTGTGCTTCGCAACAAGGAGGTGTTCTCTGAGCTGCCGGGACAAACATCTGGGGTAGAGCATGATATTATTACCCCGCCCGGTGAAAGGGTGAAGTTAAAACCCTATCGGATCCCAGAGGCCCGACGGGAGGCAATACGGGAGGAAGTACAGAAAATGCTGAACTTAGGGGTGATAGAGGAGTCCCAAAGTGATTGGTCTAGTCCCATTGTGTTGGTGCCTAAACCGGATGGGAGCTGGCGATTTTGTAACGATTTTCGTCAGTTGAACAAAGTTACAAAATTTGACACCTACCCCATGCCACGTATAGATGAGTTGATCGACCGGCTGGGAACAGCCCGATACATGACGACTCTTGACCTCACAAAAGGGTATTGGCAAATTCCCCTGGCCAAGTCGGCCAAAGAGAAAACCGCATTTGTAACCCCAGACGGGGCGTTCCAATATAAGAGAATGCCGTTCGGGTTACAGAATGCGCCGGCCACATTCCAGCGGAAAATGGACCAGATACTGAGGCCCCATCGGAAGTATGCTGCGGCTTACCTGGATGACGTAATTGTCCATAGCACAGATTGGGCCTCACATCTGCCAAAAGTGCAAGCAGTCCTAGACTCTATCCGGGAAGCGGGGTTTACGGCTAACCCCAAGAAGTGTACCATTGGGCAGGAGGAGGCCAAATATCTTGGGTACACCATTGGCAGGGGAGTGATAAAACCCCAACTCAACAAAGTCGAGGCCATCCAGAGTTGGCCACGTCCCAACAGCAAGAAGCAGGTACGGGCCTTTCTGGGAATCGCGGGTTATTATCGGCGCTTCATTCCCCACTTTGCTTCTAAGGCTGTGCCCCTAACCAACCTGACGAAAGGGAAAGGGTCGGTCATGATTAAATGGACCCCCGAGGCTGAGGCAGCATTCCAATTCTTGAAACAAGCCTTATGTAGCCAGCCAGTGTTGTACTCACCCGACTTCTCTAAAGACTTTGTCGTACAAAGTGATGCGTCAGATGTGGGGTTAGGAGCAGTATTGTCCCAGGTCTGGAACGGGGAAGAGCACCCAGTCATTTACCTCAGCAGGAAGTTGAAGTCCCATGAGGTAAATTACGCCACGGTTGAAAAGGAGTGTTTAGCGGTGAAGTGGGCTCTAGATTCCCTTCGGTACTATCTGCTAGGTAGGCACTTTGACATGGTTACGGATCACGCTCCGTTAAAGTGGATGGCTCAAAACAAGGAGACAAATAGAAGAGTGAATAGGTGGTTCCTGGCCCTACAGGAATTCAACTTCACAGTAAAGCATCGCCCTGGCGTTCAAATGGGGAATGTGGATGCTTTGTCTCGAGTACATGAATGCCTGATTGCTGGTGTTCCAACCCCAAGGTTAAAACAAGAGGGGTGGGTATGTGACAGCAGGAAGGTAAAGTCACCTGGTTGCATCCAGGGGGGTAGATATATTTCTCCCAGATTCAGGCTTTATGCTGACTTATACAACTAGGGTGGAGAGTTGTATAAGCCCAGCTGAGGCTAGTAGGCTCATGGATGACTCATACCTCTAGGGAGAGTGTGGGGCGTCGTACAGACAGGGAGTTGATGAGGCCAGCTGAAGCTTGTCAGCTCATTTAGGCCTCTATAAGAACTCCCAGATTCATTAGGTGTTAGCTCATGCCTGGACCCAGACCTGTGTGGACTGTCTAGGGAGAGTGAACCCCTGTGCGGTGAGGCAAAGCCTGTGTGGCTATTTGTTTGGACTTTTACTAAACCAGGGACTTAGGGACTAGGACAGCACCAGGCTGATCCCAGTTGTTAGTTTAGGAAACCTGCATGTTTAGTCAGAGGTCAAACTGACCAGGATTTATTTTGTTTATGTTTCTTTTTGGCTTTGCTGTGTTTTTGTCACTGTACATAGAGAAATAAACCGCACCTTTTGATTTTGAAAACCACAACCTCCGTCTGCTGGCCCTGTTTTTGTGTGGGGAGCCCAACCAGGGGGTCACACACACCCGCTACTGAGTTAACCCCCTCACAATACATAGTTACATTGATCGAGCTTGGACCAATGTAACTATTTACCGTATTTATCAGCATATAACATGCACAGGCGTATAACAAGCACCTTCATTTTAAGAGGGAAGTTTCAGGAAAAAAACGTACATTTTAAATAAAGACCTTTGAAGCAAAATAAGGGTCAGCGCCCATCAATGCAGCCTGATCAATGCCCATCTGCAGCCTCAAAATTGCCCATCAATGCAGCCTGATTAATACCCCTCCGCAGCCTCACAATTGCCCATCAATGCAGCTTAATCAATGCCCATCTGTAGCCTCACAATTGCCCATCAATGCAGCTTAATCAATGCCCATCTGTAGCCTCAAAATTGCCCATCAATGCAGCCTGATTAATACCCCACCGCAGCCTCACAATTGCCCATCAATGCAGCTTAATCAATGCCCATCTGTAGCCTCACAATTGCCCATCAATGCAGCTTAATCAATGCCCATCTGTAGCCTCACAATTGCCCATCAATGCAGCTTAATCAATGCCCATCTGTAGCCTCACAATTGCCCATCAATGCAGCTTAATCAATGCCCATCTGTAGCCTCAAAATTGCCCATCAATGCAGCCTGATTAATACCCCGCCGCAGCCTCACAATTGCCCATCAATGCAGCTTAATCAATGCCCATCTGTAGCCTCACAATTGCCCATCAATGCAGCTTAATCAATGCCCACCTGTAGCCTCACAATTGCCCATCAATGCAGCTTAATCAATGCCCATCCGTAGCCTCACAATTGCCCATCAATGCAGCTTAAACAATGCCCATCTGTAGCCTCACAATTGCCCATGAATGCAGCTTGCTTAATGCCCATCTGCAGCCTCCCCATTGCCATGAATGCAGCCTGATCAATGCCCATCTCAGGGAGGGGGGCGGGATGAGAGCCGTCAGATTACATACAGCAAGAATCTCCTGTTTACTCGGCGGCCTCTTTAATACAAAGTCCCGCCTCCTGGACCGGCTTCTATGATAGACAGAACACTGGTCAAATGCTGGCCCAGGAGACAGGACTTCCTATTACAGAGGCTTTTGAGTAAACAGGAGATTCTCGCTGTATGTAATCTGACGGCGCTCGTCCCGCCTGCCTCACCGTTCTCTCCGAGGCAGCCCAAATTGCAGTATCGACGTATAACATGCTCACACTATTTGCAACCGATTTTCAGTGTGAAAAAGTGAGTGTTATACGCCAATAAATACAGTATATACTATACCTGTGGGATCCCACTGTAAGCTGGAAATCACTGTAGTAGAGACCACTACCCCAGTGATCTCCACTTGCCTCTGGGTCTCACACCAAGTGGCTGCCCTGCTGCATTTTGAACACAGGAGGGCAGTTGCTCGGCATAGATGCCATTCAGAGTACGCTTTGCATTTTTTTAATGAATGCAGAGCATATTCTGATTGGACAAGGCGAAGAGTATGATGTCACCTATCCGCCTCTCCACCTTGTTCATCAGAAAGCACTTTGAATTAATTCAATATATTAAAAAACATTTTCTGAATGGTGCTTGTGCCAAGTGGTCGACCTCCTATGTTGAGAATGTTGCAGGCCAGCCACTCAGCAAGGGACCTGAAGCAAGTGGAAATTACTGGAGTAGCAATGTCTGCTACAGTGATATCCAGCTTCCGGGGGATCGGCCAGGTATGATATATACACTATATTACCAAAATTTTTGGGACGCCTGCTTTTACACACACGTGAACTTTAACCACTTAAGCCCCGGACCATTTTGCTGGCCAAAGACCAGGCCACTTTTTGCGATTCGGCACTGCGTCGCTTTAACTGACAATTGCGCGGTCGTGCGACGTGGCCCCCAAACAAAATTGACGTCCTTTTTTTCCCACAAATAGAGCTTTCTTTTGGTGGTATTTGATCACCTCTGCGTTTTTTTTATTTTGCGCTATAAACAAAAATAGAGCGACAATTTTGAAAAAAATGCAATATTTTTTTACTTTTTGCTATAATAAATATCCCCAAAAAATATATAATTTTTTTTTTTTCCTCAGTTTAGGCCGATACGTATTCTTCTACATGTTTTTGGTAAAAAAAAAACGCGATAAGCGTAAATTAATTGGTTTGCGCAAAAGTTATAGCGTCTACAAAATAGGGGATAGTTTTATGGCATTTTTATTAATATTTTTTTTTTTACTAGTAATAGCGGCGATCAGCAATTTTTATTGTGACTGCGACATTATGGCGGACACATCAGACACTTTTGACACATTTTTGGGACCATTGTCATTTTTACAGCGATCAGTGCTATAAAAATGCACTGGTTACTGTAAAAAGCGGTTAATGGCATCCCAGTCCTAGTCTGTAGGGTTCAATATTAAGTTAGCCCACCCTTTGCAGCTATAACAGCTTCAACTCTTCTGGGAATGGTGACCACAAGGTTTAGGAGCGTGTCTATTCAAATGTTTGATCATTCTTCCAGAAGCGCATTTGTGAGGTTAGGCACTGATGTGGATGAGAAGGCCTGGCTCGCAGTCTCTGCTCTAATGCATCCCAAAAGTGTTCTATCAGGTTTAGGACAGGACTCTTTGCAGGCCAGTCAAGTTTCTCCACACCAAACTCGCTCACCCATGCCTTCAAAGGCCTTGCTTTGTGCATTGGTCCAAATCATTAGGTGGAGGGGGGGTTATGGTGTGTTTTATTTTTTTCAGGGGTTGGGCTTGGCCACTTAGTTCCAGTGAAGTGGACTCCTAAGGCGTCAGCATACCAAGACATTTTGGACACCGTCATGCTCCCAACTTTGTGGGAACAGTTTGGGGATGGCCCTTTCCTGTTCCAACATGACTGCGCACCAGTGCACAAAGCAAGGTCCATAAAGACATGAATGAGTGAGTTTGGATTGGAGGAACTTGACTGGCCTGCACAGAGTCCTGACCTCAAACCGATAGAACACCTTTGGGATGAATTAGAGCGGAGACTGTGAGCCAGGCCCTCTCGTCCAACATCAGTGCCTTCCCAGAAGAGTTGAAGCTGTTATAGCTGCAAGGGGGGCCAACTCAGTATTGAACCCTATGGACTAAGACTGGGATGCCATTAAAGTTAATTGTGCGTGTAAAGGCAGGCGTCCCTATACTTTTGATAATATAGTGTACATAGGTACATTGGTCCAAGCTGGACCAATGTAAATATGTACAAAGCATCCATACCTGAAATTAATCTTTAAAGTGTATGATTCACCTGGTGATCCTGCCATCAACATTTCCTGTCCTAAGGTGACAATGCTTACTCACTATATTGTATCTATAGAGGAGCAGCGTTGTCACTCTAGGACAGGACTACATAACATTTCCTCCTTTGCTCTTCTCCTAAACATGGGGTTGTCCATAACTCCACTGAACTAGTTAGGCACAGTGCTAACTGAGAACAGTCAATGCAGGCAGAAAGTAAAGGAAGTCATCAGCTTACAAGATTTCTGGCAGGACCAACAGGTATTTTTTGCACTTATCAAACAGGACTAACAAAACACTTTCAGTGGTAAATTTAAAGTAGAAGTATTGGCAAAGCTTTTTTTAAATGAATTTTGGATAGCGTAAGGGAGGATTATAACGCCTGTGAGGCTTTGCCACCTGTGTCCCATTAGGGAGATTTCCCTTCACTTCCTGTCCCAAAGCCAAACAGGAAGTGAGAAGAAATCCCTGAAAATTAAGTGAATCTTTTGGAGACCCCCAGGCAGGGCCGGCCCTACCATGGGACCCGATGGGACCATGGTCCCAGGCGGCACTTTAAGAGGGGCGGCAACAGGGGCGCACTGCCTGAGGACCTGGGTTTCCCTCCATCTAGTGTGCAGTGTCCTACTGTACTGCATCGCCGGCGCCGCTGTCACTGGCCGCAGTGGCAAGACCCACTTCAAGGGTCTCTCCAGCGGCCCCTGCTTCACTGCCCAAACTGGTTGCTAGCCGCGGACCGCTTTGTGTCTAGCAACCAGTGACGTAAGGAGAGAGAGGCCCATCATACATTGCAGAGAGTATTTCACTTCCTCCTCCTCCGCTAGCTCCACCCACCTCCTCCCTGTATGTAACAGCATGAGATCGGAGCGGCTGTGTGTGTGTGTGTGGAGAGAGAGCAGCTGCGGGCTCTTCTCCCCCCTCCTTCTCCTCCTCATGCTGCTGTTCCTAGGACAGCCACCGCTATGTTTCTTCCCCCTTTTCCTCCCATTGGCCAGGGAAAAAAACTAAAAGGAGAAAAGAGGATTATGGGATGTGTAGTGCAAATGGCTGGCCCATTGCAATTCTAGGGGGGAAACTGCAGCCCCCCAGCATGCCCATCTGAAGGGGAGGGAGAGAGAGCCAGGCTGAGTGACAGGCTGCATCTGGTGACAGGCATCAGTGGCAAGTGACAGGCTGCATCTGGTGACAGGCATCGGTGACAAGTGACAGGCTGCATCTGGTGACAGGCATCAGTGGCAAGTGACAGGCTGCATCTGGTGACAGGCATCGGTGACAAGTGACAGGCTGCATCTGGTGACAGGCATCGGTGACAAGTGACAGGCTGCATCTGGTGACAGGCAATGGTGACAAGTGACAGGCTGCATCTGGTGACAGTCAATGGTGACAAGTGACAGGCTGCATCTGGTGACAGGCATTGGTGACAAGTGACAGGCTGCATCTGGTGACAGACATTGGTGACAAGTGACAGGCTGCATCTGGTGACAGGCATCGGTGACAAGTGACAGGCTGCATCTGGTGACAGGCATCGGTGACAAGTGACAGGCTGCATCTGGTGACAGGCATTGGTGACAAGTGACAGGCTGCATCTGGTGACAGGCAATGGTGACAAGTGACAGGCTGCATCTATTGACAGGCATCAGTGACAAGTGACAGGCTGCATCTGGTGACAGGCAATGGTGACAAGTGACAGGCTGCATCTGGTGACAGGCAATGGTGACAAGTGACAGGCTGCATCTGTTGACAGGCATCAGTGACAAGTGACAGGCTGCATCTGGTGACAGGCATTGGTCACAAGTGACAGGCTGCATGTTGTGGCAGGCTATGGGTGGCAAGTGGCACAGCTGCATCTGGTGGCAGGCAACGGTGGCAAGCAATAAGCTACATCTGGTGGCAAGCAATGGTGGCAAATGACAAACTCAGGGTTCCCACTGATTCTGCATTATGGTGAGTTAAACTATTTCATTATATATTACAATGTAGTAATAGAAATAATGTGATTTGATCATCCTGACACCATATCAATCATAATGTTAGGATGATTTAAGTGCTAACACCAGCCATTCGCCGACAAATCACCCGCTGCCAAATTCCCTGTCAGCGAGACTACACCCCCCCCCCCCCCCCCCCATATCTTTTTTTGGGAAGGAAGGGCGGTATCCCTGAATGGCAGTTTGGAAATGTGGTCAATGCAGCGCTGTTGTTGCAGCATGTTGCATCACTGAGCTGGGATCAGAGTGTAGCTGGTCGGTGGCAGTGGAGAGAAAGGGGGGAGCTTTCGTGGTGCTACACAATACTCTTTGCAGGAAGGAGCTAGAGTGACCACATTTTTAAACTACCATTCAGGGACACCCCCCCCCCCCCCTTCCCAAACATCAGCTTGTTCTGTAACGAATCACAGCACAGTGATTGGACACAAGAGGTGGGATTTATGATTTCTCCAATCACATGCAGGGGGCGGGGATTGTGCTCCTCCAGGCATTCCCGGCCAGGACAAGTACTGTCAGTGAGTAAAGAGGTGATGTGGCGGCCTTTTTTGGGGGCATCAGATTGGCACGGGGGGTGGCTGTGTCAGTTTCATTCCGGGACACTGTATTGTCCTGGAATGAATGTGCCCGGGACAGACCTGCAAAATGCGTGGTCACCCTAGAAGGGGCATGTCTCTTTGCTGAATATATGGGATGTCTCTTGCTGAATATATTGGGCTGTCTCTTTGCTTTATGGAAACGTCTCTTTGCTGGATGGGCATAGGATTTTTTTTTGGGGGGGGGGGCAGCATTTCATTCTTGGGCCCAGGCAGCACAATGTCTTGGGCCAGCCCTGCCCCCAGGTCACAAGAACTAGTATATTCATCTGCTCATCTATCTTTAAAGTGGTTGTAAGCCTTAAAAATAAACTTGTAGTGGTGTTCCGCGCAATGTGGATTTTTAATTATGGCTGCTGCCCCCCCTAATATGTAATCTGTCACAAGGCAAATTACTGGATAGTTGTGGTTAGGGTTGTCCCGATACCGATACTAGTATCGGTATCGGGACCAATACCAAGCATTTGCGCGAGTACTTGTACTCGCGCAAATGCTCCCGATGCTTCACCCGATACTTTTTTTTTTTTTTTTTGTGGCCGGAGAGGGCGGGAGGAGTCAGTGGCTGGGGAGGGCAGGAGAGAGGGTGGGGGAGTGCGGGCGGAGTCTGGCCGGAGAGGGCGGGAGGAGTCAGTGGCTGGGGAGGGCGGGAGAGGAAAGTGCTGGCGGAGTCTGGCTGAAGAGGGCGGGCACAGTCGGTGGACGGAGTCCGCGGGCGGAGAGCGAGTCCCTCACCTGCAGTTGAACCTGGTAAGCTGGCAGGGGTTCAGGGCGCAGCCGCATCAGGATCGGTGACCGGTGCTGTCACATTCGGTCGCCGTCAGCGGCTGAACGTCCCCACGCCCATCTTGGTACACTCTGCACTCGGCTGCAGTAAGCAGCAGCAGACATCTTGTTACACCCAGCCCGAGCTATATGGGCTAGGTGTAACAAGATGTCTGCTGTTGCTTACTGCAGCCGAGTGCAGGGTGTACCAAGATGGGCGTTGCAGCAGTTTAATTTTTTCTTAAATCCTGTGTCATTTCCCCTCACCCCCCGCAGCATTTCAGTGCCAGCCACCTATCAGGTAGCACTTGTGGGTACTATCAGTGGAATCAGTGCCATCTACCAGTGCCACCTATCAGGTGGCACTGGTAGATGCCACTGATTGCACTGATAGGTGGCACTTATGGGCACTGATTGCACTGATAGGTGGCACTTGTGGGCACTGGTAGATGCCACTGATTGCACTGATAGGTGGCACTTATGGGCACTGATTGCACTGATAGGTGGCACTTGTGGGCACTGATAGATGGCACTGATTGCACTGATAGGTGGCACTTATGGGCACTGATTGCACTGATAGGTGGCACTTGTGGGCACTGATAGATGGCACTGATTGCACTGATAGTGCAATCAGTGCCATCAGTGCCCACAAGTGCCACCTATCAGTGCCATCTATCACTGCCCACAAGTGCCACCTATCAGTGCCCATAAGTGCCACCTATCAGTGCCATAAGTGCCACCTATCAGTGCCCATAAGTGCCACCTTTCTGTGCAATCAGTGCCACCTATCAGTGCCCACAAGTGCCACCTATCAGTGCCCACAAGTGCCACCTATCACTGCCCACAAGTGCCACCTTTCTGTGCAATCAGTGCCACCTATCACTGCCCACAAGTGCCACCTATCACTGCCCACAAGTGCCACCTTTCTGTGCAATCAGTGCCACCTATCAGTGCCCACAAGTGCCACCTATCAGTGCCCATAAGTGCCACCTATCAGTGCCCATAAGTGCCCACAAGTGCCACCTTTCTGTGCAATCAGTGCCACCTATCAGTGCCCACAAGTGCCACCTATCACTGCCCACAAGTGCCATCTATCAGTGCCCATAAATGCCACCTATCAGTGCCCCCAAGTGCCACCTATCACTGCCCATAAGTGCCATCGATCCGTGCCCATAAGTGCCACCTATCAGTCCCCATCTTTCAAACTGTCACATGACATTGAAAAAAAGTATCGGTAATCGGTATCGGCGAGTACTTGAAAAAAAGTATCGGTACTTGTACTCGGTCTTAAAAAAGTGGTATCGGGACAACCCTAGTTGTGGTAATAGGTATGGGGTATATGGCGCTACCTTTATGCTCTGAGAACTTATTCAGATCAGTGTTGGGTTTCCTCTACGGGTACAACTGATAAGCCCCTATGGGATAAGTGCAGGACTGTGTATATTTTGTGCTAGTAATCCTGGATTCTATATATGTGATCCTCAACTCCTATATATGTGAAATAATCCTAACCCTCCAGAGGTTGTGACAATAGTGCTAAATTAATAAATAAATGTTACCCTTATTGATGTGTATGATATCTATCTGGGTGTGATATCACTTCATATTATATGCAAGTTCCATAATCCAAACATTAATCTCAAAAATCCAACAAACTTCTAATGAACTCAGTATTTCAAAAAATCAAAAAAAAACAAAGAGACAAAAATCAAAATTCCAAAATTGACTTCCTTGCCGTATAAATCCCTGTATCTTATTCCATACAGATCACACCTTAAAGTGTTGTGTGTGTGTACAATATATCCTGTGCCTAAACACTGGTATTGCCCAATTTCCGTTGTAGTCCCTGGTCACTGCCCCAGGTGGGAGCTGCTGGACGTCTAGTTAATTCCCTTGTAGGTTAACCCATTAACTGCACCAATGAAATATATTCACAATGGTCATGTAATGGTCAGCCACTTTAGTGGTGAGGATTAGTATCTAAGTAATTCTCAGTACAAAAGGTTATTCAGAATAAAGAAAAAGGAAAAAAATGACAAATATGTGCATATATGCTATAGCCAGGATAAGTTCATGCGGCTACAACAAATCCATATGTAAACATAGTAAAAGTTCAAGTATTCTTCATGCGTTTTTTCAGTGACTTTGGTGATTATATATTGCCAATGGAGATCCTCCAGCTTGCAGGTAAAGAGGTGACTTTTGGTGCTCCCCCCTCGTATGGGTCCCCACTCACCAGATAGACACACCCCTGCAGGGGTCACAGGCTCATCGGGTATCCCCAGCAATTTATCCTCCACTCCTGTAGGCTGTTCCACTCTCTGCTCTCTCCTCCTCCACCAATCAGATCCTCAGAAATGAACCACAGAACAGAACTTCCATAGCGTAAAATCGCTTATTTATTCGTAAAAATAATAAAAATTCCAAACATAAATAAAAAATAATTAAAAAAAATTAAGGCCTGCAGACCTTACTAGATTCACTCCCTTTTGGTTTGTAGTTACCGCCAGGTGCCTAGTGAATCCACACCGCAAACCATATACCAATGTCAGACAGGTCCCATGGAAGTCACGCCAGCCTGCTATGTCAGCCTTAGCTTCGGCGTGCGTTCCACCGCTCGAGCCTCACTAACCGGACGTGACGTGGACGTGTCTGGATGGTCACCTATCCAGACACGTCCACGTCACGTCCGGTTAGTGAGGCTCGAGCGGTGGAACGCACGCCGAAGCTAAGGCTGACATAGCAGGCTGGCGTGACTTCCATGGGACCTGTCTGACATTGGTATATGGTTTGCGGTGTGGATTCACTAGGCACCTGGCGGTAACTACAAACCAAAAGGGAGTGAATCTAGTAAGGTCTGCAGGCCTTAATTTTTTTTAATTATTTTTTATTTATGTTTGGAATTTTTATTATTTTTACGAATAAATAAGCGATTTTACGCTATGGAAGTTCTGTTCTGTGGTTCATTTCTGAGGATCTGATTGGTGGAGGAGGAGAGAGCAGAGAGTGGAACAGCCTACAGGAGTGGAGGATAAATTGCTGGGGATACCCGATGAGCCTGTGACCCCTGCAGGGGTGTGTCTATCTGGTGAGTGGGGACCCATACGAGGGGGGAGCACCAAAAGTCACCTCTTTACCTGCAAGCTGGAGGATCTCCATTGGCAATATATAATCACCAAAGTCACTGAAAAAACGCATGAAGAATACTTGAACTTTTACTATGTTTACATATGGATTTGTTGTAGCCGCATGAACTTATCCTGGCTATAGCATATATGCACATATTTGTCATTTTTTTCCTTTTTCTTTATTCTGAATAACCTTTTGTACTGAGAATTACTTAGATACTAATCCTCACCACTAAAGTGGCTGACCATTACATGACCATTGTGAATATATTTCATTGGTGCAGTTAATGGGTTAACCTACAAGGGAATTAACTAGACGTCCAGCAGCTCCCACCTGGGGCAGTGACCAGGGACTACAACGGAAATTGGGCAATACCAGTGTTTAGGCACAGGATATATTGTACACACACACAACACTTTAAGGTGTGATCTGTATGGAATAAGATACAGGGATTTATACGGCAAGGAAGTCAATTTTGGAATTTTGATTTTTGTCTTTTTGTTTTTTTTTAAATACTGAGTTCATTAGAAGTTTGTTGGATTTTTGAGATTAATGTTTGGATTATGGAACTTGCATATAATATGAAGTGATATCACACCCAGATAGATATCATACACATCAATAAGGGTAACATTTATTTATTAATTTAGCACTATTGTCACAACCTCTGGAGGGTTAGGATTATTTCACATATATAGGAGTTGAGGATCACATATATAGAATCCAGGATTACTAGCACAAAATATACACAGTCCTGCACTTATCCCATAGGGGCTTATCAGTTGTACCCGTAGAGGAAACCCAACACCGATCTGAATAAGTTCTCAGAGCATAAAGGTAGCACCATATACCCCACACCTATTACCACAAATAAGCCTTAAAAATGTTTACCTTAATGCATTCCCTGCATTTAGTTAAAAAATGTTTCAGAATGTGTATCGCCCCCTCACCCTACAACCCCCTCTCATAACTTACCTGAGCCCGATTTCAATCCATCTCTGTGCCTGTCTGTAGCAGCTCTCTCCTCTTCTCCCTGCTCTCACAGGCTTTGCCAATGGCTTCCACAGCTGTCAGTCAAATCCTGAGTTGAGGGAGTGAGGGGCGGGTCAAGCCACGCTGTCTGTGTCTATTGATGCAAGCAGCACAGTTCTGGATCAAGGCCGCAGGTGTGCCATCAGAGGAAGAAGCTTCCTCTGGTGGCACACTGAGAAGAGGAGGAGCCAGGAGCACCGGCATGGGGCCCCCAGAAGAGGAGAATCAGGGAGGGCCACTGTGTGAAATAACACTGCACAGTGCAGGTAAGTATACCATGTTTGTTATCTTAAAGGGGTTGTAAAAGTAAAAGGTTTTTTCACCTTAATGCATTCTATGCATTAAGGTGAAAAAACATCCGACAATACCCGCCCCCCGAGCCCCCACGTTTTACTTACCTGACCCCTCGAAAGTCCCGCGCTCGCCCCCGACATCCTCTTCGCCGCTCAGCCTGGCCGTTAATTGGCTACAGTGGATTTATTGAAAGCAGCGCAGCCATTGGCTCGCGCTGCTGTCAATCACATCCAATGACGCGACGCGCCGGGGGGCGGGGTCAAGTGATACAGTGAGCGGCAATAGCCGCTGGCTGTATCACTGGAGCGCGCCTGCAATCACTCACCACCATGCGAGCTCGCATATAGGTGGGGAGTGATTGCGGGGAGGAGCCGAGACAGCTGCCGAGGGACCCCAGAAGAACAGGATCGGGGCCACTTTGTGTAAAACGAGTTGCACAGTGGAGGTAAGTATAACATGTTTGTTATTTAAAAAAAAAATAAAAAAAAATTCTTTAGTGATCCTTTAAAGTGATTGTAAAGGAATTTTTTTTATAAAAAAAAAATAACAAGCATGTTATACCTATCTGCTACGTGTAGTGGTTTTGCACAGAGAAGGCCCCAATCCTCCTCTTCTCGGGTACCTCATGGTGCTCTGGGCCCCTCCCCTTTGCCAAGTGCCCCCATAGCAAGCCACTTGCTGTGGGGGCACTCGAGTGTGCTCACTCCTGAGCCAGCTCTCTGCGTCCATAGGACACAGACAGCGCAGCTCAGCCCTGTCCCACAGCAGCGGGTGCCAATGGCTCCTGCTACTGCATCTCAACCAATCAGGAGGGAGAGACCCGGGAGAGCCTTGAGTCTTGTGCGCATCGCTGGATCGAGATCAGGCTTAGGTAAGTATTCAAGGAGGGAGATGCACACTGAAGGTTTTTTACCTTCATGCATAGAATGCATGAAGGTAAAAAAACTTTAGCATTACAACCACTTAAAATACAGAAAAAAAAGCTGACTTACAAATGCTTTGATACTTTCTGAGTTTCTGGTGTAGAACAAGTAGGTAGATCAGGATTTCTGACTTATCTTACTGTATACATGTTGCAGGTCAGTGACCAAAGGATTAGCATGACAACCAGGCAGCTGGCATTTTCATAGGGTCCACAGTGGCATCCCACAATGCTTTTTATGGCAGGTTTCCTTTAGTAAAACTAGTAGACAGCAGGGTAGGAGTTTTTTTTTTTGATGGCATGGTAGTTGTTGCGTATGGCATCTTTCTTTTATCAGTTACATCAGTCACTGTGCAGTAAAAAGAAGACCACAATATGCATTTGGGTTTCTAGCCAGAACTTTCCCTCTACAACCCCCCTCCCCCCGCCCATCTGGTATCAAAAAGAAATGGAAGAAGCATTCTGCATATCTCGGTGTTGACAAGAAACAAACTAAAGAAAACTTTGTCTATCTCTGTGTGTCTGGGTAGGATGTCTTAAGCCCCATACACACGGTCGGACTTTTGCCCAACAGACTTCGTTTTAAGCAAGTTGGACCAACAATCCGACCGTGTGTACGCTCCATCGGACAAACTTTTTTCGTTTGGTTTTGTTTTCATCGGACAAAAGTTGGGTCTGCAGAAGGACAAACTTTTGCCCAACAAAAGTCCGATGGAGCAAAGTCCGACCGTGTGTACAGAAAACCATCGGACTTTTGTCCGATGGACAAAACAACTAATGTTAAAATCAACCAACAATAGCAGAAGTTGACCAAAGGGTGGCGGTAAAGAGCAGAAAAACCACGTGATGTTGCAAAAAGTTTTGGGAAAGTTTGCAGAAAAGTCCTGTGGTGTGTATGCTATGGGTGTGTCCGGCCAACTCCATTCGGACAAAAATCCACGGAAAAGTCCGATGGAAGTCCGACCGTGTGTATGGGGCTATAGAACGTATGCTGAATTATTGGAGTGACAAAGCATTGCCAGGGCTGGATCTTACCTTAGCCATAGTAGGCCTTCAGACAGCAGAGGCAAGTAGGCTGCTTTTTCTTGTTATCCAAATCTTTTTTTCCCCATTATTAGTAGAAATACAGTCATCTTCCAAAGGAAAAAAAAAAAGGTTTTTATATTCAGTAAGTCAGGCTAAATCCAGTAAAACCCAAAAAATGCTGTGTAATAGAGGTGATCCTGTTTTGGGGGGCCCAAGGTTGTGTGCTTGCACAATGCAGTGATGGAAATCCAGCCCTGAGTACAGCTTAGCAGTATTTAAAGTGTTTATAAACCCTTAAGCCTCGTACACACGATCGGTTATCCGACAACAATTGTGTGATGGAAAGGTTTTGTGGGATAATCCGACCGTCTGTGTGCTCCATCGGACAATTGTTGTCAAAATTTCCGACAACAAATGTTGGCTGTGCATGCTCTCAAATTGTCCGACAACAAATGTGTCCTGTCGGATTATCCAATCGTGTGTACACAAGTCCGTCGGACTAAAATCCAAAGTACAAACACGCATGATCCGAACCAATGCTAACCATCAGACAACATTAGCAGAAGGTGCCCAAAAGGTGGCGCTAAAGAGCTGAAAAAACACGTAGTTTTGTGAATGTTGGCTGAAAAAGTTCTGCCGTCTGTATGCAGAACAATTCACGGCCAACGCCCTTCGCACAAAAATCCTCGGATTTGTCCAATAGAAATACAATCGTGTGTACGAGGCTTTACATATACCCATTAAAATGACTGGCTTCAGGTGACATACAGAGAGGAAACAAATTCTCCTACATAAGTTACTAGATAAATCCCCTTCATGTCCTGTTCCATAGCCAAAACAGGAAGTGAGAGGAAATCCCTGCAAGTTAGGGGAATCCCTTGGGGGCCCCCCAGGTCACCAGAACTAGTGTTCCCAATGGAGGATTTCCCCTCTATTAAGTTTATGGGTACTACTCAAAAATTGGGATTTTCTTTTACTTTGACTTTCAGGCTGGGTTCACACCTGTGCATGACAGGAGAGTGTGATCAGCTCTCAATGGAACCCATTCACATATTCCTGTTGCGGCTGTGGAGCGGTTTGCACAGGAACGCTGTGCGTCTTTGGCTCCATTCAGGCAAAAATTTGGCCCTGATTTGCCCCTGAACTGGAGAACAGGGACGCACCGGACCCCCTGCTGCGACCTGCATCAATCGGAGGTGTGAACCCAGCCTTAAAGGGGTTGTAAAGGTTCATTTTTTATTTTCTAAATAGGTTCCTTAAAGCTAGTGCATTGTTGGTTCACTTACCTTTTCCTTAGATTTCCCTTCTAAATATTTTTTTTCTTTGTTTTCTTTGTCTGAATTTCTCACTTCCTGTTCCTCCTCAGTAAGCTGTTCAGTAAGCTGTTCTGGCTGACACCACACCACTCGGATGATGGTGTGAAGTTTAGTGAGGAGAAACAGGAAGTGAGAAATTCAGACAAAGAAAAAAAACATTTAGAAGGTAAATCAAAGGAAAAGGTAAGTGAACCAACAATGCACTAGCTTAAAGGAACCTATTTAGAAAATAAAAAACGAACCTTTACAACCCCTTTAATGATAATCTCCCTAACACACACAGGCAGCAATAAGAACCTGACAGGTGTTCTAATGCCTCTCCACTATATCCAGAACTACAAAAAAGTTTTGCCTTTGGCTGTACTTTAAGGCTGGGTTCACACTATTGCGAATTGGATGCCGGTTACCCCACATCCAATTTGCAATAGCAGGAGATTTTGACAGGCCCTCTATAGAGCCGGTTCACATATCTCCGCTGTGGCTCCGGTCCGTTTCAGGTCCAAATTCAGCCAAAAATTGGGGCTGAAATCGGGCCTGAAACGGTGAACTGGGACGCACCGGACCCCTGCTGTGATCCGCATGCGAATATAGTGTGAACCCGGCCTAAGTCATCCGTTACATAGTTAGGTTGCAAATAGGCACAAGTCCATCTAGTTCAACCAGTTGAAACAATGTACAGTATGTCTTTATTCACATTTGACATTGATTGACACTCTCTCTCCATTCTTTCTCAGGCTCAGGCCGGTTGGCTGCAACATGACTTTGGCCACCTGTCAGTTTTCAGCAAGTCAAAGTGGAATCACCTAGTACATCATTTTGTGATTGGACAGTTGAAGGTGGGTGTGATTGGTAATCAAATGTATATAAAACTATATGACTGTATTAATAACTCAATATTGTCAAAAGTATTGGGACGGCTAGTCAAGTTCCTCCACCCCAAACGTGCTCATCCATGTCTTTATGGTCAAACATTCCCATAGACACACTCCTAAAACTTGTTGACAGCCTTCCCAGAAGAGGTGAAGCTTTTATAGCTTCAAAGGGTGGGCCAACTAAATATTGAACCCTATGGACTAAGACTGGGATGCCGTTAAAGTTCATGTGCATGTAAAGGCAGGTGTCCCAATACTTTTGACAATATAGTGTATAGGGATTGCTGTATTTGTTGATCATTTTTTAGTGATTCTTGTTATTTTGTTTTCATGAAGATCTTTGATAATTTAAATAGAACTATAGGCAAAACCTTTTTTTTTTTTCATTTTGGATAGAGTAAGGGAGGGTTATAACCCCTGAAAAAAAAAAAGTTGTCATCTGTGTCCCATTGCGGAGATTTCCCTTTACTTCCTGTCCCATAGCCAAACAGGAAGTCAGAGGAAATACCTGCAAATTATGGGAATTCCTTGAGGACCCTCCAGGTCACAAGAACTAGTTTTCCCATTGGAAGATTTATTTTACTTTCAATGATAATGGTAAACAGTTGTCCTAGAGAGAGGGTGAACTTTCCTAATGGGGGCACAAACAACAATAAAAATTGACAAGCGTTCTAATCCTCCTGCACTCTATCCAAAACTAATAATAAAAAAAATTGTCTTTCGTAATACTTTAAAGTGATTCTAAAGGCTCAAGGTTTTTACCTTCATGCAATCTATGCATGAAAGTAAAAAAACCTTCTCTGTGCAGCAGCCCCCCCAATACTTACCTGAGCCCCATCACAATCCAGTGATGTGCACAAGAGCCTCGGCTGTCCGGGGGCTCTCCCTCCTCATTGGCTGAGACAGCAGTGGGAGTCATTGGCTCCTGCTGCTGTCAATCACAGCCAGTGAGCCAATGAGGCGAGAGAGGGGGTGGGGCCGAGCCGCTGCTCTGTGTGTGTGGCTTGGGAGCTATTCTGCTTGGGTGCCCCCACAGCAAGCTGCTTGCTGTGGGGACACTCGACAGGAGGGAGGGGCCAGGAGCGCCAGCAGGGGACCTGAGCTGCTCTGTGAAAAACCAATGCACAGAGCAGGTAAGTATGCCTGTAATACCACCTTAGCTTGCTTTCTATGCTGTCAATGTATATACTTTCTGTGTATGCTGTTTGCATTGTTTTATGAGCTCCCCCATCTCAAGCTCTGACTGTTTTTATATGCCTCCTATATATAATCTCCCCTTTTTCCTGACACAGGGTGCTCCTGCCAGCTGGTGGAATCACTTGCATTTCCAGCATCATGCCAAACCCAACTGCTTTCGCAAGGACCCGGATATTAATATGCACCCGCTTTTCTTTGCACTGGGCAAGAAGCTGTCAGTGGAGGTAAGGACATATAGTGTTAATTAAGCAGGAGAATTAGTAAATGCGATAACATATTATAAATAGTATTTATGAAGTTTAAAACTGAACTCTATTCAGATACTGTATATAAAAAAAAACACAATTCCAGCTATGTATCTAAAGTGTATATTTTTTCTTACATACATATTATACCTTATTCTATATTTATACTAACTTGTTGTAATCCTCTGCATATCAGCATTCACACTGTGAAAGGGAGGGGCTTGACTGAGAGCCAATCAGGACACAGACAAACACTCTGAGCATGCTTACTGAAGGAGTGAGGACAGGGCTACTTCATCAGTGTGCTGCTCCTTTATTGTCCATTCAATGGCTTGGATAGGTGGGTGAATAAGCTGTACTGCAGAGAAAATGTGAGGTCACTGACCTGGCTGTGCTGTTTCACTGGGGCGCTTAAATCACAAGACTGAAGGAATTGAATCATAAATCCTATAGTTTAATAAAAAATAAAAAAAAGGTCACATATATGTACCGTATTTCATCAGTGTATCTAGACAAATGCATGACTTCATGTTTAACAAGTATGCTACATTGACCACTTCAGCCCCGGAAGATTTGGTTGCTCAATGACCGGGCCATTTTTTGCGATACATCACTGTGTCGCTTTAACTGACAATTGCGCGGTCTTGCAACGTTGTACCCAAACAAAATTGACGTCCTTTTTTTCCCACAAATAGAGCTTTCTTTTGGTGGTATTTGATCACCTCTACGGTTTTTATTTTTGCGCTATAAACAAAAAAAGAGCGACAATTTTGAAAAAAACAATATTTTGTACTTTTTGCTATAATAAATATCCCCAATTTCTTTTAAAAAAAGCAAATTTGTCTCAGTTTAGGCGGATACGTATTCTTCTACATTTATGGCGTCTACAAAATAGGGGATAGATTTATAGCATTTTTATTATTATTATTTTTTTACTAGTAATGGCGGCGATCTGCGATTTTTATCGGGACTGCGACATTATGGCGGACACTTTTGACACATTTTTGGGACCATTGGCATTTATACAGCGATCAGTGCTATAAAAATGCACTCATTACTGTAAAAATGTCACTGACAGGGTTAACACTAGGGGGCGATCAAGGGGTTAATTTTGTTCCCTAGTGTGTGTTCTAACTGTAGGGAGATAGGACTGACCTAGAGGAAATGACAGATCGTGATTCCTAACTATTAGAACTCACGATCTGTCTTTCCTCAGCTCACAGAACAGGGATGTGTTTGTTTACACACACACACACGTCTCTGTTCTGCCTCTCGTGCCTGCGATCGCTCGGTCACGAGCATCGCCCCCCCCCCCCCCCGATGCAGCGGGCGCCTGCTAGCCCGCTTAAAGCGACCGACGTACAGCTACGATGGTTCGCACAGCAGAGCCAGCCTGCCACAGTATAACTGCGGCGGCTGGTCCGTAAATGGTTAAACAAACAAACGGCCTTCACGCAACACTCAGCGCTATGGTGCCTCGAAGTACCCCTTATTGCTGGATACAACTGCAATCTTATGCAGGTAAATAAATAAATACATTAATTATATTCTATAAAAGCAATCGATTAAAAGATCATAGGATATATACACTTGAATAAAAACAATCCTTAGACACAGTCTCTAGATATTGGTATTCAAAGCAGCGCTCACTACCACACAAAGTGTAAGTGTGGCCGAAGCTCATAAAGTCCCATTAGAGAAATGAAGCGTGATACTGGGTGATGAAATGGACAGTCAGTAGGTGAAGATCCCAGACATTATCTGTAAAGTGTGCACCAAACACCAGACTCCGCACCTCGTGAGTCATTCTCCCCCTAAGGGTATATACCCTCATCACACTGCTAAAATATAGAAGCCTTAAGGGCATCCGCCTGTTCAGGATTCCATCCGTTCAATCCATCACTCCATGGGTGGTTGATCACATGAGAAAAAGAAACACTCCACATAGAGTCATCTTGTTTCAACTAGTTTATTGTTATTGTTAGAACAATCACCCCCCTTATGATTACACTTAGGCCCCTTTCACACAGGGCGGATCCACTCAGCGGAGTCCGCCAGCTCAGCGTCAGATCGCTCCATTGATCTCCGCTGAGCCGTAGGATGACAGGTCTGTCTGCTCACTAAGCAGGGAGGGACCTGTCAGAGCCCCGCTGATTTCTATGGGGAGATCAGACAAAAACAGACAGCATGTCATTTTTATCAGATCCCATCTGATCCACCAGACGGATGGCTGAACATATTGCCATACGTCTGTCTTGAACGGATTGGGTGGCAGGTGGGTGGCAGCGGTCCCATATCTCCGCTGACACCAGCCTGCCCATAGGCGTCAATGGGTGGCCCGCTCGGATCCGCCTGAAAAACAGACAGGCGGATCTGAGCGGGCTTATCGTGTGAAAGGGGTCTTACAAGATACTAAATGTAAAACAGGAAAGTAGTAGAAATCAATCTGTCACCGTTCAGGAGGAGATGCAGTCCTCTGTCTCGTGTATCTACTGCTCAGACAGTCTCAGGCTAATTCTCTCCACTAGTGACACGCTATCCTCACTCCCAGACGCCGCTAGGTCACGCCCTATATAATGTATACTACATTAACAAAATAGCTAGATGCAGAAAAATATCTAGTCATAAAAAGCATCACTGGCTTCCCTCTGATGGACCTGGCTTTAGTGTTGTGACATAATGCATAATGCTCCCAAATGCAAACGCTGCCCAGCCACTTAACAAGTACAATACTGCTGTATGTAGATATATGGCCTCGTATTGAGGTGGTTATACCGGGATCATGGTTGCAGCTACAACTATAATCTCAGTACTGTTTTTTAACAGCTGACAATTCTGCACAATGTAAAAAGCTATAAAGCTGCTTGATCACTTTTACGGGTGGTAAAAAAAGCGGGTCCTCAGGGAACCTGGGACTGATGCAGACGGTGGGGTAACATACACTGAGAAGAATGTAAAGAACAGAAGTTCTTTACCCCCTTATCTGGTATCAGAAACGGGAAGTGATGAGAGTTTAGTCACTTTCAGTTTTGGTTTATTTGTGTGCAAGCTGTTATCGTATTTTACAGCATCTGATCTAATAGACCTCAGATCTCTCCAAAAAGTGGACCTGTCACATCCCATGCTATGTTGTTCATCCCTTGTGGGGCTGTTATTGGCTTTTACAGCATCTGATCAAAGCAATCTCAGTTTGATCAGATGCTTTGGAGGCCAGAGGAGGGATCTGGGGTCTAATAGACCCCAGATCTCTCCAAAAAGTGGACCTGTCACGTCCCATGCTATGTTGTTCATCCCTTGTGATAGCAATAAAGTTGACCCAAAAAAATACAAATAAAGTTTCAGTGCAAAAAATACATTTAAATAAAATAATTAATAAACTGTAGAAACAATTTAAAGCGCCCTCACCACGCCGTTCTTACACACAAAGGCGAACAGGTCCTGCATACGTATGTAAACTGTGATTGCACCACACATGTGAGGTATCAACGCAAAAGTCAGAGTGAGAGCAATAATTCTAGCACTGGACCTCCTGTGTAACTCTAAACTGGTAACCTGTACAGGCTTTTAAAGCGTCGCCTATGGAAAATGTAATGTACATTAGTTTGTCACAATTCCACGGGCGTGCGCAATTTTAAAGCGTAACATGTTTGGTATCTATTTACTCGACATAACATCATCTTTTATAGTTTACAAAAAATTGGGTATTATATTGTTTGTGTTCACGAAAATGTATTTATTTTTTATTATTTATTTAAGTTTATCTTTTCCAAAAAATTTGCTTTTGAAAAACTGCTGCACAAATACTGTGCGATATAAAAATTTGCAACAACCAGCATTTTAATTTAAAGGGTCTCTGCTTTAGACAAATATATAATGTTTGGGGGTTCTAAGTAAATTTCTAACAAAAACAATTCAGATTTTTACATGCAAGTGTGAAATGTCAGGTTTGGCCTGGGGGGTAAGGTGGTGTCGGAATTTATCCAGTTACCTTTTACCCTGCACGGAATGGGCATGTGTATACTTGATAAGAGTGCTCAGATTGCATGCAGTAGTACATGTGAGACATCATATTAGGTGGGTTTAACCTGGAATGTTAAGATTCAAGAATAGCAGATCATACTGTATAGCTGGCTACACACTATACAATTTTTATACAATTTTCTTGTACAACTTACCTTTAGATTTACCAAAACCATATAATATGAGGTCAAATTTAAACACTTTCAAATTGTATGCAATCAGGTATAGTTGAAGGTAAATCTAAAGGAAATTGAACAACATAAATTGTATAATGTGTATCCAGCTTTAGATCTGATTATTTTACTGATTTATAATGAAATGGGAATGTTCAGATATCCTCTCATGGCTACCTAGACAATTGGAGTTTATCAGTATGTTTGATTCCTCCACAGCTTGGAATTAAAAAGAAGAAATATATGCCATATAATCACCAGCACAAGTACTTCTTCCTGAGTGAGTATGCATACAGTACATTACTCAGCACTTCAATCATTATGGCTCTGTCCCTATCTAGCATAAAAAACTATTTTTTTTCTGTTTTGCAGTTGGTCCCCCCGCTCTGCTCCCCCTGTACTTTCAGTGGTACATTTTCTATTTTGCTGTCCAGCGGAAGAAGTGGGTAGTGAGTACCGTTTTATTTGTGGCTAGAAATCCTTCCTGATCGTAGTAGTGTGGGACACAATAACTGGACGTGTTGCCAATAGCAACTACCCTATATATTCAAGTATAAGCCGACCCGAATATAAGCCGAGGCACCTAATTTTACCACAAAAAACTGGGAAAACGTATTGACTCGAGTATAAGCCTTGGGTGTCCATCTGCATGCCTCACTGTATCCATGGGCATGCCTCACTGTATCCATGTGCATGCCTCACTGTGTCCATGTGCATGCCTTACTGTGTCCATGTGCATGCCTTACTGTGTCCATGTGCATGCCTCACTGTGTCCATGCCTCACTGTGCCCATGACTAGACTGACGTTTAACATGGGAGTCTATGGAAGGGGTGCCCGGATTTGAAAAATCGGTGCTTCCCGGCCGTAGGTCCCCCAGACAACAAACTTTGCACACGTGTAGAGGAGAAATTGGGCTACATGTGTGCCAAGTTTGGGGTCCAGAGGATCTACGACCGGCCAGTACCAGGTCCCCAATTTCACCAGAGAAATTACCGTTTAACATGGGAGTCTATGGAAGGGGTGCCCGACTTTGAAAAATCAGGGCTCCCCAGCCGTAGGTCGCCCAGACAACAATCTTTGCACACTTATAGAGGAACAGTGGGGCTACATCTGTGCCAAGTTTGGGGTCCAGGGCACCTACGGCCAGCCGGTACCGGGTCCCCAAAGTCCGGGAGATCAGGCGCAAAAAGGCGACTCGAGTATAAGCCGAAGGGGGCATTTTCAGCACAAAAAAATGTGCTGAAAAACTCGGCTTATACTCGAGTATATACGGTAATCATGACCTCCTTTTGTGTTTCTCTGGCATATTAAAAAATGAGAGGGAGGATCTGATTGGCTGTGATGGGCAATACAGGTGGGCTTTCATTATGAGATTTTACATAGAATGTGACTGAATCATTTCTCCTTCCAGGATTTGGCTTGGATGATTTCATTCTACGTGAGGTTTGCCTATTGTTATTTCCCGCTAATTGGGATTGGTGGCACCATCAGCATCTTCATGCTAATCCGGTAAGTATTTGATATTAGGGGATTAGAAAAGCCAAATGAATAGAATGAAATGAGTTAGTGGTGACTCAGGCTATTGTAATGAATGTGTTGTTGTGGAGCGGAGTTTTACTGGTGTCTGTTAGACATGAGGAAACATAATGCCTTTACTGACTACGTCATAGGTGAAAGTTTCAAGCATCAGAGAAAGAGAAAAAAAAATCAAAGGCCCCATTCACATGGCCAAATAAGCCGCGGCGTGGCAAGTATCTTCCAGAAAACTGCAGCTCAGCCTGGGTGTATACAAACAGCCATGTCTGGGAAGCCTGTACAAAGCGGCAGTAGCTCTCTGCTGCTGTTCACAAGTAATCGCATTGAGAGCGATTACCTGCACTTAGGGACTGATGATCGCCCTAGTACAGGGGTCTCAAACTGGCAGCCCTCCAGCTGTTGCGAAACTACAAGTCCCATGAGGCATTGCAAGGCTGACAGTTACAAGCATGACAGGCAGAGGCATGATGGGACTTGTAGTTTTGCAACAGCTGGAGGTCCGCCAGTTTAGGACCCCTGCCCTAGAAGCAATGGTAGATAGAATAAGTCCCCAAAATGGAACCAGTGTGTGGTCAGCAGACTCCCATTCAGTAAAAAGGTGCTTCCAAGTCGGTTCTTTAGAAAGATTGGTATTTATTGATCAAAAAAGCAAGTTGAAACACCATCAATGCGTACGCCTTGCTAGAACCAGGTTGGGCCCTATTTTGCCTATACAACTGCCGTAATTCTTCCTGGCATAGATTCAACAAGGTGTTGGAAACATTCCTCAGAGATTTTGCTCCATAGTGACATGATAGCATCACGCAGTTGCTGCAGATTTGTCGGCTGCACATACATGATGCAAATCTCCTGTTCCACCACATCCCAAAGGTGCTCTACTGGACGAGTACAGTAACCTCATTGTCACATTCAAGAAACCAGTGGGGAGATGATTTGAGCTTTGTGACATGGTTCATTATCCTGCTGGAAGGAGCCATCAGAAGATGAGTACACTGTAGTCATAAAGGGATGGACATGGTCAGCAACAATACTCAGGTAGGCCGTGGTGTTTAAACGATGTTCAATTGGTACTAAGGGGCCCAAAGTGTGCCAAGAAAATATCCCCCCCACCATTACACCACCACCAGCCTGAACCGTTGATACAAGGCAGGATGGATCCATCCTTTCATGTTGTTTACACCAAATTCTGACCCTACCATCTGAATGTCGCAGCTAAAATCGAGACTCATCAGACCAGGCAATGTTTTTCCAATCTTCCAATCTTCGTGTCCAATTTTGGTGAGCCTGTGCGAATTGCTTATCTGTCAGGAGTGGCACCCGGTGTGGTCTTCTGCTGCTGTAGCCCATCTGATTCTAGTTTCGATGTGTTGTGCGTTCAGAGATAGTATTCTGCATACCTTGGTTGTAACGAGTGGTCATTTGAGTTACTGTTGCCCATCTATCATCTTGAACCAGTCTGCCCATTCCCCTCTGACCTCAACAAGACTTTTTCATCCACACAACCACCGCTCACTGGATATTTTCTTTTTTTCTGACCATTTTTTGTAAGCCCTAGAGATGGTTGTGTGTGAAAATCCCAGTAGATCAGCAGTTTTTGAAATACTCAGACCAGCCCGTTTGGCACCAACAACAAAGGCACTTAAAGCGGAGTGCCACCCAAAAATGGAACTTCCGCCTTAATTGACGGTGACCCCCTGACATGCCACATTTACCGGCACCAGAAGGAAGTTCACCTCTTCCTCTCCCTTCATGCAGTCTTCTGGGACACGTCAAAGGTCCCAGAAGATTGCCCAGCCAATCACAGCGTGCAGCGTGGCTCGAGTATTCCATACCCTATGAAGTGGGTTTTGCCAGTGGGGATTTCAGTAAGAGGGCACTAATTAGATTTTTGTCCAGGGCCCCATTTTATCTAAATACCGACCGGCCACTAACATTGATGGTCAATGTAGAAACAACCCCTTATATTGGTGGTCAATGTAGAAACAACCCCTTATATTGGTGGTCAATGTAGAAACAACCCCTTATATTGGTGGTCACTGCTCACAGAAGTCTTAGCCACTCTATCCAAAACAAAAAAAATGTCACTATGGATCCCTATTCAGTTTTACTATTAATTTGATTAATATAGACTCGCTGTATTTTATTTTGCCCCTACTTCTCCTGTGGGTCACAGGAGTGTACTTAGTTTTGCACTCCTGTGACCTGACTTCAGTTGACAGCGGGCTAAAGTCCACTGTTAGCTGACATCACTCAGTCCGTCCAGGTTCTGGATCAATCCCGACTTTATTGTTGGGATCCACCCAGATGCCTGGACTGGAACATGGCTCAGCCTCTCAGCGAGCCGATGGGAGACTGAGCCAGCGGCTCCCGCCCCTTCACAGCCTGGCACTCCAGTGAACGCTGGAGGAGCAGAACAGAGACCTGGTGAGTGACAGTGACTCCTATCTGCTCAGTGAGAACTGAGTGATCAGCGGTATTTGATCACTCAGTTCTTGGTCTTAGAGCCGGCGGGGGACAGATGCAGCATTCAATCGATGTTGCATCCACCTAGGTGAGTATAAAAAAAAAAAAATCAATTCCCGAACTTCTCTTTTAGGATACAAATCCTCCTTAGTTTTTAATATGTTAACTGAAAGAATGATAGAATTGCAAAGTCATTGGTAATATGATTCTAATGTATTATATTCTATTCTAGGTTCATAGAAAGTAACTGGTTTGTCTGGGTGACACAGATGAACCACATTCCAATGCACATAGACTACGATCAGAATAAGGAATGGCTTTCTGGACAGGTAACCATCATTATCAATGTTTCTTTCTAACCTTATATGATATTTTGACATCATACTGATCTTTTATGACCACATTATAAAATGAACTGCGAAAGACCACTGCAGTGTTAAGTAACCTCATCCTCTGTGCTTGAACCCTCGTTTTAATATTTTTAACCAATGAAACAAAATATCAGTGAATGTGATAAGAGCCTTTTCCTGTTGAAATTAATGTGATCTGTGAGCGGCTGTATTTTTTGTACACTTTACATTTCAAAAATAAGTCAGAGATGGGAGCCATAGAAAAAAACAAGTGAACAGAGAATCATTTGTAGCGTTATTTGGTACTAGGTAGTATTAAAGCGGTAGTAAACTGCTTGCTTTTTTAAATTTGTTTTTAAACCTGCAAGGCAAAGTTATAATGTGCTAGTATACAATGCATACTAGCACATTATGAACCAACCTACTTACTTTAAAACTAAGCTCTCCAGCAGCGCGTTGTCACCGCTGACATGGCTTCCATCTTCACCCGGTCTTCCTTCTGGGTTGGCGGCCCACAGTTCTTTGATTGGACGAGCCTCAATGACATCACGGCACAGGGCTCTGAAGGAACGGTATGCTGTTCCTTCAGAGAGCATTCGCCGGTGACGTCACCGCTGGCTTCACAAGTAAATATTTCCTAAATGGCGCACGTTTGGGAGATATTTACTGTAACTATAGGTAAGCCTTACTATAGATAAAAATCGTCCATGAGAGTTTACTCCCACTTTAAAGCAGAACTTTACTGAAAATCGAAAGTTCCGCTCATTCTCCTCTCTCTCTCCTCTGCCATTAATATAAGCATTGTTTTTTCTCTGAGAGTGGGTGCATATTTCTGGCAGGTACCCACTCTGCTCGTCTAGGTGAGCAGAGTGGAAGGTGCCCCCCTATCCCACCCGGCTGCAACTTGCTGGGACACGTCACAGGTTCCAAGAGACTCCAGGACCATTTAGAAAGCTCAGCACGCTCACGCATGCACAGTGGGGAGCCGGCTGTGAGCCAGCAGGAAGTCACAACCATCTTCCCACACTTAAGATGGTGGCACCGGGGACTCAAAGACCAGCGAAGAACCAGCTCGGGCGATGACCACACTGGATCCCTGGGCTAGTCGTTGACGACTTTTAATTTTTCTACCAATGACCGGAGCTCCTCTTTCATTGGCTCAGATTTGCAGACAACATTGACTATAATTGAGTAATCTACAAACCCTGAAAATGTTTGTTGGTTACCTTCCATAGCACTGTACTGTACTTTATTGTTTTTCTTCTCTCTCACCCAGCTGCAAGCAACTTGTAACGTAGACCAGTCTCTGTTTAACGATTGGTTCAGTGGACATCTCAATTTCCAAATTGAACATCAGTAAGTAGGCTGAAACTTAACATTATAAATGGGACAATTGCGCTTAGTGAGCTAATTATGATTGATATTATATGACACAACAGCAGCACTCATAAATATGTACACACCTTATAAACAAACAAAGAAAATGTTGTGCTGTCAAAATAGTAATATAGTGATAAAATCTTTCCTCAATATAGTGATATCAGAGGATATAGACCATTAACAACTTCAGCCCCGGAAGAATTTACCCCCCCTTCCTGACCAGAGCACTTTTTGCGATTCGGCACTGCGTCGTTTTAACTGACAATTGCGCGGTCGTGTGACGTTGCACCCAAACAAAATTTACGTCCTTTTTTTCCCACAAATAGAGCTTTCTTTTGGTGGTATTTGATCACCTCTGCGTTTTTTTTTGCTATAATAAATATCTCCAAAAAATATATAAAAAAAAAATTCTAAATTGATTCTCTGTTTAGGCCGATATGTATTCTTCTACATATTTTTGGTAAAAAAAAATTGCAATAAGCATATATTGATTGGTTTGCGCAAAAGTTATAGCGTCTACAAAATATGGGATAGTTCTATGGCATTTTTATTATTATTTTTTTTTATTATTAGTAATGGGGGCGATCTGCGATTTTTATCATGACTGCGACATTATGGCGGACACATCGGACACTTTTGACACTATTTTGGGACCATTGTCATTTATACAGCGATAAAAATGCACTGATTACTGTGTAAATGACACTGGCAGAGAAGGGGTTAAACACTAGGGGGCGATCAAGGGGTTAAGTGTGTCCTAGGGAGTGCTAAAATCCATTGCATAGTCCAAAAACCATTAGGTATGATAAAGTGATGAAAGTGTCCAAACACCAGTTAATCCTTAGGTGAAAAAAGGGTGGTGTTCTTCCAATTAACAACAGGTGTATCACCTCTTGCTCCCCAAGGGATAGATAAGACAAAAATATCTTCTCACCAGATATTAGCACCTTTCAAGGCCTGTACACGCGTTAGTGAGTAATCACCCCTCACTTCAGGTATAAGCCAACTTAACTGTTGAGCCTATTAAGGGACGCCAGTAATGCATATAAAAATCCCATAGGAGCCTCAGACCCGATCGTGCAGTATACCAGAAGGAAGAGGAAGCAAACTCATTGCGCAGCGTTCAGTTAAAAGCACAAGTTTTAATAGCAAAGATAAGTTACACAGGCATATCGGAAAAACATCAGTCAGACACTCTCCACGAGTTCTAAGACGTCACCGCTATTCCTTGCCTGACGTAAGTTTCGTTCAATAGAACATCTTCTGTGAGGCAGTAGGGGACAGCGGTGCTCACATCACTGATATAGAGTAAACACGTTCACTACTAGAGGGCAGCAGAACCGTATTGATGGTATACAAACCATCCTGGCACGCATCACCATGCTGTCGTAGACCATACAACATAATGTGGCGGCCATATTCCTGAAGATCAGCTGCGCTCCAGTGAGTGGAAATGTTATAAATTGACATAATGCTGTTTCAATATATATATGTGTAGCGGGGTCCTCAAATTGATGGGATACACCTGGGCAATAGTGTAACCCAGGTGTATAATTGTGTTAGGATTCAGACCCCTTTTTGTTTCGTGGAGGATTGGAGGATGTAATATTCTCCTTTGCCTGTGGGTGGCGTAGTACCCACGGGCTTCAGGTAGAATCATCCCCTGCAGTGCTCCCTGTTTGGTCTCTTCCCGGAGATGGTATGGCTGGGGCGGGGAACCCGCCGGGCCGTTGAAGGGAGGAGATAAAAGGGGGAGACGCCCTGACCACGCGGTCGTCGTCGTCGTCGTTTTGCGGAGAAGGAGGTCCTCGGAGGAGGAGGGTTGCGGTCCGCACCCAGGGCCCTTAGGCCTGGGTGCGGGAGATCCAGGAGTCTGGTCCAGGTGCCCATGGCCTGGTCCGGAGTCATGTTGGCGTCCATCCCAGGCACCTTTAGCCTGGGGTGAGGTACTATCGAGGAGGCCTGGGGCCCAGTACCTTCGACTGGGTCCCGCTAGGGTGGACTGTCCGAGGGTCCCTGAGCGGAGGGACTCGTACCTGAGGTGAGGAGGCTGGGGAGGTTACCCACTGGAGACCCGGAGCAGCACCAACCCGGTGACAGTGGGCCTCTGGGAACTCTCTTGGGAGGACACATCCCCCTGATAGGGGCCACAGCGTATCGAAGAGGGCTCCATTGCTGTTCATAGGGGTTGCTGGAAGAGACCCCATCCTTCCTGTTCTGTAACAGCCGGATTGGCTTAGGCGCCGCTGGTCATAGTACAGTGGCATAGAACTCAAACTTTAGGAAGTGCCTCGATCTGCTCGCCCCACCGTTGGCAAGGTTATAGGTCCCAACCAGTTTGCTGCAAAAGAACTGTTTATTGTGCTTTGCGTATTGGAGTGTCAAATAAACAAGTGTTGGACCTTTCTCCGGTGTGTGAACTCCAGTTACTGGAAGCAAAGGGGAGGCTGGTGAGCTTGCAATTACAGACTCAGTGCATTCACAGAACACACCGGCCCGAGGAAACATCAGGAAGTGGCCTTCACCTCCCTACTACAATGGGGAGGACATGGGCCGTGGCGCATCTCACTCTCACAACCCAGGAACCCCTAGACATGAGTTGGTGTGTAACCGATAAAGATGGAGAGAGGGTGAGGCCGCTACACGTGGGGGCTCGTGAGTCCGGGATAGAGTGTGTTCTAGAGATGGACTTGAGAATGTCTACATTTGAACTTTGCTGCCCAGAGGAGTTCCGAGCAGATCGGCCAAATTACTGGCCAAAGTGCGTCCCTGCTCGGAGTTGTGGAAATGACCCTAACACGGGAAAGGCCCATGCGGAGGAGCGGAAAAAGGGAGAGGTCCAGCCGTGTGACGTACTACACGTGGGGACTGTTAACGCACTGCGCCACGAGGCACCCCATGGCGACATCGTTCGTGGGCGGAGTCAAGAAGAAGCCCGCGAAAATGTACAGCTCATGGGAGGAGTCTGGCCAAGTGTGGGGATACACGTGGAGACTCCGGCGCGGGGTCAGTGCATGATGGAGCAGCAAACAGTCGGGATGACCTCAAGTGCCCCGTGGATTATGGTTCCTCACCCCACGAGAATGACTTCCTTTGCTGCCCCCATCACAGACACGGGGATAAGACTTAGGCCCCGAGGGCGGTTGGCTCTGTACACCTGCAGAGACACGGAGGCCCTCGGTGTGATCTGTCCCAGCTGCTCGGGACTGGTGGTCACCCTGAAGCCATTCGGGCGATGTGAGGAGTGCAGAGAATTCCTTTTTGAGGTCGAGTCGTCCACAGCAAGGCCCCGGGCCCTTCGCCTCAACCACCTCACGGGTACCGCTACTCCGGAAGGGGAGATCAAGGCCTTTGTCGAGGTTCCTGTGCGCGCTGACCAGGGCGATGGACTGCTCAACAGAGAAAAATCCGAAGATGCTGCTTCGGTCGCCACAAGTTCTCTGCTCCCACCACCGAAGAGGAAAGTTGGCCTAGTACAGGCATCCTATGGACGTGGTCGAGCTTCACCCCGCTGCTTGCCTGGCCTGGATGGCGCCGGTCGAGATGGAAGTCCCGGACATCCCAGTCTTCTACAAGGGTCAGGTGAGCCAGGGGCTGGGACTGTGGTGGTGGTTGGAGGTGTCGGGGGCCCATTGGAGGTGGAACCCCCCAGAGAAGATGATTCTGTGTCCACCGGTAGATATCTGCCTGCGGAGATGTATGACACCTCCGACCTAGAGTCGCTGTCTGATTGCGGAGATGATGGCGAGATAGACGAACTGTTCAGCCGCAAGGGCTGGGATAGAGTGCCACTTCTTGCTTCCCGTGCGGTACGGGATTCACCTATGTACACAGGAGACAGCACGCCTCGGGTGGAAGACCCGCAGCTTACGAGGGAACCTACCCCTCCACCTGTGTCCTCATCTACTGTTACCTCACCTACTTTGGTTGTGGGGACACCCCGCGCTTCTGTGAGAGCGCCGAAAGTCAGTTCCAGGGAGCTGGTAAAGGCACCTCGGCATCCGGAAGCTATTGTGCTGCCTGGAACTGGAGAGAAAGCCACTATGCCACCTTTGGCCCGCTTGCAGAGACTGTTTTGCCACAAAGTAGCTCGGGAATATGGGTGGGAGTACCCGTATCTGCCCCGGGACTTGCTGTTTGAGGTGGAAGTCTGGAGAGCAAGATGGTATGACGAGTTTGTGTGGGACAAGTTGAAGGTGCCTCATGCTCGCAGGTACCTGGAATGTGTGCCGGCAGTGTCTAAGAGGTTTGAGGACTGCAAAGCTGAATGGAAATTGGGGCGCCATATCCATGCTGACAAGATAGTCATTTGCAGAAGAGAAGGAGAAGGTGTCGAGTATTCGATAGAGGCATTTGACAAACACCTGAAACCCCTGTACCTGCCGGATCCAAAGTTTTACTTATAGGAGAAAAGAACTCCTGTTTATTTCTTTTGTGCACTTGAACTTTCTGGAAGAGCCATTCCCAGACACGCAGGACTGTGCCCTGTTTTTGTTTTTGTTTGGGCTTTTCTTTTTCTCGTTGGAGACTTGGGGACTGTTGTGTTTTCGTGTTTCCCCTTTTCTTCATGTGCCAAAGGCAAGGACATTTGGGAATAGTGGCAGAGTAGGGAAAGCTGGAAGAACGAAGATTCGTTGAGTGTCATGACCGCAGCGCTGTCACCAGGTGGCAGTGTTGCGCAACAAATGTTTGAAAATATTTCACCCACACATCACCTTGCTTGTTGGAGTGAGTGGGTCTCTCGGCTGACGGGCCCACTCATCCCAAATGACACAAAATTATGTTAGGATGTTGTTTTTTTTCTTTCCCCTGCAGGAGAATCGTCAATCAAGACCATTGAGAGTGGGTGGCTCTTAGACAGTGTGGGAGAGGGGTTGTGATTATGCAGATGTTAAGAATGTTTTATGACATAAGTTGTTTTATATGTTCCCCATTCCCTGAGCAGGTCTTGGCACTTGGAAAAAAAATATAGAGGAATTGCTTCAGGGGTTTCACTCCATGCCACCACTTTATGGGAGGTATGGGTGTGCACCTGACGCTGGGGACCAGCGTCAAATTACAGGGGGGAGTGTGTAGCGGGGTCCTCAAATTGATGGGATACACCTGGGCAATAGTGTAACCCAGGTGTATAATTGTGTTAGGATTCAGACCCCTTTTTGTTTCGTGGAGGATGTAATATTCTCCTTTGCCTGTGGGTGGCGTAGTACCCACGGGCTTCAGGTAGAATCATCCCCTGCAGTGCTCCCTGTTTGGTCTCTTCCCGGAGATGGTATGGCTGGGGCGGGGAACCCGCCGGGCCGTTGAAGGGAGGAGATAAAAGGGGGAGACGCCCTGACCACGCGGTCGTCGTCGTCGTCGTTTTGCGGAGAAGGAGGTCCTCGGAGGAGGAGGGTTGCGGTCCGCACCCAGGGCCCTTAGGCCTGGGTGCGGGAGATCCAGGAGTCTGGTCCAGGTGCCCATGGCCTGGTCCGGAGTCATGTTGGCGTCCATCCCAGGCACCTTTAGCCTGGGGTGAGGTACTATCGAGGAGGCCTGGGGCCCAGTACCTTCGACTGGGTCCCGCTAGGGTGGACTGTCCGAGGGTCCCTGAGCGGAGGGACTCGTACCTGAGGTGAGGAGGCCGGGGAGGTTACCCACTGGAGACCCGGAGCAGCACCAACCCGGTGACAGTGGGCCTCTGGGAACTCTCTTGGGAGGACACATCCCCCTGATAGGGGCCACAGCGTATCGAAGAGGGCTCCATTGCTGTTCATAGGGGTTGCTGGAAGAGACCCCATCCTTCCTGTTCTGTAACAGCCGGATTGGCTTAGGCGCCGCTGGTCATAGTACAGTGGCATAGAACTCAAACTTTAGGAAGTGCCTCGATCTGCTCGCCCCACCGTTGGCAAGGTTATAGGTCCCAACCAGTTTGCTGCAAAAGAACTGTTTATTGTGCTTTGCGTATTGGAGTGTCAAATAAACAAGTGTTGGACCTTTCTCCGGTGTGTGAACTCCAGTTACTGGAAGCAAAGGGGAGGCTGGTGAGCTTGCAATTACAGACTCGGTGCATTCACAGAACACACCGGCCCGAGGAAACATCAGGAAGTGGCCTTCACCTCCCTACTACAATGGGGAGGACATGGGCCGTGGCGCATCTCACTCTCACAACCCAGGAACCCCTAGACATGAGTTGGTGTGTAACCGATAAAGATGGAGAGAGGGTGAGGCCGCTACACATATATATATATATATATATATATATATATATAAAATGTATACAGATTATAGATAAAACAATTTATTTAGATTATAATTCATGCAAGACTCCTGTGTGATATCAATTGAATAATTAATATTGCAATGATTATAAATAAATTATCAATCAAGCACAGGGTGTTGCACCCGTTGTTAATTGGAAGAACACCACCCTTTTTTCACTTAAGGATTAACTGGTGTTTGGAGACTTTCATCACTTTAACATACCTAATGGTTTTTGGACTATGCAATGGATTTTAATGGTTTATATCCTCTGATATCACTATATTGAGGAAATATTTTATCACCATGTTACTATTTTGACAGCGCAACATTTTCTTTATTTAGGCTGGACCTTAAGCTGCTTTCTTCTCCTCCAATACTACTGTTAACAATGACCGCTTTCTATTTTCAGTTTATTTCCCACAATGCCAAGACACAATTACTGGAAGGTCGCTCCTCTTGTTCGCTCGCTTTGCAAGAAGTATGGCATCGAATACCAGTCCAAACCACTGTATACTGCATTTGCTGATATAGTTCAGTAAGTTACATTACTTACAGGTCTTTCTATTAGAATACTACTCATTGGTACTTGGCTGTTGCCTCTGGTCCAACTGATAGAAACTACTTACCTGTTGGCAAGTGACCGTGCTTTTTTGTCAGCTGGGACTATTTTGCCTCACAGCAAGAAATTGCTGGCACATACACCATGAAAAGTTCCCACGAGATAACATACACCTTTTATGCCCCGTATACACGGTCTGAGTATTCTCCGGCCAAAAGCACATCGGAATTCCGACGGAATTCCATCGGAGAAAAATAGAACAAGTTCTATATTTAAAGGAGCACTAAAGCTTCCCTTTTTTTTGCTTAAAAATAACAAACATGTTATACTTACCTCCACTGTGCAGCTCGTTTTGCACACAGTGGCCCCGATCCTGGTCTTCTGGGGTCCCTCGGCGGCTGTCTTGGCTCCTCCCCGCAAGGACTCCACACCTTAATGCGAGTGAGCTCGCATGGTGTGGAGTGATTGCGGGCGCGCTCCCGTGATACAGCGGCGGCCATAGCCGCCGACTGTATTACTCGGCCCCGCCCCCCGCGCGCCGCGTCATTGGATGTGATTGACAGCAGCGCCAGCCAATGGCTGCGCTGCTTTCAATCCATCCAGTGTAGCCAATCGGCGGCCAGGCTGAAAAACGAAGAGGATGACGGGGACGAGCATGGGACTTTCGAGGGGCCAGGTAAGAAAAACGGGGGCTCGGGGGGGGGGCGGTATTGTCGAATGTTTTTTCACCTTAATGCATAGGATGCATTAAGGTGAAAAAACATGTAACTTTACTACTCCTTTAAACTCCGATGGAATTCATCGGAATTACTCCGATGGGGCACACACGCGGTAGGAATTTCCGATGGAAAAAGTCAGTCTGACTTTTTCCAATCGTGTGTACAAGGCATTAGAATAGATAAAATAGTACAAAAGTATACAAATTTGTGTAATATTAAAATAAAAATATGATCAAAGCATTTTGGTCATACTTCTCTTGTGGGTCACAGGCGTGCACTTACTGTTGCACTTCTTTGACCCTGTGACCCAAAGGCCCCTTTCTCACGGGCTCCTCCTTGAAGTGGGATCCGCTTGTTCAGCAGGGGATCTCTCCGCTGAGTAGGCAGGTGACAGGTCCGTGTCTGCTTTGCATAACGGACACGGCCCGCTCCCGTCTATGGGACAATCGGATGGAACCGGACCGCCTGTCCATTTCCATCCGATCCGCCAGACACATGGGGAATAGGATCGGATTGCATGGTGGTGGTTATAGCCCACCATCAGTGGAATTATTCTCTGCGCACACCTGCTAGTAAAGATCTGAACTTTGTTAAGTTGTTACTTCTCGCACTTCCCACATCAATATGAACTAAACAAAAAAAATGCTTTGAAATACCTTTGTGTCTCAAAGTTATTACCCCTACTAGCCTATTATGAGTGCTTCAATATTAAAGGGGTTGTAAAGCTTTGCGTTTTTTCACCTTAATGCATCCTATGCCAAGTAGGGATAATAGCGTTGAGACACAAAGGTTTTGAGCAGCATTTTTTATTTGTAGTATAGCCCACCATCAGCTGATGTGGCGCGCATGCGTGCGGGAGCCACTAGTCAGGGCACAGGGCTCTGAAGAAGCGGCACGGGCGGCCGTTCCTTCAGAGCACTTGCATCGATGACGTCATCGGTGCAGTATACAGTAAATATCTCCTAAACAATGCAAGTTTAGGAGATAGTTACAGTACCTATTATTATTATTATTATTATTATTATTATTATAGGCTTACCTATAGGTACAAACATTAGAGGGAAGTTTACTTCCTCTTTAATAATACTGGTATATAAAAGTGTTTATTATGCTTAGTAAAACAGAAGATAGTTGAGATGATGTAGCAATTGTATTTGGAAAGATATATGAACAGCTGATTTCCTGCCTGGTTAATGAACACAATTTCTGGCCAGCCTTTATGTAGTCTAAAATGGTTAATAGAGAAGTATACGTTTTAAAAAAAACAAAGATTCACACTCACCTAGATGCTGCAGTTGTCAGCTGTCCCCCCACTGGCTCTATACCGAAAACTGAGTGATCAAAAACGACTGATCGCTCAGTTCTCGGATCCGCTCTCAGCACAAAGCAGGGACTGCTCTGCCCCTCCAGTGCTCACTGGAGCGCTGGGCTGTGGAGAGGATGAGAACAGCTGGCTCAGTGACGCGCTTAGAGGCTAAGCCAGCTGCCAGTCAGGCATCTGGGTGTATCGTGACATTATTGTTGGGATGCGTGCAGAGCCTGGACCGAATCGGACATCAGCCAAAAGCAGGCTTTTTCTTACAAAAAATAATGCTGATTTGTTTACTGGTTTTCTGAATATGTATGACCTATTTTGCGTTGTGTGTTTTGCAGTTCTCTCAAGGAGTCCGGGGAGTTGTGGCTGGATGCATACCTGCACAAGTAATGAGTGACTATCTGCCGGATCAATGAAGCCCAGGGAACTACTGCTGCAAAGAACACTGTCACAACATTCCTCTAGTGTCCACACTGCTACGTAATCAATCAGGACCTCTGAATCTCTGCAGTGCTGTAATGTTAGCTCATCACAATCATGACAGATGAATGCATTATAGCCCGGAAAGGCTAGATCATAATTTGTATGCCGTGTATCTTTCCTTCTGAGCAAAGTCAAGGTGCAACCCTGAACACTGAATGGGCATTACTTTGAAATGCAACTAATTTAGTGAAAAGCCAAATGATGTTAAAGCCAATAAAAATGGCTGTGAATGTTTATGAAATGTAAGAACAGTTCTGCCATAACAGTCTAGGCTGCCTGTACTAAGAAGGAGACCATATGATAGTAGGAATATGTTATATCATTATTTGGGAGGAGAAACATACAAATATGTTTACATTTATTTAAGAAGCATAGTTGATGTCAGGGATGACTTTAAAGTGGATGTAAACCCACTCCCATCCTTTCTAAACTACTGCCATAGTGCTGATCTATAAGGATATAGATGCCTCCTGCATGTATCTTTACCTGTCAAATGTCTCCCCTCTGTCTGTTATAAGAACTGAAAAACTGCAGATTCTGTGGGTGGATCTGTTGTCTGGAGCTCGGTGGGTGGATTCGTGATGTCAGTAGACTCCCCGCCCACCTCTACACTCCCCTTGTCAACATGCATTTTCTCCTGTGTATTCCTTCTGCTATGATCACTAACATCCAATCAAAATCCAGAAAAGTAACCACATGACTTCAGAAAAGGAGTGGGGGTGGCAATTAAAAAATAATGCCTGTCTAAAGCTAGTGCACGAGATATGTAAATAACCTGTCACTCAAAGCAAGGGGGCGGAACGGACAAAGGTTTTTATCTCACTGAACAATAAAAGAGGATTGCTCAGAGCTGGATTAACTCTTTGTGGCAAGACCTGGCACAAATGATAGGAAATCTTATACTCTACATTGTGACAGCAAAGAAAAATTTAAAATTTAAAATTTAAAATTTAAAATTTGGGTTTACATCCACTTTAAGGACCTGAGAAATAATAGGACAGACTGCATAATTTTACTCCCAAGATATCCAAATTGTACAGTTCTAGAATTAGGTGTGGATCATAATCTGCATTCCATAAGACCCTCCCTCCTATATGCTGGACCTGATATCTTATGCTGAATTTTCTTCAGCTTACCTTTGATTTTATTCCTGAGAGGTGATCAAACGCTGTTAATGTCACCTTAAAGCGGTATTAAACCAAAAATATAATACATTGCAGCTTACCAATCATTAAATATGGTGGCTGCATTCGTTTTCTTTTTTTTAGGCTTTTTTCCCTTAATTTTTCACTTGGTGATCTGGCCATTAACACACCTCCTGTATTAAGCCTCATACACACGATCGGATTTTCCGACGGGAATTGTGTGATGACAGGCTGTTGTTGGAAAATCTGACCGTTTGTATGCTCCATCGGACAATTGTTGTCGGATTTTCCGCCAACAAATGTGGGATAGCATTCTTTAAAATTTTCCGACAACAAATGTGTCTTGTCGGATTTTCTGATCGTGTGTACAAAAATCCAAAGTATAAACACACATGCTCAGAAGCAATGCTAACCATAACACAACATTAGCAGAGGTTGCCCAAAGGGTGGCGCTAAAGAGCTGAAAAACCACATAGTTTCGTGTTTGTTGGCCGACAATTATTTGCTGTTTGTATGCAATACAAGTTCACAGCCAACACCCTTCGGACAAAAGTCCTACGCTTTGTCCGCGGAAAATCCGATCGTGTGTATGAGGCTTGAGAGTGCCTACACGCTGGATGAAGGCGTACAGAGACCTTTGAACCAGCAGCATTGTTAATGAGGGAAGTGTTAGATGCACTAGCAGATTTTGATACACAAATTGAAGCCAAACTCCAGCTAATACTTTATAAGCAGTTACAACAAACCTTTTTTTTTTTTTTTCCATTTGGGATAAAGGGTTTACATAAATAAATAAAAGCTGACCATTGTAAGCTACCCTGTCAGTGTTAAATGGTTTGTCTCTACTATTTGTTGCTACATCCGTAGGACAGCTTGTTCTTTTGAAAAGCAACAGACTTACGGGCTGGATCACCGGGTTAAAAGAAAGCCTAGAAAAGAAAGCAAATGCAGCCATCACATCTAAGAATTGGTAAACATGACAAAATTTTATAAAAAAAAATAATAATTGGTAGGCGGCAATATAATAAATGTTTGCTTTTGAGTTTAAAGGAGTTGTAAAGGCAAAAGGTTTTTTATCTTGATGCATTCTATGCATCGAGATAAAAAAACTTCTGTGAGTAGCAGCCCCCTCCAAAAATTACCTACCTGAGCCCCTTCTCTGCAGCGGTGTCCACGATCCCCTCAGGCATCCAGGACACTTCTCCTGATTGGTTGAGACAGAGCAGCGGTGCCATTGGCTGCCATGGCTGTCATTCAGCCAATCAGGGGATAGAGGGGCGGGGCCAGTTCGGGGCTCCATGTCTGAATGAACACGCAGAGCAAGCTGCTGGCTGAGGGGGCACTCAAAAGGAGGGAGGGACTGGGAGCAGCAAAGAGGGAGCCGAGAAGAGGAGGATCTGGGATGCTCTGTGCAAAACCAACTGCACAGAGGAGGTAAGTATAGCATGTTTGTTATTTTTTTTTTTTTTTATTAGCCTTTTCAATCACTTTAATAGTGCTTTAAAGGTTCAGTGCACCAAAAACTGGCATTTCTGTTTTTGGAGATGCTGATGTTTTGAATCACACCACTTTATCTGTGTAGGGATTCTGATGGCAAGATCAGATTTTTTTGAATTTCCCAGGTCCACCCACCTGCCATGGACCTAACAGTGGGTGCTCCTGATTTTTTTTTTAGGTTTTACTAGGGAGATTACTAAAGCCCCGTACACACGGTCGGACTTTTTGCCAACAAACTTAATTTTGAGCAAGTTTGACAAAAAATCTGACCGTGTGTACGCTCCATCGGACAAACTTTTTTGGTTTTCATTGGACAAAAGTTGGGTCTGCAAATGGACAAACTTTTGGCCAACAAAAGTCTGATGGAGCAAAGTCCAACCGTGTGTACAGAAATCCATCGGACTTTTGTCCGATGGACAAAACAAATAATGTTAAAATCAACCAACAATAGCAGAAGTTGACCAAAGGGTGGCGGTAAAGAGCAGAAAAACCACGTGATGTTGGAAAAAGTTTTGGGAAAGTTTGCAGAAAAGTGTGTATGCTATGGGTGTGCCCGGCCAACTCCGTTCGGACAAAAATCCACGGAAAAGTCCGATGGAAGTCCGACCGTGTGTATGAAGCTTTAGAGTGATACAGGTGACACCAGTGCAGAGCTCAGAACTATGGCAGTCCTGGATAGAAAAGTGTGTAATGTAACTTGTTCTGGGTAAAACGCATCAGAGGGAGGCGCTCAGGTCCTGTTTTGCAGTGTTCAACAAAATGATCACAACTAAGTGTGTGGCTGTCATTTCCTTTGACGCTATGATTCAACTTACCAGCATCTACCACAAATTGTAAGATTGGTTTAGGGTGTAGACATCTATTGAAGGAAGCCTGTAGTGGGAGAGCACACAGGCTGCCACTGCTGACCTATCCACCTGAAAATGCTAGTTGCCTGGCTGCCATGCTGATCCAATGGCTTCATTACTTTTTCAAGCACTGACCTAGAATAAGTTTACAGATCAGAAATACTAAATTCACTTTGATTTTCTAATCTGCATGCTTGTTCTAGGTTAGTAGCTGATAAAGTATTTTAACTAGATGAAAAACAAAAAATCCTGTGCACTGCCACCACACTTAAATCAACCTAATTAGAAGCTTATTTTAGCTAGAGCTAGCCAGGCAGCTAGTTTTTTTAAAGGTCAGCAGTCGCAGTCTTGTATTTCTCTCAATGTGGACATTTTTCGAAGTTTTGTAGTCACAGAGCTGCCCAGTATTTTGAAACAATTCTGACACCTGGTGGACACTGCGTGTATTGCATAGGAGCATACTGGACAGGCAGCCTTATGTGATGAGCTCCTTCAGGTAGACATTTTTCCTAGGAAAATTGAAATATTGAATGAACATATAGCAGTGTTTTGGGCAATTGTATCACACTGCTACAATGGACTTAAAGGAGAAGTACAGCCAAAGCTTGTTTGACTGTACTTCTCCTGTGGATTAGAGGAGTGCAGCTTGTTTTGCACTCCTGTGGCCCGTTTTCAGCAGACGGTGGGCTAAAGTCCGCTGATGTCGCAGAGCCGGTCCATGCTCAGGAAAGATCCAGACCATATGGTCGGGATCTGCCCACATTCCACCCAGCTAAACCTCTCAGAATACCACTGAGAGCCTGAGCTGGCCGCTACTGCCCCTCCGCAGCTCAGAGCTCCAGTGAGCGTGGAAAGGCAGAGCAGAGAGCCGGTGACTGATAGTCTGCAGCTCTCTACTTAGAGCTGTGAGAACCAAGCGATTGGCTGTGTTTGATCGCTCGGTTCTCAGTGTTAGAGCCTGTGGGGGACAGATGCAGCATTCAGCTAGGCAAGTATGGTTCTACAAAAAAAACAATACCGTTACTTCTCTTTTAATATTAAATTCTGTCTTATCATTCATTACACTGTTGATTGTAGAACCAAATCAATCTACAACATGTTATATTGCCTTTTAGGAGTAATGGTAACAAGATTGAATTTTGTTTCACTGCAGCAGTGTTATTGGAAAGGAGGTTCTTCTGAAGAGTATTTTCTAGATATTGCATTTAGCTTGATACTTTGCAATTCTCTCGGCAACATGAACTCCAACAAATGCCTACTTACCGGATGTGGTAGACATGCCCATTAGCTTTCTGGACTATAGAGGCAAAAGCTTCCGCTAATGTTAAAGCGGAGTTCCGCCGAAAAAAAAATAATTAAAGTCAGCAGCTACAAATACTGCAGCGGCTGACTTTTAATATTAGGACACTTACCTGTCCAGGGTGCCCGCGATGTCCTCACCAGAAGCCGATCTGTCCCTCGGGTGGAGGCGCTGCCATCTTCACTAAGGGAATCAGGAAGTGAAGCCTTGCGGCTTTACTTCCTGATTCCGTACTGCGCATGCACGATCCCACTGGTCCCTGCTGTCTTCTGGGACCTATGTGTCTCCCGGAAGACAGCGGGGGGGACGAAGTAGGCGCTGGACGTGGTGTAGGTCACGCGGTGATCTATGCCCGGAAGTGGGAGCAAATACCTGTATTACACAGGTATCTGCTCCCTCCTCCCCCCTGAAAGGTGCCAAATGTGACACTGGGGGGTATTCTGAAAAGCGGAAGTTCTATTTGTGGGTAGAACTGCTTTAAGATTTTTTTTGTAGTTTTGTACCAGTAAGGCCTTTTATTATGATAACAGTAATATACTAATTACACTAATTTATCTGTATTGATTGTAAATGGGATTCATGGTTTGATTTTGTTGAAACAACTAATAAATTGATTTCATAAGCCTGTGTGTGGTTTCAGCAGATGTAGGAAAATAAGAAATCTTAATCATACAGTACAGAACGTGTATTCCTAAACCACTGGTAATACGCAGTTACCTTCAGGTGATTGGACGCTGTGCCCATTTCATAAGACTCCATTATCTTAAAGTGACTGTAAATGGTATTTATTTTTATTATTATTATAAACATGTTATACTTACCTGCTTTGTGTAATCAATGGTTTTCTACAGAGCACCCCGATCCTCCTCTGTGTCCCCCACTGGCGCTCTTGGCTCCTCCTCTTCTGAGTGTGCCACCATAGATAGCTGTTTCATTCCAAACACACAGACAGCACATCTCGCCCCCACCCCTGTTCCCTCTTTACAGGATTTGATTGACAGCAGCATAGCTCCAGCTGATATTAATCTGCCATGTGAGGAGGGAGAGGGATGCTGCTCTAGTGCAAAGCGCTGGATCAAGATAGGGCTCAGGTAAGTCTAAAGTGGGGGCTGCACACATAAGTTTTTTTTACCTTAATGCAGATTATTTAGGTAATTGGACACTGGAAAGCTTCTAAAGGACACGCCATCCTAGGCACCTCCCCTATAACCCCACCCACTGCATAAGTCTGTAGTTTGCTAGCATCTCTAGGTGATGGACCCCCTTCAGCTTCACTAGATTATTATTTTATCTTTCGATTCTTCAGTTATCCCTCACTGTCTTCCAATAGCAAGACCTTCTTTATCCTGCATAAGCCTTTAGGCAGAGTTCCTCTTTTCCCTTTCAGAGCCCATTACATCAGGGCTGTTGGTGTCTCTGTTCACACGTTTACAAAGTTCTACCAGTAGGATGTTCAGGCCATGGCTGATGCAAGCTTCATCCGCAAGGTACTTCAAGTTGTCATCTGAGTGTTTTTGTTTGGGTTCCAACCACCTGAAGGCAGCTGCCATATAACCCAAGGATAAGAAAACAAGTCCTGTACTCCGAGATAAGGAAGTTACCAGCAAGTCAAAATTCCTGTTATTTTGTACTTACCATAAAATGTATTTATTGAGTCCATTATGGAACACAGGAATTCAGATACAGTCAGAAAAACTGCTGCCTACAAAAGGTTTGGACACCGGCAAACAGAAAAACTGCAGTCACTGTATAACCTCTCCTCTACCCAGCACACCTCAGTTTTCTGTCTCTTTTTGGACTCCAAGAAAGATCTTATAGAAAATACAGATATTTTACTTTCTTCCTTGTCCATTGAGGGACACAGGAATTTAGATACAGTTGGTACATCCAAAAGCAGTGGCAAACAACCACTGCCACCTAAGAGACTAGGGGTGTATCTGTAACTCGGGAGCACCAGAAGGACCAATGCCCAAATCTAAACTAGATGAAAAAAAGCCCCCTAAAAGCCAGGGGAAACTTCAAATGATCAAAGGAGAACCCTGGGGAGCAACCTTAAGCTGAAGACCAGGATAGAGGTCACTTTCGGAGTGAAATTACTCCATGCGAAGGAACACTTAAGCCTCGTACACACGACCGGTTTTCTCGGCAAGAAACCACATGAGAACTGTTGGGAGAGCTTTCTTGCCGAGAAAACCGTTTATGTGTATGGTTTCTCGTTGAGAAAACTGTTGTGAATCTCGACGAGAAAAAAAGAAAATCTGCTTTCTTTTTTCTCGTCGGGAGTCTCATTTTTCTCGTCGTGATTCTCGTCAGACTGTTTTTGGACGAGAAAACCGTTCGTGTGTATGCTTTTCCGAGTCTTCAAAAACCGCGCATGGTCAGAATCAAGTATGAGACGGGAGCGCACCTTCTTGTAAAACTAGCGTTCGTAATGGAGATAGCACATTCGTCACGCTGTAACGAACTGAAAGCACGAAGACTGAAAAGCGCGAATAGTCTCTCACTAAAAACTTTTACCAACACGCGGTAACACGAGATCAGCAAAAGCTGCCCAAGGGGTGGCGCCATGAGAATGGAAGTTCCCCTTTATACTGCCGTTGTACGTCACCGCGCTTTAGACCGACGATATTTTGGATTGACGGTGTGCATGCAAGGAAAGCTTGACAAAAAAAAACGTCAAGAAAAACAATGTTTTTTTTTGGACGAGATTCTCGGCCGTGTGTACTAAGGTTTGAGCCTAAACCAGCAGAGACTGTGAAATCAAAAATCTACCAAAACAGGCATAATAACCTAATTAGGGAGAACAAACCCACATTATAAGGATAACAGAAAAAAAACTATGGGGCAATCCCCAAGAGAATGGGCCCTCAGACAGAGGCTTAGACAATACCAGGTCCTCAAGACAAGAACAGCTGGTCTACATGGAAAGGCCAAAGCCTTATCCTCTTAGCTCTTAGCATTAAGTGAATGAAAACTCCATGCAAGCCAGACAACTACTTTTGCAAAAAAAGATATCTAAGAATGTTTAAAATTAACATAACACAAAAACCTCAAGGCTACAGTCCCACAAAGTCAGCCGGACTAAAAGGGAACATTAGCATTGAAAAGCACCCCCATAATGGTACGCATGAATGGAAATTATATCTCAGCCCCAGACTGGAGAAGCAGGGATACCTGCAAAAAATAAGGATGAACAAGGAAACACCCAGATTTGTCTGGGGCCTGGCAGATGTGTCCATAGCTGTGGAGTAAGAAACAAGACACTGCTAAAGACAGTTGCATAAATAGGGGCAGAGCAAAGGAAAGTGATATAATGTCCACCAATGTGAAGAAAAAGGTGTACAAAACAAGAGGGGGAGGATTAAATCAAAAAGTAGGTGAACACTGTCAGCAAGTTGACATCACTGAGGCATCAATGAAAACATGACAGAAAAAAAGAACTTGCAAGGAAAACCACCACCGACTGTTGAGGCTTACCGGAAACAGTGGACTTAAAGGGGCATATACCTCTTAAGTCATGCAGGCTTCTGGTGATATTCACTGTTTAAAGTGATGATGTATCGTATACGATCACTGATCCGGGTCACTGTGATCACTGATCCGGGTCACTGTGATCACTGATCCAGGTCACTGTGATCACTGATCCGGGTCACTGTGATCACTGATCCGGATCACTGTGATCACTGATCCGGATCACTGATCCGGGTCACTATGATCACTGATCCGGGTCACTGTGATCACTGATCCGGGTCACTGTGATCACTGATCCGGATCACTGATCCGGGTCACTATGATCACTGATCCGGGTCACTATGATCACTGATCCGGGTCAGAACAGCACTGGTCATTGGCAGGTTCTCAATGGAACATACGGGTGAAGTTCACATAGAGGGAAGGAGGACCAAAGGATATCCACATACTCAAACGTTTTCTTTACCTCTTGGTACTTGTCAGAAACTGCTCAATAAGCTCTGACATTTTTGATTATCTTGCAGTCTTGTTGGCCACAATCATCAGGTTGTACAGTGTAACTTTTGCTTACAGTCACAAAATGATGGCTTAAAAAAGTTTCAACACTCCGAGTGACAACTTTAAATTAAACATGAGAAGTTAATCCGGGGCTGTGTAATATTTAGGTCAGAAAAGTAAATTCTCTTGCAAGTCCAAGTCGAATTTTTTATGTAATTATAACTTAATTCCAGTGATAGTAAATTGCATTGCTCAGCTCGTGTTTTATCAACGGACCTTTGCCAAGCAGAGATGAATGCACGGGCGATATCGATTGTGAATTTAGAAAATTCACAATTGATACGGCCCGTGCATTCATCTCTACTGGGTAGAGCAGACATACAGAGTGTGCTATGTTGTATATAGGAGATGCATGGAGTGTGCTATGGGGTATAGGAGAGGTCATGGGATACAGGAGAGTGTATGGGGATGCCATACCTCCCAACTTTCTGAGATGGGGATGCATGGAGTGTGCTATGGAGTATATGAGAGACGCATGGCGAGTGCTATGGGGTATAGGAGTGTATATAGGAGACACATAGAGTGTGCTATGGGGTATAGGAGAGTGCATGGGAGAGGCATGGAGTGTGCTATGGGGTATAGAAGAGTGCATGGGGCATGCTCCGAGTGCGCTATGGAGTATAGTAGAATATATGGGAGACGCATGGAGTGTGCTATGGGGTATAGGAGAGTATATGGGATACAGGAGAGAGTGTATGGGGATGCATAAAGTGTGCTATGGGGTATAGGAGAGTGTATGGGAGACACATGGAGTGTGCTATGGGGTATAGGAGAGTGTATGGGAGAAACATGAAGTGTGCTATGGGGTATAGGAGAGTGTATAAGGCATGCATGGAGTGTGCCATGCATACCTCCCAACAATTTGAAATGGGAATGAGGGATATCTACTAGCAAAACGTATGTAGGCATATGACACGCCCCCTGTCACACCCCCTCAGGCCCCTTTCACAAAGTCGGTTCAGGTCCGCCTGTCAGTTTTTTAGGCGGACCTGAACGGACGCTCCATACAGGTCTATGGATCGACAGATGTCAGCGGTGACATGAAAACAGACTCTATGCTCCGTCTTCAACCAATCCCCCATAGGGGAGAGCGGAGCTCCGACAGGTCGGTCCCTGCACAGTGTGCAGAGATGGAGCTGTCATCTGCCTGCTCAGCGGGGATCAACGGAGCGATACCTGCTGAGCAAAGCCGAGACCGTACACGGTCACGTCCGCATGAAAGAGCCCTTAATGGAGAAAAAAACAAGGTTAATTAAATCCACAAGGGCTATTTTTTTTACCATTACGATTCCTGTATATTGGCTTTTAAAATTTACAAATGCAGCAATTTAGAAATTGGATGAAAGATTTAGCACTGGGAAACACTTTTTGAAAGATAAAAATGGCCCCTGTTCACATCTGAGCGTTCTGTAGCCTGAAGCAAAACGCCAGAAGCTCAAAAAAGTATATGAGCTTCTTTTTGGGCAGATTACAGGCGTTTTTCTCCTTTTACATTGATGACCTTTTGACCTGTGCAAAAATCGCTGTAAAAACGTGCGACTTTCTGCCTGAAAACAAAACGTTTGGGTGTGAATGCAGCCTGAGAGCCGGTCACACTCGCATGTCGTGTGAATTGGAGGTGGGAAACCAGCACATATGTGAACCCGGCCTTAACTCTTTGAATACATCAAGGGGGTGAACAAGGTTCAGAAGGGCAGTTTTTTTCCAATATAAAACCAAAATCAAGAACACGGGGACACGACCTCAAACTGGAGAAAAATTCAAAACTAATCTTAGAAAAACTATTATTTTACTGAAAGGGTAGTTGATACTTGGAATAAACTTCCAGCAGAGGTAGTGAGACAGACAACAGTAAATGGCTTCAAAACACACTTGGGACAAACCTGGATCTATACTTAGACAATAAGCTTAACCTAAAAAAAAAAAAAAAAAAAGGACGACGCGGTCTTTTTCTGTTTCAATCTATTTTATTCGTTTACAAAAGACAGTAATACAATTTAGTGAACATTTTTACATTACTGAGGCCATCAAGAACAGTAAGGCCCCTTTCACACTGGGGCGGGCAGGAGCGGTGGCGGTATAGCAGCGCGATTTTCAGCGCTGCTATACCGTCGTTCTTACCGCGGTATGCGGTCGCTAGGGGGGTGAATTTAACCCCCGCTAGCGGCCGAAAAAGGGTTAATACCGCCCGCAAACCGCGGCTATTGCCGCGGTTTGCGGGCGGTATTACCGCACTGTCCCATTGATTTCAATGGGAGACCGCGGTAAAGGAGTGGTGAACACACCGCTCCTTCACCGCTGTAAAGAAGCGGCTAGCAGGACTTTTGGAGCGGTCCTGCTAGCGCACCGCTTCAGTGTGAAAGCCTTCAGGCTTTCACATTGAAGGCTAAAGGGCATGATTTTTTCATGCGGTATAATAGCGCTAATATTAGCGCTAAACCGCATGAAAAACGCCCCAGTGTGAAAGGGGCCTAAAGGCCTGCCGTCATCTTTTTATGTATCTAGTAATGAGCACCCCCTAATCTGTGATGTTCACCCCCTTACCTTTCTTAAAGCGGAGCTCCACCTTAAAAAAATTTTATTAAAAGCCAGCAGCTACAAATACTGCAGCTGCTGACTTTTAATAAATGGACACTTACCTGTCCAGGGTGCCCGCGATGTCGGCAGCAACAGACGAGCAATCGCTCGTCTCTCGGCTGCCCCCCGCCACCATCCTCGGTGAGGGAATCAGGAAGTGAAGCGTTGCGGCTTCACTGCCAGAGCGCCGCGAGTCTTCACTGGTCCCAGTTGAGTTCTGGGAACTGTGCGTTTGCATCTGCACCCCCCTCCCCCTAAAAGGTGCCAAATGTGGCACCGGAGGGGGGGGGTATCCGATGAGAGCGGAAGTTCCACTTTAGGGTGGAGCTCTGCTTTAAGGATCACCCCGCAAACTGTGACTCCCTCTTCCGTGTGCACCTGTACCCAACAACCTGCAGTCTAGGATTCCCGTTCCATTCCCATCATAAGGGGCATCCTGCAATATATGCACCCCACCACCATACTGATGACCCTGTAATGTGACCCACCATTTCCCCATAGCAGACAGCTTACAATCTATGTACTTGTTGTGTAAGATGTTGTAGATCTTTTGTTTTTAATACCAAATATTTCAAGTGACCCATTCAGGCAATCCTGCCAACTAGCTTCAGAGGGGGATGGCCTCATGACACAGTAATCCCGCTTCTATGAGGGTCCTGGAAGAAATCCAAAAACATAAGAAAAGCAGTTAGTACCACGCCAATGTTTGTAGAGTCCAGAAAGAATTACAGCATTATAGAGAATTACACCCAGCATACAGGACAAGAGAAGTGGTACTGTGCCGATTCCATACATGCAGAATAAGAACAGATACTGAGAATTACATCCAGCATACAGGACAAGAGACGTGGTACTGTGCCGATTCCATACATGCAGAATAAGAACAGATACTGAGAATTACATCCAGCATACAGGACAAGAGAAGTGGTACTGTGCCGATTCCATACATGCAGAATAAGAACAGATACTGAGAATTACATCCAGCATACAGGACAAGAGACGTGGTACTGTGCAGGGTACATACAGACAGAAAAAGAATGATGTGTGCTGATGAGGCAGCACTGATGGGCACTGCTGGAGCTGCACTGATAATCAGTTCCCTGATTATCTGTACAGGTCTCCCCTGCGATGAGATGCTACTGATCCGCTCTCCTCACACTCTGTCTATGTGAGGCGAGGAGAGCCGATAAACGGCACTTCTGTATTTACATGTGATCGCTGCTCTACATGCCCCTGCCAAGACCAGGCTTCTTTTTCCTTCTCCATCTGGCACAACTTCCTCCTGGGACTTATAGTACCACCAAGTCTCTCAGTTTAAAGTCTCCAGATGGGGACTACACCCCCCTTCCCAAATCCCTGCAGCCCTACGCAGCTCCCTGGGTGGGCTTTCTCTCCCCAGGATATTCTGCCACCAATCCTTGCCCTCCTGCTGTCTGAGTTGTAGGTGGGACTGCCACCCAGCAGCCGCAGAGTCCTCTCTTTCTCCTCTTCTCTAGCCCAGCAGCTCTGGAAAGGAGAAGTAAAGAGTGTGCCGGGTAAGCTGTGTGTGACGACCCATCATGCAGAGGGACAAAGCAGCACCACTGCTTAGGCTGCAAAAGCAGGAATCTATTAAAAAAACACTATATGGATTTAACCACTTCAAGACCAGGGCCTTTTTTTGACACTTGTTGCTTACAAGTTCTAATCAGTATTCTTTGCTAGAAAATGACATAGAACCACCAAACATTATATATATATTTTTTTTAGCAGAGACCCCTAGAGAATAAAATGGTGTTCATTGCAATATTTTATGTCACACTGTATTTGTGCAGCGGTCTTTCATACGCAATTTTTGGGGGGAAAATACACTTCAATGAATTTAAAAAAATAAATAATAATAATGTGAAAGATGATGTTACGCTGAGTAAATAGATGCCTAACATGTCAATGTTTGAAATTGCGCAAACTTGTGGAATGGTGCCAAACTTCGGTACTTAAAAAACTCCATAGGCGACGCTTTAAAAATAATTTTATGGTTACCCATTTAGAGTTCCAGAGGAGGTCTTGTGGTAGAATTATTGCTCTCGCTCTAACAATCGTGGGGAGACCTTGTGTTTGGTTAAACATTGTTTACATTTGCGGGCGCGACTTACGTATGCGTTTACTTTGGCACACAGTGGGGTGGGGCACTTAAAAAAAAAAAAATCTCATTTAATGTTTTACATTGTCACTTTAATTATTATTTTCTGATCACTATTATTGCTGTCACAAGGAATATAAACATTTGACAGCAATAGTCACGTGTCAGGTATTATTTTGGAGGGTATGGCTAAATAATTGATAAAAACACCGGGGTTAGTAGTCAAGGATTACAGTTTATAGCGAATCAAAAAGCCGTCCCACCCATTAGGATGAGGTCCCTCAACAACAGAATCTAAATACTCAAAAATGAACCTGAGGGTCAAAAAGAGACCACCCAAATAAGTAGCTGTAAAGTGAGGACCAACTGCAGCGTTTGAGTATTTTTTTTGGGGGGCAGGGGATCTGGGTTCTATAAGGCCCCAAGTCCCTCCTTTACATTGCAAAGTATTCAAGACGCCAAGATCGGCATATTGAGCGCAGACTTTTTTTTTTTTTAACCACTTCCCGCCCAGTCAATAGGAGATTGACGTCCGGGAAGTGGTTCTGTTATCCACACTGGACGTCTATTGACGTCCTGCAGGATAACAGCCGCCGCGCGCCCGGGGGGGCGCACATCGCGGCGATCGGTGGAGCGGTGTGTCAGTCTGACACACCGCTACACTGATCTCGGTAAAGAGCCTCCGGCGGAGGCTTTTTACCACGTGATCAGCCGTGTCCAATCACGGCTGATCACGATGTAAACAGGAAGAGCCGTTGATCGGCTCTTCCTCACTCGCGTCTGACAGACGTGAGTAGAGGAGAGCCGATCGGTGGCTCTCCTGACAGGGGGGGTTCGCGCTGATTGTTTATCAGCGTAGCCCCCCCTCGGATACCCACACTAGACCACCAGGATGCCGCCCAGGACCACCAGGGAAGCCCCAAGCATGTGGATGGCCAAGTAAGTCCCCCATGGCCATCCACATGTACAAATACATAAAAAACATATGCCAATCAGTGCCCACAAATGGGCACTGACTGGCACCATCATGGCACGACCACAATGTGTGATTCCCAGCAATGCCAGCCACCAGTGTCATCAGTGCCACCTACTAGTGTCCAGTGCCACCCATCCGTGCCCATAAGTGCCCCCTATCAGTGCCCATCTATCAGTGCCGCCCATGAGTGCCCATCAGTGCCGCCCATCAGTGCCCATCAGTGCCGCCCATGAGTGTCCATCAGTGCCCATCATCAGTGCCAGCTCATCGATGCCCATCAGTGTCGCCTTATCAGTGCCTGTCAGTGCCCGTCATTGAAGTAGAAAAGGTACTTATTTACAAAAAAAATTAACAGAAACAAAGAAAAACTTATTTTTTTTCAAAATTTTCGCTATTTTTTTATTTGTTGTGCAAAAAATAAAAAATAAATCGCAGAGGCGATCAAATACCACCGAAAGAAAGCTCTATTTGTGGGAACAAAATGATAAAAAATTTGTTTGGGTACAGTGTAGCATGACCGCGCAATTGTCATTCAAATTTCGACATCGCTGAAAGCTCAAAATTAGCTTGGGCAGGAAGGTGTATAAGTGCCTGGTATTGAAGTGGTTAAACTGGCGCTGTTGGCTGCCGAGTAAACCGGAAGTGACGTTGTGACGATAAAAGCCGATACCGGCTTTGTTTGGCTATCCGGCGGACATGTCGGCTGGTCGTGGGGCCTCCCGTTGGGACGGGAGAGCCCGGACAGAGTGGGGGGGAGGGGCCGTCCCCTCCTGCTGCTTGTGATAACAATTGAGCGGCTGCTTAGCCGCATCGGTTGTTATCACGAGAAAGCCGACCGTCAGCTCTAAAAGATAAATAAAAACATACCGGGGTGATGCTTGCAGCTGATTATCTCCCTGGTACAACCGATTATAGCAGAAAGACGTACAGGTATGCGATTTTGTGTCAAGTGGTTAAAATGCAACTACTACAACTACAAGGGGGAGGAGGGGAGGTGAGGAAAGAGGGGGGGAGGAGGAGGTGAGGAAGGGGGGGAGGAGGTGAGGAAGAGGGGGGGGGAGGAGGAAGTGAGGAAGAGGGGGGGAGGAGGAGGAGGTGAGGAAGAGGGGGGGAGGAAGAGGGGGGGAGGAGGTGAGGAAGAGGGGGGGAGGAGGAGGAGGAGGTGAGGAAGAGGGGGGGAGGAGGAGGAGGAGGAGGAGGAGGTGAGTAAGAGGGGGGGAGGAGGTGAGGAAGAGGGGGAAGGAGGAGGTGAGGAAGAGGGGGGGTGAGGAAGAGGGGGAGGTGAGGAAGAAGGGGGGGAGGAGGTGGGGAAGAAGGGGGGGAGGAGGTGGGGAAGAAGGGGGGGAGGAGGTGAGGAAGAAGGGGGAGGAGGTGAGGAAGAGGGGGTGAGGAAGAGGGGGGGGAGGAGGTGAGGAAGAGGGGGGGAGGAGGTGAGGAAGAAGGGGGGGAGGTGAGGAAGAAGGGGGGGAGGTGAGGAAGAAGGGGGAGGAGGTGAGGAAGAGGGGGTGAGGAAGAGGGGGTGAGGAAGAGGGGGGGGGGAGGAGGTTAGGAAGAGGGGGGGAGGAGGTGAGGAAGAGGGGGGAGGAGGTGAGGAAGAGGTGAGGAAGAGGGGGGAGGAGGAGGTGAGGAAGAGGGGGGAGGAGGAGGTGAGGAAGAGGGGGGGAGGAGGTGGTGAGGAAGAGGGGGGGGAGGTGGTGAGGAAGAGGGGGGGGAGGAGGTGGTGAGGAAGAGGGGGGGGGAGGAGGTGGTGAGGAAGAGGGGGGGGGGAGGAGGTGGTGAGGAAGAGGGGGGGGAGGAGGTGGTGAGGAAGAGGGGGGGGGGAGGAGGTGGTGAGGAAGAGGGGGGGGAGGAGGTGGTGAGGAAGAGGGGGGGGGAGGAGGAGGTGGTGAGGAAGAGGGTAGGAGGAGGTGGTGAGGAAGAGGGGGGAGGAGGAGGTGAGGAAGAGGGGGGAGGTGGTGAGGAAGAGGGGGGGGAGGAGGTGAGGAAGAGGGGGGGGGGAGGTGAGAAAGAGGGGGGGAGGATGTGAGGAAGAGGGGGGGAGGTGAGGAAGAGGGGGGGGAGGAGGTGGTGAGGAAGAGGGGGGGAGGAGGAGGTGGTGAGGAAGAGGGGGGGAGGAGGTGGTAAGGAAGAGGGGGGAGGAGGAGGTGAGGAAGAGGGGGGAGATGGTGAGGAAGAGGGGGGGAGGAGGTGAGGAAGAGGGGGGGAGGAGGTGAGAAAGAGGGGGGGGAGGATGTGAGGAAGAGGGGGGGGGAGGAAGAGAGGGGGGAGGAGGTGAGGAAGAGAGGGGGGGAGGAGGAGGTGAGGAAGAGGTGAGGAAGAGAGGGGTGGGGGAGGAAGAGGGGAGGCTGTGTGAGGAGTAGAGCGGGAAGGTCTGTGGTTAGTTGTTCCCCCCTCCCCCCCTTGTACTTAGTCACTGGAAAACATCTTCTTCCTCCCTCCAGTCATGTGACAAGGGGATAGAGGAGAGAGAACGGGCAGCCTTCCCTCACTGCACAGCGGCGCTCTCTATTGCCACCTGCAGGCTGGAGGAAGATGAAAGCCGAATCCTCCCACCACCTCTCTGTCTTCTCCTGTCACTATGTACATTGGGGCTGAGCTAACAGCCAGCGCGCGCGCCCCGTGCGGCACGGGGGGTGGGGGGGCGCGCTTCCTCTGATTGGCGCAGGGGTCGGGCGGATGAGTCATACCAAGCACGCGACGGCCGATCGGCGCCATTTTCTCCGTCTGCCAGGAAGAAGGAGTGTCTTATCGCGGCTCGTCACAGATCAGTCACAGCGCCCTTCAGTGGATTTTTTGGAGACTACACCCACAGCTTTTTCATCGAAGAGATAGTAAGTGTCAGCAGTGATGTCACCTTACCAGTGAGATCGGGTCCAGTGCCGGGATGTGGGTGGGAGACAATAGAGATCTGGACCGCCTTGTGTAATGATCTGTCAGTGTTTTGTCTCCTCCTTTCTGGTTAGAGGGAAGAGAAATCACTTTTCACACTCAGGATCAGAGCTGTTATTAGAGATCACAGGGGCCCTGAACACCCTCCCTGACAGGCCCCCCCCCCCAGCACCCTTCCTGACAGGGCCCCTCCTCCTCCCCCAGTTCTAATCTTTAGCCCCATTTCCTATAGAAAAGGGACGGCAGCATAGGGGTGCCCATGGGGTGTGCGGAGTGTGCCTGGGTATGCAGTGTTTGTGTAGCCCCATGCCGGCTGTCTCCTGGGCTGCTGTGAAAGTCTTCATCTAAGCATTGTGTACCCCGCGCTGCCTGTGAGACAATATATCACAATGAGCAGCATAGGTGTGCGCAGCCTATTGCATTAGGGTGTGCACCTCAAAGCTCAAACACATACTGTATGCCTTTCTCTGCTGCCTCATCTGCACAGGATAGTGAATGAATGGGAAGTGCTCTGTGCTGAGCGGCTTCCTGGTTATTCACAAACGGAAGCATAGTAAACATAGTTATGAATAGACACAGCGAATGAGTGAGTGTGTTCACTGTGTTTAGAAAAGGAAGGGGCTGGTAAATGGCATATTTATTAGCCTCTTCCCCCACTCTCAATCCTCTTCCCCCAGCTGCTGCGAAGGATGTTTCAGAAGAGGGAAGCCAGCAGCACTGCAGGTGGGGGGCCAATAAGGAGGAGGGAAGCCTGGGCAGTAGGGGGAATTGGCACCACACATCGTAATTAGAGTGTGCCCTGGCACACCCCCTGTGTACTCCTATGTTGAGCAGATATTGGGGCTTGTGAGATCCGCTCAGTGTCGGGGGTGGGCGAGCAGCTATCAAACACCAGCCAAGGGGATGGTGTACGCCCGCATCTGCCAGACATATTTCCTGTGAATTCTTCAGACCAGATCCCCAAAAAAGTCCCTCAGTCAGCTCCAGCAACGTTCAGTTGGACAGTAACCCAGTTACTGGATTCCAGCCTGAATGGTTACTGTCCTACTGGGCAGTCCAAGCTGTGCTTCTTGATTTTGCTCAAGAAGGTCCCAGCTGTGCTAGCTGGGGAGCCTATTCTACTGAACATTGCTGGAGCTGACTGAGGGACTTTTTTTGGGGATCTGGTCTGAAGAATTCACAGGAAATATGTCTGGCAGATACTGGAAGGAGGCATCCAACTATCCAAGGACATTAATTCCGTCTCTCACAGTTGAAGAGTACCTATGAAAAAAATGATAGACCTGGGGGGGCGTGTCCGGATGCGAGCGGAGATAGACGTGCTTTGGAGGAGCTCCGCTAGGCCCGACGGAATCAATAGCCATCCTAAGCCAGCGCCCTACGACCAGGCCACCAAATCCTCCATCCCGACTCCTGGGCTTCCCCTCATCAGATCCCTACCTGACTTGGGTCTCTGGGTGAGCCGAGTGCTCTGCATTCCGAACCGGGCCGGCTCCATCCCCTGGTGATCCGCCGCCATCTTGCGGCCTGCGAGGCCTCCGAGGCCTCTGGATCCACCGCGCTAAAGTACCGCGGCCGCGGGACGAACGGCGACCCTTCCGGAACCCATCTAAGGCAGCCTTCCAAGCCCGGAGGAGAACGGAGAGGAGTCGACAGCCGGCGGAGGCACCCTGCTGAAGACGGCGCTCTGTGTAAAGAGGTGAGCGGCGGCCATCTTGATCCACCCAAAGCCCCTCAATAGCCTTAGTAGCCTTACCACCCTTCCTGGGCAAGGATCAACCATCACATCCTCCGTCCCAGCCCTCAGTGTGTGCTCCGGACCCTAGCCGCAGACTGATAGTCACCCCCGAAGGCCTGCAGGGTATCTGGTGGTTCCTGGCCTACTGTACGGCGGCCATCTTGCTCCACCCTACTGAGGTTCCACGGCCTGTTTCTAGCCCTCGGGTCTCGCCACGCACATAATCCCTCAACTTACAGCCACTGGTGCTTACCCACATGCTACCCGCTGTCCGCAGTGCTTGGCGGTACCCCCTGTTTGAGTACTGTGGACCAGATCTAGCCCTGTGCTAGGCGGCCATCTTGCTGCACCCTAGAGTCCATCCTAAAATATCTCCTCCATCAAATTGCCTCTGGAAGCCTGGGTGCGTTGGCTGGCCGGGCAATGGCCCCTGAACTAGAATGCTGCATATGCTGACTCTTTCTATGTACTAAACCCACAGCCCAGGGGGGCAGTCACGCAGAGTCGGGGATGATTACAGCTTGATCTCCCTGCTTTGCGCCGTCGGACCACACAAACTCGGCGAATAAGGCACATCTTGCTTCCTGACGCCACCACTCCAGCTCTCTGAACGACGAACAGTACCTGATATTACCTATGTACAATACACCCCGGAGCCGGCAGCGCTACCGCTCACAGCAGAAGGCCTCTCCTGCAGGGGGGAAAGGGAAGGGGAAGGGCAAAATGGCGCCCGAACCTCCGGAGCCAGATGACTCCACTCAGCATTCTGAGGACAGCCTCCACCAGTTTCCCTCCAACTTGGTAAGCCCCACTGACGCTGGCTCTGATGCCTTGCTCCAGAAGTTCCGCGGTATAGTCCGAGACGAAATAAATTCTGCCTCCCGTAAGCTCTCAGCGGAACTGGTGAGGGGGCTTAAGGAAATAGGCCACCGCACCAATCAATTGGAGCAGCGGATGGACTTGACAACAACAGTCCTGGAGGGTCACGAGGACGAGGTCGAGAGGCTGAATGCTGAATTGTTGAGCCTACAGGATAAATTAGAGGACTCTGAGAATAGAGCTCGCAGGGATAACCTCCGCATCCGTGGGCTCCCAGAGACCATCACTGACTTGCAGAGGACGGCCACGGCTTTCTTTCAGGAGCTGGCGCCTGATGTCCCTCCGGAGCGCTTGGAATTTGACCGCATACACAGGTCCCTTGCTCCCAAACCCACAGAAGGTCCCCCCAGAGACGTCATCATTAAATGTCACTTTTACAGGACTAAGGAGCGGCTCCTGCAGGCTGCACGAGATCTCCCTAACCTCTCCCACCAGGGTAATCCCCTCCAATTATTTGCAGACCTCTCTCCGGTCACCATAGCCAAGAGGCGGAGTCTGAAGCCTTATCTGCAGATTCTACAAGCTCGGGGCATCCGTTATAGATGGGGGTTCCCCTTTAAGCTCTCCTTCTACCACCTTGGCCGCCAGTTTCATGCCTCCTGTTTGCCTGACTTACGGCGACATTTTCAGGATCTGCAGTTTGATCTCCCTCCCTCCCAACCGGAGTCTTCCTCGGCCCAACCAAGGCCATCCCGGTCACCTCACGGATCCTCACAGAGGTCTCAGCAGGGCTCCCAGGCTCTTCGATCACTGCAAGCACAGCGATTCCAGGATGTCCCTAAGGGAGGTCAGCATTAATTCTCTTTCGACGCTCCAAAGAGGAAACCTGCCCGTTATTCTGAACTGATGGATATGTCTTACCTTGAACACCAAGTATGAATCTAAATTTCACTCTTGTTTATTCATTGCATAGACCCGGTTGCAACGCATGGGCATTCCTGTCTCTAGGCCAATAAGACATCTGGACCCTCTCTCCTCCCCTTTTTTATATAATTTTTTTTTTTTTTTACCCAGGTGAAGACTTTTATGATTTGATGCTCTGGGGAACTATCCTTGTGCTGCTCTGCACATTCCCACTAGTGTCGTGGGTGTGTGCTGTTCATCACAGACTGCAGTTATGGCCCTGGCGTGCGGGTCATGGGCAATGCATTTGCTGTGGACCGGCTTCGTGTCCTGGACTTCCCGTACTTTCACTGGGGGCTCCGGAGCGCGAGGTTGGCCATAGCCTACAGTTTACCGTTTACAGGTTAAGTCGATATGCTATATAAATTTGGTTAAGATTGCTTTAATCTTTGTTTCGGTGGGGTTTATGGGACATGTTCTGTTATACCCTGTGCCGTAGTTGATCTCAATATTCAGACTACATTGAAATCCAGCCGAGTGGTTTCCGACGGACCACTGCTCCCCCTCGGCTCGGAAGTTGACCGGAACAAGAGTTTTGGCTAACTTCCGATCCTCCAGTGGGATTCCAGTCCCACTACCAATTGCAACCTTGATGATTGGAATGTTTTTACTCCGAGCTCTACTCGGACTTTTTGTTTTTCTTGATCTAATTTTTTTAACTTTCTCTCTTTTTGACTCTCAGGTCTTTTATCCTTTTTTTTCCTCCACTAGGTCCGCGGGGTGTGTGCTTTGGGGAATGGTCTTCTATTTCTTGTTAGTTTTACTATGACGTTTAATTGGCTATCCCTGAATGTTCAGGGTATGAATTCTCCTCAGAAAAGGGTGAAGGTCTTCAAGTATCTTAGAAAGCAACAGATTGACATTGCCTGCTTACAGGAAACCCATTTTTCGGCAACTTCCTGCCCTAAATACTTTGACGCACAGTTTCCTCAGGTGTTTTTGGCTGCTGCTCCAACCAAGCAAAAGGGGGTGCTCATAGCTTTCCGCAAGTCGGTCTCATTTAGTTGCATCAGACAGATCGCAGACCCCGAGGGCAGATATTTATTGCTACAAGGCACTATCCAAGGAAAGGAGGTCACCATTATGACCTACTATGCACCAAATTCTAATCCAGGACCCTTCTTGTCTCACGTCTGCACCCTGCTGGCATCCCACCACAAGGGTACCCTCTTTCTTGCGGGTGATTCGAATTTAGTTTTGAATCCCTCGTTTGATAAATACCCCTCGGAGCACATTGCTACCTCCCCTGACGCAAAAAAATTTGCTCGCTCTCTACAATCACATGATCTGGTCGACCTTTGGAGGGAATGCCATCCTCAGGGTAAGGACTATACGTTTTACTCCCACCCTCATCATTCTCACTCCAGAATCGATCATATGTTCATGCTACGTCGCCACCTTCCCATGGTGGTTAGGGCCTCTATCCTGGCTGTTCCGTGGTCTGATCACGACCCTGTTTTGGTGGTCTGCCACTCTGTTTTGGACAGACCCCAGTTCTCGCCCTGGGTGATGAACGATTCGCTTTTATCGCTTAAAGAGGTCCGGGAAGATATTTTCAAGGCCTCAGAGGACTACTTCCGCGAAAATCTAGGCTCGGTAGAGTCACCTGTAACGCTTTGGGAGGCTTATAAGGCGGTACTCCGTGGCCACATTATCAGGGTGGCGTCGACCCGTAAGCGAGAGCGGGGTCTGAAACAAAGGGCCCTGGAGACACGTCTGGAGGCATTATCAGGGCTTTTCAAACAATCCCCCACCTCTAGCAACCGCAAACTCTTGGAGCAGGCCCGTTCGGAGCTAGATCTTAGTCTCACCGAGGGGGCTGAACGTATCTTACGGTGGTCCCGCCAGAGATGGTATACCAGGGCGAACAAGCCAAATCGAACGCTGGCCAACAGACTCCGGACTTTCGCTCCTAAACCTGCCCCCATCACACTGCGCAACCGGCACAATGTCCTTACGGGTAACCCATTGCGCGTATTGGAGGAGTTTAGTTTTCGCCTTACTAAATTATACTCTGACCCAGAGCAGTTTAATGCTCACGACACTGCTGATTTCCTCAGCCGTCTCCCTCTCCCGGCCTTGACGGACGCGCATGTTGCCCTTATGGACCGGGACATACAAGTCTCGGAGGTCCTCCAAGGTATAAAAGATCTAAAAGTAGGAAAGCGACCGGGGCCGGATGGATTTACGGCACTTTACTACAGGAAGCTGGCCGCTGTGGTAGCTCCGCATTTAACGGCCATGTATAACTCTGTTAAAAATGGTCGCTCCCTTACCCCGGACCTCCTAAAGGCTAACATAGTGATGATTCCTAAGCCGGATCGAGACCACTCCTCTTGGGCCAACTTTAGGCCTATCTCCCTAATCAATATCGATATGAAAATTTTGACCAAAATTCTGGCTAATCGCCTAAACTCTTTTCTCCCTCGGTTAATCGGGAAAGACCAGGTCGGTTTCATACCTCAGAGGCAGGCTGGTGATGCTATTCGACGTATATTGCAACTCCAACACATAGCCCATACCCGCTCGCTGGAAACTATGTTTTTGTCCCTGGACGTCCACAAGGCCTTTGACACTCTGTCGTGGCCTTACCTCATGTCAGTTCTTCGGCATTATGGCTTTGGGTCTTCGTTTATGCACTGGTTGTCTGCCTTATATGACTCCCCCCGGGCAAAAATCAAGTATTATGGGTTCGAGTCTCCTCTTTTTAATATCAAGAGGGGCACTCGCCAGGGATGCCCCCTATCGCCTCTTCTTTTTGTATTGGCTCTGGAACCCCTGGCGGAGGCGATTCGTTCGCATCCCAACATACAAGGCATCGAAATAGCGGGTTGCCCCCATAAAGTTTCCCTATTTGCCGATGATATCCTTCTTACTTTGACCTCCCCCAGAATTTCTTTACCAAATTTACAATCCCTTTTGGACACCTTTGCTGCACTTTCGGGGCTCCGGGTTAATCCCTCCAAATCAAAAGCATTGTCGGTTAACCTCTCTCCTGGTTTGTTGGAGGATCTACAGTCGGCGTTCTCCTTCCAGTGGGTCTCCTCGCTACCCTACTTGGGAATCCACCTCACCCCTACGTACTCCGGATTGTATCAGGCTAACTTTCCGCCCTTGTTCAAAAGCCTAACGGACAAGCTGTTGTCTTGGTCTCATTTGCCTTTGTCTTGGTTCGGCAGAATAACAGCTGTTCGTATGTCCTATCTCCCGAAACTACTGTACTTTTTTCGTGTTTTGCCTGTTCGGGTTCCCCCACATATCCTACGCATACATCAGCGAAGAATTATGCAATTTATATGGGGTTCGACCCACCCCCGAATCAGCAAACAGGTTTTATTTGCTAAGCAAATTAATGGTGGTCTTTCGGTACCCAATTTACGGGCTTATTACATAGCCGCTAACATAGCCCCACTTTCGTGTCTTCATAAGACCTATCAGCTTCCGCTTTGGGCTATGCTTGATCTGGTCGACATCGACCCTATTCCAATCTCCTCATTGCCCTGGCTTCCTCCTGTGCACCGTCCGGCGGTTATGGGGCCTTGCTTAGCCCACTCCCTGCGAATATGGGACTCGGTAAAATACTCTGCGGGGTTGATCTCTTCTCACCTCCCACTCTTGCGACTCTTGCACTGCCCGCTATTCCCTCCAGGTTGTGACAATGCCTCCCAGTTCTCATGGTGGACCACGAATGGGTTCACAGATGTGCACTCACTGTTGCGGCCAACTAGGATTTTGGCATTTGACGCCTTACGCTCCTCTCACGATATTCCCTTGCGAGAGCACTATCGTTATTTACAACTTCGCCATTTTCTTCAGAGTCTTATTAAGTCTCAATCCACCCCTTATACCTTGACCCCCTTTGAGAGCCGTTGTAGAGCCAGGCCCCACTCACCGGGCCTAATTTCACTGATATATTCGGCTGTGATATTTACTAGGAGGCCCCTATTGAGGCCTTACCACCTGCAATGGGAGAAAGAGTTGGGGAAGCAGTTGGACCCTGCGGATTGGCAGGCAATGACACTAACTCTGTCCAAATGCTCACGTAACGTGTTAATCTTGGAAAATGCCTATAAGGTATTGTATAGGTGGTACTACACACCGGCGAGACTGGCTCGCTTTTTTCCAAATTATTCCCCGCTTTGTTTTAGAGGGTGTTCTCAGGAGGGCTCTATGGCACACATTTGGTGGTCATGCCCGCGGGCGTGCAGACTGTGGATTAGGGTATTTACTCTCATCCGCAATCTATTTCAGATTAACCACTTAACGACCGCCCACCGCCGATTTACGTCGGCAGAATGGCACGGACATGCAGAATCACGTAGATCTACGTGATCGCCTTTGTGCAGTTGGGGGGTCCATCCGGACCCCCCTTCACTGCAGTGAGCGGCCGTTAAGTGTTCGGGAGCGATCAGGCATGAGGGGGCGGCCGCTCGATTCCGCCCCCCCCCCCTCGCGATCGCTCCCGGCCAATGAAAATGCTTCCTCCGCCATGTGATGTAAACAAGGCTGGAGGAAGTGATGTCATCTCCCTCGCCGCGGTCTTTTCGTTCCCGGCACCGAGGAGTGAAGACAGAGGTTAGTGCACCAACAGTCCACTGACACGTAGGTACACATAGGCACACAAATCACCCCCCAGTCACCCCCAGATCACCCCCCAGGTCACCCCAAAGCCCCCAATCACAGTGTCACTGATTGCAGTGATCATTTATTTTACTGATCACTGCATTTAGTGTCATCTGTGATTGTAAAAAGTTGCAGGGCAGTTAGGATTAGGCCCCTTTAGGTCCAGGGTAGCCCCCTAACCCCCCCTAATAAAGGTTTAACCCCTTGATCACCCCCCAGGTAACCCTTTCACCCCCTAACTTCAGCGTCACTAAGCGATTGTTTTTCCGATCGCTGTATTTGTGTCGCTGGTGTTTTAGATTATTAGTTATTTTTTTTTAGGTTCGCCGCAGGTTTTTATTAGTGTCAGGTACCCCCATATATTATTTTAACCCCCTGATTGCCCCTAGAGTTAACCCTTTCACCAGTGATCGCCGTATAAGCGTCACTGGTGTCACTGGTTAGCCAGTAAGTTATTTAGTTATTTAGGTTACCCGTCAGGTTTTTATATAGTGTCAGGTACCCCCATATTTAACCTAATAAAGGTTTTAACCCCCTGATTGCCCCTAGTTAACCCTTTCACCAGTGATCACCATATAAAGGTTACGGGTGACGCTGGTTGATTAGTTTGCTTTTTATAGCATCAGGGCACCCGCCGTATATAACCCAATAAAGGTTTAACCCCCCTGATCGCCCGGTGGGTGAGATCAATTAGGTTTTAGCGCCAGAGAGGGTCTGCGTCGCCCCAGGCAGTGTTAGGTTAGTGCCAGTAACGCTAACACCCACGCGCAAAGCATACACCCCCCTTAGTGGTATAGTATCTGATCAGATCTATACTAGCATCCCCAGCGGTTTAGGGTTCCCAAAAACGCAGTGTTAGCGGGATCAGCCCAGATACCTGCTAACGCCTGCGTTTAGCCCCTCCGCCCAGCCCAGCCCAGCCCACCCAAGTGCAGTATCGATCGATCACTGTCACTTACCAAACACAACACACATAACTGCAGCGTTCGCAGAGACAGGCCTGATCCATATCAACCAGTCCATAGCAAACGTCCATAGCAACCAGTCCATAGCAACCGTCCATAGCAACCATCCATAGCAACCAGTCTATAGCAACTGTCCATAGCAACCATCCATTGCAACCAGTCCATAGCAACCGTCCATAGCAACTGTCCATAGCAACCATCCATAGCAACTATCCATAGCATCCAGTCCATAGCAACTGTCCATGGCAACCAATCCATAGCAACCGTCCATAACAACCAATCCGTAGCAACCGTCCATAGCAACTGTCCATAGCAACCGTCCATAGCAACCAGTCCATAGCAACCATCAATATCAACCAGTCCAAGGTGAATGTTTTGAACGCTACCACTCAAAAGTGAAGTTTTAGCGTAGGGTACAGCATTTCACAGACAAGGACACACTTACACAGGGTCTCCCAAGATGCCATTACATTTTGAGAGACCCGAACCATTACAGTTGTAAAGTTACAAAAAAAGTGTAAAAAGAAAAAAAAAAACGTAAAACACAAAAAAAATATAAAATAAAAAAAACAAAAATAGTTGTCGTTTTATTGTTCTCTCTCTCTCTATTTTCTCTCTATTGTTCTGCTCTTTTTTACTGTATTCTATTCTGCAATGTTTTATCATGCTTGCTTTTCAGGTATGTAATTTTTTGTTTTCAGGTGCGCCATTCAACTGCAGCGCGGAATTATTTATCTTGACAGCAACAGCGTTTGCTCCCACGATACATAAAGCCGTGACACCACAGTTAAAAAAAAGAGCATATATGCCGAAGCATGGGGGCAGCAGGGGCGGAGGAGCGATTTTGCTCCTAATGCCGTGTATATACGGTCGAAATTCCAACGGAGGCTTGCCCGTGGAAAAGTCCGACCGTGTGTACGCGGCATAACCTTTTATGCCGCGTACATACGGTTGAAATTCCGACGAAGGCTTGACCGTGTGTACGCGGCATAACTTTTTTGCGGGAGGATGCCCCCATGCTTTGGCATATATGCCCATCATTAGAAGTGGGTGGATGAAGGGAGGTATTCTAATGGTGGGCATACCCACCAATCAATCTCTTTTTTTCGTTCAGCCAATAGGCTGTATGAAAAAAAAGATTACAATACATGTCCAACAAGGACCAGCAACGTACTGGTATGTTGCTGGACTTTGAATGTTTATACCAGAATGATGCCTGCGGGTTTAGGTATCATCTTGGTATCATTCTTTTCAGCCAGCAGCCGGCTTTCATGTAAAAGCAATTCTAGCAGATAATTAGCCTCTAGACTGCTTTTACAAGCAGTGGGAGGGAATGTCCCCCCCCCCCGGATATAAAAAGCGCCATTGGGAAATTGGGAAAGCATTTTATCACACCGATCTTGGTGTGGTCAGATGCTTTGAGGGCAGAGGAAAGATCTAGGGTCTAACCCCCCAATTTTTTTCAAAAAAAGAGTACCTGTCACTACTTATTGCTATCATAGGGGATATTTACATTCCCTGAGATAATGATAAAAATGGTAAAAAAATAAAATATGGAAGGCACAGTTTAAAAATAAAATAAAAAAGCCAAATAAATAATAAAAAAAAAAAAAAAAAAGCACCGCTGTCCCCCCCTGCTCTTGCGCAAAGGCGAACGCAAGCGTCGGTCTAGCGTCATATGTAAACAGCAATTGCATCATGCATGTGAGGTATCACCGCGAAGGTCAGATCGAGGGCAGTCATTTTAGCAGTAGACCTCCTCTGTAAATCTAACGTGGTAACCTGTAAAGGCTTTTAAATGCTTTTAAAAATGAATGTAGTTTGTCGCCGCTGCGCGTTTGTGCGCAATTTTAAAGCATGTCGTGTTTGGTATCCATGTACTCGGCCTATGATCATCTTTTTTATTTCATCAAACATTTGGGCAATATAGTGTTTTTTAGTGCATTAAAAATAAAAAAAGTGTGTTTTTCCCCCAAAAAATGTGTTTGAAAAATCGCTGCGCAAATACTGTGTGGAAAAAAAAAATGCAACACCCACTATTTTAATCTGTAGGGCCTTTGCTTTAAAAAAATATATAATGTTTGGGGGTTCAACATAATTTTCTTGCAAAAAATTTTTTTTTTTCATGTAAACAAAAAGTGTCAGAAAGGGCTTTGTCTTCAAGTGGTTAGAAGAGTGGATGATGTGTGACATAAGCTTCCTAATGTTGTGCATAAAATGCCAGGACAGTTCAAAACCCCCCCAAATGACCCCATTTTGGAAAGTAGACACCCCAAGCTATTTGCTGAGAGGCATGTTGAGCCCATTGAATATTTTTTTTTTTGTCCCAAGTGATTGAATAATGACCAAAAAAATAAAAAAAAATAAAAATGTACAAAAAGTTGTCACTAAATTATATATTGCTCAAACATGCCATGGGCATATGTGGAATTACACCCCAAAATACATTCTGTTGCTTCTCCTGAGTACGGGGATACCACATGTGTGGGACTTTTTGGGAGCCTAGTCGCGTACGGGACCCCAAAAACCAAGCACCGCCTTCAGGATTTCTATGGGTGTAAATTTTTGATTTCACTCCTCACTGCCTATCACAGTTTCGGAGGCCATGGAATGCCCAGATGGCACAAAACCCCCCCAAATGACCCCATTTTGGAAAGTAGACACCCCAAGCTATTTGCTGAGAGGTATGTTGAGTATTTTGCAGATCTCGCTTTTTGTCACAAAGTTTTGAAAATGTAAAAAAAGAAAAAAAAAAAGAAAAAAAAATGTCTTTCTTAATTTTCAAAAACAAATGAGAGCTGTAAAATACTCACCATGCCTCTCAGCAAATAGCTTGGGGTGTCTACTTTCCAAAATGGGGTCATTTGTGGGGGTTTTGGGCTATTTTGACATTTTATGGCCTTCAAAACTGTGATAGGTAGTGAGGAGTGAAATCAAAAATTTATGCCCTTAGAAACCTTGAAGGCGGTGCTTGGTTTTTGGGGTCCCGTACGTGGCTAGGCTCCCAAAAAGTCCCACACGTGGTATCCCCGTACTCAGGAGAAGCAGCAGAATGTATTTTGGGGTGTAATTTCACATATAACCATGGCATGTGTGAGCAATATATCATTTAGTGACAACTTTTTGTACATTTTTTTTTTTCTTTTTGTCATTATTCAATCATTTGGGACAAAAAAAAAAATATTCAATGGGCTCAACATGCCTCTCAGCAAATAGCTTGGGGTGTCTACTTTCCAAAATGGGGTCATTTGGGGGGGTTTTGTGCCATCTTGGCATTTTATGGCCTTCAAAACTGTGATAGGTAGTGAGGAGCGAAATCAAAAATTTATGCCCTTAGAAACCTTGAAGGCGGTGCTTGGTTTTTGGGGTCCCGTACGCGGCTAGGCTCCCAAAAAGTCCCACACATGTGGTATCCCCGTACTCAGGAGAAGCAGCAGAATGTATTTTGGGGTGTAATTTCACATATGCCCATGGCATGTGTGAGCAATATATCATTTAGTGACAACTTTGTGCAAAAAAAAAAAAGTTTGTCATATTCCCGCAACCTGTGGCAAAATATAAAATATTCCATGAACCCAACATGCCTCTCAGTAAATAGCTTGGGGTGTCTACTTTCCAAAATGGGGTCATTTGGGGGGGTTTTGTGCTATTTTGGCATTTTATGGCCTTCGAAACTGTGATAGGTAGTGAGGAGTGAAATCAAAAATTTGCGCCCTTAGAAATCCTGAAGGCGGTGCTTGGTTTCCGGGGTCCCGTACGTGGCTAGGCTCCTAAAAAGTCCCACACATGTGGTATCCCCGTACTCAGGAGAAGCAGCAGAATGTATTTTGGGGTGCAATTCCACATATAACCATGGCATGTGTGAGCAATATATCATTTAGTGACAACTTTTTGTATTTTTTTTTTGTCATTATTCAATCACTTGGGACAAAAAAAAAAAATATTCAATGGGCTCAACATGCCTCTCAGCAATTTCCTTGGGGTGTCTACTTTCCAAAATGGGGTCATTTGGGGGGGTTTTGTACTGCCCTGCCATTTTAGCACCTCAAGAAATGAGATAGGCAGTCATAAATTTAAAGCTGTGTAAATTTCAGAAAATGTACCCTAGTTTGTAAACGCTATAACTTTTGCGCAAACCAATAAATATACGCTTATTGACATTTTTTTTACTAAAGACATGTGGCTGAATACATTTTGGCCTAAATGTATGACTAAAATTGAGTTTATTCGATTTTTCTTATAACAAAAAGTAGAAAATATCATTTTTTTTCAAAATTTTCGGTCTTTTTCTGTTTATATCGCAAAAAATAAAAATCGCAGAGGCAATCAAATACCATTAAAAGAAAGCTCTATTTGTGGGAAGAAAAGGACGCAAATTTCATTTGGGTACAACATTGCATGTCCGCACAATTTACAGTTAAAGCAGCGCAGTGCCGAATCCCAAAAACAGGCCTAGTCCTAATGGCCCGAAATGGTCCGGGGCTTAAGTGGTTAATATCAAGAGGGGCCCTTATGTAGCTCTCCTTGGTAAGCCCATCGTGGAACTACTGCGTCCAGAAAGGCAACTAGCCCAGCATCTTTTTACTGCAACTAGGATGACAATTGCGAGAGCATGGAAAACCCCCGCACTCAGCTTTGAGGCAGTCAAAAATCGCCTGAACGATGTCATGGTTAATGAGAAACTGACGGCAATCCTTTTGGATACGCATGACAAGTTTCTTGAGGTCTGGCAACCCTGGATCACATACTACCACCCTTCTAGGTTTGACGCTACATTACTATCACTTTAGGACTCCCCTTGCGTACACCCCGTGGACCTCCTACTTCCCTCTTCTTTCTCTCCTTCTTCACATCCTATTGCTCTTCTTGTTCTGCTCCATCTCCCTTTTTTTTTATTTCTCTTCCTCTCTTTCTTTTCCTTTTTAGGCTCTTATTTTACTGTTAACCCTGCATATCCTTTCTTGAGGATGCTAGCTATCAGGTTCTATTGTTGTGTGTTGTTCACTCACTCTACAGGTTTGCAGACAGCCGGGCATGACCCGGGTCCTGGACCATGAGGTCCTAATGATTGTTTACATTTCTCCTTTATATTTGTGTATAGCATAAGATCGCGACTCATGCCTCCTCTCTGCAGGTGAAGACTTCAAGCCCGGATTCGCCATGTATGATACATGCTATAACGCTCTATTGTAAACCTGTACTGTTGATTTATATGACAATAAAACTTTTTGTAAAAGAAAAAAATGATAGACCTCTACATGCTTTGTTGGATGAGGAGTCCCCGCCACAGAGACCTAAGGGTTGTGGGGAAACCTCATTCCCTGTGCTAGGTGAGACTGTTTCTACACAGTCACGGCCATCTGGTAAGCAGGATATACATCTCCTCCACCTGGGTGTCACACCTGTATCTATTATTCCACTTTTTTGGGAAGAAGTTTTTCATCACCTTCTTGGAATACCCTATTTTCATTTTTGATAATTTATTCACTTTCTTCATTAATGGAGTTGTTTGTATATGGATTTCTCTTATTTATGGACTTTAATACCACTTAATTACTTGTTTTTCTCTCATACTATGAAACGTTTTTCTAATAATTCACACTATTGATTTTGATTCACTTTCCAATATTCTTCACATGTTGATCTTGGATTAATGTTTTTTGGGTAGACTGAACTTTATCCATTATTTATCAGCACTGCATATTTTTGACCTTTATGATTTGTATAGTTGTTTGTATTTAGCTATATATGCTAGCTGCTATTCACTCTTTTTTATTATTTCATTATAATATTATATTATTTTACTCACTTTATCCAGCGCAGCGTTAGTCCTAGGGCTTCCTTTCTTGTCTGATGATGTACGCCCACCTCTGACATCATTGCTGAATTCTGACAGCTCCTCTCTCTCTCCCCCTGTGTGCAGCTACCTTACAATACATGACAGTGTCACACTCTGAGCAGATCTTACAAGCCCCAATATCTTTTCAATGTGGCTTCCACTCAGTGAAAATCAGTGCTCATCAGTGCTGCCTATCAATTCTGCCCATCAGTTCCATTAGTGCTGCCAGTTCCACCAATCAGTGGCCATCAGTGAAAATCAGTGCTCATCAGTGCTGCCTATCAAGGCTGCCCATCAGTGCAGCCAATCAGTGCTGCCTATCAGGGCCATTAGTGCTGCCAGTGCCACCTATCAGTGCCCATCAGTGCTGCCTATCAGTGCTGCCAATCAGTGGCCTGCCTATCGGTGGCCATCAGTACTGTCAATCAGTGGTGCCTATCAGTGCCAATCATTGACACCTATCAGTGCTGTCAATCAGTTCCCATCAGTGCACTGAGTACAGAGATGGGGAGAAGAACTCAGCAGCCAGGCACATTTCCCATGGGGGGCCGGCCTGGTGGGGCAAAACTGAAATCTGTTGATGTTTATTAATGCCACATGCCGATCTGTAGTGTATAAGGTAGAGCTGGACGATTTTTTTCCCCACAAAAAATATGAGATTTTTTTTATAAAAAACGTGATTTACGATTCAAATCAAGTTTTTTTTTTTTGATGGACACCGCGCCGGTCCTAAGGAGCTGCGGGCAGGAGTTTTTAGGCAAGGCTTCAGGCCTAGTCCGCCACGATCCTGGGAAAAAGCCGTGAGGCCGGACACCGCGGACTAGGCCAAAGCCGCGCCTAAAAAATCCTGCTCGCCACGATCCTGGGAAAAGGCCGCGGCTTCGGCCTAGTCCGCGGCGTCCGGCCTTGCTGCCTTTTCCCAGGATCACGGCGAGCTGCGGACAGGATTTTTTAGGCGAGGCCGCGGCTTCAGCCTAGTCCGCGGCGTCCGGCCTCACGGCCTTTTCCCAGGATCGCGGCGAGCTGCGGGCAGGATTTTTTAGGCGAGGCTGCGGCTTTGGCCTAGTCCTCGGTGTCCGGCCTCGCGGCCCTTCTTAGCGCCGGTCCTGGGGAAAAAAAAATCGAAAAAATAGATTTTTGGATAATATCAATCGATTTGACCTAACAACTCAATTTTTAAATCAAATAGATTTTTTTTCCCAGCCCTAATATTAGGTAATCACAGGGCTTTTTTTTTTCAGGGGGAACTTGGTGCAAATCAGTTCCACCACCTCTGGCTCAGACCCTTTGGTGCCTGCTCACCACAATCACTTGTATACACAGAAGTCTGGTTTCTGTGTTTACAAGTGACAGCTCTGCACTCTGTATGTAATGCAATCCTGGTATTTAATGCCCCTTTAAGACCCTCCTACTGTTTTCGTGAAATTTGATGCAATTTGGAGGGTGTGTGTAGGGGGGAGGGGATTTGTGGGGCCCTGGTAAAGTTCCAGCACCTATTGTTTGAGAAAAAAAGCCCTGGGTAATCACCACACTACTATTTACAATAAACTACTGGAGGTAAAATAAAAGTGTCAGTGAAAGGCCTCCCGCTAAGCACTGTTAGGCTGCTTTCACACTGAGGCGCTTTGCAGGCGCTATTGCACTAAAAATAGCACCTACAATGCGCCCTGAAAGAGCCGCTCCTTTGTATCCAGTGTGAAAGCCCGAGGGCTTTCACACTGGAGCGGTGCGCTGGCAGAAGGGTAAAAAAACTCCTGCCAGCCGCATCTTTGAGGCGCGGTAGGAGCGGTAAAAATACCGCTCCTATAGCGCCCCTGCCCATTGAATGGGGTAGCGCCTCCAAAACGCAGCAAAGCAGCGTTTTTGCGGGCGGGTTTAACCGTTTTTCGGCCACTAGCGGGGGTTAAAATAACCCCGTTAGCTCCCGCGAATTGCAGCAAACACGACGGTAAAACGCAGCTAAAAATAGCGGCGTTTTACCGCCAGCGCACCCAGCGCTTCAGTGTGAAAGTAGCCTTATGTGTTCCCGCATAAAAAAAAAGTACAGCACTAACTTACTAATCAATAATTTAAAGGGATTGTAAAGGAAATTTTATTTTTATTTTTTAAATAACAAACATGTTATCCTTACCTCCAATGTGCAGCTCGTTTTGCACAGAGTGGCCCTGATCCTGTTCTTCTGGGGTCCCTGGGCGGCTGTCTCGGCTCCTCACCGCAATCACTCAACACCTATATGCGAGCTCGCATGGTGGTGAGTGATTGCGGGCGCGCTCCAGTGATACAGCCAGCGGCTATTGCCGCTCACTGTATCACTCAGCCCCGCCCCTCAGTGCGCCGCGTCATTGGATGTGATAGCAGTGCCAGCCAATGGCTGCACTGATTTCAATCCATCCACTGTAGCCAATTAACGGCCAGGCTGAACGGCGGGGAGGATGACGGGGCGAGCACAGGACTTTCGAGGGGTCAGGTAAGTAAAACGGGGGCTGGGGGCGGTATTGTCGGATGTTTTTTCACCTTAATACATAGGATGCATTAAGGTGGAAAAACATTTACCTTTAAAACCCCTTTAATAATGGTAGAACCCTCCAATGTATGGAAATCTCAATGAACTTCAATATTACCACAATACCGGTCTCTATGATATGTAACTTCACATATAATACACATCAAACTGAAAATAAGATGTAGCACACGGACCTTTTCCCTGCCTTTGGCTCACTTGCAGGTCAAGGCACACCGCATTATATGCCCGTACCCTCTGTCACAGAGCGGTGTTAACAGATTTTTGGGTCCTGAAGCTGGGTTCTCCTTCAGTTGGTTCTCATCTCCTAGTTTGTAGGGACAAGTCTCTATTTTTCCCAAGAAAGGCCAATGTCCACACCACTTTAAACTCCAACGTTGAGTTTATTTTTATAAGCAAAGTTTAATAGACAGTAAAGATGGATGAGAGAAAGGACAGCAAGGTGTTGGGAGATAGGTCCTGGCACAATCAATATTGTAGTCGCCACTCGATCCCGAGTAGGTTTAGCTCACCCGGATAGTTCTCTGTAAGAGCGGATCCTAGCAGCCGGAGTGATGCTCCAACGTTTACTTGAGTTTTCCTAGAGATATGATCGGGAGATCCTCTGCCACAGAATCTTTAAGTCCCAAACTTTTCAGCACATGCAACACGTGGACAGGTGCCGGCGACAGCACGTTGCAAGGCCTGTAGTGAATCTTTGAATCCCTCCAGAAGGTTACCGGGCCTCTCTTTCACTGTGAACTCTCACCGGTCCCTCAGAAAGGTCCTCCCCCGGCCTCCTCTTCTTAGAGCGGGTTCCCTCGCAAGGGCACCCTGGGATTCCTCTTTCGGGGATGGGCCCCAGCTAAAGGTGCTGGGCCCAATAGTAGAGTTGCAGCCCCAGGCTAAAGGTGCCTGAGACTGATACACACGTGCACCCCTGGCCTGCAGGGCCGGGTAATGCGAACTGCTCCCCAAAAGATGGCGTCTGCCCCTTATGTATCCTCTCCCAGCATGCACAGCAGGTTAACCACACCCACCGTACCACTGCCGAGAGAGGACACCCTAAGGCATAGTAATGCCACCCACGGTTCAATCCTGACCCAAGATGGCAGTGCCACCTACAGGCCACAGGGAACTGTACATCGGGCTGCATTACATAAGCAGAAGCTAGTCCTAACAATCAAAGTGGTCTGAGCCTGGCTACTGGCTCAGACCAAACCCCTAAATTTAAGAACATAGCACCCCTGAAAGTAAAGGGGCGCTACAAAGACATAACAAATTAAACGTAGCCGAGATGGTGGAAACTCCTCCTATAGATATTTACCATACAGATTAACTTCAAGCGCAACAACTTTTTAGTTGGGAGGTCCCCACCATTATAGCACTTTGGAATTTTTATTTTTTAGATTGTTACACTTAATTTTATATGTTTTAGTTACTATTATAATATGAAATTTTGCACTTGAAGTTCATTTTCTACCACCCTTGCTAAGTCCATGTGTTTATGGGTCTTGCTTTGTGCACTGGTGTGCAGTCATGTTGGAACAGGAAGGGGCCATCCCCAAACTGGTAACACAAAGTTGGGAGCTTGAAATTGTCCAAAATGTCCAGGTATGCTGATACCTTAAGCGTTCCTTTCACTGGAACTAAGGGGCCAAGCCCAACCCCTAAAAAACAACCCGACACCATAACCGCCCTCCACCAAATGATTTGGACCAGTGCACAAAGCAAGGTCCATAAAGACATGGATGAGCGAATTTGGGGTGGAGGAACTTGACTGGCCTGCACAGAATCCTGACCTAAACCCGATAGAACAGCTTTGGGATGAATTAGAGCAGAGACTGCGAGCCAGGCCTTCTTAACCACATCAGTGCCTGACCTCATAAATGCGCTTCTGGAAGAATGGTCAAACATTCCCATAGACACACTCCTAAACCTTGTGGACACGCTTCCAGAGGAGTTGAAGCTGTTATAGCTGCAAAGGGTGGGCCAACTCAATATTGAACCCTACAGACTAAGGCTGCCCATACACCTATAGATTATCTGCAGATTTTCTATGGTTAGATGGAAAAAGTGGGAGATTCTTCCATCCACACAGTTCAGCGTAGATGGAGGAATCTGTTCCACTTTTTCCATCTGACCATGGAAAATCTGCAGGTGTATGGCCAGTCGAAGACTGGGATGCCATTAAAGTTCATGTGTGTGTAAAGGCAGGCGTCCCAATACTTTTGACTATATATATATATATAAAAGTATATATACAGCCCTCAAAAAATCCACTCGCCTGCTCGCATTTTGAGGGCTGGCGAGTGGGGGCTGCCTGGGGGCGGGGGGCGAGCACCGCCTGCAACCTGGGTTTGTCGGAGTGATCGTATGGGAAGTGAGAGGAGAGCCGCCACCGCCACCTGGTTGATCAGAGCGCGGGGAACATAACAGCTTTCATTTCAATAGCTGTGTTCCTTACCACGCCGTCATATACAGCCCCGCCCCCTTGTCCGGGGACTTTGACAATCCTGGGACGGGTGATCTGTCTATCAAAGTCAGCGGACAAGGGGGCGGGGCTGTATATGATGGCGCGGCGGGGAACACAGCTATTGAAATGAAAGCTGTTATGTTCCCCGCGCTCTGATCAACCAGGCGGCGGCAGCTCTCTTCTCTCTTCCCATACACAGGTAGGCTGCAATGGGGACACATGGCTGCATTGGGGACACATGGCTGCATTGGGGACACGTGGCTGCAGTGGGGACACGTGGCTGCATTGGGCACACAGAGCTGCATTGGGGACACGTGGCTGCAATGGGGACGCAGAGCTGCATTGGGGACACATGGCTGCAATGGGGACACATGGCTGCAATGGGGACACATGGCTGCAATGGGGACACAGGCTGCATTGGTGGACACGGATAAAGTTGTTAATATTTATTTTTATAACTTAATTCTGCATAAAACATTTAAGCGTCATTTCGTGAGATAATTTATGAGGAGTCGGACGTGTTTAGGGGTGGGGCATGGTAAAGGCTGGGCAGGGCAACTGGTGCCCTGGCTAGTAGCTCAGGACTTAAAAAAATTTTGAGCCCTGTGTATGTATATGTGTATATATATATATATATATATATATATATATATGTAGCGGCCTTCACCCCCCTTCTCCCCTCTCTTTATGGCTGTATGACTCGTCTAGGGGTATCTGGGAGAAGGGGGAAAGATGCACACCACCAGCTCGGCTCTCTGATGTAGTATGCAGAGATATGAGCTAAACCGTTTACCTTGGGGTCTGCGTTTTAGGCCGGAGAATCAGCTTCTCTGGTGGAGGATGATTGTCAATGACAGGGACATTTAGCTTCCAGTAACACGAGTTCCACACCAATAAAAGTCCAACACTGTTTTATTTGCTTTGATCAATGGGTAGGCTGGTTGAACTTTAAAAGAACAGACAGGGTGTAGGAAAGAGTAGGTCCAGGCACAACACAATGAATAAAGTTCCTCCTGTTCCGTTTAGTGCAAACAGGCTTGGCGCACAGTCGCTGCCACCGACTGTGAATTTGGTCCCTGCCACTGACCTGGGTGAACGTTGAGGCCTCTGCCACAGGCCTTGGATGAGGCCTGCCACTGACCTGATGAAGATGGGTCTCTGCCACAGACCATGAGAACATGAAATACCTCCTTTAGAACAAACGACCCCTGTCAGGGGAAGACATCCATCCGGACAGTCACCAGAGGCCTCCACCGTCACCAGCCAATGCTGTGCTGGATCTTCGGGGAGGTCACCTCTCCGGTCCCTTACGCCCTGGATTTAGGCACCCAATACCGGGGGCACCTTAGGAATGCTTCGCCCTTGCGGGACCCAGTCGAAGGTACTGGGCCCCAGGCCTCCTTGTAAAGTACCTCACCCCAGGGCGCCTGGGCACAGACGAACTGCAGCAGCTGAAGGTGCCTGGGGAATGGACCTCATGCGCAAGATGTCCGCCCCCCTTATATACCCTCCCAGCAGGCACAGCGGGTTCCCTGCCCCGCCGTACTACTGCCGCGAGAGGACACAAAGGGCACGGCTCTAGAATGGCAGTTCAACCCTGGTCCCAGGCGACATCGCCACCCAGGGACCGCAGGGAACATGACACCATTCAATACTCCAACACTCCAAAGTGTCCATAAATTCCAAAAAATCAATGTATCTGGGCCATCTATAGCCCAGATACTCCCTCTAAATTTGACACCCGCTACAGCTTTGGGGTGCACACCCTAATGCAATAGCCTGCGCACGCCTATGGAGGGCAGGTAGGAGAAGCTGTCATAAGGACCATAATAGTAAGGCACCGAGGTATAGTGACATAGTATAACCTAAACTGAATTAGTAAAAATACAAAATGTACTTTATCATACATCAAATGATAAAAGTAATGTAACCAGAGGCGGACTGGCCATGCCCGAGGGCCTGAGACCAGTAGGGGCACCATGAGAGTCTCCTGGGCTGGTATCTTTATTGGGTCACCACTTGCCTGCTGTAAGTCTCCCCTCCCATGTGACAGCTCCTGTGTTTGTATCCGTCTCGGACCGGACGGGCGTCCTTATGTCACAGATTTCCACGTAGTGGGCAGCCCGGCCGGCCAGCGTTTACCATTGCTAGGATACAGGGGCCGCATAGAGCATGCGTGGTCTCAGTCATCCTTTTTGGTTGGACCAAAAGCAGCTTGCCTGCTGACATAGATGCCACCCCCTGCCGCCTCTCCCTCACCGCTGATTGCTTTGAAGAGGTATCTACAATATGTATTTACCCCACATTGGGCACACACTACCCAATGGGGGCACAGGGATCCCTGCCAGGGGGCACACACTACTCAGTGGGGGGCACAGATCCCCGCAAAGGGGGCACACACTACCCAGTGGGGGGGCACAGAGATCCCTGACGGGGCAAAACTACCCAGTGGGGGGGGCACACACTTCCCAGTGGGGGCACAGAGATCCCTGCCAGGGGGCACACACTACCCATTGGGGGCACAGAGATCCTTGCCAGGGGGGCACACATTGCCCATAGAAGGTTGCATAGTGTGTGTGTGGAGGGGTATAGTGGTTCTGATGTTTTCCAAGAGTGTGGGGTATAGGGGGGTCTGTAGTTACCTAATTGTGGGAGGTATAATGGTTCTGTTGTTATCTAGGAGTAGGGGGTATAGTGGGGTCTGGTGTTATTTAGGAGTGAGGGGCATAGAAATTACGGGGGCCTACCTAACACGGCCCCCCTCCTCCCAGCTTAAATCTTTTCTCCCCAATCCCTCCCAACTCACATCCCACCCATATTCCCCCTCCTAACAAAAATCTACTCCCCCAAATTCCCCATTCCAGCACAAATCCCCCCCCCCATTCCTCCTTTTAGCAAAAATCCTCCCACTCACTTCTTCTAGCACAGATCCCCCTCCTCAATCCCCCTCCTAGCACAAATACCCCCCAATCCCTCCTAGTACAACCCCCCCATCCCTCCTCCCAACTTAAGCCCCCTTAGCAGAAATTTTCACCCCCTCTCTCCTAGCTCATACATTCACCCAAAGCCATAGTTGCCAACAGTCCCGAATTTCCCGGGACAATCACCATTTTTGAGAGCTGTGATTGACAGTCTGCAGCTCTCTGTAAGGAGGGACTCCGCTGGGGACATCTGATGTAAGGAGGGACTCCGCTTGGGACATCTGATGTAAGGAGGGAGTCCGCTGGGGACATCTGATGTAAGGAGGGAGTCCGCTGGGGACATCTGATGTAAGGAGGGAGTCCGCTGGGGACATCTGATGTAAGGAGGGACTCCGCTGGGGACATCTGATGTAAGGAGGGACTCCGCTGGGGACATCTGATGTAAGGAGGGACTCCGCTGGGGACATCTGATGTAAGGAGGGACTCCGCTGGGGACATCTGATGTAAGGAGGGACTCTGCTGGGGAGGCACCTGATGCAAAGATGGACTCTGCTGGGGAGGCCCCTGATGCAAAGACGGACTCTGCTGGGGAGGCCATCTGGTGGCAGGTGACACACTTCCACTGATTCGGCATTATGGGGAGTTGAATGATTTCATTTTATATTACAATGTAATAATAGGATGAATGCGCTTCAATCACCCTGACAACATAACAACCTTGGTGCCGGGATGATTGAAGCGCCAACATCAAGTGTTTTGGAGTATATTTATCTGCCGATTTTGTTAAACTTTCTGGAATACACATATTTCTATTGTGGTGTAGGATCTGGCTTCTTTCTTTCTTCATCTCAGACTCTAACCACACCCCTTCTAAACCAAGCCCATTTAAACCACGCCCACCATTGTACGTAAACCACGCCCATTTACAAATATGGGGCGACAAGCCTACAACTGAATGCCCCGCCCCCTAATTATAGCAAGGCTCCGCCTCCATGCAAAAGAAAGTGTATGGGATTTATTTTTTCAATGTTGGCAACTATGCCAAAGCCCCCTCCTGGCTCAAATCCCCCCAAACTCTCCTCCTAGCACATATACTTCCCCATTCCTCCTTCTAGCAAATCCCCCCCCCCCATCCTGATTACACTTCTCAGCACAGATAGCTGCCCATCCCCCCTTCTCCACAAACATCCAAAGCACATATAATTACTCCCCCCCCCTCATTGTGTACAATTTCCATGTAGCCTTCCCCCCTTCACCCACCCTCCCCTGTCACTACAGTTCTCCTCCTGCACATGAGACAGGATCGCTCTTAGATGGCATCCGACTTTACACATTACAGTGTGATTACCGCCCCCTATCCACATTTCCTGCTGCTAGATGAGCAGCCCTTGGAGGAGATAGGGGGCGGTAATCAAACTGTGTGTGTGTGTGTGTGTGTGTGTGTGTGTGTGTACAGTCTGATGCCATCTCTCCACTCTGCCACTTCTCCTCTCACTGCTCCAGGATACCATTCCCTTTTCTTGGTTCTGGGAGCGGGCGATGGTGGGGGAGATCAACGGCCACTCAGGCATCAAATCAAAGGGAGGCTGGCCTGGGGAGGGGGGACACAACTGGGTGGAAATCAGCACCCCCTGGATCTGGCCATGTCTGTGTCTCTCCCTCCAGCAGCTGAAAGCCAATGGGTAGGAGAGGGGAGAAATTGGCTTTAACCACTTCCCTACCGTAGGATGTCATATGACGTCCTGGACTTTAGGGGGGGATATCTCAATGATGCCTGCAGCTACAGGCATCATTCAGATATCCTTCTTTTCAGGCGGCCATTCTGCGCACCATAAGTGTAGCGCACCCACCTTTCCCCCAGCCTGCATTTAACTTGGCTCCTCGCAGGGGGGAGAAAGGCACACCGCACTACCAGCCCGTTCCCTCTTGTGTAAAAAGGTTGAGCAGTGTTGTTGTTGTTGGGTCTTGTCTGCAGCCAGGGCCAAAATCCTCCTGAGAATGATTCTCACCTCTACCGTGAGTAGAGACAAGTCCTTGACTTCCCCAGTAACATGAATGTCCACACCAACTGAAACTCCAACTCAAGATTTATTCTCACTTTGCAATAAACAGTCTTTTGGATATGAAAAAAGTTGGAGCAAGGGAACAGGACAGCCCAAGGTGTGGAGGAGGTCCAGGCACAAACGTAGCTCTTTCCTGATATAAGTAAAAACCTGCGCCAACTATTAAATAAAAAAATTAAAAAGCTGCACCTCAAATTTCAGTGGTAACTGAAAGCAATGTGAAAAAAGTGAGAGATAAGGGGCGCTAATTAATACTAAAGAATAATGTGAGTGAATGATAAATTGATACCTGCCAAAACTGATTAGTGCTATATAGTGAGTGAAAATACTATAAAATCACAAACAAATAAAAATAATTGAACAAAATGTTCTCAAACAAACTGTGAAAATGACACAAAATCCATGAACACCATCTGTGAATGATAAAAATTGAAAATGTGCACCAAAGTCCAGACAAATAAACACAAAAGTGTCCCACAAAAATAGTGAACAACAGATTCCTCTGCATGTGTCATAAATCGTCAATGGACGTGGTGTGTATAATACAATATGTCCTTGTAATTTGCGAATCCACCTTCACCAAAAACAGTAACACCCGATAGTGCTAGTGATAAGGATGGCAGCTTACCCCCGCGTATTGACCCTTTTAACTAAAAAAGAGGTCAAGCAGGCTTTCTGCAAGTATCAACTTGCTAAGTAACAAGGAAGTGATGTCCGCTAGGCAGGCAACGATAAACACTGGAGATATGGAGAGCTCCGGTAATATGCAATTAGGAGAAGAGAGGCAAAAAATAGTGTGATACCATTTATTGCACAAAGTAATGTGAAAGCCAAAAACGCGCTTACTTGGTAAGTGCCCCGACCCGGCACTGAGGCTGTGTAGGCGTGGGTACACAAATGGCAGTCCCGGACCTGTGGATAGTGGCGTGCGTTCCACCTCTTCGGAACGAACAGCCAGCGGGACCGGAAGTAACGTCAAATGCGTGACCTGTATTGCGCCTCGACATACGTTTCGGGTTCCGTCATCAGGAAGCGCTACAGGTCACGCTGGGGATACGATATTTATGTCACTCAAAATTTGAATATGGGAGGGGATAATTCACAAACAGCCTCTGTCCCGGCAGAGCGGCACAACATGATATACATAATGAAGGCGTTTGCAATTCATACAAAATATACGATAAACTTTAATAAAATATATAAAAACATTAATACATCAATATAAAGTTAAAATGATTAAAAATTAAGAAATTTAAAATTAGACTAAAATGTATAAGATTCATAATGGAGCCCTAAGTAATAAAAACCTTATTCATTAGTGAGGAAACAATTAAGGTCCAGATCGATATTAAGACCCAACGGCTGCATCGATCTGAGTCGGTACACCCATTGAGTCTCATTCTGTGATATTGCTTTCTTAAGATCTGTTCCTCTCCAATGTCCAGCTGCCTTATCAATCCCATAAAAAGTCATTTTACCAGGATCCTGATCATGGAATTGAGCAAAGTGGCGTGAGACACTGTGGTTAGGAAAACCCTTACGGATATTTGTCACGTGCTCATTGATCCTAACCTTCAATTCCCTTGTGGTCCTGCCCACATATTGAAGGGAGCAAGGACCTTCTAAAACATAAGTGACATACTTGGAGTCACAAGTTATGAGGGGTTTGATCTCAAATAACTGGTGAGTAACATTAGACTTGAATTAATTTAATTCGATGCAGCCGTTGGGTCTTAATATCGATCTGGACCTTAATTGTTTCCTCACTAATGAATAAGGTTTTTATTACTTAGGGCTCCATTATGAATCTTATACATTTTAGTCTAATTTTAAATTTCTTAATTTTTAATCATTTTAACTTTATATTGATGTATTAATGTTTTTATATATTTGATTAAAGTTTATCGTATATTTTGTATGAATTGCAAACGCCTTCATTATGTATATCATGTTGTGCCGCTCTGCCGGGACAGAGGCTGTTTGTGAATTATCCCCTCCCATATTCAAATTTTGAGTGACATAAATATCGTATCCCCAGCGTGACCTGTAGCGCTTCCTGATGACGGAACCCGAAACGTACGTCGAGGCGCAATACAGGTCACGCATTTGACGTTACTTCCGGTCCCGCTGGCTGTTCGTTCCGAAGAGGTGGAACGCACGCCACTATCCACAGGTCCGGGACTGCCATTTGTGTACCCACGCCTACACAGCCTCAGTGCCGGGTCGGGGCACTTACCAAGTAAGCGCGTTTTTGGCTTTCACATTACTTTGTGCAATAAATGGTATCACACTATTTTTTGCCTCTCTTCTCCTAAATGCATATTACCGGAGCTCTCCATATCTCCAGTGTTTATCGTTGCCTGCCTAGCGGACATCACTTCCTTGTTACTTAGCAAGTTGATACTTGCAGAAAGCCTGCTTGACCTCTTTTTTAGTTAAAAGGGTCAATACGCGGGGGTAAGCTGCCATCCTTATCACTATCGGGTGTTACTGTTTTTGGTGAAGGTGGATTCGCAAATTACAAGGACATATTGTATTATACACACCACGTCCATTGAAGATTTATGACACATGCTGAGGAATCTGTTGTTCACTATTTTTGTGGGACACTTTTGTGTTTATTTGTCTGGACTTTGGTGCACATTTTCAATTTTTATCATTCACAGATGGTGTTCATGGATTTTGTGTCATTTTCGCAGTTTGTTTGAGAACATTTTGTTCAATTATTTTTATTTGTTTGTGATTTTATAGTATTTTCACTCACTATATAGCACTAATCAGTTTTGGCAGGTATCAATTTATCATTCACTCACATTATTCTTTAGTATTAATTAGCGCCCCTTATCTCTCACTTTTTTCACATTGCTTTCAGTTATCACTGAAATTTGAGGTGCAGCTTTTTAATTTTTTTATTTAATAGTTGGCGCAGGTTTTTACTTATATCAGTAAAGAGCTACGTTTGTGCCTGGACCTCCTCCACACCTTGGGCTGTCCTGTTCCCTTGCTCCAACTTTTTTCCTATCCAAAAGACTGTTTATTGCAAAGTGAGAATAAATCTTGAGTTGGAGTTTCAGTTGGTGTGGACATTCATGTTACTGGGGAAGTCAAGGACTTGTCTCTACTCACGGTAGAGGTGAGAATCATTCTCAGGAGGATTTTGGCCCTGGCTGCAGACAAGACCCAACAACAACAACACTGCTCAACCTTTTTACACAAGAGGGTACGGGCTGGTAGTGCGGTGTGCCTTTCTCCCCCCTGCGAGGAGCCAAGTTAAATGCAGGCTGGGGGAAAGGTGGGTGCGCTACACTTATGGTGCGCAGAATAGCCGCCTGAAAAGAAGGATATCTGAATGAAAAAAAATAAATAAAAAAAAATAAGTAAAATAAAAAATAAATAATCAAAAATAAATTTAAAAAACGCCCCTGTCCCCAGTAGCTCGCGCTCAGAAGCGAACGCGCACGTAAGTCCAGCCCACATATGTAAACGCCGTTCAAACCACACATGTGAGGTATCGCCGCGTGCGTTAGAGCGAGAGCAATAATTCCAGCACTAGACCTCCTCTGTAACTCTATACTGGTAACCTGTAAAAAAAAATTAAAGCGTCGCCTATGGAGATTTTTAAGTAGTGACAAGTTAGGTATCTATTTACTCGGCGTAACATCATCTTTCACATTATACAAACAAATTGGGCTAAGTTTACTTTGTTATTTTTCAATTCATGAAACCGTTTTTTTTTCAAAATCAAAAGGCGTTTGAAAAATACGGTGCGAGATAAAAAGTTGCAATGACCACCACTTTATTCCCTAGGGTGTCTGCTAAAAAAATATCTATAATGTTTGGGGGTTCTGAGTAATTTTCTAGCAAAAATTTTTATGATTTTTACATGAAGGATAGGAGTGCCAGAATAGGCTCGGTATGGAAGTGGTTAAAGGAGAAATACGGCCTAAGCTCGTTTTGCACTCCTGTGACCCGTTTTCAGCGGAGAGTGGGCCGAAGTCCACTTTCTACTGACGTCACAGAAGGCAGTTCAGGGTCTGCGTCATTACGACAATAGAAGTCGGGATCTGCCAGGTCCCTGGACCAACACTGGATCAGTCTCTCAGTGAGCCGCTGAGAGCCTGAGCCGGCCGCTCCACCCCCTCCACAGCCCAGAGCTCCAGTGAGCGAGGAGGGGGCAGAGCAGAGAGCTGTGATTGACAGTCTGCAGCTCTCTGCTCACAGAGCTGTCAGAACGGAGCAATCAACGGTGTTCCATCACTCGGTTCTCCGTGTAGAGGTGCCGGGGGACAGATGCTGCATCCACCTAGGTAAGTATGATACTGGAAAAAACACCCAGCATACAGGACAAGAGAAGTGGTACTGTGGAGAGTCCATACATACAGAATAAGAACAGATACTGAGAATGACACCCAGCATACACAGCCATTAAAATTACCATAGTACAGTTTAATTAAATGTAAAATCTATGAAATTATATCAAATTTGGCTACATTGTTACATGACCAAGGTATTCCCAGTCAAAGTTTCCAGGCCTGAAATGTGGCAGCTGGTATGAGGTGTGTGATGTCACAGTGGGCTGCAAACCGGTTCAAACCGGACTGCAATTGTTTCAAAACTTTCCTGCACTGGGAGCTGACCGAGTCACATTGTGTCTCCTGCGATTATTAGCGTTTTTAATTTAAATATATTGCTATCGTATTATTGTATATATTGTTATTATTATAAATATTAAACATTTTTTTTTCTTTTTCTAGGTCACCACCACCATGCCACGAGCTTCAAGACGTGGATCCCGGGGAAGGCAATCTCGTCAGGCTTATAACCGGAGAAGAGGAGAGCTTCAGAGGAGACGGGAGGAGGCAGCAACACACAGACCACCGGCAATGGAGCAGCCTACCTGCTCCATCTGCCTCTGTGAGTATAATGCAGAGGACTCGAGAGCACTACCATGTTCTCATACGTTTCATTCTCATTGTATCCACAGATGGCTGCAGGAAGCCCCTACTTGTCCCATATGCCGGGAATTTACTCCACCAAATTAAGAACCTGTGACCATACGTGTTATCGTGAGGTTTGATCAAAATGCAGACATTCGCATGGTTTTCTTAAGACACCTCAAAAACATGGATAATGTATACGAAAATTTATATTTTTTCATATTTTCTGTTTATAGCAGATAACGCCTGGAAAAATATATACTTCAAACCATTACGCTGAAGGGGAGTCCCTTCGCCCTGACGCAGCCCCTGGCGCTCGGGTGAAGGCTCCCAGACCAATACCGCCAATGGGGAGTCCCTTCACCCTGAAGCAGCCTCTAGTGCTCGGGTGAAGGTTCCCAGACCATTGCCGCCGAAGGGGAGTCCCTTCACCCTGATGCAGCCCCTGGCACTTGGGTGAAGGCTCCCAGACCAATTCCGCCGAGGGGGAGTCCCTTCACCCTGACGCAGCCATTGGCGCTCGGGTGAAGGCTCCCAGACCATTGCCGCCGAAGGGGAGTCCCTTCACCCTGACGCAGCCTCTGACGCTCAGGTGAAGGCTCCCAGACCAATGCCGCCGAAGGGGAGTCCCTTCACCCTGATGCAGCCTCTAGCCCTCGGGTGAAGGCTCCCAGACCATTGCTGCCGAAGGGGAGTTCCTTCACCCTGACGCAGCCTCTGACGCTCGGGTGAAGGCTCCCAGACCGATGCCGCCGAACGGGAGTCCCTTCACCCTGATGCAGCCTCTGATGCTCGGGGGAAGGCTCCCAGACCAATTCCGCTGAGGGGGAGTCCCTTCACCCTGACGCAGCCATTGGCGCTCGGGTGAAGGTTCCCAGACCATTGCCGCCGAAGGGGAGACCCTTCACCCTGATGCAGCCCCTGGCACTCGGGTGAAGGCTCCCAGACCAATTCCGCCGAGGGGGAGTCCCTTCACCCTGAAGCAGCCTCTAGCTCTCGGGTGAAGGTTCCCAGACCATTGCCGCCGAAGGGGAGTCCCTTCACTCTGATGCAGCCTCTGGCACTCGGGTGAAGGCTCCCAGACCATTGCCGCCGATGGGGAGTCCCTTCACCCTGGCGCAGCCATTGATGCTCAGGTGAAGGCTCCCAGACCATTGCCGCCAAAGGGGAGTCCCTTCACCCTGATGCAGCCTCTAGCGCTTGGGTGAAGGCTCCCAGACCAATGCTGCCGAAGGGGAGTCCATTCACGCTGACGCAGCTTCTGACGCTCGGGTGAAGGCTCCCAGACCATCCAACAAAAAAGTGTGATTGGCCGGCTATTAGGGGAATAGGAGGAGGCTGGAATTTTTTTTTTTGTGACACAAAATATATGATTTAAATAATCCTTGTCTCTATAATTTATTTTTAATGAAATAATTTCCTTGTCACATCCTCTGTTAACTCCTGAACCTCTCCCTTTCTCCTCACTTCTGTTTGTTTAAAAAATAAAATGTATATATATAAAATAATAATAATAATAATTTGTAAACGTAAATAAGATAGTGATATGATAAGATAATATGTATGTTTTTGTTGTATAGATTTTATAGATAAGATAGATATTATCGTCAATGTACTTGTAAATTAATTGTCATGAAATTGTTTCTTAGCCTAGGTTCACACTGTAGCGATGCGGGAACCAGCGGTATTCCAGCGCCGGTTCCCACATCGCATCTCTCCCGCAGGCAGTTCACACTGCCCTCTGCGAACCGCTGCTGGTGTCAAAGCAATGTTAATGACACCTCCAGATCGGTTCACAGATCGCAGTGTGAAATATAGATTCGGACAGGAATCGGATCGTATGGGTGCGAACACTCATGTGATCTGATTCCAGTGCAGGAAAAAAAAAGTCCCTGCACCTTTCCTGTGCGAATCCAATGCGATTTTCAGCCATACAAATTATATGGCTAAACTCGCAATGCACAGAAGTGGGCAATGGTGGGGGGAGATCAATGCACAGGAGTCCCTTCATCCTGACGCAGCCTCTGATGCTCGGGTGAAGGCTCCCAGGCCAATGCTGCCGATGGGGAGTCCCTTCACCCTGATGCAGCGCCTGGCGCTCGGGTGAAGGCTCCCAGACCAACGCTGCCGAAGGGGAGTCCCTTCACCCTGACGCAGCCTCTGACGCTCGGGTGAAGGCTCCCAGACCAGTGCCGCTGATGGGGAGTCCCTTCACCCTGATGCAGCCTCTAGCGCTCGGGTGAAGGCTCCCAGACCATTGCTGCCGAAGAGGAGTCCCTTCACCCTGACGCAGCTTCTGACGCTCGGGTGAAGGCTTCCAGACCAATGCCACCGAAGGGGAGTCCCTTCACCCTGACGCAGCCTCTAGCGCTTGGGTGAAGGCACCCAGACCATTGCTGCCGATGGGGAGTCCCTTCACCCTGGCGCTCGGGTGAAGGCTCCCAGACCAATGCTGCCAAAGGGGAGTCCCTTCACCCTGATGCAGCCTCTAGCGCTCGGGTGAAGGCTCCTAGACCATTGCTGCCGAAGGGGAGTCCCTTCACCCTGACGCAGCCTCTGACGCTCGGGTGAAGGCTCCCAGACCAATTCCGCCGATGGGGAGTCCCTTCACCCTGACGCAGCCTCTAGCGCTCGGGTGAAGGCTCCTAGACCATTGCCATCGAAGGGGGGTCCCTTCACCCTGATGCAGCCTCTAGTGCTCGGGTGAAGGCTCCCAGACCAATACCGCCGTAGGCGAGTCCCTTCACCCTGACGCAGCCATTGTCGCTCGGGTGAAGGCTCCCAGACCAATGCCGCCGATGGGGAGTCCCTTCACCCTGGTGCAGCCTCTAGCGCTCGGGTGAAGGTTCCCAGACCATTGCCGCCGAAGGGGAGTCCCTTCATCCTGACGCAGCCATTGTCGCTCGGGTGAAGGCTCCCAGACCATTGCCGCCAATGGGGAGTCCCTTCACCCTGAAGCAGCCTCTAGCGCTCGGGTGAAGGTTCCCAGACCATTGCCGCCATTGTCGCTCGGGTGAAGGCTCCCAGACCAATGCCGCCGATGGGGAGTCCCTTCACCCTGATGCAGCCTCTAGCGCTCGGGTGAAGGCTCCCAGACCATTGCCGCCGAAGGGGAGTCCCTTCACCCAGTTGCAGCGCCTCGCGCTCGGGTGAAGGCTCCCAGACCAATACCACTGAAGGGGAGTCCCTTCACCCTGATGCAGCCTCTGGCGCTCGGGTGAAGGTTCCCAGACCAATGCCGCCGATGGGGAGTCCCTTCACCCTGGTGCAGCCTCTAGCGCTCGGGTGAAGGTTCCCAGACCATTGCCGCTGAAGGGGAGTCCCTTCACCCTGATGCAGCCATTGTCGCTCGGGTGAAAGCTCCCAGACCATTACCACCAATGGGGAGTCCCTTCACCCTGAAGCAGCCTCTAGCGCTCGGGTGAAGGTTCCCAGACCATTGCCGCCATTGTCGCTCGGGTGAAGGCTCCCAGACCAATGCCGCCGATGGGGAGTCCCTTCACCCTGATGCAGCCTCTAGCGCTCGGGTGAAGGCTCCCAGACCATTGCCGCCGAAGGGGAGTCCCTTCACCCAGTTGCAGCGCCTCGCGCTCGGGTGAAGGCTCCCAGACCAATACCACCGAAGGGGAGTCCCTTCACCCTGATGCAGCCTCTGGCGCTCGGGTGAAGGCTCCCAGACCATCTATCAAAAAAGGAGAGTGATTGGTCGGCTATTCGGGGATGGAGGTGGCCAGATTTCTTTTTTTTATTCATGACACTAAATATATAATATTGTAAATAATCCATACAGATCCACTACTCCATGTCCCTGTAATTTATTTCTAATTAAATAATTTCCTTGTGACATCCTCTGTTAACTCCTGAACCTCTCCCTTTCTTCTCACTTCTGCTTGTTTAACCACTTAACGACCGCTCACTGTACATATGCGTTGGCAGAATGGCACCTGGAGGCACAATCACGTACCTGTACGTGCCTGCCTTCGTATGGGTGGGGGGTCCGATCAGACCCCCCTCCGGTACAGTAAGCGGTGGTTTTCCATTCGGGAGTGATCCGTGATGAGGGGGCAGCCATTGGTTTCTGGCCACCCCCTCACGATCGCTCCCGGTGAATGATATGCTTCCTCTGCTGTGTAAATGTAAACACAGGCAGAGGAAGTGATGTCATCTCTTCTTGTGGCAGTCTTTTCGATCCGGCGCGAGGAGAGAAGACATCTCACAGTGCACCAACAGCCCATTGACACCAGCACACGTAGGCACACTTTTCACCCCCAGCCCCCAGTCACAGTGTCACTGATTGCAGTGATCATTTATTTACTGATCACTGCATTTAGTGTCATCTGTGACAGTAAAAAGTTGCAGGGCAGTTAGGTTTAGGCCCCTTTAGGTGCAGGGTCTATCTGATCTGATCAGCAGTTAGGTTTAGGCCCAGGGTCTATTTGATCTGATCAGATCTATACTAGCGTCCCCAGCGGTTTAGGGTTCCCAAAAACGCAGTGTTAGCAGGATCAGCCCAGATACCTGCTAGCACCTGCGTTTAGCCCCTCCGACCAAGCCCACCCAAGTGCAGTATCGATCGATCTCTGTCATTTACCAAACACAACACACATAACTGCAGCGTTCGCAGAGTCAGGCCTGATCCCTGCGATCTCTAACAGTTTTATTTGTAGCGTTTGATATATTTGCTGACGACAGTCAGGTGCTTTTTTACCTGTGAATCTTACTAGTGTACCCCTAAATTTAGATCCCAAAATGGCAAATCGAAGGTACACTAGTAAAGAGGCCTACGAGATTCTGAGCATGACAGATAGTGAAGGGGAGGTCACGTATCTGTCAGATTCAGGCTCAGAATATCTTCCCGTAGAAGACAGCGGCTCCATGTCAGAAAGCTCTGACGACGAAGGTGAGGTCCCTGCTAAGGTCAGGCGCACCCGATCCCGATCTTCTAAGGTTGTTGAGGAGCAAGAACCGCAGGGCTCTCGTATCATGGAGCAGAGTAGTACTTGCACAGCTATTCCTTCTGGTGAACTGGCAAGCACCAGCGGCCTAGTACAGCCTGGGCGTACATCCAGCACTGCAGTATCACTTGGTGACGTGGCGAGTCCCATAAGTGCAGTTCAAGCTGGCGAGGTGGCAAGCACAAGTAGTGTCCCGCTGCCACCAAGAAGAAGACAAAGGCAGGCCCGTCGTGCCCATAGTACCCTTCCTGCAGAATTTGCCTATCCTGATTGGGTCCCCACCACTTCTGCAGAACCCGTACTTCCCCCATTCACTGGCCAACCCGGTATTCAGGTGGAAACAGCTGGTTTTATGCCACTTTTTTTATTCGCTGTTTTTCACGGAAGATCTCTATAGATCTATTGTGGACCAGAGTAATTTATATGCTGGTCAATTCATCACCGCTAATCCCCAGTTGCCTTCCTTTGCCAGAGATTGGAAACCAATTACGGTTTCTGAATTTAAGACCTTTCTGGGCCTTTCCCTCAACATGGGCACACATACATTTTCGTCAATGCGTGCTTATTGATCAATGCACCCAATTGACCACATGCCCGTGTTCTCTGCCTCCATGCCCAGGAAACGATACAAGCAGATCTTGCGGTTCATGCACTTCAACGACAATGAACTTTGTCGTCCACGTGAAGACCCTGAATACGACCGGCTCTACAAAATTCGGCCCCTCATGAACCACTTCAACAAACGTTTTGCAGCCTTGTTTATTCCCGATCAAGTTGTCTGCGTTGATGAGTCCCTGATTAAATTTTCTGGCCGCTTGTCTTTCAAGCAGTACCTTCCCAGCAAGCGTGCCAGATACGGGGTCAAGCTCTATAAGTTCTGTGACAGGGCAACAGGCTATGTATGGAGCTTTACGGTTTATGAGGGTAAAGATAGTCAGCTAGAGCCGGAGAACTGCCCAGATTACATAGGGAGCGCTGGCAAGATAGTGTGGAACTTGGTGTCACCCTTATTCGGAAAGGGGTACCACTTGTATGTGGACAATTATTACACGAGCGTGCCACTGTTTAGTCACTTGTTTGATCATCAGATTGGAGCATGTGGCACCGTGCGACCTAATCGCCGGGGCTTTCCCCAGGGGCTTGTAGATCCCCATCTTAGGCTGGGGGAGAGAGTCTGCTTGAAGTGTAATAATTTGCTCGCTGTGAAGTGGAGGGACAATAAGAATGTTTTCCTTCTTACCTCCCTTCATGCAGACACGACAGTCCAAATTCGTACGGCGACTGGTGTTGTGGAGAAACCCCTCTGTGTCCACGAATATAACCAAAATATGGGAGGGGTGGACCTCAACAACCAGAAGTTGGCGCCGTATCATATTGCCCGTAAGGCGAGACGCTGGTTCAAAAAAGCGTCTCTACCCTTATTCCAATTGGCTTTGCTGAACGCTCATGTGCTATACAGAGCTTCAGGCGGGACTTTATCTCTCCTAAAATTCCAGGATGAGATAGTCACAGAACTCCTGTATCCAGGCGGTTCTGCACCTCACCATCCCCTACCAAATGCAGTAAACCAGCTGCATGAGAGGCATTTTCTTTATGTCCTCGGAGTACCCCTACCCAACGAGCCCCCCAAAAAAGATGTTGTGTCTGTAGCAAGTGCGGATTTAGGCGTGACACCCGTTATTTTTGTCCACTCTGTCCTGACAATCCTGGTCTGTGCATTGGTAAATGTTTTGAACGCTACCACACAAAAGTGAAGTTTTAGCGTAGGGTACAGCATTTCAGACTAGGACACACTTACACAGGGTCTGCCAAGATGCCATCGTATTTTGAGAGACCCGAACCATTACAGTTGTGTAAAAAAAAAAAAAAAAAAAAAAAATAGTTGTCGTTTTATTGTGTTCTCTCACTCTCTCTATTTTCTCTCTATTGTTCTGCTCTTTTTTACTGTATTCTATTCTGCAATGTTTTATCATGCTTGCTTTTCAGGTATGTAACTTTTTGTTTTCAGGTGCACTATTTAGCTGCAGCGCGGATTTATTTAGCTTTACAGCAACAGCGTTTGCTCCCACGATACATAAAGCCGTGACTCCAGTGCTGTAGGAGGTGATTTCACTACCACAGTAAAAAAAAAAAAGAGCATATATGCCGAAGCATGGGGGCAGCAGGGGCGGAGGTGCGATTTTGCTCCTAATGCCGCGTACATACGGTCAAAATTCCGACGGAGGCTTGCCCGTGGAAAAAGCCTGACCGTGTGTACGCGGCATAACTTTTTTGCGGGAGGATGCCCCCATGCTTCGGCATATATATATTTTAGGCACAGGTTGCGTTAAAAAAATGTTTTATTTTTTACAAGTTTTTTTTTTGGTATTTGCTTTGCAGGTATAGTATGGTAAGGTCTTACTGTTATACTGTAATGTTACTTTGTTTTAATGTTAACCATCATTTGCTTAGCAGGTACGCCATTCAGTTGCAGAGCGGATTTATTTATCTTGACAGCAACAGCGTTTGCTCCCACGATACATAAAGCCGTGACTCCAGTGCTGTAGGAGGTGATTTCACCACCACAGTAAAAAAAAAAAGAGCATATATGCCGAAGCATGGGGGCAGCAGGGGCGGAGGAGCGATTTTGCTCCTAATGCCGCGTACATACGGTCAAAATTCCAACAGAGGCTTGCCCGTGGAAAAGTCAGACCATGTGTGTACGCGGCATAACTTTTTTGCGGGAGGATGCCCCCATGCTTCGGCATATATAAATGGTGCATGTATGCCCATCATTAGAAGTGGCTGGATGAAGGGAGGTATTCTAATGGTGGGCATACCCACTTATCAATCTCTTTTTTTTCGTTCAGCCAACAGGCTGCATGAAAAAAAAAGATTACAATACATGTTCAACAAGGGACCAGCAACGTACTGGTATGTTGCTGGACTTTGAATGGTTATACCAGAATGATGCCTGTGGGTTTTAGGTATCATTCTTTTCAGCCAGCGGTCGGCTTTCATGTAAAAGCAATCCTAGCAGATAATTAGCCTCTAGACTGCTTTTACAAGCGCGTGTGTGTGTGTGTGTGTGTGTGTGTGTGTGTGTGTGTGTGTGTGTGTGTGTGTGTGTGTGTGTGTAGTCTGACGCCATCTCTCCACTCTGCCACTTCTCCTCTCACTGCTCCAGGATGCCATTCCTTTTCTTGGCTCTTGGAGCGGGCGATGGTGGGGGGAGATCAGTGGCCACTCGGGCATCACATCAAAGGAAGGGCTGGCCTGGGGAAAGGGGGGGCACAACAGAAATCTGGGTGGAAATCAGCACCCCCCTGGATCTGGCCATGTCTGTGTCTCTCCCTCCAGCAGCTGAAAGCCGGTGGGTAGGAGAGGGGAAAAATCGGCTTTAAAAAGGAGAAATACGGCCTAAGCTCGTTTGGCACTCCTGTGACCCGTTTTCAGCGGCGAGCGGGCTGAAGTCCACTTTCTACTGACGTCACAGAAGTCGGTCCAGGGTCCGCGTCATTACAATAATAGAAGTTGGGATCTGCCAGGTCCCTGGACCAACACCCGGATCAGTCTCTCAGTGAGCCGCTGAGAGCCTGAGCTGGCCGCTCCAACCCCTCCACAGCCCAGCGCTCCAGTGAGCGAGGAGGGGGCAGAGCAGAGAGCTGTGACTGACAGTCTGCAGCTCTCTGCTCACGGAGCTGTCAGAACCGAGCGATCGACGGTGTTCCATCACTCGGTTCTCCATGTAGAGGTGCCGGGGGAACAGATGCTGCATCCACCTAGGTAAGTATGATACTGGAAAAAAACACCCAGCATACAGGACAAGAGTAGTGGTACTGTGGAGAGTCCATACATACAGAATAAGAACAGATACTGAGAATGACACCCAGCATACACAGCCATTAAAATTACCATAGTACAGTTTAAAGTTTTAATTATATGTAAAATCTATGAAATGATATCAAATTTGGCTACATTGTTACATGACCGAGGTATTCCCAGTCAAAGTTTCCAGGCCTGAAATGTGGCAGCTGGTATGAGGTGTGTGATGTTACAGTGGGGTTCAAACCGGACTTCAATTGTTTTAAAACTTTCCTGCACTGGGAGCTGACCGAGTCACATTGTGTCTCCTGCGATTATTAGCGTTTTTAATTTAAATATATTGCCATCGTATTATTATATATATTGTTATTATTATACATACTGTATATACTCGATTATAAGCCGAGTTTTTCAGCACTTTTTTTGTGCTGAAAATGCCCCCCCCCCCCGGCTTATACTCGAGTCACCTTTTTACGCCTGAATTTCCGGACATTGGGGACCCGGTACCGGCAAATCGTAGGTCCCTGGACCCCAAACTTGGCACACATGTAGCCCCACTTTTCCTCTACAAGTGTGAAAAGTTTGTTGTCCGGGGGACCTACGGCCGGGGAGTACCAATTTTTCAAAGCCGGGCACCCCTTCCATAGACTCCCATGTTAAATGGTCATTTCTCCGGTGAATTTAGGGACCCGGTACCGGCCGGTGGTAGGTCCCCTGGACCAGAAACTTGGCACACATGTAGCCCCATGTCTCCTCTACAAGCGTGCAAAGTTTTTTGTCTGGGGGACCTATGACCGGGGAGCACCGATTTTTCAAAGCCGGGAACCACTTCCATAGACTCCCATGTTAAACATCAGTCTAGTCATGGACACAGTGAGGCATGCAGATGGACACCCTAGACTAAGGCCCCTTTCACACTGAGGCGTTTTTACCGCGTTTTCGCGGTAAAAATAGAGCTGTAATAACGCCTGAAATAATCCTGCCCCAGCATTCTCAATGTGAAATCTCTGAGGGCTTTCACATTGAGGCGTTTTGCTGGCTGGGCGTTGAAAAAAATCCTGCAAACAGCTTTTTTAGAGCAACTTTAGGGCGCATAAAATAGCGCTGTAAAAACGCCTATCCCCATTGAAATGAATGGGATTTGCGGTAAAAACGCATAGGCATAAGCGTTATGTTAAAAAATAGCGCTAACGCCTATGCGTTTTTACCGCGTTCGCGCTAATTTTAGCGCGAACGCGGTAAAATCGCGATAAAAACGCATAGGCGTTAGCCCTATTTTTACCGCGATCGCGGTAAAAACACGGTAAAATCGCGGTAAAAAAATGTCATTATTTTTTAGCGTTTTTTCAACGCCTCAGTGTGAAAGGGGCCTTATACTCGAGTCAATACGTTTTCCCATTTTTTTGTGGTAAAATTAGGTGCCTCGGCTTATATTCGGGTCGGCTTATACTCGAGTATATACAGTATTAAACATTTTTTTTTAGTCTTTTTCGAGGTCACCACCACCATGCCACGAGCTTCAAGACGTGAATCCCGGGGAAGGCAATCCCGTCAGGCTTATAACAGGAGAAGAGGAGAGCTTCGGAGGAGACAGGAGGAGGCAGCAACACACAGACCACCGGCAATGGAGCAGCCCATCTGCCTCTGTGAGTATAATGCAGAGGACTCGAGAGCACTACCATGTTCTCATACTTTTCATTCTCATTGTATCCACAGATGGCTGCAGGAAGCCCCTACTTGTCCCATATGCCGGGAATTTACTCCACCAAATTAAGAACCTGTGACCATACGTGTTATTGTGAGGTTTGATCTAAATGCAGACATTCGCATGGTTTTCTTAAATGTATAGTATAACACTTTTCTCTTACAGACGCCTCAAAAACATGGATAATTTATACCAAAATGTATATTTTTTCATATTTTGTTTATAGTAGATAACGCCTGATTAAAATATATACTCCAAGCCATTACGCAGAAGGGGGGTCCCTTCACCCTGATGCAGCCTCTGGCGCTCAGGTGAAGGCTCCCAGACCATTGCTGCTGAAGGGGAGTCCCTTCACCCTGACGCAGCCTCTGGCACTCGGGTGAAGGCTCCCAGACGAATGCCACCGAAGGGGAGTCCCTTCACCATGATGCAGCCTCTGGCGCTCGGGTGAAGGCTCCCAGACCAATTCCGCCGAAGGGGAGTCCCTTTACCCTGACGCAGCCTCTGGCACTCGGGTGAAGGCTCCCAGACGAATGCCACCGAAGGGGAGTCCCTTCACCCTGATACAGCCTCTATTGCTCGGGTGAAGGCTCCCAGACCAATTCCGCCGAAGGGGAGTCCCTCCACCCGACGCAGCCATTGGCACTCGGGTGAAAGCTCCCAGACCATTGCGGGCGAAAGGGGAGTCCCTTCACCCTGACGCAGCCTTTGACACTCGGGTGAAGGCTCTCAGACCATCTAACAAAAAAGGAGAGTGATTGGCCGGCTATTTGGAGATGGAGGAGGCCGGATTTTTTTTTTCATGACACTAAATATATAATATTTTAAATAATCCATACGGATACCATGTATCTGTAATTTATTTTTAATTAAATAATTTCCTTGTCACATCCTCTTAACTCCTGAACCTCTCCCTTTCTGCTCAATTCTTTTTGTTTAAAATAAATGAATATATATATATATATATATATATATATATATATATATATATATATATATATATAAAAAAAAATGTTAAGGACACCCACAGATCGGTTCACAGATCGCAGTGCGAAAAGTGGATTCGGACAGGAATTGGATCGAATGGGTGTGAACACCCATTGTGATCCGATTCCAGTGCGGGAAAAAAAAAAAATGTCCTTGCACCTTTTCTGTGTGAATCCAATGCGAGTTCAGCCATACTAACTGTATGGCTGAAATCGCAATGCACAGAAGTGGGCGATGGAGGGAGATCAATGCACAGTTCCTTCATCCTGACGCAGCCTCTAGCGCTTGGGTGAAGGCTCCCAGACCATTGCCGCCGAAGGGGAGTTCCTTCACCCTGATGCAGCCTCTGGCACGGGTGAAGGCTCCAAAAACCAATGCCGCCGAAGGGGAGTCCCTTCACTCTGATGCAGCCATTGGTGCTCAGGTGAAGTCTCCCAGACCATTGCCGCCGAAGGGGAGTTCCTTCACCCTGATGCAGCCTCTGGCTCGGGTGAAGGCCTCCCAGACCAATACCGCTGAAGGGGAGTTCCTTCACCCTGATGCAGCCTCTGGCTCTCAGGTGAAGGCTCCCAGACCAATGCCGCTGAAGGGGAGTCCCTTCACCCTGATGCAGCATCTGGCGCTCGAGTAAAGGTTCCCAGACCAATGCTGCCAAAGGGGAGTCCCCTTCACCCTGACGCAGCCATTGGCACTCGGGTGAAGGCTCCCAGACCATTGCCGCCGAAGGGGAGTCCCTTCAACCTGATGCAGCCTCTGGCGCTCGGGTGAAGGCTCCAAAAACCAATGCCGCTGAAGGGGAGTCTCTTCACCCTGATGCAGCATCTGGCGCTCGAGTAAAGGTTCCCAGACCAATGCTGCCAAAGGGGAGTCCCCTTCACCCTGATGCAGCCATTGGCACTCGGGTGAAGGCTCCCAGACCATTGCCGCCGAAGGGGAGTCCCTTCAACCTGATGCAGCCTCTGGCTCTCGGGTGAAGGCTCCCAGACCAATGCCGCCGAAGGGGAGTCTCTTCACCCTGATGCAGCCTCTGGCGCTCGGGTGAAGGCTCCCAGACCATTTCGGGCGAAAGGGGAGTTCCTTCACCCTGATGCAGCCTCTGGCGCTCGGGTGAAAGCTCCCAGACCAATGCCGTCGAAGCCTTCACCCTGATGCAGCCTCTGGCGCTCGGGTGAAGGCTCCCAGGTCAATGCCCCCGAAGGTGAGTCCCTTCAACCTGATGCAGCCTCTGGCGCTCTGGTAAAGGCTCCCAGACCATTGCGGGCGAAAGGGGAGAGTCCCTTCACCCTGACGCAGCCATTGGTGCTCGGGTGAAGGCTTCCAGACCATTGCCGCCGAAGGGGAGTTCCTTCACCCTGATGCAGCCTCTGGCGCTCGGGTGAAAGCTCCAAGACCAATGCCGCAGAAGGGGAGTCCCTTCGCCCTGACGCAGCCATTGGCACTCGGTTGAAGGCTCCCAGACCATTGCCACCGAAGGAGAGTCCCTTCAACCTGATGCAGCCTCTGGTGCTCAGGTGAAGGCTCCCAGACCATTTCAGGCGAAAGGGGAGTTACTTCACCCTGATGCAGCCTCTGGCGCTCGGGTGAAGGCTCCAAGACCAATGTCGCAGAGGGGAGTCCCTTCACCCTGATGCAGCCTCTGGCGCTCGGGTGAAAGCTCCCAGACCAATGCCCCCAAAGGGGAGTCCCTTCACCCTGATGCAGCCTCTGGCGCTCGGGTGAAGGATCCCAGGTCAATGCCCCCGAACGGGAGTCCCTTCAACCTGATGCAGCCTCTGGCGAAGGCTCCCAGACCATTGCGGGCGAAAGGGGAGAGTCCCTTCACCCTGACGCAGCCATTGGTGCTCGGGTGAAGGCTTCCAGACCAATTTCCCGGAAGGTGAGTCCCTTCACCCTGACGCAGCCATTGGCACTCGGGTGAAGGCTCTCAGACCATATAACAAATAAGGAGTGATTGGCCGGCTATTTGGAGATGGAGGAGGCCCGATTTTTTCTTTTTCATGACACTAAATAAATATTTTAAATAATCCATACGGATCCACTACTCCATGTATCTGTAATTAATTTTTAATTAAATAATTTCCTCGTCACATCCTCTGTTAACTCCTGAACCCCTCCCTTTCTGCTCACTTCCGTTTCTTTAAAATAAATGAATATATATATGTATAAAAAAAAAAAAATGTTAATGGCACCCCCAGATCGGTTCACAGATAGCAGTGCGAAATGTGGATTCAGATCGAATGGGTGTGAACACCAATTGTGATCCGATTCCAGTGCAGGGGGGGAAAAAAAAAAGTCCCTGCACCTTTTCTGTGCGAATCCAATGTGAGTTCAGCCATACTAGCTGTATGGCGCTCAGGTGAAGGCTCCCAGACCAATGTCCCCGAGGGGGAGTCCCTTCACCCTGATGCAGCCTCTGGCGCTCGGGTGAAGGCTCCCAGACCAATGCCGCTGATGGGGAGTCCTTTCACCCTGATGCAGACTCTGGCGCTCGGGTGAAGGCTCCTAGACAAATGCCCCCGAAGGGGAGTCCCCTTCACCCTGATGCAGCCTCTATTGCTCGGGTGAAGGCTCCCAGACCAATACCGCCGAAGGGGAATCCCTTCACCCTGACGCAGCCATTGGCACTCGGGTGAAGGCTCCCAGACCATTGCCGCCGAAGGGGAGTCCCTTGACCCTAATGCAGCCTCTGGCGCTCAGGGGGAAGGCTCCCAGACCCATGCCGCCGAATGGGAGTCCCTTCACCCTGCTGCAGCCTCTGGCGCTAGGGGGAAGGCTCCCAGACCAATGCTGCCGAAGGGGAGTCCCTTCACCCTGATGCAGCCTCTGGCGCTCAGGGGGAAGGCTCCCAGACCAATGCCACCGAAGGGGAGTCCCTTCACCCTGCTGGGGGGTGGTGCTGGGGGGGGGGGAAGGCTTCCAGACACATGCCGCCGAAGGGGAGTATCTTCACTCTGCTGCAGCCTCTGGCGCTCAGGGAGAAGGCTAAACAAAAGATTGAGTCTTCTGGACAGCAGCACTCCAATAAAAAGCCTTTATTATGTAAAATCTTCAAAAATCCAAATACAGCACAGCAAGTCACAAAATTCTGGTTTAGAGCTGACTAGTTTCACACTTTCTTAGTGTTTAATCATAGCTGTCGGGTCCGCATACAACAAACGGACCCATTTGAGAAAACTTGGTCCAATCCCCATCCTAGCCATAGCTTCCCAAAGAAAGTGCCAGCTAACCGTGTTAAAGGCCTTTAGTATGTCTAAGGAGAGGACCAAACCACTACATTCAGCGTGTGCAGCCCTGTGAATGTGTGGGAACAGTCTGCGGATGTTATCGAATGTACTCCTGCCAAGCATGAATCCGGATTGATCCGGGGGTATGGAGGGATAGAATGACCGTCTGAAGTCTCAGGGCAAGTATTTTTGCGTCACTGTTAAGGAGAGAGATGGGTCTATATGAAGTGCAGTGCAACTTATCCTTACCGGGCTTAGGTATCACCACTATGAGGGCCTCATTCATAGTGTCGGGGAGCTTTCCAAGTTCAAGGGAGTCCTGAAATGTCTTGAGGAGCCTGGGAGCCAACACCTCTACGTGGGCCTGATACCACTCCGAGGGAAGGCCGTCCAAGCCCGGGGTCAATTGACCTATGGCCGCAGTGACTTCCTCCATAGTAATGGGCTTATCTAAGAGAGACTGTGTGGGAGCAACTGAGTATCAGGAGGTCAAGGGATTAAAAAAAACCTAGGAAGTCAGGTGTCTGCACTCCTGTACAACGTACAATAAAAGTCTGCAAAAGTCTGGTTGATGGCTAGAGCATCAGAAGTGGTCGAGCCGTCGGGACGTTGGATGGAGGCAATCGAGGTATCCTGGAAATCAGTGTGGGCAAGATACGCAAGGAGTCTACCATTCTTCCCCCCATGCTCGTGAATACGAGCAGAGAGGTATAGCTGCTGTTTCTTGGTCAGGTCAACCATATGAAGTTGAAGCGCCCGATGGGCATCCGTCAACATACCCCAAGTCTCAGAGGAAGGAGCACCCGTATGGCGGGTGCGAGCCTCCTCAAGAGCCTTTTGGAGGGCAACCTGCGTCTCCCTCCCCCTGGATCTATAGCTTTTAATCCGGGAGATATAAGAGCCCCTAACCACCGCCTTAAAGGCATCCCATGTAGGGCCTCCAGAAGCTGTGCCCAGATTCAGGGACCAGTAGACAGCCATGTTGGTCGGGATGGCCTCAGATCTCTGGCGTAGAAATGCAGAGAGGACTGAGATGCCATGTCCGAAACGAGGGCCGGTGACCTAAAGTAAAACCCACCTGTACTATAGAGTGGTCGGATTCTGTCTGGGACAGGTAGTCCATGGACCGGACACAGGGGAGAGAGTCCCCCGTGGCCAAAGCGTAGTCAAGTCTGGAGAGTGCGGCATAGGACCTAGACTGGCAGGAGTATACTCTAGCAGTGGGATACTTCCAGCACCATAGATCTACATAGTCATAAGTAGTGCACCATTCACGAAACAACTTGGATTCAGACTGTAAAGGTTTCAGCCTATCTAGCTCAGGTTTCAATACGGAATTAAAATCCCCAAGGATTAACATAGGGCAAGTACACAGAGAGGCAAAATGGACACTAAGTTCAGAAAACACTGCAGCCGCGACTGGAGGAGGGAGGTACACCGCGACCAAAATCAGGGCGGTCTCATGGATGGATACATGGAGAATGACATACTGACCCTTAGGGTTAAGGATAACTTGTTGACAAAGGAAGGGTAGTCCCTTACGGACAAGGACGGCCACCCCCTGGGCATAGTTTGAGTAAGTGGATTGATAGTGATGAGCCACCCAGTGTTTTCTGAGGGTCATCACCTTGGACCCCATGAGGTGAGTCTCCTGGAGGCATAGCACGTGTGGCTTAACACGCTTCAGTGCCTCAAAAACAGATGCCCTTTTAAATTTGGAGTTCAGTCCACGGGCATTCCACAAGCAAATGGCTACCTCAGCCATAGGTTCGGCCGTAAATCCCCGGGCCTAGGAGGGAAGGGAGAGAGAAGGGGTAATCGGGTAGCACCCCACCACCGGTCACGGACACAGGAACAAAAGAGGGCCGCAGTGCTGCACACACAAACATCCATACACACTCCATACATACAAACACACAACCAAATTCAACAAGAAAAAAGGCGCCCAAAAAAAGCAACAGTACCCCTGCCCTGCCCAAAAAAGAGGGGAGGGCCTATACCCCAAACTTAAACCATGAGAGGGGCGCATGGCCTATTGCAGAATGCAAGAGAGCGCTAAAGCAAAAGTCAGTGTTCAAAAACAATGTTCCAAAAAAGAGGGTGGGGGGTAAAAAAAAAAACCCAAGGCAGCTAGGTCAAGGCCAGGGAGGACCAAGGCCTGGTATTCTCCCACAGAAGAGTAATCTGATCACCCACAGTCGGCAGCACTAAATCAGCACAATAAAGAACCAAAACATGAAAGAAAAAGTCAGTGGGAAAACGACCACAAATACAGAGGTGACACGGAAACATCAGATCCAGCAGGGTCAACATCAGGCAGGAGGGTTAGGAGGACAAGGCAGGGATTCCCACCAGGACAGGGCATCATGTGGAGACTGGAAAAAATAAGCTTTGCCCTGGTAGGTAACCCGGAGCGTGGCAGGGAACAGCATGGAATATTGAATATCTTGCTCCGGGAGCTACTGCTTGACACGCTGATAGGAGGCTCTACGGTTGCGGACCGTTGCAGAGTAGTCAGGGAAGAGGGACACCGCTGCGTTGTTAATCCGGAGACTGCCCTTCCTCCTGGCAGCCCCCAAAATGGAATCTGTCTCTGTAGTTTAGAAGACAGATCACCATCGTAAGGGGGGGGGCGACCCTCAGGGAGGGGGCGTCCAGGCACCCGGTGAGCCCTCTCAATCACAAAGCAGGGGGAAAGCTGGTCCCGGCCAAAATCTTGTTCAAGCCAGCTCTCCAGGAAGGCAACAGGGTCAGATCCCTCCACCCGCTCAGGTAACCCCACCAGGCGCAGGTTATTCATCGACCTTATCTTCCAGGGTAGCAATCTTCCCCCCATATGTAGTAAGATTGGGCAGGATAGGAGCTACCGTGTCCTCTAAGTCACTAATACGTTGCTCAGTTTCAGTGACCCGACCCCGCAGGTTGTGCATGTCCTGCCGCATAATAGCAAAGTCTATCTTCAGCCCATCCACCTTCCCCACCAGGTCCACATGGTTTGCCTTGATGATGGCCAGAACCTCTGCCAGAGCGGGCTGCTTACCGCCGGTTGCGGCCCCCGGGGGCGGGGTCGCTTGCACTGGGGCAGCTGCGGGGTCCGGATTCTCCGGTGAGGGTGGCGGGGACACCTCTTGGCTGTCCCCAAATAGGTCGGGGGTGGAGGCTGGCGATGCACTAGGCCCAAGGATAGTGCTGCGGCGGGCATCTTGGCCAGAGCGAGTGGTGATGTTCATCCTCGGCGGGGATCGTTTCTTTGCGCGCCGCTTTCCCATCCACCAAAATGCCCTCCGGGGATGTAGGAGACTCACCCGGAGTGTTTAGGCATGGAAGAAGTCGTCTGCCGGCAATGTGTGATCAGGATGGAGCAGGATGGAGCAGGATTGTGGAGGGAGACACCGGAGCTGCACAGGAACACGTCTGATCACATCCCGTGCTAGGCCACGCCCCCGTTTAGTCACTTGTTTGATCATCAGATTGGAGCATGTGGCACCGTGCGACCTAATCGCTGGGGCTTTCCCCAGGGGCTTGTAGATTCCCGTCTTAGGCTGGGGGAGAGAGCCTGCTTGAAGTGTAATAATTTGCTCGCTGTGAAGTGGAGGGATAATAAGAATGTTTTCGTTCTTACCTCCCTTCACGCAGACACAACAGTCCAAATTCGTACGGCGACTGGTGTTGTGGAGAAACCCACGAATATAACCAAAATATGGGAGGGGTGGACCTCAATGACCAGTTGTTGGCGCCGTATCTAATTGCCCGTAAGGCGAGACGCTGGTACAAAAAAAGTGTCTATTCTTATTTCAATTGGCTTTGCTGAACGCTCATGTGCTATACAGAGCTTCAGGCGGGACGTTATCTCTTCTAAAATTCCAGGATGAGATAGTCACAGAACTCCTGTATCCAGGCCGTTCTGCACCTCACCATCCCCTACCAAATGCAGTAAGCCGGCTGCATGAGAGGCATTTTACGTATGTCCTCGAGAGTACCCCTACCCAACGAGCCCCCCAAAAAAGATGTCGTGTCTGTAGCAAGCGCGGATTTAGGCATGACACTCGTTAATTTTTGTCCACTCTGTCCTGACAATCCTGGTCTTTGCATTGGTAAATATTTTGACCGCTACCACACAAAAGTGAAGTTTTAGCGTAGGGTACAGTATTTCACAGACTAGGACACACTTACACAGGGTCTGCCAAGATGCCATCGCATTTTGAGAGACCCGAACCATTACAGTTGTTAAAGTGTAAAAAAAAAATAAAGTGTAAAAAAAATAAAAAAATATATAAAATAAAAAAAATAGTTGTCGTTTTATTGTTCTCTCTCTCTCTCTATTGTTCTGCTCTTTTTTACTGTATTCTATTCTGCAATGTTTTATCATGCTTGCTTTTCAGGTATGTAACTTTTTATTTTCAGGTGAGCCATTCAGCTGCAGCGCGGATTTATTTATCTTGACAGCAATAGCATTTTCTCCCACGATACATAAAGCCGTGACTCCAGTGCTGTAGGAGGTAATTTCACCACCACAGTTAAAAAAAAAAAGCGCATATATGCCGAAGCATGGGGGCAGCAGGGGCGGAGGTGCGATTTTGCTCCTAATGCCGCGTACATACGGCCGAAATTCCGACGGAGGCTTGCCCGTGGAAAAGTCAGACCGTGTGTACGCGGCATAACCTTTTATGCCGCGTACATATGGTCGAAATTCCGACAGAGGCTTGCCCGTGGAAAAGTCCGACCGTGTGTACGCGGCATAACCTTTTATGCCGCGTACATATGGTCGAAATTCCGACGGAGGCTTGCCCGTGGAAAAGTCCGACCGCGTGTACGCGGCATAACTTTTTTGCGGGAGGATGCCCCCATGCTTCGGCATATATAAATGGTGCATGTATGCCCATCATTAGAAGTGGGTGGATGAAGGGAGGTATTCTAATGGTGGGCATACCCACCGATCAATCTCTTTTTTTTTCGTTCCGCCAACAGGCTGCATGAAAAAAAGATTACAATACATGTCCAACAAGGACCAGCAACGTACTGGTATGTTGCTGGACTTTGAATGGTTATACCAGAATGATGCCTGCGGGTTTAGGTATCATTCTTTTCAGCCAGCGGTCGGCTTTCATGTAAAAGCAATCCTAGCAGATAATTAGCCTCTAGACTGCTTTTACAAGCAGTGGGAGGGAATGTTCCCCCCCCCCCCGGATATAAACAGCGCCATTGGGAAATTGGGAAAGCATTTTAATCACACCGATCTTGGTGTGGTCAGATGCTTTGAGGGCAGAGGAAAGATCTAGGGTCTAACCCCCTAATTTTTTTTAAAAAAAAGAGTACCTGTCACTACCTATTGCTATCATAGGGGATATTTACATTCTCTGAGAGAACAATATAAAACAATAAAAAAAATATGGAAGGAACGGTTTAAAAGCAAAATAAATAATAATAATAAAAAAAAAGCACCCCTGTCCCCCCCTGCTCTTGCGCAAAGGCGAACGCAAGCGTCGGTCTAGCGTCACATGTAAACAGCAATTGCATCATGCATGTGAGGTATCACCGCGAAGGTCAGATCGAGGGCAGTCATTTTAGCAGTAGACCTCTGTAAATCTAATGTGGTAACCTGTAAAGGCTTTTAAAAATGTATGTAGTTTGTCGCCGCTGCGCGTTTGTGCGCAATTTTAAAGCATGTCGTGTTTGGTATCCATGTACTCTGCCTAAGATCATCCTTTTTATTTAATCAAACATTTGGGCAATATAGTGCGTTTTAGTGCATTAAAAATAAAAAAAAGTATTTTTTTTCCCAAAAAATGCATTTGAAAAATCGCTGCGCAAATACTGTGTGTAAAAAAAAAATAATGCAACACCCACTATTTTAATCTGTAGGGCCTTTGCTTTAAAAAAGTGTATAATGTTTGGGGGTTCAACGTAATTTTCTTGCAAATTTTTTTTTTTTTTCATGTAAACAAAAAGTGTCAGAAAGGGCTTTGTCTTCAAGTGGTTAGAAGAGTGGATGATGTGTGACATAAGCTTCTTAATGTTGTGTATAAAATGCCAGGACAGTTCAAACCCCCCCCAAATGACCCCATTTTGGAATGTAGACACCCCAAGCTATTTGCTGAGAGGCATGTTGAGCCCATTGAATATTTTTTTTTGTCCCAAGTGATTGAATAATGACAAAAAAAAAAAAAAAAAAAATGTACAAAAAGTTGTCACTAAATGATATATTGCTCAAACATGCCATGGTTATATGTGGAATTGCACCCCAAAAATAGGATTTTTTACTCACTGTAAAATCCTTTTTTTCTGAGTCCATGGACCGACACAGCCTCTCTATTGACAAAGTGGGTATTATCCGTTAATTAGGAGTGACTAGGCAGAAAACTTGTAAAAAGTGTTGCATCACACCCTCTACAGTACCGCCGCCCAGGGGGCAGACCCTCTGGGTATATCACCTCAGTCTGCATCTCGCAGATCAGTTCGTCAAAAAGCAGTACAAACTTAAAAAAGGAGGGGTGGGTGCTGTGTCGGTCCATGGACTCAGAGAAAAGGATTTTACGGTGAGTAGAAAATCCTATTTACTCTTTCGTCAATGGACCGACACAGCCTCTCTATTGACAAAGTGGGACGTCACAAAGCAGTGTCAGAGAAAAAAAACGAGGGGTGGTAACAGCATGAAAATAAACTTCACCCCAAACACAAAACAGCACTCCTCCAACGGAGGAGTTGCAACTCTAAACAGCCGCTTGCAAAACCTTGCGGCCGAAAGAGGCATCCGAAGATGCACCTACATCAACTTTGTAGAATTTTGTGAAAGTGTGAGCGGACGACCAAGTCGCCGCTTTACATAATTGGGAAACAGACGCTTGATGTCGGAAAGCCCAAGAGGCACCTATTGCCCTGGTCGAATGCGCCGTGACCGGAAAGGGGGGCGTAAGTCTGGATTACTATCTGTCGGATCCACCTAGAGATGGTGGCCGACGAGACTGCTTGGCCCTTCTTGGGACCAGCCACCGAAACAAACAGTGAGTCTGACTTCCGGAAAAGGGAAGTAGCAGATAGGTATGAAGAAAGGAAGGCTGCGGCCGCAGCACCACCTTATCCTTGTGGAAAATCAAATAGGGAGCCTTGCAGGACAAGGCTGCCAGCTCAGAGACTCGTCTAACTGACGTAACAGCCACCAGAAAGACCACTTTCTGAGAAAGTGTCAACAGGGGGCATATCTCTAATATTCTCAAACGGTGCCTTCTGAAGCACCGAGAGGACCAGGTTCAAGTCCCACGGAGGTAGCGGGGGACGGACCGGAGGGGCCACATATCGAACCCCCTGCACAAATGTACTCATGAGCGAGTGAGTCGCCAGGGGTCGCTGAAAAAAGACAGCCAGGGCAGATATCTGTCCCTTAATCGTACTTAAGGCAAGCCTTTGGTCCACCCCATGCTGTAAAAACAGCAGGATTCTGGAAACCAAATAAGTACGCGGATGCCATTTCATTTCCTCACACATGGAGATGTAGGCCTTCCAAGTGCGGTGATAAACCTTCCTAGAGGACGGTTTCCGAGCACTTCTCATAGTAGAGATTACTGAATCGGATAGGCCCCGGTCTCTCAGTACCTGGTTCTCAACAGCCATGCCGTTAAAGCCAGTGACTAAAGCAGGATGGAGTATGGGACCTTGCGATAGCAGGTCCTTCCGTAGTGGTAGGCGCCAGGGGACGTCTGCTACCAGACATATTAGATCGGCGTACCAAGGACGCTGAGGCCAATCTGGAGCGATTAGGATCATTGGAATTCCCTCTGCCTCCACTCTGCGGAGCAGAAGAGGAAGAAGCCTTAAGGGAGGGAAGGCAAAGATTAGCCGATACTGACCCCACGATGCCACCAACGCGTCCGTTGCGTCTGCCCAAGGGTCTCTTGACCGGGCCACAAACCTCAATACCTTCCAATTGAGTCGGGAAGCCAGAAGATCTACGTCTGGTGTGCCCAATCTTTGGCAGAGGAGTTGGAACAACCCCGGGTGTAAGGACCATTCTCCCTGGTCCAGTATCTGGCGGCTCAGGTAGTCCGCCTGCCAGTTTTCCAGACCCGGAATGTACACAGCCGACAGTGCCGGTACGCTCCTCTCTGCCCACTTCAGGATGCAAGCGACCTCCGATGCTGCAGCCGAGCTTCTTGTTCCTCCTTGATGATTGACATATGCCACTGCTTTGGCGTTGTCTGACTGGACGCCCTTGCAGCCTCTGAGATCATTTGAAGAGGCACAGCCTGATCGCCCGGATTTCCAGGACATTGATCGGCAGGGGGGCTACCTCTGGGGTCCAGCGACCTTGCGCCGACTGAACACCCCTGACTCCCCCCAACCTGTAAGGCTGGCGTCCGTCGTGATCACTATCCAGTAAACAGGAAGAAATGACTTCCCGGCCATTAGAGCCGGTGCTGTCAGCCACCATACCAGGGATCTCCTGACTAGGTGGCTCACTCGGATTTGATAATCCAGAGATGAAGGGCATCTGTTCCATCTGGACAGAACTTCCTTCTGTAACACTCGAGTGGTATTGAGCACATGGGACCGCCTCGAAGGAGGCTACCATGAGGCCTAACACTCGCATGCAAAAACGGAGTGACGACCAATTCCTGGAAGTCAGCTGCCGTACTGCAGCCCCGAAGGGTCTGCAACTTCTCCACAGGGAGGAATACCTTTGCCTCTGAGGAATCCAGAATCAACCCCAGGTACACTAGGCGTTGAGTGGGCACCATACTGACTTTTGCGTGTTTAGTATCCAACCACAGTCTCAAAGAGTCTGACAGGTAATGGACACGCTTACCTCTAATTCTGAGCTTGAAGGCGCCTTCAGTAGAAGGTCGTCCAAGTAGCCCATGATAGCGATACCCCGCTGTTTTAGAAGTGCCAGAATCGGAGCGAGCACCTTGGTGAACGTCCTGGGTGCTGAGGCAAGGCCAAACGGGAGGGCCACAAACTGGTAGTGGTTCTTCCCGACAGCAAATCACAGAGACTTCTGGTGTCTAGAGTATATGGGGACCTGCAGGTATGCGTCCTTGATGTCCAAGGAGGACAGAAAGTCCCCCAGATGGAGAGCCGTGACTACAGATCGAACCGACTCCATCCGAAATCTTTGTACCTTCACAAAGCAATTGAGGGCTCTGAGATCCAAGATTGGATGAACCCCATCCTTCTTCGGCACAATGAACAGATTTGAGTAAAAACCCTGACCCCGTTCCTGTTCTGGAACTGGAATAACTACCCCGCGTTCCAGTAGACCCTGGACCGCCCCATACAGGGCCTCCCGACGGGTCGGTAGTAGCTGGAGATTGGAGGTGATAAATCTGTCCGGTGGACAAGAGAGAAATTCTATCTTGTAGCCTGAGGAGATTACTTCGCAACCCACCTGTCGGAGACTAGAGCTGTCCACCGAGTCGCGAATTTGCGAAACCGTCCCCCCACCCGAGAGCTGGGTGGGGGCGGACCTTCATGCGGACGCAGATTAGTCCGCAGGCTTGTTGGGACTGCGGGACCAAGGACGCTTTTGTCCTTGGGCAGGCGCCTTATCGGCCTGGGGTCTTTTCCCTGTCGCCCTAGGGGGACGAAAAAAACGCTTGCGTGCAGTAAAGGAGGGCCCTTGCCCTTGGCGTGGCCCCTACCCTTGCTAGTTTGAGGAAGCAAAGTGCTTTTACCTCCTGTGGCATCCTTGATGATGTCATCCATAGAGGCCCCAAAAAGTCTGTCGCCCTTAAAAGGCAGATCCAACAGGGCTTTCTTGGAGGTCTGGTCCGCAGACCAGCCCTTTAGCCAGATCAGGTGGCGTATTGCTACTGCATAAACCGAAGCTTTAGACAGCAGGGGAATAGTATCCATGTCTGACTTGCAGACAAACCTAAGGCCCTGGACCAACTAGTCAGCCAATGTTATCACCTCAGGAGGAGCATCTCGCTCCTTAACCCCTGGAGTAGCAATCTTGCCCATTCAGTAAGTGTGTAAGACACTAGGGCCCCCGCCAATGCCGGGCGTACTGCCGAGCCTACCACTGAGTATAGGTAGCAAGCAAGTGCTTCAGCCTTCTTATCCACGGGGTCCTTGAAAACAGGATCCCCTTCTACTGGAATTGTGGTGGCTCTATTAAGTCTGGACACCGGAGGGTCCACTATAGGGGGGAGAGGTCCATTTCTTCAGAAAACTCTCCTCAAAGGGGTGCCGTACCGCACACCTCTTTGGGGCTGTAAAGACCCTCAGTGGGTTCTCCCATTCCTTGTATAAGAGTTTATCAAAATAAGACACACAAGGGAACACCTTAGCAGTGCGGGCAGGTTCATGAAACCCAAGTGGACCGGAGTCTCTGCTGCTTCTGCAGTATTTTCCAACTTTAGCGTATCCCGCACTGCAGTAATAAGGTCAGATACCAGGCCGTCTCGCGTACTGACCTGGACCTGGAGTCATCCTCACTGTCCGGTCACGGTCTGCAGTCTCTGATGCGTCAGAATCTGGGCCCTGAGCCGTAGCTGGACCTGCATCAGAACTATCCCCAGAAGCTTGCAGGGGACGGGGGCGTTTACTACCCCCTGTATTCCCGTGTGCTGCTTCCACCCTGGCAGCAAACGCCTCTAGGATTGCCGACATAGCGTTCATAGACACCCCAGGGGCACCAGCTGCTAAATCTGGTGTTTCAGGGGAGAAGACATCTGGCTCAGATGCCATGCTGACCACACGCTGACACCCACAGGGCTCCAGGCAAGATATCAATAGGCCACCCCTCCTGCGCTGCAGAGATGCTGGGTTACCCAGAGGACTCACCACCCTGGACCGGTACTGCTATGCTGCCCCACTGCTGCTGTGTCAGTCTGCTTCTTTTATCAGCGCTTCCTGTGTGAATTTTAGGCTGGAGACTCTCGCAAAATGGCTGCCAAAAACATCTGTATGGAAGATAGTGTGGGCTCTAAGAAAATGGCCGCCGAGCCGAAGATAGAGGCCAAGCAGCCGTAGCCCACAAAAAGATTGCCGCCGAACGGCAATATATACATACAGGGTGGACAAACATGGCCGCCGATCAGTTGATAGAGGCCAGTGGGTGTGGACTACAAGAAAATGGCGTCGAAACCACAGGAAGATGGCCGCCGGGCAGTCACTAGAGGCCGAACCTGGCATGGACCACCACAAAATGACTGCCGACAGCATGGAGGAGGAAGCACACACAGGTAAGCAGAAATGACATTTCTTTTAAATGTTAGTTACAGCCAGCCCCCCCAGTGGAACCCCTTAGGTGACCCCCAGCACCCGGCAACCTTTAGCTAGAAGCCCAGGGAGGAGGAAAAAGGCAGGGAGAGAGGGAAGAAAGGGGCCACAACCACTTACTTGGTCTCTCCAGGAATGTCCAGCCAAATCACCCAGCCGAGGCAGGGGAGTTTACTTACCTATCCTGCATGTATTATGCTGGAAGACATTCCAAACAGATCATCGTCCGCACACGGAAGGTGACTGTTGGCCAGGCATGTTGTGATTGGACCCAAAAGGGACGATCATATGTATGCCCTGGAGCGTGACGCTCACCGGACAGGCTGCTGCGACTCGGCCGTAAGGTCAGCTGAAGCTGAGCGGTCCGATGCAGGCCCTGGAGCAACGGGCATGTCATGGAAAACCCAGCGCGTAGCTAGGGTCGGCACACGCTCGATGGCCGAACTGGGGAGACTACAAGGATCGAGGATCCAGCCTGTCACCCAGTCGGCAGTTGATCGAAGATCGCAGGAAACAAAAAATGTAGCAAAAATAATATCTTTTTCCCCCGGACCAATGGGCCCGAAGGGAGCCATGTCCTACTCCTTACTAGACAGAAAAAAACTGATCCGCGAGATGCAGACTGAGGTGATATACCCAGAGGGTCCGCCCCCTGGGCAGTACTGTAGAGGGTGTGAAGCAACACTTTTTACAAGTTTTCTGCCTAGTCACTCCTAATTAATGGATAATACCCACTTTGTCAAGAGAGGCTGTGTCGGTCCATGGACAAAAGAGGAATACATTTTGTTGCTTCTCCTGAGTATGGGGATACCACGTGTGAGACTTTTTGGGAGCCTAGCCGTGTACAGGACCCCGAAAACCAAGCACCGCCTTCAGGCTTTCTAAGGGTATAAATGTTTGATTTCACTCCTCACTGCCTATCACAGTTTCGGAGGCCATGGAATGCCCAGATGGCAAAAACACCCCCAAATGACCCCATTTTGGAAAGTAGACACCCCAAGCTATTTGCTGAGAGGTATGTTGAGTATTTTGCAGATCTCGCTTTTTGTCACAGTTTTGAAAATGTAAAAAATAAATAAAAATTTCTTTCTTCATTTTCAAAAACAAATGAGAGCTGTAAAATACACACCATGCCTCTCAGCAAATAGCTTGGGGTGTCTACTTTCCAAAATGGGGTAATTTGGGGGGGTTTTGTGCTATCTTGGCATTTTATGGCCTTCAAAACTGTGATAGGTAGTGAGGAGTGAAATCAAAAATTTACGCCCTTAGAAATCCTGAAGGCAGTTCTTGGTTTTTGGGGCCCCGTACGTGGCTAGGCTCTCAAAAAGTCCCACACATGTGGTATCCCTGTACTCAGGAGAAGCAGCAAAATGTATTTTGGGGTGCAATTCCACATATAACCATGGCATGTTTGAGCAATATATCATTTAGTGACAACTTTTTGTACATTTTTTTTTTTTTGTCATTATTCAATCACTTGGGAAAAAAATAAAAATATTCAATGGGCTCTGTAACGGCACCCCAAATCTGAAAGGGTGTTAACGCCGCTTAAGCGATTCCCTCTCCTGGACACACATCCACTACCGACGCTCCAGTCACGCGACCACTTCCCATAGGATTAATCCTTCCAGAAGAACGAGACAACACGCTCTGCATCTTCCCAAGATATATATTTACTTTATTGAAAAACATTGCCACCTTTATACACAGAGGGGAGTTTCTTACCCTCCTCTCAGAATACATTTTTGACCAGAGCTAATTTACATGAGCCACTTAATTACAGCTGATGACTCACACATATGACAGTAGGCTAGCTTTTGTCTCCCAATCCACATTTCTTAGAAGACAACAGGTTAGCTTTTGCCTTTCTAGTTTAAATGAATATGCATGACCCTTTTGTGTTCCCCCAGCCAGACGGTCTGCTAGGGTCCAATACCTATAATTACAGACTTAATTATCACTATTCACAATAGACAATAGAATGCAATCCCTATAATTACAGGCTTAACTCAAACAAGCCACAATAGACAATAGAATGTAATCACACCCCATCACAGCAAGCATTACATAACAGCCCACACACAGTATATACCCAATATATGCCATGTATCTGCAGTATGGGATATGGCTATCACAGATCATGGTGTGGTTCTCATTCACCCTGTGCCCCAAGTGAGACATAGGGTGGTTTACACATAAGAGGCATTGGGGAAGCTGAAACAATGGTATCTCATACTTTCTAAGAGCTTCGGGGGGGGGGGGGGGGGTTGTGCCATCTTTGCATTTTATGGCCTTCAAAAATGTGATACGTAGTGAGGAGTGAAATCAAACATTTATGCCCTTAGAAATCTTGAAGGCGGTGCTTGGTTTTTGGGGTCCCGTACACGGCTAGGCTCCCAAAAAGTCCCACACATGTGGTATCCCTGTACTCAGAAGCAGCAGAATGTATTTTGGGGTGTAATTTCACATATGCTCATGGCATGTGTGAGCAATATATCATTTAGTGACAACTTTGTGCAAAAAAAAAAAAAAAAAAAATTGTTTGTCATATTCCCGCAACTTGTGGCAAAATTTAAAATATTCCATGGACTCAACATGCCTCTCAGTAAATAGCTTGGGGTGTCTACTTTCCAAAATGGGGTCATTGGGGGGGGGGTTTGTGCTATTTTATGGCCTTCGGAACTGTGATAGGTAGTGAGGAGTGAAATCAAACAGTTATACCCTTAGAAAGCCTGAAGGGGGTGCTTGGTTTTCGGGGTCCTGTACGCGGCTAGTCTCCCAAAAAATCAAAAATTTGCGCCCCTTAGAAGCCAAGTGGTGCTTGGTTTTTGGGGCCCCGTACGCGGCTAGGCTCTCAAAAAATCCCACACATGTGGTATCCCCGTACTCAGGAGAAGCATCAAAATGTATTTTGGGGTGCAATTCCACATTTAACTATGGCATGTTTGAGCAATATATAATTTAGTGACAACTTTTTGTAATTTTTTTTCATTATTCAATCACTTGGGACAAAAAAGAAAAAAAAAATATTCAATGGGCTCAACATGCCTCTCTTGGGGTGTCTACTTTCCAAAATGGGGTCATTTGGGGGGGTTTTGTACTGCCCTGCCATTTTAGCACCTCAAGAAATGAGATAGGCAGTCATAAATTAAAAGCTGTGTAAATTCCAGAAAATGTACCCTAGTTGTAAACGCTATAACTTTTGCGCAAACCAATATACGCTTATTGACATTTTTTTTACTAAAGACATGTGGCTGAATACATTTTGGGCTAAATGTATGACTAAAATTGAGTTTATTCGATTTTTCTTATAAACAAAAATTAGAAAATATATTTATTTTTTTCAAAATTTTCGGTCTTTTTCCATTTATAATCGCAAAAAATAAAAATCGCAGAGGCAATCAAATACCATTAAAAGAAAGCTCTATTTGTGGGAAGAAAAGGACGCAAATTTAGTTTGGGTACAACATTGCATGTCCGCGCAATTTCCAGTTAATGCAGCGCAGTGCCAAATTGTAAAAACACCTCTGGTCATTAAGCTGCGTAATGGTCTGGGGCTTAAGAGGTTAATTGTCGCTCTTTTTGCTTATAGCGCAAAAAATAAAAGCCGCAGAGGTGATCAAATACAACCAAAAGAAAGATCTATTTGTGGGAAAAAAAGGACATCAATTTTGTTTTGGTACAGCATCACACGACTGCCCAATTGTTAGTTAAAGCAACGCAGTGCCGTATCGCAAAAAATGGCCTGGTCATTAGGGGGTAAAACCTTCCAAAACTGAAATGGTTAAAGAAAAAAAAAAAATTGAATTCAACTTTTTTTGTTACCATAGTAACAATGTACTACTCTGGGTGGGGAATAGCGATCAGGAATGTTTTTTTTTTTTTTTTACACTGTTATTGCTTAGAACAGTGATTAACACGGTTATAAGCAATAGTTAACTGTCATAAATGGCTTTCCATTCATGGCAGCTTGCTTTCTGTTGACATGCTGTGACTGGCTACAGCTAATCATGTGGTATAGGCCAGTGATGGCGAACCTTGGCACCCCAGATGTTTTGGAACTACATTTCAGATGATTCTCAACTACACTGCAGAGTGCATGATCATGGGAAATGTAGTTCCAAAACAGCTGGGGTGCCAAGGTTCGCCATCACTGGTATAGGCTATCGGGTACCATGTGATAGCTGCGGGCCAATCGAAGCTTCACAACAGAAAAGCAAGCTGTCATAAATGGAAAGCATGATTGTTTGTTTACATTATAATCATGTGATCACTATGAACAATCATAGCAATCACATGATACCCCAGATACAGAGCTCCGTGATCCACCATGCACAGGATGGGGGCGCACCAGTGCACGTGCTGGGCAATGTACCAGTACGTCACCTGGCACTGACTGTACCACCTGTCTGCACGTCTAATGTAAATTTTCTAGTGCAGGCAATTAGCGGAAGCAGAAAATGGTTTAATTGTTATTAAAGTGGTTGTAAACCCTTTTAAAATTATTTTTTTTTTAAACGACCTGGAAGAGAAAGGCATAATGAGCTAATATGACTAGCATAATAGCTCATTATGCATCACTTACCTTAGATCGGGGCCCCCGAAGCCATCCGCGTCTCCCTCTTCAGCCGCAGCCATCTCTGCGGCGATAGCCGGAAGGTTACTTCCGGGTAGCGCCGCTCCAGCCAATCACAGCGCCGCTCCGGCGGTGTGATTGGCCGGAGCGGCGGAGACGTCACTCTGCGCATGCGCGCATGAGCCGTCACATTCGGCTACGCCCAGTGATTGCTGGGAAGTAGCCAAATTTGTGAATGGGATTAACCCCATGAATGCGCCGTAGACAGCGGCGCCTGTCATTTAACGAAATATCTCCTAATCCTAATCTAGGCTTACCTGTAGGTGCAAGTTGAAAAAGTGGGGTTACAACCACTTTAATGTGCTTATTTTCCATTCAGCATTTGTCAAAAACGCAAAATAAAATGTTTTTTAAACATTTTAATGAAAATAACATTCCAAGACATCAACACGCATAATACTCAAATCAAAAAAACTGTTCACATCTCCAGCTCTGCTAAATTCAGTCACTTATTTGCCTTTCTTAAATTTCCTTGATGGGGTGCCCGTGGTTTTTGCCTTCTTTTTGGCTGAGCCTTTAACATCAATCTCTTTCCTTTTGGTGGAGCTGATGGAACCAGTCACCTTGAAGAAGTCATCTAGTCGGCCTTGAGTACTACCATGGCGGTTCTTGGTCAGCTTTTTGGCACCATTTCGGATCCGGTCCTCGTTGAACTGCTTTTCACCGCACATAAAGGCCACCAGGGCTTCGTCATCTGGGTCCTGCCACTTCAGCTCTATATCATTTAGGTCAACCACCTCAGGCTCTAAAAAAAGCTGACGAGCTTCTTTGTATAACCAGTTTTCTGGAACAGGGTACTTCTTCAGGTCTATATTATCTAGGACCTCTTCAATGCTCCTGTGCTGTCTTATCAGTTCTATCGCTCTCTTTGGGCCAATGCCTCTGATGGTCTCACAGTAATCACAGCCTAGCAATATACAAAGATCTATAAACTGCTCTTGTGTGATTCCTATATCCTCTAGGGCACGATTGAGGTGAAATTCCTGAATAGGCAACTTTTTGGCCTCACTAGCCATGAGATGACGGAGCAACAGTGGAGTACCAAAGGTCAATGCATCCATATCTTCAGTAGCAGCTGCATACACCTTTCCAGCTTTCACCAAAGCAGCACAGGTAGCTTCTGCCTCACATGGTGCGTCCACATATGGAATACCCATTAGGCTTAGCAGTTTCTTGCATTCCTCATTATGTTGCTTTGTGACCTTTACAAGTCTCTTATTGAACTTTTCAATGTTCTCCACCTCTCCTGCCTCTTGGGCAGCTTCAAGTTGCTTCTCAGCCTCTGCCCTCCTTTCAGTACGTTTGGCCAGCTCACCTGACTTCAGCTCAGGAGGCTTTCCATCAAACACATACACTGGCTTGATGCCGTTCTCAACCATGCGAATTGTACGATAGAACATGCCCATTAGGTGGCTGGTGGTTTCACCTTCCTCATTCTGAAGCATATTCCCATCCTGACGCACAGCAATAAGGAACTGATAGATGCACATAGAGGCATCAACAGCCACTTTCCGTCCAAAGTAACTTTTTATGTCATTTTCTTTTATGGCTCCACGGGCCACATCAGCAATCAGTTTAGTAAGACCTTGAATTCCCATTGTATCTCCAGGTACAAGTTAAAAGGAAAAATGAGCAGAAAAAAAATGTAATCGATGCACAACCTGAAATGAAGAAGGACAGCTGTGAGATTACAGTGGACATAAATTTAGGTCAGTCTTATGTGAATACACAATGACACTCCAAGTAATTTCAAAACAAGAGAAACAATGAAAAACTAAGATTACCCAGTCCACACACACACACACTATATACATATTTGGAAACGCATTGAGGGGAATTTAACAAAACTTAAGCATCCAGAATCTAAAGCTGCTGTGCATGGTAACCAGTTTCTACTTTCTAGCTTTCATTTTTAAAAGTAAAATGAACAAGTTGAAGATAGACGCTGATTGGTTGCTATGCAGAACTTCTCCACTTTTGATAAACCCCCCCCTCATGTGTTTGGTGTTTGTTCAAAAACATGCATTTCATAATTCGTTCACTACATATTGGGGGAAATTAAAGATTTCTGCACAAAATAATGGTGCAGGAAACTGGCACCAGTGGTGTGCGTCACAATAATTAAGCAGATACACTTGTTCTAGGGTCCATCTGTGCCACCCATACCAGTTTCTATTTCAGAATGAAACAAGCTGGCGCAGGGTCCACACCCAGTTAACCACTTCCATACAGCGCAAATTCCAGCACTCCTCTCGCACATGTAAAAATAGGATTTTTTGCTAGAAAATTACTCGGAACCCCCAAACATTATATTTATATATATTTTAGCAGAGACCCTAGGGAATAACATGGCGGCCATTGCAACCTAATGTCACATGGTATTTGCGCAGCAAATTTTACAAACGCAATTTTTAGGGAAAAATAATGTTTCATGAATAAAAGACAAGAACAAAAAAAAAAAGACCCAGTAAAGTTAGCTCAATTTTTTTGTACAATGTGACAGATGTTATGCCGAGTAAATAAATACCTCACTTCATGCTTTAAAATTGCGCACACTCGTGAAATGGCACCAAACTTCGGTACTTACAAATCTCCATAGCCAACGCTTTAACATTTTTTTACCGGTTACTTGTTTAGAGTTACAGAGGAGTTGGAATTATTGCTCTCACTCGAACGTTCAAGGTGATACCTCTCATGTGTGGTTTGAACGTCGTTTACATACACGGATGCGACCTACGTATGCGTTCGCTTCTGCGTGTAGCATCCACATGCTGGGGGGCTTTAATTTTTAAAAATAATTATTGTTTATTTTACTTTAATTATTTTATTTTTACACTTTCCCGTAATTTTTGTTTATTTTGATCACTTTTATTCCTATTACAAGGAATGTAAACATCCCTTGTAACAGGAATAGGGCAAGACAGGTCCTCTTTATGGAGAGATGTTGGGTCAATAAGGCTGGAAAGCCTGAGATCAAAAAATAAATAAAATAAACGATCTCGGGCTTTCCAGCCGAGTCCCAGGCATGGTTTACTTCCGCTGGCCCGGGCGTGACCTCATAACGTCGCGCCCGGGCCTCTGAGAGTCATAGTGACCATCTGGCCCTCGGTTTTTTCTATGGCTAACTTTCAAAGCCGGCGGATTCCTTCTCTGCACAGGTGAGCTGGCAGAAGCACTGGAGGGGAGAGACGTCCCCTCCCACCACCTGTAAGAATGATCAAGCGGCTGAACAGCCACTATGATTGTTCTTACGGTGCAGGGAATTGCCGGCTGAAAAAAATGATATCTGAATGCTGCCTGTAACTGCAGGCATCATTCAGATACCCCCACTGAAAACCCAGGACGTCATTTGTAGTTCTGTGGTATGGAAGTGGTCATCAAAGGGATAGTGGCAGTTTTAAATATAGAGAACTGACGCAGATCCCTACCAGATCAGACCTTACATATGGCACATCCCACACCGTGGGAGGCAGAGCAAACAGCTCTACTGCTCTGTATGTAGAAAACAGAGTAGACCTTTCCTACATAAGAGCAAAAGAGCTTGCCCCTTTTCATAAATTAGGAGCAGCATCTTCTCCATTTTTGAGCAACATTGCAAAAAATATTCCTCTTATTACAACAGCCAGCAGAAACAATTTATACCCTTACAGGTTTCATACTAAGCACAGGGATTTTCCAAAACGAAAGTGCTGTGCCCAAGACAATAAATGTGAATAAAAATGTAGCGCTAGGAATTAGGAGACCAAATCTCATTGAATGAGACTGGCCTCAAAGTGCAACAAAGGTAAAAATTAGTGTATAAGTCCCCAAAAACGTCCATTCAGATATCCATGGAATGGAATGCAGGAACCGGGCGTGCAACAGTATAGGTCATCAACATAAACCTTCTGGTAAAGCAGTAAAGTAGAATACTCTTACCGGAACTGATGGATCTACTTATTAGGCAGATCGTTGGAGCATAGGAAATCCTAGTGGCAAGTCATGTCCGCTTGTCCGAAGACTCAAGGTGGACCAAACGGAACCCAGATGACGACTCTTTGGAAGGTGTCCCAACCTCAAAGGAGACCCTGGATTCACCGGATGTCCACGTGGTCCTCAGGCGATGGGGAAGCGACTTCCAATCAAAGAATCCAGGATAAGAATTAGAATTCTAGGATCTTTCCTGCAGCTTGGTATCTTTTTTATCTTTTCCTGCCTAAGCCAGCGCCATGTTTGCAGTTGCCTTCTGATTCAGAAGGCAACTTCAAACATGGCGCTGGCTTAGGCAGGAAAAGATAAAAAAGATACCAAGCTGCAGAAACAGCAGAAAAAAGATCCTAGAATGCTAATTCTTATCCTGGATTCTTTGATTGGAAGTCGCTCCCCCATCGCCTGAGGACCACGTGGACATCTGGTGAATCCAGGGTCTCCTTTGAGGTTGGGACACCTTCCAAAGAGTCGTCATCTGGGATCCGTTTGGTCCACCTCGAGTCTTCAGACAAGCAGACGTGACTTCCCACTAGGATTTCCTATGCTCCAACGATCTGCCTAATAAGTAGATCCATCAGTTCCGGTAAGAGTATTCTACTTTCAGGGTTCATACACATTTTTACCAATGAAATTCCATGACTTTTCCATGACTTTTCCATGACTTCACGTATAAATATTCATGACCTTATGTTTCATGAAATGTCTATGTATACATGTTAAATAAGAAGAAAATCCATGTCACACCCAGCATATTTTTACTAATATAAATTAGGGCTGTTACTGATTAAAATTTATATGTTCGATTAATCGTTTTTTCTTTTAAATCGATTAAACGACTAATTTTGATTAATTAATTATAACGCACGCACAGATCCAACTACTTTAGCTGATCTCCTTGCATTGCAACTCTGCATTAGTCAGTGGTAAATGTGGTATACACTATATACAATCACCCGACACTAGTTAGTTTCCACAATCCATGACTTAACTTCACAGTTCACACAAATAAATTCAAACTGTAGTACTGACGTCAGTACAGTACAGACACCCCCAGTGCAGACCTCCCAGTACAGACACCCCCAGTAGTACAGCCACCCCCAGTGCAGACCTCTCAGTACAGACACCCCCAGTGCAGACCTCCCAGTACAGACACCCCCAGTGCAGACCTCCCAGTACAGACACCCCCAGTGCAGACCTCCCAGTGCAGACACCCCCAGTAGTACAGACCTCCCAGTACAGACCTCCCAGTGCAGACCTCCCAGTACAGACACCCCCAGTAGTACAGCCACCCCCAGTGCAGACCTCTCAGTACAGACCTCCCAGTACAGACCTCCCAGTACAGACACCCCCAGTACAGACCTCCCAGTACAGACCTCCCAGTACAGACCTCCCAGTACAGACCTCCCAGTACAGACCTCCCAGTACAGACCTCCCAGTACAGACACCCCCAGTAGTACAGACACCCCCAGTACAGACCTCCCAGTACAGACACCCCCAGTGCAGACACCCCCAGTGCAGACACCCCCAGTAGTACAGCCACCCCCAGTGCAGACCTCCCAGTAGTACAGACACCCCCAGTAGTACAGCCACCCCCAGTGCAGACCTTGCAGTGCAGACCTCCCAGTACAGACCTCCCAGTACAGACACCCCCAGTAGTACAGACACCCCCAGTACAGACCTCCCAGTACAGACACCCCCAGTGCAGACACCCCCAGTGCAGACACCCCCAGCGCAGACACCCCCAGTAGTACAGCCACCCCCAGTGCAGACCTCCCAGTAGTACAGACACCCCCAGTAGTACAGCCACCCCCAGTGCAGACCTTGCAGTGCAGACCTCCCAGTACAGACACCCCCAGTAGTACAGCCACCCCCAGTGCAGACATCCCCAGTGCAGACATCCCCAGTGCAGACATCCCCAGTGCAGACATCCCCAGTGCAGACATCCCCAGTGCAGACATCCCCAGTGCAGACACCCCCAGTGCAGACACCCCCAGTGCAGACACCCCCAGTGCAGACACCCCCAGTGCAGACACCCCCAGTACAGACACCCCCAGTAGTACAGCCACCCCCAGTGCAGACCTCTCAGTACAGACCTCCAAGTACAGACACCCCCCAGTAATGCAGGCACCCCCCCCACCCCTTACAGACCTCAGAACAGCAATACACGGCGCAGTGTGTGTCCCTCCAGTTCCTGCTGACGTCAGCGTGCCGCTAAGCCAATAGGCTGCCGCCGGGTGTACCAAGATGGCCGCGGCTCCGGAGATAGGCCGAAGCCGCGGCCTTTCCTAATGGCCGAGGCCCCGGAGCGCTCCGGGGATCGCGCCGTGTGCCGATCCGAACAGGATGACCTGTTCGGATCACGGATCGCTTACGATCCGTTGCACGACTAGTAGTGACTAAAATATTCCATGACTTTTCCAAAACTTAGTGGATTCAGTCATTTTCCAAAACTTTTCCAGGCCTGGAAAGTGCCATGTCAAAATCCCATGACTTTTCCAGGAATTTAATGACCGTACGAACCCTGTACTTTACTGCTTTACCAGGTTTATGTTTATGACCTATACTGTTGCACGCCCGTTTCCAGCATTCCATGGATATCTGAATGGACGTTTTTGTGGACATAAACAAATTTTTACCTTTGTTGCACTTTGAGGCCAGTCTCATTCAGTGAGATTGGGTCTCTCCCAATTCCTAGCGTTACATTTTTATTCACATTCTTATACAATTTAGTCACTTTGTATGTAGCTGCTCTTTTTTGTTTCATTTTTCACCCTTTTTTTTGTCCATTTAGACTAGCGCAATATTTTCTTTTTATTTCTACTAACACAATAAATGTTGGGGTAGAACTTGTTTCTGCCGATTGGTCAGCAATGGCAGCTTCCATATTTCATCAATACTTTTTTATTTGTATGGAATGAAATTGGTTATATAGTTACCACAACCATTGCAGGCCTCCTTTCTAAAATGCAATCACCTGGCTATCCTGTCCATCCTGGGCTTTTTGTACTTGCTGAGTCACTGACCTGGAACAAGCATGCAGAAACAGTTCTTCTGATCTGTAGACTTGTATTGGGGTCAGCAACTTTGTGCTGAGCATCAGTATAAGTGATATTTTGGGAAGAGGTCAGCAACAGAAGCATATTTCCCTCTGAACAAATCTACTTGAAAGCGGAACTAAATTCAGCTGTGTGAGCTTTTTACATAACGAGACATTATGCACATTACAGCAAACTTACCTGTCATTGTGCTCTCCTCCAGCGGTGACAGGTCAGTGCTGCAATCATCGTCCCCATCCTCCCCACTGGCAATTCTAGGCCTCGCTTGCTCCAGTCTTAGACCCCTTTCACACTGAGGCGCTTTGCAGGCAATATAACGCAAAAAATAGTGCCTGCAAAGCACCCTGAAAGAGCGGGTCCTTTCACTCTAGTGTGAAAGCCTGAGGGCTTTCACACTGAATCTGTGCGCTGGCAGGATGCTAAAAAAAGTCCTGCTAGCAGCATCTTTGGAGCCGCGTGTTTAGTGCTCCTACCCATTGAAATTAATGGGCAGCGCAGCTATACCGCTGGCAAAGCGCTGCTGCAGCAGCGCTTTGCGGGTGGTTTTAACCCTTTTTTGGCCACTAGCGGGGGTTAAAACACCCCGCTAGCAGCTGAATAGCTTCGCAAATACGACGGTAAAGCGCCAATATTTTTAGCTTTACCGCCACCACAGTGTGAAAGGGGCCTTAGTAAAGTCTCCTCATTGTGTTTAATATCTTATAGCTCAGTTTCTTTCTATAGCAGCCACAGTCCGAGTACAAAAGCCTGTCCCTTTGTCAGCAGCTGCAGAAAATGTCCTTGCCCGGTGCATGGAAGCTGTGGTCTCTCTGCAGCCAACACAAACCCTAATGCACAGGTGTCAAACACAAGGCTCGCGGGCCGAATCCGGCCCGCCAGGCCTTGCTAAGTGGCCCAAAGAGTGGCCTCCGTCTGACACCTGTTCTTTTCTCTCACTGCCAAGTCTCCCTACAGTAAACATCCTCCCCCTCAGTACTGCGAGTGGCGCCAGCTTGTGAAAGCGCATGCGTGCCCGCCGGTCTCCAAGGAGACAAGAATAAACAACTTCCACTCTCTCCTCCTCAGTCCCTTCAGCGGCGCCAGTGCCCGAAGTGCCGAGCTGCACAGCGCATTCGCCCTACGGAACTGCACAACTGATCGTCAAATCAGCTGTTGTGCAGTTCCGTACGGCGCATGTGCTATGCGGCTGACACTATCCGACAGAATACCAGATTTTGGTGAGTTAAAGGCATGCGTGGTCAGCCCCGCATAGCTGTCAGGAAACTCCACCACTGACAGCTATGCCAGGCTTGATGAAGAGAGGCAGTGTTCTGCTGACAATTTTTTTTTTTTTTTTTAATCATACATTTTTATTGATTTTACAAAAGGGAAAGTACAAAAAATGGCTACTTTCACACTCGGGCGCTTGGTGCGTCGGCGTTAAAGCGCCGCTTTACCATAGTTTTTGATGCACTATTCGGCCACTAGCTAGCGCTTTTAACCCCCCGCTAGCGGCCAAAAAAGGGTTAAACCCGCCCGCAAAAGCGGTGGTTCGGTGGCACTGCCCATTGATTTCAATGTGCAGGGGCGCTTTAGGAGAGGTGTATACATAGGGCCAGAACCCAGGAGGAGGGGTGGAAATTAGATGTTGCACACTGCATAGCATACTCCTGAACCCTGACGTGGTCCCTGTTGAGACGAAACGTTGGGCAAGCAACGTTCTGACGTCACCGCGTCATATGCCAGACCCGAAAGATATGGGCAGCCAGATCGAGGAGCTGGCCGGCTCGATCGTTTTTACATGCTTCTATTTCATCTTACAACTCTCTTTATCTGGGATTGCCAAAGATGTTAGTGCAGAATAGAGGTGCACATCTTCACTGGCCTCACGATTTGATTACGATTATCAGGTCAACGATAAGATTTGATTCCGCGATGCATCACGATTACAGCGCAAGTGCGCATGGTTTTCATCAAAAAAATTCAAGCAGTCAGGAGAACTCCATTTTTTTTATTATATCTGTTCTTTTAAAACAAAGACAGCACTCCCTGCATGTAGCAAAGTCTAAACAAAGCAGACAACAACTTGTACATAGTACAGGAGATGGTCAGAGAGACTGCAGCCATGCTACAGGAGATGGTCAGAGAGACTGCAGCCATGCTACAGGAGATGGTCAGAGAGACTGCAGCCATGCTACAGGAGATGGTCAGAGAGACTGCAGCCATGCTACAGGAGATGGTCAGAGAGACTGCAGCCATGCTACAGGAGATGGTCAGAGAGACTGCAGCCATGCTACAGGAGATGGTCAGAGAGACTGCAGCCATGCTACAGGAGATGGTCAGAGAGACTGCAGCCATGCTACAGGAGATGACTAAAAATATGTAAGCTGCCTTTAATTGTACTGTAACTCTTTACCCTATTCTAATCCCCAACCTAATTCCTAACTAACCTTTTCTGCAGCAGTGAGAACTTTCTGGGTGATCCACCTGTTGTGCCGAGAATGGTTCCCCCGTCTCTCGGCTCCTATCGGAACTCCGCCCCCAGCCCTGTACATTGCCGCTCCCTCCTACTGTTCCTCACGAATGCAAATGCTCCTAATACCGCCCCGCCTCTCCAGCCCTCTGGTCATTAGCATTCGTGAAAAAACAGTAGGTGTAAGCAGAGGGCTGGAGAGGCGGGGCGGTATTAGGAGCATTAGCATTCGTGAGCGGCAATGTACAGGGCTGGGGGGCGGAGTTCCGATAGGAGCCGAGAGCCAGGGGAACAGAATCCGGCGGGGGAACAGTGTGTGTGTGCATATGCCGCGCTCATGTGACTGCCCTCTCTCCTCTCTGCTTTCACGTCTCTCCTGACGCCAGGAGAGACGTGAAAGCAGAGAGGAGAGAGGGCAGTCACATGAGCGCGTCATAGAAAAAAAACATCAAAATGAGGTAACAGCTCTCCCGGGAGTGGAGTGGCGGGGTTAGACGTTGGGGATAATCGATGATTAGGTTTCCCTGCATCGGTGCCGCATCGGGGACGCCCGAATCGCGATGCACCGATTAAATTCCGCACCCCTAGTGCAGAAGATTCAACTTATTCAAAATGGTGCGGCTAGGTTACTTATGGATGTCTCACTATCGCACTTTATTTAAGGCTGGATGAATTATGTTTAAGATAATGAGAGGCCTGGCCCCAAGCTATCTCTGCTCTCGTTTTCATAAACAAGCTTTTGTTAGATTACTCAGATCTACCGGCAGAATTCTCCTCCACATCTCGGTGCCCAAGAAGATCCGGCGTGGTGGTCGGGCCTTCTCCCACCAGGGTGCCGTTTTGTGGAATAGCCTCCCTGTCCAGCTCCAGGAGGCCCCCACTATTCTGGTCTTCCACGGGTTACTGAAGACTTGGCTTTTCACGCAAGCCTTCCCTGCGTAGCCTCTCTCTTCCACCCTTTCTGCCACTCTGTGCTGCTTCTGGTTCCTGGGTCCTCTTTTCCCAGAAACTCTGCTATGCGCGTCGGGACCCTTCGGGGTAAGACCGCGCTATATTAAGATACTTCTCAACTCAACTCATCTGTAAGTGTGCATTTTTATGATTTACTGTAAATTAAAAGTCTAAAGGATTTTATGCTATATGTGAGCCTTCTTTTTACTTATGGGGCACATCCTGAATTGATACTTTGTACGAGTCATCCATGCAAGCAACGTTGCCTTATTGAGGACACCTTTAACTGGGATAATTTGTCTATGCGCTAACTGATCTCCTGTAATTAAGAGATCATGCATATCTGGTAAGCGGCAGTGTGTTATTAAGGTGGAAGCACTTACCTATCACCACTTCTTCTGGATGCTGTGGGTTTATTTGCACAGTGGAGACTCATCTTGACATATATGGACTATATGCATTTTTTTATGATTTTTTTTTATACACTACATATGGATTGAAGTTCATCATTTTGCATTTTAGGTCTTTACTGACCCTTATTATTGATTGACTGTGTTAATTGTCATATCATTTATTTGTCACTACCACATTTATATATTAGCGCAGCTTTTTTCCTTTTCTTATCCTGTATAGTGTTTGTATAACATTTTTTAGTTGCTGCTTTTTTCATTTCCCCCCCCCCCCTTTTTTTGAATGAGCCCAGTTATTTTTTATTGATACTCTGTACATAGCGCATTCCTGAACCCTGCCGTCTGTACGTATCGCGCCCCTAGAGTGGATACATAGTCCTACAGATACAACCAGGCCTTTGAGGGAAAACCATGCTGCTAATGCAGCCCCCGATGAATTTGAGTTTGACACCCCTGCCCTAATGAGTCCCAGCTAGAGTTTTCCAACCAGCAAAGAGCATTGCAGAACTAGAATTTTAATTCAGCATTGAGTGTGACAGACCTCTACAAAGATTACTGCTTTCTCAGAGAGCAAGGGACTGGATTTTCTACTCAGGCTCTGACTGCTTTACAGTGGAACTAAACCCAACAATTTAAATAATTTTTTTTTTACATTCAAGGCATGCCAGGAATGTAACGGTCATATTTGCTTGTGTTCTCAACCAAACTGTCAAACCATCAAATGGCTGGTGTCATAACTGATCACATGGGCAGCTGCAGATTAAACAGAGGCCAAGATGCAGCTTCCTTGGCTGAAAAGGAAACAAGGATTTAGTTCCGCTTTAAAAAGAAAGCCAACTGTCAGATTTTGATATTCTTTTGCTTTAATGAGCCTGGAATGTATTTTGCCGATTTACACTGAAAATTCAGTTTAGCTTTAGGCCCCAGTCACACCTGCCCATCGTGCCAAAGTGCATTTTGTTCAGCACGTTTTTTGCAGGACACGAACGGGCCTTCTTACATGCACCAAAGAAGCTCACACACCTTTTTGGGCAAAGTGCTTTATGTATTCCCTAGCCATTTTTGGAGTGCCATTAACAATTAAAGGCACTGGAACACCTAATGTAAATGTTTATTTTTTCGTTAACCCCCTTCCTATCAGCCGCATTTGGGTCATGTGACCGCTGCGATTGGCTGTCACATGATTGGAAAGCTCCCGATCGCAAGTATGCATCAGGAGCTTTCCGGTAACTGCCAGCTACTGTGCATATATGTGGCCGCTTGGCTCGAAGGTCCACAAGCTGAGAGGCTGCATATGTGCATTTGGCCGGCGTGAAGAAAGCCCTTCTCTCCCCTCTTCTCCTGGCGATTGCAGCGATACCACATATGTGTATGTTAGCTGCGGTTTGTACCTGTAGCACAGTCCAGAAGCAATAGTGCGCATTTTCCTTTTTTGTTCGTCCTACCTAAAACGCACGGACACAAAAAAAAATCTTGCCCAAAGTATATCGACCCTGACCCTTGCTAAACCCAAACACTAACACTGACCTACATCAAACCTTGAAAGACCCATAGGGGTTGATTTACTAAAGGCAAATACACTTTGCACTTTCCCCAAGTGCAGTTACACTCTGCAAGTTGCAGTTGCTCCAGAGCTTAGTACGAGGCAAAGCTTCACTTTGCAAAGAATACACAATCACATGCAAGGAAAAAAAAAAAAACTATTTTTGCTTGCTCATGATTGGATGATGGAAGTCAGCAGAGCTTCTGCTCATTTACTAAGGTCTGGAGCAACTGCGGAGTGCAATCTATTTGCCTTTAGTAAATCAACCCCAATGCATCTTTCATCTCCATTCACAGAAAGAAAAACACAGGGGCGGGCTTCACAGTGACTAATCACTGTGGTAGTCAATCAGATGAGGTGACCCAGAATCGAGAGTTCCGGGGTCCTGGGGGCTCTCGTGAGACCCCCGATCTCTGTGCGACATAAAGACAGATATGCAGTCCCAAGGCAAAAAGCTCAGTCCGCATATATGTGTTCTGTCAGTGTGAAATTAGTAAGGTAAAAGAAAACTTTCTAAATGCAGCTCCCTCCCTCAAGTCTGATCTTGATCCAGCAATGTACACGAGAGCAGCGGCACTCTACCTCCTCATTGACAGCAGTGGGAGCCATTGGCTGTCAATCACATTCAGTGAGGAGAGTGGGGTTGGGCTGAGCTGTGCTCTGTGTGTACAGGATCACAGAAGAGGAGGATCTGGGCTGCTCTGTGCAAAAACCACTGCACAGGGCAGGTAGGTATATAGTGTTTAATAATATATATATTTTTTAATTATGGGATTACAATCACATTAAGCCCTTGTTGACGGTTGGATTTGACAGGTGGCAGCCTACTGCTGGCAATGGCATCGTTCCAATCGGTGCATCGCTGACTTTGCGGTGCCGCACCCGATTTGGAAAAGTAGTTCTTGCGCTACGTTTGGTAATTTCGGGTGAGATTTCAATAGATCTCTGTGCATGAAGACACACAGATGTCTTTCAAGTCACAGTGAAATGCAGCTTTGAAATTGTGTGATTTCAGAAGTCGTCGCACGATTTCAAAGCTGCGCTCCATGTGAACGAGGGCGAAGGCTCCATTCATACCTGTGTGGTCCAGGAACATAGGGAAAAATGCACGTCATACTTGCGGTGCTTTAGTTTGCGGCACCCCAAATGTGGCTAGAAACTCATTTTGCCACACAGTACAAAAATCGTATCTCCTGAAAAGGTTCTGGAGCTGCTTTGGTGCGTTTTTTCACACGTAGGCTGCCCTATGCGATCACACGACACAGACCACTTTACTTTAGCGTGACGCGGTGGTGAATGGGGCCCCAGTGGTCAGCAGTCCTCACATGTTCCCCTCCCCCCTCTCCTCTATACAGTGACTGCCTGCTATGACAGACCTCCCCTCTCCAGGAAAGTTCTATGTACACAGCACAGCGCCAACTACAGCAACCCCCGAGCACCTACACCAGCTCAGGAGCGGGGTGGCCGGTCACTAAGGGTTACCGCACTGTGCTCCACTTTACCGAAATACCCCCCGACCCACTCACCACACTCTGCTCCCGCCTCAGGATTTTCGCGCGCTCACGCTACGTCCCTCCCTCCCGCTAATCGCCCTGTCAGCGCGCTAGGATGCCGTAAGAACGCTGATTGGCTGAGCCGTCCAGATTCGCTCTGTCATTGGCCGTTCACGGAGCCGCACATTCCGGAAACGCCTCCATAATGTGATTGGAAAGAGAATTCTAGGAACCGCGCTCTGATTGGATGAGATTGGGTGACTGGCCTCTCAGCCAGCGTTCATGCGCACAACTACTATATTCCGCTCCCAGGAGTCAGTGCGGTAACCTCTGACCTGGTTTTGATTGGGAGAGACGTGGCTGTACCGGGAGAAGTGTCACTGGGAACATGGTGAGGAGGGGGGTTTTCGGGGGGGCTGTGTGTGTTTTATCACCCTCCGAGGGGTGCGGGGCTGGAGGAGGGCATTAGGGAGTTATTTTCTCATATTATAGTACAGGGAGCCATGACTGTTCCCTGTGTGAGGAAACCTCTCCAGAGACATGGGGGACATTCTACACTGCCAGTACTCCTCTTCTTATACAAAATGCTTATTGCCTGGCGGTGGGCACCGTACGTGCAGATCATTGCCTGGCGGTGGTCGCCGTACGTGCAGATCATTGCCTGGCGGTGGTCGCCGTACGCGCAGATCATTGCCTGGCGGTGGTCGCCGTACGCGCAGATCATTGCCTGGCGGTGGTCGCCGTACGCGCAGATCATTGCCTGGCGGTGGTCGCCGTACGCGCAGATCATTGCCTGGCGGTGGTCGCCGTACGCGCAGATCATTGCCTGGCGGTGGTCGCCGTACGCGCAGATCATTGCCTGGCGGTGGTCGCCGTACGCGCAGATCATTGCCTGGCGGTGGTCGCCGTACGCGCAGATCATTGCCTGGCGGTGGTCGCCGTACGCGCAGATCATTGCCTGGCGGTGGTCGCCGTACGCGCAGATCATTGCCTGGCGGTGGTCGCCGTACGCGCAGATCATTGCCTGGCGGTGGTCGCCGTACGCGCAGATCATTGCCTGGCGGTGGTCGCCGTACGCGCAGATCATTGCCTGGCGGTGGGCGCCGTACGCGCAGATCATTGCCTGGCTTTGCGTGCACCTACAGGTAAAAAGGAACTTCATTCCCCTTTGGATACATCCAATTCTTCACATATCTGCATGTGCGCCAGATTCCTCATTACAGCTTATCAGTGCGCATGCTCAGGGAAACACATTTTCACAAATGTGCCACTGCCAGCAGTGCTTCCCAGACTCTCCCATTCCCCCAGGGAGCCCCGGCCCATGGTAAGCAGCTGTGTGGCTTCCTGCAGAGGAGATAGGTGAACGGATGTTCCTCCATCTCTTTTGAGACCAATAAATCCCGGAAGCGACAATGATTTTAAATCTTGACATGTTTGGTATCTATTTACTTGACAAACTATGTTACATTTTTTACCAAAAGATTGGGGATTATATTGTGTTTGTGTGCACTAAAAGTTTTTATAGTGTATTTTTTTTCCCTGAATATTTGCAATTAATTATTGGTTGTGCAAATATCGCGTGACATAAAACAATTGCAGCAATCTCTTCTATTAGAAGATATACAAGCAATATATCACAAACTGGCAGGTAGTACGTAAGTCAGCGCTGACAGCAAGTAGGGTAAATCAATAATTATAAAAAATAGTCCATATAATGCATTGTGATGGGAAGATGTCAAAGTAGAAGTCACCAGATGTACAGCTCTGCAGGGGGGTGGGGAGGGGGTGGCACATACAGTCACCGGGAGCTCCTCAAACAGGAAATAGGGATTCCCTCAGATGCAGACGAAAACAGCAAAGGGAGGGGGCCAGGTACAGTGAGAGAATAAAGTATTTGATTCCCTGCTAATTTTGTATGTTTGCCCACTGACAAAAAAAATGATCAGTTTTAAGAGACCAAACTTTGGACACAATTGGAACAAGACCAATGCATGGTCCCCCTTAACAGAGCTCCCTGGTGTTACATGTCCCTGCCGGCGGAGCTCAGGCGCCACCCAATGATTGGCAACACGACCCGGGTTTGCGCTCGTCTCATCTCCCAGACCTCCTTATCCTCTCCCAACTCGCCTCTTTACCCCATACTGGGAAACCCCGGATTTGCGCCGGGCACGCAGGACGTGGTCTTTCAGAGGCTGGGCGCGGCGGGCCTACATCAGGCCTCCCACTTCAGTACAGGAGGGCGCTGGTATACCATTGCGGAACTTTCTGACCCCTCGGGGCGGTTTCGCTTAGACTTCTTGAGATCCCGTCAGCTAACCCACTTTCTCCACCCTCTGACGCCCCCCCGCGCAAATGACCGATCTCTCACAACACTGGAAGAACTCTGTGACGCCCCAAGGACTTTAGCACACACACTCTCACTGACCTACACTCTTCTAAACACTCCACAGGCGGACTTTGTACCCCCGGGATTACTTAAATGGGAGCTGGATCTGAACTGTCACTTTGACGACGCTAAGCGACAGCGTATCCTTCGGTTCACACACAAGTCCTCGATCTGTGCCAAAATCTAGGAGACCAATTACAAGCTACTGTCGAGGTGGTACAGATACCCCGCACTCCTACACAAATTTTTCCCGGCCACATCTGATCTTTGCTGGCGCTGTCGGGCAGATAGGGGGACGCTTGTACACATCTTTTGGTCCTGGGCCACTTCTGGCGCGTAGTGCGAGAGGTGGCCCAGAAATTTACGGAACGCACCATACCGGACGACCCTGCATTTTTTCTTCTGCACGCGTCTAGCGTCCCGGAGAAGGTGTACAAAAAGTCTGTGCTTAGACATCTACTTGACGCAGCTAAGGCCTGTATCCCACTCCACTGGAAGTCCACACTTCCACCAACAATTGCCTCCTGGCTGGCAAGAGTGGAAGAGCTAAAACGCATGGAGGACCTTGTCCTTACGGCGCAGGATAGACAAGAAACGTTTAAAAACACTTGGCAGCTCTGGAATATCTTCATATTTTTGGCTGAGGGACAGGCGTTGAGGGAACCCGCCGTTGATGCACGACGATGCGCTCTTCTGCAGACCTCCCCTCCCGGCCCCACTCGACGGTAGATACAGACGCCTGGGCGACAGGTCAGGGACGCAAGAGGCACGTTGTGGTTAGTTGTAAAGTTGTTACCCATTGTATCATGTCTTGTGTTTAGACGTGTCGTTCACTGCTCATGATGCCATGTACCTAGATTTTTAAAGTGATATTGGTCTATGCTGTGTATTATCTTGTGCTTTGTCGGGTCATGTGGGCCCTGTCCCTGTTATAAATAAAAAAAAAAAAAAAAAGATCAGTTTGTAATTTTAATGGTAGGTTTATTTTAACAGTGAGAGACAGAATAACAACAAAAATATCCAGAAAAATGCATTTCAAAAAAGTTATAAATTGATTTGCATTTTAATAAGTGAAAAAAGTATTTGATCTCTTCATCGGCAAAATTTCTGGCTGAGCTGATATTAGGAGCACTCCCCCTTTTTTTTACATACCTGAAAGGAAAAAGGCAAAATTAGCTAGTATGCACCGCATACTAGCTCATTATGAAATACTTACCTAAGAACGAGGCGTCGGTAACTTACCTGGTCCACGCCGAGGGAGATGTCATCTTGCCTCGGCGTGTCTTCCGGGTATCGCCGCTCCAGCGCTGTGAGTGGCTGGAGCGGCGATGTCGTCACTCCCGCACGTCGGCAAGGTCCGGCGGCTCCCAGGCTTTAGCCTAGAATCCCCGCTGCGCATGCGCCGCTGCAGTCGGCGGCTCATTGTGAGGGGAATATCTCCTAAACCGTACAGGTTTAGGAGATATTCTTTTTACCTACAGGTAAGCCTTATTATAGGCTTACCTGTAGGTAAAAGTTAAAAAACAGGGTATACAATCGCTTTAAAGGAAGTGTTCCTAATCTCAGCTTGTTAGGCTTCATGTACACTGCTGCTGGTAAACGGACGTTTGGGAGCACTTGGGCATTTTGTTCAACTGCCTCTGATCTCTCCTCTATGGTATCTTATCTGTCCACGCGTTTAGCAGCGTTTCATTTACAGACGTTTTTCATTTTAACAAAATGCTTCTAGACGCAAACGCGGCATGTAAACACAGCTAAATGACCGTTTTTAGACACTGGTTTCTAGCTGTCAAGTTAAATCATTCAGGAGAGGTTGAACAATGTCCCGTGTACATGAAGCCATACCTATATAAAAGACACCTGTCAACAGAAGCAATCCGATTCCAATCTCTCCACCATGGCCAGGACCAAAGGGCTGCCCAAGGATGTCAGGAACAAGATTGTAGACCTACACAAGGCTGGAATGGACTACAAGGCCATCGCCGAGCAGCTTGGTGAGAGGGTGACAACAGTCGGTGCGATTATTCGCAAATGGAAGAAACACAAAATAACTGTCAATCTCACTGTCAAAGTGTTGTGGTCAGATGAGACCAAAATTTAGCTCTTTGGCATCAACTGGCGGTGTTTGGAGGAGGAGGAATGGTGCCTATGACTCCAAGAACACCATCCCCACCTTCAAACACGGAGGTGGAAATATTATGCTTTGGGGGTGTTTTTCTGCTAATAGGACAGGGCAACTTCACTGCATCAAAGGGACGATGGACGGGGCCATGTACTGTCAAATCTTGGCTCTGAATCTTCTTATCTCAGCCAGGGCATTGAAAATGGGTGGTGGATGGGTATTCCATCATGACAATGATCCAAAACACATGGCCAAGGCAACAAAGGATTGGCTCATGCAGAATCACATTAAGGTCCTGGAGTGGCCTAGTCAGTCTCCAGACCTTAATCCCATAGAAAATATGTAGAGGGAGCTGAAGGTTCGAGTTACCAAACATCGGCCTCAAAACCCTAATGGCTTGGAGAGGATCTGCAAAGAGGAGTGGGACAAAATCCCTCCTGAGATGTGTGCAAACGCGGTGGCCAACTACAAGAAACGTCTGACCTCTGATTGCCAACAAGGGTTTTACCCTCAAGTATACTAAGTCATGTTTTGAGAAGGGGTCAAATACTTATTTCACTCATTAAAATGCAAATCCATTTATAACGTTTTTGAAATGCGTTTTTGTGGATATTTTTGTTTATTCTGTCTCTCGCTGTTAAAATGAACCTACCATTAAAATTATAGACCATTTATTTGTCGGTGAGCAAAAATAGAAAATCAGCAGGGGGATCAAATACTTTTTTCCCTCACTGTAAATATGAGTATAAAATCAATAGCACTTTATTCAATATACACTTACATTGAGGTGTCTTGCAAACAACGTACAGGGCTAGTGTGGAATAATACCATCCAGGCAAGCAGCTGTCAAGTTGGAATGGAGGACCACTGTGTACCCAAGCTCAGACCTGCCGCACTTGAGTCTTATCACCCATGGCGTCTCAAGCTCTCACACGCCGCTGACAGGGCCAGCAAGAGCTGACACACAAGCTGGGGAGGGGGTGGGCCACAGCGCGTTTCTAAAGCCCGGTCTCCTTCATGCAGTTTGGAGCGATAAGCGTGGCAAAACCTCACTGTTTAGGTGCCATTGAAAATGAATGGCACCCAAACATGCGACTTGAGATTGTGGGCAGAATCACAGCTATCGGTAAAACACCAAATGTGAATAGAGCCTTAGTTGTCACAGGAACACGTGCCCCCCTTGGAAGTTTTCCCCTCTATTCCTCCTCTGGTGGCAATTTAAAATGTTGGCTTTCCCCTCACTTTTAATCCTCATGACACTTGTGATCGGGGCAATTGGAGCAAATCTCCATTCTAGGCACACAGCAGCGATAAAAACCTGACAGTGGTTCTAACCTTTCATCACTCTATCCTGACCTATAAAATGGATTTGTGTCCCTCGCTCCATGCGGTTGGCTCTGTTACAAATGTAGCACCCTTCTAGAATAGGTTGCTAGAGAGGTTCAGGTTAACCACTTTAGCCCCGGACCATTTGTCAGCCTAAGGACCAGAGGTCTTTTTACAATTTCGCACTGTGCTGCTTTAACTGGTAATTGCGCGGTCATGTAATGTTGTACCCAAACAAAATTTGCGTCCTTTTTTTCCCACAAATAGAGCTTTCTTTTGGTGGTATTTGATCACCTCTGCGGTTTTTATTTTTTGCACTATAAACAAAAATACTTTTTGCTATAATAAATATCCCCCAAAAATATATAAAAAAACATTTATTTATTTTTTTCCCACAGTTTAAGCCGATACGTATTCTTCTACATATTTTTGGTAAAAAAATCGCAATAAGCATTTATTGATTGGTTTGCGCAAAAGTTATAGCTTCTACAAAATAGGGGACTGTTTTATGGCATTTTTATTAATATTTTTTTTTTTTAATAGTCATGGCGGCGATCAGCGGTTTTTATCTTGACTGCGAAATTTTGGCGCACATTTTTGGGACCATTGTCATTTTTACAGCGATCAGTGCTATAAAAATGCACTGATTACTGTTAACATTACACTGGCAGTGAAGGGTTTAACCAGTAGGGGTTAATTGTTTCCTAGGGAGTGCTTCTTACTGTAGGGGGGATGGGCTGTGTGTGACATGACACTGATCTCCACTCCGACTACACGGAGCCGAGATCAGTGTCATTGTCATTAGGCAGAGCGGGTGAGATGCTTGTTTACACAAGCATCTCCCCACTCTATCTCTCCGTGAGACGATCGCGGTTGTCTCCGTGGCTATCGAGTCCGCGGGACCCACAGTCGGTCTCACGGAGAAGGCGGCAGGGTCGCAAGCGTGCCGCCGCCGGTGCGCGCGACCACACGGCGGCATCTTAAAGGGGACGTACAGGTACGTGATTATGCCTGTCCGTGTCGCTCTGCCGACGTATATGTACAGGCGGCGGTCCTTAAGTGGTTAAATTTAGTCTGTAAACATTGGAGCAGTGAAGTGATTATTTTTGGCTGTTCTGCGTCTCACATGCTGCAGGCTCAACTACTTCTCCCTGTAGTGGGTTGGGGGGAGGCAGACCCTGGGCCTGAATATTTATGCAGTCTCGGCCAATCCCTGGGAGGGGGTGCTTAGCAGGTTGATGGTAAGGAGATAAACAGTCTGAGACCTGGAGCAGCAGGGTTCTTGTCCCTAAGGAGGAGATTCCAGTCTGAAGCGCTGCTGCCCTTCAGAGCAAATTAGCTGAAGCCTCCAGAGAATTCACCAAGGTCCCAGCTCAGTGGGTATTGAGGGGCCTATTGTAGAGAATTGACCGTGGTCCCAGCTCAGTGGGTATTAAGGGGCCTATTGTAGAGATTTAAGCAAGGTCCTGGTGGGGGGGCTATTTCTCCTTGAAGCAGTTTTTGAGCCAAGTCAAGGGGGTACGTTGAGGATCCGGCCTGGAGATTCACTGTACAGTGTCTAGCCAATACTGGACAGAAGTTATCCAAGTATCTGCAGACCCAGTGAGTAAAGGCCTGGGAGTGGGATCCTAGTAACTGTCTTTTATTAACCCCTTGTGTGACTGTTAGTGCTGCTAAAGTGAGATATTTGTCCTGCTGGGCGTCCCAAAAGTGCTTGTGTCTCTAGTCTCTGCATAGAGGGGTTGCCTCCCTGGAGAGTATAGAAAGAGTCCTCCAAATGTTTGTGTACTAAATTCTGGAGTATTCCAAAACTTTCTCTGCACCCCTTCCAAGTTTAACCAGCAATACAACCAAGAAAATACATCAACCGTCTGATTATTGTGAGCGACAAATGTTGTGTGCCTGGCTGGCTGGGGACCCAGACGGGGAGAGGACCTGGGACAAATTAGCGGAACACGTCTGGGGTTTGCATTACACAAAGATCCCACTTGCAGCCTTGGAATAGTGGTAATCAGTTGCAGGCTCCACCTGGGTCCCACAGGCCACCTTCCCTTCCGCTTCTTTTGGCTCAGTGTGAGTCAGTGATTGGTGGATCTGGAGGACACCAGGCCCTGACACTTCCATGGTGCAGATCTCTGGATTTAGAGTTGGCAGGAAATTGTCTAATCACATCCTGCAACTTCTTCCGGATCTGTTCTTTATAGATTTGCCCTTTAAAGCCTGACACCAGCAATTTTTTTGTGATTGTTGGATCTATTTTCTGGTTTTACTCTGATCTGTGATCCTACTGGGCAGACTTTTCTTTACTTCCTGTCCCTGTGATACCAGGAGAATTTTTTTTAGGCGCAAGACACCTGGACAGACAATAGTAAAAAAAAACATTGTCTGATGTTCCAATGCTTCCCCACCTATATATTTTTTTGTTCTGGTCTTTGTTGCCATTGAAGAGCTTTCCCCTCAATTTCAGTCCCGGTTCACACTTGTGCGTGGTGTGAGATGGCATGTGATTCACACTGGACTGCAGTGCAAATCACATGTAATGTCCGTGCAATGCGATTTCCAGCCATACAGATAGTATGCCTGATATCGCATTCGGACCAAACTCGCACAGGACCCCTTTTTTTTTTTTTTTGTTCTGCACCAGAATCAGATCGCATGGGTGTTCACACTTTTGGGGGATATTTTTAAGTACAAAAGGTCGTCTTATACGCCGGAATTTTTATAAATATATTCCTTAATAGCCACAAAGGATATGAATCCACTTGTGTGCACCCAAATGCCTTTTGTAAGTCCAGATATTACCTTGTAAATGCAGAAAACTACAGGAAGGGGCAGAAGACAAGACCAGTCACCCTGTACAAGGAGAGAGATCATCAGTGAGGGTCTTTATTACAGGAAGGGGCGGAGACATCCGGGAATTCAGTTTTAATTAGTAAAATGTATGTTTTATGATTTACTGTAATTTTTTTTTTTTTTTTCTCTTGCCTTCTCAAACTTGACATTTTTCTGTTTTCAGGAGTTGGAAGCAATGAGCCGATATACAAGTCCGGTGAACCCGGCAGTGTTCCCGCACCTTACAGTTGTCCTAATGGCAATCGGGATGTTTTTCACAGCTTGGTTCTTTGTGTATCCTTTTAGTGCACTATGACCTATCCGGAGGGCAGGGGAAGTGGATTTACACCATATTACAGGTTGTGAGGTGCAAATCTGTTCATAAAACAGATATTTATTTATCTTTACCTTAAAGTGTTTATAAACCCAAAAACAAAAAAGTAATTAATTACAGCTTATTAATCCCTAATGTGATGGCTTTCTATTTTTAGGATTTTTTTTTTTTTTTTCATTTTTTACCTGGTGATCCAGCGAGTAACACACCTCCTGCTTTAGGGTGTCTTCACTCTGAATGGATGAGCAATGGAGACACCTTTTGGATAGCAACATTGTCAGTCTGGGGGAGGGGTATTGTTTGTTGTACTAGCAGATTTAGATGGACTTGACTAACAAATTAAAGCCAAATTCAGGCTAACGCTTTATAAACCGTTACAGAAACATTTATTTTTTCCCTTTTGGGATAAAGGTTTACATAAATAAAAGCTGATCATTGTAAGCACCCCCCCCCGTTAATGTTAAATGATTTGTGTCAACCCGCTACCTGCCACCTTGTCTGGACAGTTTGGTCTGTTATAGGACGTTGAAAAATTACGCTTAGTGGCTGGATAACCAGATGGAAATACCGTATATACTCGAGTATAAGCCGACCCGAATATAAGCTGAGGCACCTAATTTACCACAAAAAACTGGGAAAACTTATTGACTTGAGTATAAGCCTAGGGTGTCCATCTGCATGCCTCACTGTGTGCCCCATGCCTCACTGTGCCCATTACTAGACTGACGTTTAACATGGGAGTCTATGGAAGGGGTGCCCGGGTTTGAAAAATCGGTTCTCCCTGGCCGTAGGTCCCCCAGACAACAAACTTTGCACACTTGTAGAGGAAGAGTGGGGCTACATGTGTGCCAAGTTTGGGGTACGGTACCGGGTCCCCAAAGTCCAGGAGATCAGGCGCAAAAAGGTGACTCGAGTATAAGCCGAAGGGGGCATTTTCAGCATAGAAAATGTGCTGAAAAACTCGGCTTATACTCAAGTATATACGGTAAATGGAAAAGCCTAAAAAAGAAAACAAATGCTGCTACCACATCTATGGATTGAAAAGCTGCAATATATTAAATTTTTTGGGGGGGATTAATACCATTTTAAGCATCAAGGAATGCTCACTGAAGATAATTATACTCTATATAATCATGATTGCCTGGATTCTAAAATTGTGTCCACAGATCAGTATTGAAATAATCAGGCTAATCAACACCTGATGAATTGGTTATTCTCTTGATCTGATTATCACTTGTTATGGGAAATGTAGCAGAAATGCAGCAAGTGAATTAGACGATCATTAAGTAGAATTATCCCTTCCTTAATAATACAAAAAAAAAATGTGCTGCAGTATTAAACCCAAAAACAAACATTTATTATATTGCAGATTTTTTATCAAGAATGTCTTGGTACATTTTTCTATTCATCCTTCCTTCAATGATATGAACCAGCCCCACACCATGATGTTCCCACCTCCAAACTTTCCATTGCCCATCATTGCAGCCTGATCAGTGCCTATTGATGTCGCCAGTGCAGATGTAGAAAGAGCCAGATCTCCTGTGCACTCGGCTCAGCTTGGCAATCCGGGATATGTGACATGCTAGGAGCCGTCCAGGAGGCGGGACTGGGCGTGACTGCGAGCTGAGCCAATTATACAGGAGATCTCGGCTCTGTCTAATCTAGCGGCGCTCATCCCCTTCTTCCCCTCCGAGGCAGCATATGTCTGCGTATAACACGCACCCACGATTTTCCCCCTACTTTCAGGGGGAGAAAGTGCGTGTCATGCGCAGATAAATACGGTATATAAGGTGCTCCTGTGCTTGATATAGTGGTTGTTAAGCCACTATATGCACTTTACACCATCCTCTCTGTGTAATTATGTAAGGTGCTTCTGTGACTGTGCTTTGTAAAAATAAGCAGCTATATACCTGTTTTGCAAGCGCTGATCGGCGATCACGTGACCCGCCGCCTCTCTCCTCCTCCTCCCTCCCTTCCTGACTGACGTCAGCGGGAGATCCTCGACCCCGCCCACTGCAGCTGTCAGACCGAGCAGGGAGAGAGGCGGCGGGTCATGTGATTGCCGATCAGCGCTCACAAAACCGGTATATAGCTGCTTATTTTTACAAAGCACAGACACAGAAGCACCTTACATAATTACACAGAGAGGATGATGTAAAGTGCATATAGTGGCTTAACAACCACTATATCAAGCTTTAAAATTGCGTCTGCCCTGTGGAGTGGTGGCAAACTACGGTGCTTAAAATTCTCCATAGGCGATGCTTTAAACTCCTTTGCAGGTTACCAGTTTAGAGTTCCATAGGAGGTCTGGTGCTAGAATTATTGCTCTCACTGACGTTTGCAACAAAACCTCACGTGTGGTTCGATTGCCGTTTACATATGCCTGTGGAAGTAAGGTAAGTTATTTTTTTTTTTTTAACCACTTCCGGACCGCCACACGACTATATACGTCAGCTGTTTGAAGAGGGATATCTCTAGCTAGCTGCCATAACCCAGGTATCCTCGTCTTCAGCCGGAGGCCCGATAATGGTGGTCTCTGCGGCGGATTCGTTCGCTGCGAGATCGCCGTTATCAACGGCGGGAGAGGGCCCTCCCGCTGCTCTCCCGCGCCCTCTGCCGCTTACCGGAGCTGCCAGTAGCAGTGGAGGCAATCGGGTCCTTCTCCTTCCTGGGTATGGATACGAGTGAGGGGAAGATGGCCCCCACCCATCTCCATACCATAGCAGGGCGGAAGCGACGTCGAAATGTCACTTCCGCCCATAGCTCTTAAAGGGCCATTTTTTTTTTTTTTCCGAATCTTTTTGACCCCAGATCTCATATTCAAGAGGACCTGTCATGCTTTTTTTCTATTACAAGGGATTTTTACATTCCTTGTAATAGGAATAAAAGTGACACAATTTTTTTTTTTAAAAGAACAGTGTAAAAAATAAAAGGTAAAATAAATAAGAAAACCTTTTTTTTTTTTTTTAACGCTCCCCGTCCCGACGAGTTTGCGTGCAGAAGTGAACGCATACGTAAACAGTGTTCAAACCACACATGTGAGGTATTGCCACGATCGGTAGTGCGAGAACAATAATTCTAGCCCTAGACCTCCTCTGTAATTCAAAACATGCAACCTGTAGAATTTTTTAAGAGTAAAAGTTTGTCGCCATTCAGGCGCAATTTTGAAGCGTGACATGTTGGGTATCAATTTGCTCGGCATAACATTATTTTTCACAATATAAAAAAAAATTAGGCTAACTTTACTGTTGTCTTATTTTTAAAAGTGCGCTTGAAAGACCGCTGTGCAAATACATTGTGACATAAAGTATTGCAACGACCGCCATTTTATTCTCTAGGGTGTAGAAAAAAAATGTATAATGTTTGGGGGTAATTTTCTAGCAAAAAAACTTGTAAACAACATATCTCAGAAAGAGGCTTGGTCCTTAAGTGGTTTGTATGTATATATAATAAATTATAGGGATGCACCGAAACATATTGGCCGAAAATTGTGTTTTCGGCACTTTGCCGAAAGAGAAATGTTGCAGATAATGGCGCTACACATGTTTCATCCCGGCGCGCCCCTTAGAGTCTCCCCTCTCTCCTCCTCCTCTTCTCGCTCCTGTCATACACAATGCCTGGTAATGCATGTCACTAGCTGTGTCTGAATCGCCGTGCACGGTGCAGCTGATGTAACGATGTCCTCGCCTCCTATGACACACGGCACAATGATTCCTAGCAATGGATCAGAGTGCCGTCTATCGCAAGAGGCGGTCTAGGAGGCAGGACATCATTACATCGGCTGCACAGCGATTCAGATCCAGCTCTGAGACACAGCTAGTGACATGCATTACCAGGCACTGTGTATGAGAGGAGGAGGGGAGACTCTGAGGGGCGCGCTGGGATGAAACTGGCTGCACGGCGATTCAGATCCAGCTCTGACACAGTGTGACATGCATGACCAGGCACTGGCAGGCTGCACATGATGGGCACGGGCATTGGTGAGGCTGCATTGCATGGGCACAGGTGAGGCTGCATGACGGGCACAGGCAGGCTGCTGCATCTGATGGGCACAGACACTGGTGAAGCTGCATTTGATGGACACTGGTGAGGCTGCATTCATCTCCTGTACCACGTCTGCAGTCTCTGACCATCTCCTGTACCACATCTGCAGTCTCTGACCATCTCCTGTACCACGTCTGCAGTCTCTGATCATCTCCTGCATCATGTAGAGGTGCACCGCATGGGAAATTTTGCTAATACTATTAGCAATGTGTTATATAAAAATGTATACGTTTTATATAAAATATAAAAATAAATTTTATTTAAAATATATACAGTCATTTTCTGTATCCGTTCCGGCACCAAAAAACCCATTCAGTGCACCCCCAACAAAGAGGCGGAGCCGGAAGTGACTAACTACTCGTCACTCCCGGTTTCTGGGGAACATCAGTTTCTATCTCTCTGTACAGGGCTTCACTCCCAGCCTCCTCGATTGGACCGCAGAGCCCGAGAGAGGAGACGGCGGGAGGGGGGTGTGACCCCCTTTCGCCAACCGCAGAAGTGATCGAGTGGCTAATTGACCACTCAGATCACATCTGCCTTACTCAGCATTGCTGGCTGAAAAGAATGACACTGGATGATGTCTGTAGGTGCAGACATCATCTGGGTATAACCACTGCAACCCGAGGATGTCCATTTACGTACCTTAGGCGGGAAGTGGTTAATGTCCGTGTAGATTAACGCTATTTATTTGTCCTGGTAACCATTGTCACTGGGACAGAAAGTAATGAGAAATACACATTTTTAAATTGTCGCCAGAACGGTAAGAGAGGGGAAATCTTCCAATGAGGACACTTGTTCCAGTGAAAGTTTGTTTAAGAGGGGACTTCTCCTTGCTTTTAGTGAGGTTTTCTTCCGGGTGCCTTTTCAGGACAGAAAGTGAAGAAAATTGTCCCCAGCCGGACACAGACATAAACCAACAGAGGTTTTAACCCTTCCTTACTCCATCCCAAACTGAAAGGACATTTTTTGCCCATGGTGTACTTTAAAAGAACACTGGCACTGTGTTTTTTTTCTTTTTAGCTTTGTTTCAATACCCAAATTGGTACTCTTGACAAACCTTTTGAAAAAGAAGAAAGCAAACAAAGTTTGCATCTAATTGGCAGTGGAGTTTCCCCCCAACATCCTGCTGGACGATTCAGTAGCGTGATGGCTCTGCCCACCTCCAGGAAATGCAAGACAGAGTTGATCCCCCTTATCCACCAAGGTATGGGTATAAACAGCGCTGTATACAAGGGGTTAAAGCAAGCTCACAGCTGCTGAAATCTTGAACTTGATGTCATTTTTAACAGCCACCGAAGGGCTTTCAGAAAAAAAAAATTATACTTTTTATGGGGCTCTGATGATATGCCTCATTGGGGGACAGGCCTACTGTTCAACAGTAAACTGCCTTTTCCCCCCAAACTAATGAAGAAATTGTAGAGGTCCGCTGATAAGAAAGGCTTCACAGATACGCGTTGCAGATTCATTGCTAGAAGGCTCTTTTGGAACAAAGCAGAAGGGGGCTTACTCTTCAACCTTCATAATACAACCCCTAAAACTCCAGACATGGCCCATCAGCGAAAGATGGAGGACTGTCTTCCTCTGATGGGTAGAGCAGTGCCCCAATCTGTTTTTCATAAGCATTCAGGGAGGGATACAAGCTTGAGTTTACCCACAATGCCCCCAGAAGATATTTCATCACCGGACTACCCACAAACTCTTTTTGGCAGAAATTACATAACCAGGAGCTAGGAAACCTTTACAGAACATAGTAATGAAGAAGTGTTCTGGTCTAAGGGAAAACCTTAATGCATCTACTTGAAGGTTCGAATAGCCCACCATAGTTACATGGTTAGTCAGGTTGAAAAAAGACACAAGTCCATCCAGATCAACCAAAAAAATAAATATAATCCCATATACACAATGCTATACTCAGTTGATCCAGAGGAATACTACATTATGGCTAAAAGCTCCTGTGGAATAATTGAAAAAAATGTTTGTCGGAAATTTAATTCTGTTTTAAAGCGAAAACAGTGTTTTTTTGTTTTTGAACTCTCATTAAAGTGGAAGTAAACCCTCCTATCATTTTCAGGCAAGGGAGCGGCCATCTTGGCCTCTGTTTAATCTTCAACTGCCGTGATGCTGCACATGTGATCAGTTATGACACCAGCCATTGGATGGTTTGACAGTTTGGTTGAGAGCACAACCAATGTGACAGTTGGCATTCCAGGCATGCCGGAAATGTAACTTCTTTTTGAAACTGTTAAATCGATGAGTTTACTTCCACTTTAATGCTCTAACTGTTAACCTGCAAATACAACACTTACGGCCAGATGACCTGCTGATCTACTAACCCCCCCCCCCCCTCCATAGCAGTGATGTGAACACCTTGTGGCAAAGATGCCAGAGGATGGCTGGATCATATCTACATGTCTAATCCCCAGTATTTGTAAATGGATATTAATCTGTCAGATCAGCAGAATGTACCAGATATATGAGCAGTCTGGTAGGTTCTCACGCTACACAATAGTTGGTTGGTTGATTTTTGTCATCTATATTTTCATTTCAAAGTATACATTCATAGCAATCTGTAGGTTGGTTTTCTCCTGTGTCTTCCTTAATGCATACTTGTAGGTATGAGGTGACATCCACAAAATACACTAGAGACGTGTACAAGGAGCTGCTAATCTCACTGGTAGCCTCACTCTTCATGGGATTTGGAGTCTTGTTTCTTCTCTTGTGGGTTGGAATCTACGTGTGACCACCGGGGTAAGAAGAGTTCTATGAAAAGTACAAAAATGCCTTTGATTCTATGACTTTTATGTTGCATGGCTGTAATAGGAATGCACATGATTCCGTTTCTGAAAAATAGATCGGGGTGAAAATGTAATTAACCTGTTTATCATTGCTGCTTATTCATTTGGTCTTGCCGTTATGCAAGCTAATTATGCAACAAATTTTAAAGGGGACTATGGGGGTTATTTACGAAAGGCAAATCCACTTTGCATTACAAGTGCAAAGTGCACTTGAAATTGCACTGAAAGTGCACTTGGAAGTGCAGTCGCTGTAAATCTGAGGGGTAGATCTGAAATGAGGGGAAGCTCTGCTGATTTTACCATCCAATCATGTGCAAGCTAAAATGCTGTTTTTTTTTCCTTGCATGTCCCCCTCGGATCTACAGCGATTGCACTTCCAAGTGCAATTTCAAGTGCACTTTGCACTTGTAGTGCAAAGTGGATTTGCCTTTCGTAAATAACCCCCTATGTCTAGGTAAGGTTTATATATTTTGTAGGGAACCTGTCAGAATAGATACATGAGAATGCCATTGCTGATCTTGGTTTTCAAGTTTCAGGCTCCAGGGCTGTCATCATAATTCTTGCTTCATTACTTAAAGTGTTACTAAAACCCACGACAGTAAAATCAGTCTGTATATGCAATAAAGCATGCTGGTTATACTCACTGTGGAACGTAAGGGGTTAATCCTCTGCATTGTGTAAAATGGCTGTTTAATCCTATCCTGTCTTCTCTAGTCCTCCCCTTTGTTTACTGTCCCCAATCCATCTCCTGACCGTAAAGAGCTTTGGGCAGCACTCTGCAAATGCTCAGTATTGCTAGAAGGTTTTTATTTTTTTGGGGGAGGGGGTAGGGTGCATGTGATCAGCACAGGGCCAATCAGCACTGTCAAGACAGAGGGTCAGGGGTCATGCAGCCTCATATGGCAGTCAGAGGAGAATGAAAACTCTTCCTACAAGCTTTAACCAGACACTGATAGAAGTCACATGATTGCTATATACTGCTGATGAGAAAAGGTATTTAGTATTTTTACTTCCTAAAATAATTGAACTTCCATGTTCTGTGTACTGTGGGAGACCAGATATAGTGAATGCAGGCTCATGGGTTTAGTAACACTTTTTAATGATTCTCTGAACTGGAACAAGCTTGCAGGTGAGGTGTCCTGGTACTTCTTACTTTTTTGTTCATGTGGTAGCAGTGATATGAATGGCGATTCTTGACACAATGGCAGCTCCCATATTTCTGTCATTTTTAGCCATGTGTTTCTATTACAGTGGGTAAGGGATGTTCTAGTCAATTTAATTGAGAAAACAAAACGGCTGGTGCAGTCTTAAAGGGCCTGTGTAAACTAAATGTTAAAATACATTTTAGGAAATTGCAAAATCCTTTTTTTTTTTTTTACTACCCTATTACTATTTCAAGGGGTAGAGCATGTGCTCCAAGAAGGGGATAGGATGGGGGAATGGGGGCTGTGCAAGGCTGGCTAAAATGCACTTTGTGTTCAGGTATGGGGCAAGTTGCCCCTCAACCTCCTTGGTAAAGTAAACATATATAAAATGATTTATCTCCCAAGATTCCTATATCTGTTGTGGCATGCTCCGATATACATACCCAAAAAATCGTTTTCAGAGATTACTAAACTGCTTTTGCCCTTCCTGTGGGGAGCTAAACCGGCCAGAGTGTCATTGGAAACACTGTACTTACCAATAAAATCGGGCGGATTGGCACTACCCGATCTCCAGTGTTACTATCTGGCTGCCCAGCTGACACATGTACACTGGTGGGGCTTCCCCAAAATGGAGAATGCCTCGGTTGCCACCCAGGCAGCCCAAGTATGCTCATATGAGGCTCTGAATAATGTTGTGTATCGGGACGGGCCGTATCCGGAGCGGGGAGCAGGGATATTAAAACTATCATACAAGATATTTCACATGTGTAATGATCGAATGAAAGGCACTAGCCTAACGAGATCCCCGTACGCCCCTTTGTGGCGTAATCCGCAACTACAAGAGATATATAAAATCCCGGATGGGGAATGCTGGGCAGAATATGGTGTTAAGTATGCCCACCAACTATTTAGGGATGGGATGGTTAGAACATTTGCAGATCTCAAGACGGAATACAACTTGCCTAATACCTTCTTCTTCCGTTACTTGCAACTGCGTCACGCAGCTAGAGCACAGTATGGGGGAGAGGAGGTGGCACTTCTCCCTTCATGTACGGAAAAACTTATAGCGGAGGAGGATCACTCTAAATTGATATCTAGGTACTATTTCGGCCTGCTGGCACCCTCCTCTGCTGGTCTGGAGAGGGTGGCAGCACTATGGAAAAGAGATATACCAACTATGTCAGAGGAGTCGTGGACTAAGGCCCTGGACTCACTCGTGCCGGCAATGGTATCAGCCAGAGACAAATTAATACAGTTCAACTATCTCCACAGGACTTATTACACTCCGCATAGGTTGTATAGAATGGGAAGACAGGACACGTCAGAATGTCCTAGATGTAGAAATGAAATGGGAGATTTCTTTCATATGGTATGGTTATGCCCTAAAGTGATGTTATTTTGGAAAACAATCCTCCACTATTTGGAGGAGGCTATGGACGTTCCTAACATCTATTCCCGGGCCAGATGCTTATTAGGCGATCTGGAGGAGGAAGGGATATCTGATTTTCAGAAAAAACTCCTCAGAATTCTCTTTTGCTACGCAAAGAAGGCTATAGCTCTAAGATGGAGGGAGCCGACCCCTCCCACATTACAGAATTGGATAGACATGGTGAACCAAGCGCTACCATTATATAAGCTGACATATGTATCCAGGAGATGCCCAAAGAAATTCGATAAAATCTGGGCGGGATGGTTAAAAGATGAATTTATCGATCAGTGAAGTAACAGATGTGCAATAAGACAGTCAATATGTGATGTCTGAAGTATTGGGACACCCGCTGTAGTAAGAACGTGAACATACTTATACCTACCTTGTGCCATATGTAACATGTTTGAGTTCGAAAAGAGGGGGGAGGGGGGGGGATTTGTTGCTAGTATTAGTACTGTTTAAAAAAACAGGGGGGGGGTTTAATTAAAAAAATAAAATAAAATGTGTGTGTGTATGTAGGTATGTGTATATGTATGTGTGTGTGTGTGTGTGTGTGTATGTATATGTGTATATGTATATATATATATATATATATATATATATATATATATATATCTATCTATCTCTAAAAAAGGTGCACATAAACTATAGGGGCCCACAAGTGCACTTCTCGGCGCCAAGGGGAACGGTTTACCAGTTAACTTATTCTGAGATCAGAATAATAATAGAGTGAAAAGATATCATACAGATATATATATATATATATATATATATATATATATATATATATAAAATTGGATATAACCAATATCACATTAATGATAAAAGGTGTTCTTATAAGAAATAGCAGCAGCTGTTTAAAATTATAGATGAAAGAAACTGACACCCATAAAACAGTAAATATATAAAATGTATCAAAAAATTAAGAACAGAGTCTATTTGATAAAACAGCGCTTAGTGTATTGGATAATGTCCAACTTCAAAAAATATGCGGTATGGTGGAAAAGAAATAAAATCACAAAGGATGCAGTAAAGTCACAGTTCTTAGTGTGGTAGGTGTTTCTAAAAGATGGATGAATTGCAAGGCTCATTTGATTTACTGTTCTGGTGAGTTTGAACCCCAGCGGGGGACCTTATATCACATCTGTGGTGAAGATTGGGAGCTGGTGTAGGGTGCACGATTCATCCATCTTTTAGAAACACCTACCACACTAAGAACTGTGACTTTACTGCATCCTTTGTGATTTTATTTCTTTTCCACCATACCGCATATTTTTTGAAGTTGGACATTATCCAATACTAAGCGCTGTTTTATCAAATAGACTCTGTTCTTAATTTTTTGATACATTATATATATATATATATATATATATATATATATATATATATATATATATATATAAAATATTAACTGACAGAATACATAAAAGATGGAAGTGCAGCAAATGTTGCTCGGATGTTCAATAAAGTGTAATGTATAACATAGATAAAGGAAAGATGTGAGACATGCACAAGATACAGATATGTTGATTATAGACTCTTTAATATTGTACCGCATATGTATAACCTTTCTACACAATGTATGTGAATTGCACTGTATAAGGTTCTGTGTATTGTGTCAAAATTTCAATAAATTTACCCTTTAAAAAAAAAAAATGCACTTTGTGCCCCTCTGACGCAGACTTTGTTCCCATCTCTTGTGTTAGTACAGGAGCATCAGAGGATTCCAACACTGCCATTCCTGTACACGCTGGGCAATTTAGGATTTCTTCTATTTAGCAATGAAGATATTGGGTCAAAGAAACTATTTTAAAGTGAAAAGAGTTGGCTTGGTTTTTTTGTTGGCTTAGCATTTTAGTGGATAAAGCCAACCTTTGTTGTAAGGGCACTTTCACACTGAGGCGCTGGCCACAGTAGTGGTAAAATCGCTGCTTTTCGGCCGCTAGCGGGGCGCTTTGAACCCCCTCTAGCGGCCAAAAACTGGTTGAGTGCTCAAAGCGCCGCTGCCCATTGATTTGAATGGCAGGGGTGGTTTAGGAGAGCTAAATACAGCGCTCCTGCGCCACCCGAAAGATGTTGCTTGCAGGACTTCTTTTTTTTTTTTTTTTTTTCTGTTTTGCAGAAAAGCCAGGTTAGGCCAGTTATACATGGATCGAAATTTGGCTGGTTCAGAATGGACTTGGCGAATTCCAATCCACGTATGGGCAACAAGGTTGTCCAGAAGTCAATCAACCAGCTGAAGTCTGTATAAGGGCTGTATTGGATTTTTTCCACTAAGGCTAGGTTCACATCTACGCGCCCATGTCGGCCACGGTTTGCGTGGGCACGACAGCCCATTCATTTGAATGGGCTGCTGTGCCCTATGAAACGCAGGAAAAAAGTCCCTGCACTACTTTGGAAATCACAGCCCGCATGGGAACCACGAGTACATTGCAGTTCCCAGTGCGGGTGTGATTTCCAGTGCAGGCGGCATACCATTAGGATTAATTGCACACGCCCAAGGGTCCCACGTTTTTACTGTGGGGGTGGTTGCAGCTGCAGGAATTTGTGAGGGTCCTGCAGCGGAAGAACCCACACTGGTGTGAACCTAACCTCAATCAACGCTGCAGACTATAGCTAGAGGTGCTGATACGTGTATTCTGACAGCAGGGAAATCTCCTCACAGTTGGAATACATTCACACAGCAGGGAGGATTTCTCCATCCATGTGTGAATGGGGGAATCAAGTCCTTTTTTTTTTTTTTCCCCTTTTATCATGTTGGTTGAATAAAAAAATAACCATAAGGTCAGTAGGTCAAAACAGTGGGACCTGTGGGGGACCTGGGATATTGACATTTCAGGAAGTGTCAGTTTCACAGTGAATATCTCAGAAGCCAAATAGCAGCTCAGTCTGCAATAAAAGTGAGTATTTGCAGTCTTCATTTCCAGGCATGGTTCGCATTGAAAATGTTATTGTAGCGACATGATCACTTCAAGATATGTTTATCATTCCCATACCAGAAGTAACGTTTGCTTTAGAGGGGTCAACAAAGCTGCTTGAAGTTTGCTAAATGCTTAAGCTGGCCATACATTATACAATTCTCTTATTCAATTTCCTTTAGATTTACCTTCAACTATTTAGTACAAGGGGCTGCCTGATTGCATACAAACTGAAAGTGTTTAGGTTTAATCTCCAATTTTTTTTTATATGGTTTTGGTAAATCTAAAGAATGTTCTTTTTGTTTTTTTATAATGTAAATAAGAAAAAAAAAAACACACTGTGCTAAAAATCCGCAAAGGTTTTCTTTTGGAAATGAAACCTTATTGTATGTGTTTTATCCTTATCATTTTGGTAGACTAGAACTATGTCCCATTATGTGAACAGTTAACAGAAACGTATATTTTTCTTTTTTTTCAGGTCCCCGTTGAAGGGGTGATTATATATATTTTTTTTTTTTTCTACTGCCGAGAGTTCGGGGACCATTCATTACTGGCTGAGACTATTGGTATCATTGCACTGTCAATTCTATCATGGAGATTTCTTTTTTTCATAGCAAACCGTTCAGTCACAATAAAACACTTTATTGTTAAAGATGGCCTATAATTTGTATTTCTTCTCAAATTTTGTTTCTTTTTCTACAGACGCACAACACCAGTCTGAGTACAAAGGATTATTTATATTGTGGGTATTCATATGCAGACAGGATTTATCAGACCCAGATAACAGGGTACAAGTAAGGGTAGAGCAGTGCAGTTGTAGCAAGGAAATATAAATACAAATCCGAAAAAAAAAAAAAAACATATTAAAAATGCTTAGAGCTCACTGGTCCAGAACAAGATAATTTAACCCTTTCAGTACTGTAGGACAGGTCCCAGTATGTAGTGAAAGGGTTAAAGTGATGCAATGCGATTAGTGTATTTCAATTATTGTAGGAAAGCCTTTTATTTACAAGATTTAAAAAAATTAAGAGCAGAAATCCAGAAAGACATCTTCAGTGGTCCAGTTTTTTGGTCCTTAAAGTCACCAATTCATTTTATATTCTTTCTTGCATGGCATTGGCACACCAAGCGCTCACAGAGTCTTTGGGGTGTTGCCTCTTTTCCAGGCACTTTCAGTTGCCCCTTTTACAAGGCTAGATTTTGGTCCTTACTGCCAAGTTGAGAATAAGTGCACTTTTCTGGTTAGAGAATTAAATACAAAACACAAGACAAGAAAAAAATAACATAAAATACAACAAAACACAAAAACTGTTCAAAATTTTCAGTAACTTGAAATAGCTTCTCCAACCCCTTAGCTGCAGCATCTATCAGTTCAGATTGCCTGTTAACAGAGACCTACAAAGGGGTTCCTTGAAACGGGGAGTTGGTTCTTTCCTGGTAACTGATTAAGGGGGAGAGTCAGGAAAATGTAGAAGGGTTGTAACAGAATCACAATATTAAACACACAGAAAAAAAAATCATTAACTGGGGGAGAAGCTACACCCATTCTCAGCCATTCATTCCCCTTTATTGGACTAGGGAAGTCCCATGTGTCTTGTTTGGGGTAGGGTTCCCTGTGTCTCCAGTGTGAAAGCTCTCTGTTTTCCAGTTGGTCCCAGAAGGGTTCCAGTGCTGCTTGGTTTGGTCCAGTGTTGTACATCCAGTGACGGGTGGGGCTGACCCCGTGGCTGCCTGCAGTCTGGGGGGCAAGTGACACATTTTCTGAGTCCGGTACAAAGAGGGAGATCTATATGGGTTTTCCAGCTGTTTGGCAAATGTATCAATCGCAGAGTCGGTAGAAATTGAAATAATAGTCTGTAACTTGTGAAATATCCACTGTAAAATCATAGCATCCTGATGCCTCCTAGGAGAGAGAAATTAAGGAAGTTAGCAGAGCCATATGTGATAAAACAATAGAAATGGAAGCTTGCAAGCTTTGTTTTCTTTAAATCCAACAACATTCCTTGTATTAAGGTAAAAAACATTTAGGCATCTGCCCCCCCCCCCCTTTTTTACTTACCTGAGCTCTCATTTAATCCAACGCAGTGCATGTTTGCAGCTCTTCTCTCCTCTCACTTCCGGGTCTTGCTGGCTTTGCTGGGGCACTGGGAGCCAGTGGCAATCAAAGCCAGTGATGGGGGCGGGGCAAAGTCCCACTGTCTGTCTGTCAATGGATGTAGCAGTGGGGCTCGGGAGCGAGCACTCAAGTGCCCCCATGGGAGGCTGCTTCCCGAGGGGACCAGGAGCGCTGGCAGGGGACCCGAGAATAGATTTGTGCTTCAAAAAGTTTTGTTTCCATGGATTTTAGTAAAGTTTCCAATTTGGCCCATTCTAAAAGCATTTTGGGCCCCCAAGTACACCAGTGCATGCAACGTGCTGCTACAAGTTGATTTACTAAAACTGGAGAGTGCAAAATCTGGTGCAGCTCTGCATGGTAGCCAATCAGCTTCAGTAATTAAAAAAAAAAAAAAACATGTCTATACTTGCCTGCTCTATGCAATGGAATTGCAAAGCGGCCGCAAACAACCTCTATCTATTTCCCCCCCCCCCCTCCTTTTTTTTTTTTTGCAATAAGTTTGCTTGAATGTGACTGGCTTACCGCTGGGGATACTCGCAGGTGGAAGGAGAAGTCCTGGGATGGATACACCTGGAGTGACCATAAATTGTAAGATGATGGAGCAGAAACAGCGCAAACACCTGAAACCTGGGGGAAAAAAAATGGTCATGAAGACTTGAAATATATACAGGGAACACATCTACGTACTTTCCTGTATGTAATGCAGGCAAGCTATTTTTGAAATACCCAACATAAGATCCGAAATATATAAAGGAAAGAGAGCGCAAAGCAACCCTAGTGTGGTAACATTTAATGTTAAAAGGCAAGATCAAATCAAAGAAGGGTACACTCACAAACATGGAACTCAAAGGTCGCATGTACAGCAATAGATGTCTCCCTTCCTGGCCTGTATGGATGGGTTGGCTCCCAAAGGCGAGTGATGTGGATGTGGGATGTTCTTGCGCTCTCCGCTTCCTCATCGTGTCAGGCTGTGTTTTGCTGTAAAGCACGGGCCCGCCGGCGCTGCGTGACGTCACTCGCGGCCGTGAAGGGAACACAAGGTGAGTGACGTAACTCCTCTTAGCTAGACAAAAGCTGTTGCCACGACTACATGTTTTGGAGGTGGAGCCTCCTTCTTCAGGTCACATTAAACGTTATCACACTAGGGTTGCTTTGCACTCACTTTCCTTTTATATATTTCAGACCAAGTCCGCCACCCAGTGGATTATTGAGAGAGCTGCAGCACCTAAAGCTAAGAGAACTTTCTATATAGACTTAACATCTGACTGTTGTGTATGGGGACAGCGCTAGTTTGGTTTTTCTGTGTGTTTTTTCCAACATAGGATCCTGCTTTCTCACGCAAATGGTCTGGTGTAATAAAGTGTTAGGCCGGCCTTAGGCGGTTCTGCTGAACCGGCCAAAATTCGAACTGTGTATGGGCAGGCTGAATGTACCAAGTTGGTTGATCGATCAACTTGGGTACAACCAGCCTGCCGGATTTTACTTGCAATTATGGTTGCTAGAGCTGCTGGAAATAATCACTGTCTTCTCCCAGTGGGAACGGCTTCCCCCCATCCCATCCCCCCTCACTGGGAGACTACAATGGGGTTGATTTACTAAAGGCAAATCCACTCCGCACTAAAAGTGCACTTGAAAGTGCAGTCGCTGTAGATCTAAGGGGAAGATCTGAAATGAGGGAAATCTCTGCTGATTTTATCATCCAATCATGTAAGCAAAAATGCAGTTTTTTTTATTTTCCTTGCATGTCCCCCTCAGATATACGGAGTGGAAGTGCACAGTGGATTTGCCTTTCGTAAATGACCCCCATTGTCTCAACAGGAGGGATTCCATTGTCAGCACTGTGTGTTGAAGGGGGAATTGTGCAAATTTCTTTCCTGCAGCTCGTTGCAGGAAAGAAATTGGAACAGTCTAGGACCTGCCTTACTGCTAAAAAGTCTCCGACAGACACTCCTACGTAAAGGCCCATACACACGGTCAGAAAATCTGAAGTTAAATTTCATCTGATGAACAATCTGCCGATTTACTAATCGTTGGTATGTTTCTTTTGACAGCCGATTTTATGAATTTTCGTCAGACAAACTGGATGTGCAGGCTCCAAAATTTTTGTCTGATGTGACCACAATGTCCGATTTTTTTTTTTCCTTTTGATTTAGTATGGTTTTCTTCCAAAAAAAATAAAAATCTGAAGTGCCAAGACTAGGCATGCTCAGAAATGAAAGAACACATACAAAACAATACAACACATTACGTCACTTCTGACGTTGAATTCTGTCGTCTAAAAATTTTCTGATGGTGAGTACCCCCTTCGCTTTTGATTTGAGACTAGCATCCAACAAAAAACTGACGAAAATTTGTCCAATAATCTGACCATGTGTACAAGGCTTTAGAAGGTTACACTTGTCTGGTGATACATCAAACAAGAAAGTTGCATAGCCTGGGTCTTAAAAAGCAGACATACCCACCCCACATATGAAGAACTCTTTGAAATCTATCTAAAGTGGATTATATAAAACTCATAAAAGGAAACCTGTGCTGGAGAGATACGTGGGGTGTGACTGCCAAACTCTTATAACTTTAAAATGCTATTTGCTTTGTTGTTATGCTTATCCAATGGCTTTGATGCTCAGATCAGGAGCACTAACTTCACTTTTGACTTTACTTGCTGCATGCTTGTTCCAAGTTAGCTACTCAGTTTCTCTTGAGCCACTAAATATCAAGTGGACATTCTGATTTTAGCACTGTTTTTTCACTATTTACTGTATGTTATTAGTAAATCGCAGATAAATAGGCTGTTATAAACAAACCTGGGCGCAGCTCTGATCTTCTGAAGCAGAACTGGTTACAGATGTCGCACAGTTCTTACCGGGTGATGATTCGCAGAGGTTCACTGACACTGGGAATGTGGAGCTAAACAGCAACAAACAAATGACATTAAAAAAAGGGAAATATCAACTGTACTATTAATAGTACTAATAGTAGTACTATTAATAAGTTGCCCTTTAATGAATCCCTCAGACTCTTTAGCTTGTTGTGTAAAATACCTTCCTACTAGTTCCAGTAACATTCACTATGCGACCCACCGGAACCACACAGCCTTTTGGTTGAAAAATGTCCCTGCCATGTCCTCCTATTGTGCTACAACCCTATTCATTTCAATAGATGAGCCGTATTTTGGAGGCTACCATGTGAATGGCTTATGCATAGGAATGAATGGGGCTGTGGTACACCTGAGCAGTAATAAGAGGGCCGAGTGGGGATTTTTTTTTTCTAGACCTAGGCTGTGAACAGCCAGGTAGGGTCATACAGTAACTATCATTGGAACAGAAGAGAAGGTATTTTGCAAGGCAGGCTGCACTTAGAGGGGTGGGGGAATTGGATAAAGAGCAACTGCAGTAAAGGCCACACAGGAAAGATTACACTCATATAGTCCACTTACTTGACTTCCAGTGTCATTTTGCCTGACAGAGAGCTGTACTTGCTGAGAGGGAGTGAATACGTGTAATTGCCTGCACTGCAAAGAAAGACAAACCTTGATTAATTTACTTATTTATATAGTACTGAAATATTGTGCAGAACTTTACATAACTGAAAAAAAAACGATCTCATCTGAGGGTGCTAAGTGAACTTAGTCTAACATCCCTACACCAGTGTCATTAACCTCTGCTGTGTCCAATTTGGGTGCCAACCATATAATCTATTGGTAGGCTATTGAATTGTGGAAGGGCAATAAAGCACCCATAGTAAACCCATACAAACAATATCCGCTTTATAGTACCCATAGATATTAGATCAGTGTTTCTCAACTCCAGTCCTCAAGGCGCCCCAACAGGTCATGTTTTCAGGCTCTCCATTGTTTTTCACAGGTTATTTGATCAGTTTAACTGCTTTAGTAATTCCCACAGCTGTTTCATCTGAGGGTAATCCTGAAAACATGCATGTTGGGGCGTAATCCTGAAAACATGCATGTTGGGGCGCCTTGAGGACTGGAGTTGAGAAACATTGTATTAGATGATTGTAACCCCACACTGACAATATAAGTGGGATCATGCATCAGTGCTAACATCTTTTGGAAAAGGAAAGGTTTAGCAGACATTTCAGCTAACAGATCTTAATGAATGCCACAGTGGAGTTGTCTCCCCAAACTCATAGCAGTGAAATAGGGGTCTGCTGTACACACCATGAACACAAAGATCAATCAATTCACTGGTCATAACATTATTAAACATCTGACTTTTGTCAAATGTCTTAATTCAGGTTTTAGATGAACACAAACTAAAGGTTTGAATTCTGCACTTTTTAAAGTCTGATTTTACTTTTAGGAAATTCAAAGTGCATCAAAACACATAGGTGAGCAAAGTTTTGGGCCTTGTTCACATGGGCGCACTTAACCACTTAAGCCCCGGACCAATACGCAGCATAAAGACCAGGCCCCTTTTTGCGATTCGGCACTGCGTCGCTTTAACTGACAATTGCGCAGTCGTGCGACATGGCACCCAAACAAAATTTACGTCCTTTTTTCCCACAAATAGAGCTTTCTTTTGGTGGTATTTGATTACCTCTGCGGTTTTTATTTTTTGCGCTATAAACAAAAATAGAGCGACAATTTTGAAAAAAATGCTGTATTTTTTACCTTTTGCTATAATAAATATCCCCCAAAAATATATAAAAAAAAAAAATTTTTTCCTCAGATTAGGCAGATACGTATTCTTCTACATATTTTTGGTTAAAAAAAAAAATCGCAATCAGCAAATTTTAGCGTTTACAAAATAGGGGATAGTTTTATGGCAATTTTTATAAATTCTTTTACTTGTAATGGCGGCGATCAGCGTTTTTTTTTTTTCATGACTGCGACATTATGGCGGACACATCGGACACTTTTGACACATTTTTGGGACCATTGTCATTTTTACAGCGATCAGTGCAATAAAAATGCACTGTTTACTGTGAAAATGACACTGGCAGTGAAGGGGTTAACCACTAGGGGCGCTGAAGGGTTTAAGTGTGCCTAGGGGCGTGTTTCTAACTGAGGGGGGCGTGGCTACGAGTGACACGTCACCGATCTCTGCTCTGATTACACAGAGCGGAGATCGGTGACAGTGTCAGTAGGCGAGCGGGGAGATGTGTTTACACTAACATCTCCCCGTTCCATCCCTCCTTGAGATGATCGCGGGGTTGGGTTTCCCACGGCGATCGGTCCGACTTACGGGGATGACTGCAGGGTCGCGAGCGCGCCGCCACACGGCAAGCAGTTAAAAGGTACGTGATTGTGCCATTCTGCCGACGTATATATATGCCGTGAGCGGTCCTTAAGTGGTTAAGTGTACATCCGTGTGAGAACTGTGTTTTGTTTTGTGGATCCTGCCGGGCAGGGCTGCCATTAGAAATCATAGGGCCCTGTATAGCCTACCTGACAGGGCTCCCTTGAACACCTAGAGGGCAATAAAGAAGCATCATGTCAAGCACGCTGTGATGAATTGTGGGTGTAGCAAAAAGTGTGCCAACATTGGGAGGACCCTAAAAATGGAACCTACATACAGAGTGCAGGGGTCAGGAGTATCTATTGTACAGACTGCAGGTGTCAGGGTTATGTTACATACAGTGTGCAGGGGTCAGGAGTATGTTTCGTACTTAGTGCAGGTAATAGGAGTATGCATCGTACTTAGTACAGCTAATAGGAGTATGTATCGTACTGATTGAAGTTAATAGGAGTACGTATTGTACAAGCATCTTTTGTACAGACTGCAGGTGTCAGGAATATATATCGTACAGAGGGCATGTGTCAGCAGGATGTATCCTACAGGGTGCAGGGGTCAGGAGTATCTATTGTACAGACTGCAGGTGTCAGGGTTATGTAACATACAGAGTGCAGGGGTCAGGAGTATGTATCGTACTCAGTGCAGGTAATAGGAGTACGTATTGCGCAGGGGTCAGGAGTATCTATTGAACACAGTGTAGGTGTCAGGAATATGTACCATACAGCAGGATGTATCCTACAGAGTGCAGGTGTCAGGAGTATGTATTGTACAGAGGACATGGGTCAGGAGAATCTATTGTACAGAGTGCAGGAGTTATTTTCAGGAGCAAAGTCACCTATTATTGCTTCTCCTAGGTTTTTTTTTTTGGGGGGGTTTTATTTTTCTCTTACATATTTTCATTATACCCAAAGGATGGTTCTGACTGATTACCTGCCTACACTACAGTGTATTTGTATACTGAATGTAATTGTTCAAGTCAGACGATTTCTGTAACGTTCTCTTGACTTTGCTCAATAAAAATGTTATGGAACAAATTTTACTTCTGATCCCAAATCGAAAACAAAAGCCCTCTCGCTGACCTGGACCCTCCTGAACTAGTGGGGCCCAGGGACCTTTACTATAACTGCTGAAAGACATGGTAATACTTTACCTTATCAACCATGGAAAATAAAAATTCCCCTCTCTGCTCAAGGGACCCCCTACTGGACTAATGACAAGTAAAAATTAAGATTGACAGTTACAATATTCTACACAATTCACCTGCAGGTGTCTTGAGAGGAACAAAGGTGATCTCCAATGAGAGTGTCAGTCTCCAGGAGGCGAATAGAAGAAGCCACGGTACGGGAATCTGAAACACAGAGAACAGTCTGTAAAACTCATGATGACCACCCAAAATCATATGTGCAAGGCAAACTGTAAATAGCTAGAAATGGCTAAAAAAATGTGTGACATTCATTCATAAATGTCATCAATATAAATTCAGGGGCGATGCCTGTGTTATTTTGAAAAGTAATAAATGTGTCACTGGCAAGTCTACTATTTCCATCTTTATTCTCATCCTTATATTCTGCTCAGTGCTTACTATACACATTTCTGCTTTAAAAGTTGTTATTAAAGATATAAAATAATGTTATTAAAAAAAAATTAAAGTGAACCTGTGTCTAGACCATGCACACTATTTAGTAAAATCACTTTTAAACAGGACTCCATTCACCTCTATCTATAAGCATTGTAAAGAAAAAATTGCTTAAAGTGTTTGTAAAGCTTTGTTTTTTAAATGACAAACATGTCATACTTACCTCCACAGTGCAGTTCGTTTTGCACAGTGTGGCCCCGATCCTCCTCTTTTGAGGTCCCTCGGCGGCGCTATCAGCTCCTCCTCGCATCGTATAACCCCCCTAGAAGAAGTGCTCTCCCCAGGGGGGTTACCTTGCGGGTGCGCTCCCGAGTCCAGCATTTGTGTCCATAGATGCGGAATGCCGGACTCGGCCCCGCCCCCCGGTGCCCGCATCATTGGATTTGATTGACAGCAGCGGGAGCCAATAGCTGCGCTGCTATCAATCTAGCCAATCAAGAGCCGAGAACCCCAGGCAGAGAGGAAGAGCGTGTCTCCACCGTGGGAATTACAGGGCACAGGTGAGTAAAACGGGGGGGGGGGCGGTCACTGTCAGAAGTTTTTTCACCTTAATGCATAGGATACAATAAGGTGAAAAAACATGAGGGTTCACAATACAAGCATTGTAGCTTTTTTCTACAAGAGGTCATCTCCGTAAGTCTGCCAACCCAGGCCAGCAGTTGTTTCTGATCTGAAGAAACAGACTGAAACTGGACTTTAGAGGCTTTGTTGTAATTAGAGATGAGCTTTTAATGTGAAATGTATTCATTATTCAAAGATCACAACTAGAAAGGAGCTTGGGCGTCCCTTGAACTCATCTCTAACCCTGATAAGGAATATGAAATATGTAATTTCCCTATTAATGCTGGCCTCACAAATATCTAATAAAGCCTCTAATATGCTGATTATTCTGATTGACTGAAATGACTTCATGTGGTTGTAAACTGACTATATGTAGAAGCCAGCCCACTCTCCTTTCGGGAATGTGCCATTTTCATTAGAAGGTCACTTTGCTCCAGAGGGGACAGGGTTGGCCATTCCTCTATATAACACACACACACACACACAGATCTTGTAGTACCTGTCTCACCTCAGAATTGCCATCAGACATGTGTCTGATCCTGATCCACAAGGTAGACATGTCATCAGCACACCAAGGATTCCTCAGAAGGATCCAAAGTTTTTTTACATGGTCACACGGTACAGATACGGCAACGTTTCGGAGCCACGAAGGGCCCCTTCATCCGGTAAGTGAGGTCACCACGTCCAGCCAATGGTCATTATAGCACCCAGCATTATTACAGCTATTTTCAGGAACGTGTGCCTGAGGAATATTACGTTTGATCCTGATCCACAGCGACATGCCATATAATGGGAGGGACCCATGGCAGAAACAGCATCTTTAGTTAAGTATTCTTGTTATATTTTCTAACAATATCTGTATCTATCATTACGTTTAATAAATGTTATACTTATAAGTATTTGTGTGATCTCTCTTTGCAAACATCGAATACAAACCCAAAATTGTAAAATATCACGTATGCGTGACAAAATAAACCCGAACTCCAATCTTCTGGGTTTTTTTTGTACTCCAATGAGTCAGGTCATTCCATGCCTCCCAGTTTATGTGTGTTGTGGAGTGGGGAATGACCCTGCTTTGTCCTGTTTACTGCTATCACATCATTTACCGGGGACACTAGTTCTAGTGACCATTGTTAAACATTGGACATCTCTAATTAGTGTATATTTTCACATTTCTGGTAGCTTCTGCAAGTATTGGTTGTTAGAGTAGCATTAACTGGCACAGATGCTATTGGATTGAATTCGAACCAGGGATTCCCACATTTTGGGGGTATTTCTACTAACTTTCTGTTTTGGCTACAGGACAGGAAGTGAAGGGACATCCCCTTGGGAAACAGATGACGAAAAAACTGACAAGCTTTATACCCCCCTTACTCTATCCAAAGTGAAAAATACAATTTTGCCTTAAAGTGTTACTAAACCCACAACAATAAAATCAGTCTGTATATGCAGTAAAGCATGCTTGTTATACTCACTGTGGAACCTAAGGGGTTAATCCTCTGCATTGTGTAAAAATGCTGTTTGATCTTGTCCCATCTGATCCTCTCCTCCTTCCACTGTCCCCAATATATTTCCTGATAATACAGAGCCAGGGACAGGCTGCACATGCTCAGTTTGGTGTGTATTGCTAGAGAGTTGTTTTTTTTTTTTCTTGGGAGGGTGATTGTGATCAGCAGAGGGCCAATCAGCACAGAGAGTCAGGGGTCCTGCATTCTGATAGGACAGTCAGTGCAGAATGAAAACTCCTCCTACAAGCTTTAACCAGACACTGATAGAAGTCACAAGACTGCTATATACTGCTGATGAGAAAAAGTATTTAGCAGTTTATATTTACTAAAATAACTGCATTTCCATGTTCTTTGTACTGTAGAAGACCAGATATAGTGAATGCAGGGTCCTGGGTTTAATAACACTTTAAGTTCTGCTTTAAGTCACACTGCAGAAATAGTACCCATTCATTTGTATATACCAAGGCCAATGGTCAATCAGTAACACACTACTGAAAAGCTTCATCTGTCTTTTCTAAAGTGGAACTCCAGACAGCTAGACACCCAGTAAAAATACAAGTTTACTGTTTCACCTAAAGGTCTTGTCATTTTATTTAGTCAGCCCTGTGATTTCCACACCTCTGTCATCCAGCATGGCCAGAAAGATAACTCTGCTACATTCTAGTTTCATTTTAGAACTTTCTGATTCAGCTTTAAGCCTCATACACACAACCGATTTTCTCGGCAAGAACCAGCAAGAAACTTGCTGGCAGAGCTTTCTTGCCGAGTAAATCGGTCGTGTGTACGCGGCTTTCAGGTTTCTTGTCCAGAAAACCGACAAGAATCTCGACGAGAAAAATAGAGAATCTGCTCTCTATTTTCTCGTCGAGATTCTCGTCAGCATGTTTCTCGACGAGAAAAGTGTGTGTGTGTACACTTACCTGTCGCCGTGGAAACCCGCGCATGCTCGAAATGACTTTGACGCATTCGCGGTAGCTTCCTAGGCATAGGTAAGGTGTAGCAAGATGGCGGCGACGGCATCGAATGTGACAAGCGCACGCTCGCCGTAGTCGATGACGTCACCGCGTTTGCTCCATTCAAAGAACCGCGGGTTCTTTGAATCGAGCGTGTGTACACTCGGCCGGGACAAGTTTCTTGTCCAACAATCTCGTCAAGAAAAACGACGAGTTTTTTCATGACGAGATTCTCGGCCGTGTGTACGAGGCCTAACTGTTTCACGGCTCACCTATCTTTGAATTGGATAGAGGTGATAATAATTATGATTCATTGTCCAGCAAGCAGGCAGGAGGTAGCGAAGGCGCTTTCCTAAACCAAGAAACTGCTCGCCTGGCTGTACACGGTGGCAGATGTGTGTAAATCACAAGAATCACTTTACAGTATTCTAAACTACAACGGCAGCTAGTACAGAAAACATATATGTGTAAGTTCTCATGAGCAGGATCCTCCAACCTTGTCTTGCATTGTATTGTAACTGTATAACCTCACTTTATTTGGTAAAGTGCCACACAAACTGTTGGCAACTAGGCATTTAGCTGATTGCCCGGAGTTCGAGGAAAAAGCTCAGACATCAAGCTAAAGGAAATTTTTAAAAATAGATAAAATAATGGATTTCTCACCATTTGCTTTTGTGACGTCAGCAGTAGTGGTGACCATGGTCTCTTCCACCACACTTCTCTTATTGCGGAGGTCTTGACCAGGCAGGCTGTTGGGGCTGTGTTTAGTTTTGCTCTGAGTGTATTGGGGTGGGGGACTTACAGGGCGAGCTGGAGTTTGTAAAGAGTTGCGGCTCTTATCTAGGACCCGGGATTTTGCCTTTCTGATGGTGACTGATGAAGCATTGTCTGTAAAAGAGATTTAAGGATGTATGATTTCATGCAGACAGATGACTCCAGAAATGGACAAAGAGAGAACAATGCTGTCTATAGTATTTTTATGGGCATACAAAGTCTCCCTACACTGGGTGCATCAATAGAACACACAGCCCCGTAGTCTCAGACGGCAAGGCCCTTCTCTCCTCCTTCCCTCCTTCCTTTCTTTAAAGCGGAGCTCCGCCGTAAAAAAAATATTGAAAGCTAGCAGCTACAAATACTGCAGCTGCTGACTTTTAATATTAAGACACTTACCTGTCCTGGAGTCCAGCGACGTCGGCAGCAGAAGATGAGCAATCGCTCGTCTCTCGGCTGCCCCCACCGCCATCATGGGTGAGGGAATCAGGAAGTGAAGCGTTGCGGCTTCATTTCCCGGTTCCCTACTGCACATGCGTGAGCATTGCTGCACGTCTTTAACTGGTCCCGTGTGTTTCCCAGAACACAACGGGGGGGACCGGGGAGTGACGCACTGCCCGCAGTCTACCCGCAGTGTGTATTCCCGGAAGTGGGTGCAAATACCTGTCTTAGACAGGTATCTGCACCCCCGTCCCCCTGAAAGGTTTCAATTGTGGCACCGGAGGGGGGGAGGAATCCGATGAGCGGAAGTTCCACTTTAGGGTGGAGCTCCGCTTTAAGTCAACAGACTGGCCCCAGATTGCACTGTCCACTGTTAACTCTTTTCTATGATGAAGACTGGAAGTTCAGAGAAGCAGCAATGAGGGAGAAGGAGCAAGCAGCATTGTAAGTTGTAAACTGCAAGTGCTGGGATAAGAAATGTAACAAAAGGTCAACTAGAGAATGTTTGTTTTCTTGTATTAAGCTAAAAATGCTGACTGATTAATAAGGTTGCAGCAAGAGTTAAGCCCTGTACACACAATCAGTTTAACCGATGAAAACCATCCGATGGATTGTTTTCATCAGACAAACTGATCGTGTATGGGACCCATCGGTTTTAAATTTTTCCGATGGATCAAAAACCGATAGCAAATTCCGATCGTCTATGGGCAAGTCCATCGGTTAAAAAACCCACGCATGCTCAGAATCAAGTCGACGCATGCTCAGAAGCATTGAACTTCATTTTTCTCGGCTCATCGGAGTGTTTTACGTCACCGCGTTTGGAACAGTCAGTTTTTTGACTGATGGTGTGTGGGCAAGACTGATGGAAGTCAGCTTCATCGGATTTCCGATGGACAAAACCATCGGATTAGAATCCATAGGATATCTGATCGTGTGTACGAGGCTTTAGTGTAGGAGTTACAGGAAGGGTTGGAGGACTGAACAAAACAAAACTGACAGCTCAGGAGGAGCCACTGTACTAACTATTCAATGTTAGTACAGCAACCTCCCCTGCTGTGCTATTGTGTTCTGACGGGGGAATGCACCCCCCCTCCCTCCACCACCAGAACACTCCGGTCAGCGCTCTTTCGGTTATGCTCCTTCAACAGAAGCCGACCAAATGGCTGGCTTCTGTCGGACTGGCTGCAGTACACATGGGCTGAATGCTTATATTGAACCGGCCCATGCCGTTCGACATGCGGCCCATGTGTACTAGGCTTTAGGGCGGCAGGGGCAGCCCGTCTATTAAGGGCGCATGGGAGCCTCCCCAACTGTCTATCGCTGCCTCCCCTATCCATGTGTCCGGCCCCTTTCGGGACATTGGTGCATGGATTACAGGAAGCGGGTTTTGACACCGGTCACCCGATTAGCTGAAAGGACAGGCGATCCTATTGGACGCCTAGGAGGAGGGAGGAGCCGCACGGCGGAAGTGGTCGTGATGCAGAGAGGACACAAGAGCCACTGCCTGCCGCCCATAGGAGCCAGCAACCTGCTGCCCGTAGGAGCCCGCAACCCGGCCACTGCCCGCCGCCCGTAGGAGCCCACCCGCAAGCAAACGATGGGGTAAGTGCCGGGGTAGGGGGGTGCTGCCAACGACCAACCGGGGGATGGGGGTTGATTCCCCCCCCCCCAAAAAAAAAAAAAACAGCCGCCACTACTTTAGTACTACTGCTACTCACTACCAGAGTAAATCATATCTCTCAGCACCAGGAGCTCTTTGCCAAAATTACCATCACTGTTCTTCCAGCACTGAAAAGAATTCACCATTGTCACTATGTCTGAATATATCCCGAGTCAGCAATTAGGTTCCTGAGTACATGCGATCCTTCATTTCTTCATAATGGCAATCCTCACCTGTTACTGAGCTCTCAGGACGAGAAGCTGTTTTCCCATATGTGACAGCAGGAAAAGTAGAGACACCAGGAGGACTGGAGCAGCAGATAGCTTGACACGGTGGATTGAGACAAAGGTTTATTGTGATGGAAGGATTCTGATTATGTAGCCAATCTTCTAAAAAGTGAACCATACAAATGCTTATTAGTCAATACCATAAGAAAACCTAACCTAAAAAACAGGCTGAGAGGGGGGACTTACCTGTACCTTTTGTGCCGTTGATAGGTGGGGTGGTGGAACCTCTCAGCTGTGTGGTATCAAAGTTTTGACTTGAGCTATAGAATGAAACACATGAGATATGTACGGATCATGGGGTGAGAATGCCATTGGACTAAATTCTAGAAACATTCTAGAAGTCAATGGTGATATAAGCCAAAGAGACATACCGTGCACATACAGCAAAAGGAAGAGTGAGACGGATCTTTCGGAAGAAAGTCAGAGTGCAGGTACCAGGTGGAGTGAAAACACTGCCAGAGGTAGACAGCAAAAGGAAGGGGACAGCACCAAACAAAGGAGAAGGAAAGGAGGTACAGAAGTCAGTGCAGAGAAGACAATCACAGCTCAGATTAAACATTCTGACCCCTTCGCTCTAAACCATATTTTACACAGTAATGTGCTTTGCGCTAAGGCAGCCAATCCATTTTGAATGGGCTCCCGACGAACAGCAATGGGCAGAAAAATGGAACCTGCAGCATATTCCAACAAAGAACACCACAGCATGTGCATTGTGGTGCATTGTGGTGCACTGCAGCGTGGGTCTGTTGCAGGCTACTGTAGTTGTGCATTGGAACGCCATTAACAATGAGTGGCCCTGCTATGTATCATACAAAGTTCCGTGCGTTACAGTAGCACACAGGAAAACACACGTTACCATACACATTACCAGTGGTGGCCGGTAGAATTTTTTTTTGGGGGGGCGGCAAACAGTATGCCACCTGATGCCCTGAAAGGGGCCGGACGCATGAATAGGGGGGTGGCCGCAGCGGCCGTGGATAGATGCATGCATCTATCCATTGCATATAGGGTGGTGGAGTGGAGAGAGGGGGCGGCGCTTAATGGACGGGCTGCCACTGCACATTAAAATCTGACCATACAATCTATTTACAATCAACTTTAGATTTAACAAAACGATTTAATACAAGAACTTACTCAATCTAACCAATCAATATGTATCCAATCAGGCATGACCTTGCACTACATAGTGTTTGAGAGATCCAAAGGAGATTGATTTAAATCAAATTTTTTTGATTTTTATCAAATTTATTTTAAGAAATTTGCTTTTGGAGTAAAAATAAATTTCTAAAGATAGTTTTCTATTTAAGATACATTATTAATTTAGTTTATTCAACATGACATGGACCTTAGTTATGTAGCATGAGGCTGTATATTCTGCAATATTTATATTTGTTGGTAAACTCATTCAATGAATCCAAGCTCTGCAAGCTGAGATAACATGCACTGCATTGATGCATTCACATAATTTCACAGTAACCATGAGATAAAACAAAGTTCAGGAATATTCCTTTATCCCATTTTTTGCAAATCTATGTACACTTCAAACTGTATGATTGAATCAGTTCTGATATTGCTGCTTTACTAACCTGACAGCTTATTATTCTAAATAGGAAACCTTAATTTTGTTTGCAAATATTAAAGATTCTAACTACCAGAAAGAATAAGTCCTTACATTTAAAGAGCACCTGTCATTTCAGATCCATCATGGCAACGCCTGTTAGCGGACATCCACTCACCTGCTGCCGCCACGTCCCTCACCTTGTTGTGTCACTGGCACATCACCAGCCGTCCCATTAAAGTGAATGAGACTGTCGGTGAGTCAACAGTGGATCAGAAGAGGAGCCTCTGCAGGACAGAGATGACAGTTGCTCTTTAGAAATTATGATTTAAATCAAGCCTTTTTACTAGTGATTTAAATCATGATTTAAATCAAATCCACCCTTCTCTTTTCTAAAGGGAAAAAACTGCTGCTTTGATTCAATAAATAATAAACATGGAAAAAATCACACCAGCTAAAAGCATTAAACCAGAAAAAAAAGGACAACGCTCCTCAGGGGCCCTTGCACATGGGGCCGTCTGGGTGCAGCGCGGGTGGTACAAGTGATCAATATCTGGCATAACTAGGTGACTGGATGAGGTATTATAACAGGAACCCCTAAGAGGGACAGCAGTAGTGGGGAGAATGGGGGTAGGAATAGACGGTTGGGTATGGCTGGGGAAAGGGGGGATGAAGCGTCCCTGCAGTCAGGCAAAGTGAGGGAGGACACAGGTAAAGTGATATTATGGTATCCGATGTTAGTACAGCGATCTCCCCCCGCTGAGCTATTGTGTTCTGACAGGTGGATGGCTCCTTCCAAGGGCTAAGAGCACTGATTGGATGCCAATTGGCAGACCTTTTTCGGACACGCCCCTTCGACAGAAGCTGGACGTTCGTCCGACTTCTGTCAGACCAGCTGCTGTACACACGGGCTGAATGTCGACCAGTTTAAATCGAACCGACCGATACCCCTGATATTCAGCCTGTGTGTGTGGCCCTTAAGACTCGGCCAAACATCTTGATTAGCAGGGATGGACTGGCCATTGGGACTACCGGGACTTTCCCGGTGGGCCAATCATCTGATGGCTCAGTCGGGCCGGCTGTCATGTCACTGTCTCTCTCTGTGAGTCTATGTCACTCACATAATGCTCCTGCTCAGTGCCTGGTGGGCCGATCATCCGATGGCTCAGTGGGGTGGCCGGCGGCAGCTGTCATGATGTCAGTGTCTCTCTCTGCTGTGAGTCTGTCACATAATGCTCAGAGTCCTCAGTCCTGCCTCCTGCACCCATCGGCGCCGCCGCCGCCAGCCAATACTAGCCACCCATCATCGCTGCCAGCCTGCCACAACACTTCCCTCCGCTCCTCCTAAATTTACAGCCCCGCCCCCATCCCAGTGGCATGACGTGACGTCACTCACAGTCACGGCCAGAGCCGGAGGCAGGAGTGGATTATGGGAGGAACCGTAGAGTCTGCTGCTGCAGCCTGCAACCAAATGGAGCCGAGCCAGCGCCGCCAAGGAGGAACCTCAACCATCCATTGCTAAGAACTTCAAAAGACAGCACAGCAGAACAGTACACACTGACTATGTAGTATCACATTCACAACGTCAACAAGTAAGAACTAAACTAGGCCACCTGAGATCTGACTGCAGTCTGAACTTTAGATCGATTATGAACTGTGACTGACTGTCTACTCTGTCTGATTTTTTTCAATATGCAGCATGGCGGGGAGGGGGGGGAAATGTATAAAATAAGAGAATGGTGCTGCGCTGTTCGAAACTGGTGCAAAAAATAAATATAAAATAATGTGCGTCTTCCTTACTGATGTTTAAAGAATCTAGGAAATTGCAATCCCAAAAATTCCTAACAACAATGACTGTAGTGACATAACCATGAGCAAATATAAGTGTAAAGTGATAAGTGCATTCACAGTATCCTATCTATATACAGTGTGTGACATATAAAGTGCAAATCAACATCAAGTAATGATCCATGCCATAATTACAATGTGCAAAAAACGCAAATGTGTGCAAAAGATGTAAAATGTGCAGAACAATGTGCAATGGAATGTGCAACTGCAATGTGCATAGTACAGATAGAGTCTAATAAAGTCTTCTGTGCAAAATAACAATGTGCAAGGATAAGTAGGTTCTTCTGTGCAAATGTGCAAGAAAGTGCAATTAGATCCTTCTTCGTGCTCTTAACACTCAGGTAGCAATGGCCTCTTACCTTGCAGTTATGAGATAACCGGATATAGCACTGTCAAACGACAGTATTCAGAGGTGTACTTGCTTCTAAGTGGAGGCTCGGTTTGCTGGTCCAGCTAGAATATTACTCCCAAATGTGGAGAGATAAGGAGGGGAAGGACTCCAATAGTGTAGTAATTTTCGATAAAATTTATTGGTAAAAATACAATATATGTACTCACATTTAATATAGAGACTATATGCATAAAAATCCACGAGCGCCGAGCTCGTATGCCGACGTCACTTCCAGTGCTTGTCCCTACGCGTGGCGTCACGAATCACGTGACTTCATCAGGGGACACAAACAAGCACTAGAAGTGTCTTTAAATAGTCTGCACAAGTACATACATTGTATTTTTACCAATAAATTTTATCGAAAGTTTATACTTACAGTGGAATGTTTTTACTTATGTTATTTTGTTGCACAATTGCGTATAGTTATATACTGTTTTTGTGTGTGTTTTCAAAAATAAAGTGGGCCAGTCTGGATGAAGTCCAGGGCCAGATTTTTGTCCCAGCCCAGCCCTGTTGATTAGTATTTGTTAATCTGCTGCCGGCAATGGCAAAAAAGTGCGTTTTAATGCCCACACAGCATGCTCACAGCACAGAGACTGAGCTGTCAAAGATAGCTCTCAGTCCCCACTAACGATTGGAAGCTGGCAGGACTGGCTCTCACTCATGTGACCACTGTGACAAGCAGTCATATTAGTCACATGATCACCAATCCTTCTGCCCCCAGGCTTTCAGAACTTTTGAGTCGCTGGGGCAGGTGGGAAGGGGTTAAGATATCAGCCACATGAGGTGTGCATTGTTTTCAACAGGTCAGCTGACTTATATACTGTATATGCATTGTAATGTGAAGTACACACTATCAGTTTTTTTTTGTTCAACCCAGAGGGCTGAATGAAAAAAAAAAACTGATAAGCTCCAGAAGAGCTGCTGTACTAACTATTGAATCTCAGATTTGAACCAGCCGATGCCGACCAATATTCGACCTGTGTGTACCAGCCTTAAGAAAGAGCAGGAAACCACTGCAGAGCCTGAGCAAATATGTCTGCCCCTATGTACATCTAGAATTACAAATTATGCATGCAAACCAATAAAAAAAAAAACAGTATATAAAAACAAGCTAAGATAATGTTTTTACATATACAATTAAAACATTATAAAGGCTATACGTTCCCTTTACAACATGCTTGAATAAATATACCACATCAAGCCTACAGTCCCCATACCTGAAGTGCTACATTATTAGGAATACAACACTTACCCATCCATATCTAACAGATCATCCTCGCTGCGTAAATTCAAAACATATAGCGTTGTCATGGAGATAACACTGCGACAATAAACACAGTAACTTAGTGAGACAAAGAAAAGTGTAAATTCGATATACATATATTCTGTATATAAATGAGCTTATTTATTATTCTAACTATTTGTGTTTACAATGTACAATATTATATACACTACAATTATATTAGTGGCTAAGTGGATGGCACTTCCACCTAGCAGCACTGGGGTCCTTGGTTCGAATCCCAACCATGGCACTACCTGCCTGGAGTTTGAATGTTCTCCCTGTATCTAAGTGCATTTCCTCCGGGTACTCCGATTTCATCCCACACTCCAAAGACGTGCTGGTAGGTTAGCCACTTGCTTACTGGGCACTCATACCCCCTTCCTGACCAGAACAATTTTCAGATTTCAGTGCTTTGAATGACAGTTGCGTGGTCATGCAACACTGTACCCATATTAAATTTTTATCATTTTTTGGAGACCGATAGAGCTTTCTTTTGGTGGTATTTAATCACCACTGGGGTTTTCATTTTTTGCTAAACAAACAGAACAATACGGAAATTTTAGATTTTTTTTTTTTTTAGTTTCTGTTATAAAATGTTTGCAAATAAGTAATTATTCTCCTTCACTGATGTGCATTGATGAGGCTGCACTGATGGGCACTGATATGCAGCACTAATAGGCGGCACTAATGGACACTGATATGCAGCACTGATAGGCGGCACTAATGGGCACTGATAGGTTGCACTAATGGGCACTGATAGGCAGCACTGATAGGTGGCACTAATGGGCACTTATAGGCTGCACTGATGGGCACTGATAGGTGGCACACTTATGGGCACTGATAGGTGGCACTAATGGGCAGAACGGATGGGCACTGATATGCAGCACTGATGGGCACTAATTGGCACTGATGGGGTTGCACTGATTATCAGGGCACTGATTATCTGTTTACATGTTCCCTGTCAGGATTTCTGGTTACTGACTCTCCTCTCCTCACGCTGTGACAGCACGTGAGGAAAGGAGAACCAATACAGCTGATCGTATGGTAAACGACCGCTCTTATTAGTCGTGATCGCAGAGCGCGCCGGATGCACGCCACAGGGGGCGCATGAGAGGCGTAGTTCCTGGACTCTTCCGAGATGAGAGAGCCGCGCTATAGCCGTCTTTTGGCTATGGCGTGGTTAGGAAGTGGTCAATTGTCAATTATATCCTTATATATATAAGGAAGTGGGAAATGACATTAGACAGGACGTTCACCCAGCTGCAACATAGGCAGATAGGAAATCTTGCGTTGAAATCTTCAATATCCACAAGAATCCAAGAAACGAATTTTAAAATAATGACAAGATGGTACCGTACACCCTCATTACTTAATAAATACTCCCCGGAGATCCCAGACAAATGTTGGAGGTGTCAGGAGGAAAGAGGGACTCTACTCCACGTTCTTTGGGCCTGCCCAAAACTGGAGTACTTCTGGAGGGAGATACGGCGGATAGCACAGAAATTCACTGAGTATAACTTCCCAGAAGATCCAGCCTTATTTTTGTTACATGTCTCAAACATACCGGGGAAAACATATAGTAAATTAATTTTGCGCCATCTTATCAACGCCGCTAGATCATGTATCGTACGGCAGTAGAGAGATACGAGCCCCCCCACAATTCTTACATGGGTCACACAAATTGAAGAGGTTAATAGGATGGATTTGTTATTATCGGCTCAAAATCGAAAGGAGACATATGTAGAAACTTGGGGCCAATGGAATACCTTTAAACTCTCGGAGGAAGGGAGTTCCCTCTTTGCTCCTGAGAGTATTTGAAAAAGAGAGAAGTGGGGGGCCTTAGGGGTGCCCTCACCTCCCTGGATAATGGTAAAGTAAACTCATCTTTACCTCGGTACATTTCCTCCTCAACTCCGACTCCCCCTCCCCTATCAGTGTTTTTTTTTTTTTTTTTTAGGAATTTTTTCCCTCATGGGGCTTTTTACTTTCTCCTTCTTCCTCTTCAGATATGTAGAGGTTTTTCTTCTTAGTAAAGTATGTTGTCAGGGCATACAAGAGAAGCAGGTCTAACGGAAGATAGAATGGGGACTATCCCAAATAACTAGTTATTATTTTTTCTGTGGATATATTTAAAGATAGGAGTAATGCTGTTAATTAGATTTTGAATGGATTCGTTGGGGCTCATATGATTGATGGATTAATGAAATAGTTTATTTCTCTGTATGTGAGACAATTAAAATAAAGAAAAAAAAAATAAGTGATCAATTGGCTCCTGTCTAAATTGGCCCTAGTATGTGTATGTATGAATGTGAGTGAGGGACCTTAGATTGTAAGCTCCTTGGGGGCAGGGAGTGATGTGAATGTACAATATATGTGTAAAGCCCTGCGTAAATTGACAGCGCTATATAAGAACCTGTAATAAATAAATAATAATAAAGGTATAAAAAAACATAAGGGATCCAGAGAGACTGTAGTTATCTTGTAAGCAGAATTCCCTTTCCTATTACGGAAGGGGCGCCCACATAAATGACATCACATATTTTAAAAGGAGGAACCAATGGATATCGTTACTTCTTTCTATGGGTGCCCATATCCATTGGTTCCTCCTTGTGATTACAGTTATAATGTATTTCCTTACTCTGTGTGCACTATACCAATATTGTACCTACAGAGCAAAAAATAGGATAGATAAAAGAATACTCGTATTTCTGACAAAAATTAATACTTTTTTTACATATGTCTGCGCTACACTTCTGAAATGCACTTCATTTATTAGGCTTTATTAAATACAAAAAAGCGTAGAGGAACCTAGAAGTATTTCAGAAGATTATCATAGATTTGATCTCCTTATGGAAGCCAGTGAGGTTGTTTTACTAATGAAATGGAGGCAGGTACCTTTGTAAAAATAATGTTTAGCTCCATCTTTTCATCCTTGCCTATGTTGTGATTTAGGCTGGTGCCATGACCACTGCCTTAGGTTTGAGGGTGGCTCCTTTTTTTGAAGAATCCTATGGAGCCACCCTTGCATGCAGGAACTAGCGTTGTGTCCTCCTACACTGAGTGCATCAATAGAAACACGCAGCCCCATAGTCTAGGATGGAGAGGACACTCCCCTACCCCTACCCCCTCCCTTCTTTAAACTAACACTGGCTCCAGACTGCACTGCCCACTTTCTTTCCTGTGAAGATTGGACGTCCAGGAAAGCAGCACTGAGAGGCCAGGAGCCAGCATCACTGGATGCTGTATGCTACAAGTGCTGGGGTAAGAATTTTAACAACTTGTGGAATGTTCCTTTTTATTGTGCTCAGTGTGTTAAATTAAAACTGGTGTGGATTTAAAGTGATTGTAAAGATAAAAAACAAAAACAAAAAAACAAACAACAACAAACATGTCATACTTACCTGCTCTGTGCAAGAGCAGTCCCAAGCCTCCCCTTCTGGGGTCCCCTGCTTACACTCTATGCTGCTCCTCTTCTCTGTGCACCCCCATATGGGGCGCACCTGCAGGCTCACCCCCGAGCCACAGCTATGTGTGCATCTATTCACACACACAGCACAGCTCAGCCCTGCCCCCTCCCTTTACTCACAGAATTTGATTGACATCAGCAGGAGCCAGAGAGAGATGAGAGAGCCGTTGCAGACGGGCACTGCGCTGGATTGAGAAAAGCCTCAGGAAAGCATGGGGGGGGGGGGGGGGCTGTTCCAAATACAGGATTTTTTTTTACCTTAATGCACTGTGCAGGGGATGTATTAAGGTGTAAAATGTCCTGCTTTTGGAACCACTCTATTACTACTTTTTTTTACTTTTACAGTTAACAGTATTTTTATTTTTAAAGTCATTACTAATGCTTAAGACAATAACAAGCAGACAATTTAATGCTTTTGAGGAATCCTAAGACTCTAATACCTGAAAGCCATGATAATGACTAAGGCGATGATGGTTGCTTGGAGGAATCGTTGGCTGACACAGCTCCGATCAGGAGAGGGAGGTACTGGCTAGAGTGAAGAATAGAAAGACAATGACATACAGTCCCACACACAAATAATATAATGACAGCCGTGTATCAACATCAATACATTTAAACTCACATATGTCTAAACTCCCTAAAAATAATACATTGCAGCTTACTAGTACTTACAGTCGTGCTCATAAGTTTACATACCCTGGCAGAATTTATGATTTCTTGGCCATTTTTCAGAGAATATGAATAACACAAAAACTTTTCTTTTACTCACGGTTAGTGTTTGGGTGAAGCCATTTATTATCAATCAACTGTGTTTTTAAATCATAATCACAACAAAAAACTACTCAAATGACCCTGATCAAAAGTTTACATACCCTGGTAATTTTGGCCAGATAACATGCACACAAGTTGACTCAAAGGGGTTTGAATGGCTATTAAAGGTAATCATCCTCACCTGTGATCTGTTTGCTTGTAATTAGTGTGTGTGTATAAAAGGTCAATGAGTTTCTGGACATGTGACAGACCCTTGCATCTTTCATCCAGTGCTGCACAGACGTTTCTGCATTCGGAGTCATGGGGAAAGCAAAAGAATTGTCAAAGGACCTGCAGGAAAAGGTAGTTGAACTGTATAAAACAGGAAAGGGATATAAAAAGATATCCAAGGAATTGAGAATGCCAATCAGCAGTGTTCAAACTCTAATCAAGAAGTGGAAAATGAGGGGTTCTGTTGAAACCAAACCACGGTCAGGTAGACCAACTAAAATTTCAGCCACAACTGCCAGGAAAATTGATGCAAAGAAAAACCCACAAATAACTTCAGGTGAAATACAGGACTCTCTGAAAACATGTGGTGTGGCTGTTCCAAGATGCACAATAAGGAGGCACTTAAAGAAAGATGGGCTGCATTGTCAAGTCGCCAGAAGAAAGCCATTACTACGCAAATGCCACAAAGTATCCCACTTACAATACGCCAAACAGCACAGAGACAAGCCTCAAACCTTCTGGCACAAAGTCATTTGGAGTGATGAGACCAAAATGTAGCTTTTTGGCCACAACCATAAACACTTCATTTGGAGAGGAGTCAACAAGGCCTATGATGAAAAGTACACCATTCCTACTGTGAAACATGGAGGTGGATCGCTGATGTTTTGGGGATGTGTGAGCTACAAAGGCACAGGAAATTTGGTCAAAATTGGCAAGATGTATGCAGTATGTTATCAAAAAATACTGGAGGAACATTTGCCTTCATCAGCCAGGAAGCTGCACATGGGACGTACTTGGACATTCCAACATGACAATGATCCAAAACACAAGGCCAAGCCGGCCTGTCATTGGCTACAGCAGAATAAAGTGAAGGTTCTGAAGTGGCCATCTCAATCTCCTGAACTCAATACTATTGAGCCACTCTGGGGAGATCTCAAACGTGCAGACAGCCTAAGAATTTACAGGAACTGGAGGATTTTTGCCAAGAGGAATGGGCAGCTTTACCATCTGAGAAGATAAAGAACCTCATCCACAAATACCACAAAAGACTTCAAGCTGTCATTGATGTTAAAGGGGGCAATACACGGTATTAAGAACTGGGGTATGTAAATTTTTGATCAGAGTCATTTGGGTAGTTTCTGTTGTCCATTATGATTTTTAAAAGAGTAAACACAGTTGATAGATAATAAATGGCTTCAGCCAAACACTAACCGTGAGTGAAAGAAAGGTTTTTGTGTTATCATTCATATTCTCTGAAAAAAGACCAAGAAATCATAAATTCTGCCAGGGTATGTAAACTTACGATCACAATTGTAGATGTGGCGGCTGCATTAGCATTTTGTTTGTTTTTTAGGCTAAGTACAGTATATGTTCTGCAAGTACAAAAAATGCCTGATAGAAATCCAGCGTCCCTGAGATTTTCAGAGCACTGAACTACGACCTCAAACTATATTAAGGGATTTCTAAGCTAGCTTCTGTAAACTACACAACCTCTCCTCCCTATCTAATGAAGATGTAGTCCAACCCAGAAGAGCAGCTTAGTGTGACAATGCTACTTCTCTATAGATACAGACAATAAATTTGTGTTATCACCTTAGGACAGAAAGTATGGTATTAGCATGATTGGCAATATAAAATAAAGTGGGGTGTACCCCGTTCCTGGTACTTTTGTCATGTCCAACCCAAACATGCTGCAACGCCACAATTTGGTCTGCAAGAGGTGTCCTTCTCTAATACTAAATTGGAAACTCTTTTGTTACAACTGGATCATAACAAACACATTTCCAGCTACTACTCTGCATTCACTCCTACTGACCATAAACATTGTCATCAGACACGAGATAGATGGTTAGCAATTTTGCCAGATTTGACGAAGGAATTATGCGTAGAAGTCCTTAATACATATATAGATGCAATTATCTCAGCTAAGAACAAAATGATAGAGTTTGCACTACTTTCATCAAATATAATACACCACAACACTTATTCAAAATGGAGAAACGTGGTAATGCACTTTGTCATAAATATCAGGCCTCTGTAGGGTCTTTCTTACATAAAATAGGGGAATGTAACAACGTTTAGCCATTATGGTCGCAGGTTACTACATTTCTGGCAGATACCTTTGCTTTTCCAAATATAACAATAATAATATTTTTTTCCAAATATATGTAGTCCTTTACTGTGCCTTTTGGGGGCGATTGAGGATGACACTACGGGTAACTACACTAAGTCTCTTTTCTTTCCTATTCTTTTATTGTCAGGAAACTGATCGCATTGAATTGGACACATACAGAAGTCCTTAAATTGTCTGCTTGGAAAAAACTACTTAAAAACGACTTAATTCAGATATCCCTTTATATAGGATGACATATGAGGCTAGGGGGTGCCCAAATTTTTTTTCAAAAATATGGTCCAGATGGGGTGATTCAGATGCAACGGTGGCTGAGAACTCCTAAAGCAATATGCTAAGTATGTTTGTACAGTATATCAGAGCAGAGGTGATGTGTATAGTTTGAGGGCTGCGTTGGGCAATAACTCACTCTGGTTAGTTTTCTCTTTATTGTTTTGTTTTACTTGATAGCACTGATAAGCCTCATACACACGGCCGAAAATCTCGTCAAGAAAAAACACGTCTTTTTTCTTGACGAGATTCTTGGACAAGAAACTTGTCCCGGCCGAGTGTACACACGCTCGATTCAAAGAATTGCGGTTCTTTGAATGGAGCGAACGCGGTGACGTCATCAACTATGACGAGCGTGCACTCGTCACATTCGATGCCGTCGCCGCCATCTTGCTACACCCTATCTATGCCAAGGAAGCTACCGCGCATGCGTCAAAGTCATTTCGAGCATGCGCGGGCTTCCCGGAGGACAGGTAAGTGTACATACACACAATTTTCTCGTAGAGAAACAGGCTGACGAGAATCTCGACGAGAAAATAGAGAGCAGGTTCTCTATATTTCTCGTCAAGATTCTTGTCGGTTTTCTTGACGAGAAACCATACACACGAACGATTTTCTCGGCAAGAAAGCTATCTCGGCAGTTTTCTTGTCGTTTCTTGCCGAGAAACTCGTTCGTGTGTACGAGGCTTTAGCGTGTTTTTTTGTACTTTTGCAACAATGGAAATAATATTTAATGAAAAAAAAAAAAACTACTAATGAAAAAAAGAGTATCTAGGAGTATCTTGTCCAATGGAATTTTACACTACAAGGTGTGTGTTGCAGTCGAATGCATATGGCTTCTGATGTGAGATATGTTTTATATGTATCCAGTTTTGTGATATGCATATTGTTTAATGTGCCTTGTTTACATATAGCAATAAAATCTCTATAAAAAAAGAAAGAAAACTAATGCAGCCACTACATCTAAGGACTCTAAACTGCAATACATTACATTTTTGTTTTTGGTGCAAGATACAATTTAATTTGCATTATACGCAAAACAAATATTTACACTCAGCATTTATGGACACAGGAATACCCTTGTGCATATAGCTCTGTCAACCGCAAATACATTTTGTTCATAAATAAATGTCTATAGCTAATTTCAGATATTCATTTTTATTAACATACTAAAGCCCATTTTTGTTTCTGAACGCTTTTTCTGTTCCTACCTTGCCCATGATTTTGGAAGGACGTTGTTTAAAAGGAAGACTTCCTGCACGGCTGAACTGACTTCCCGTGTGACTGTGGAAAGAAGGACAGAGGGTGGATTACGTAGAAGTTTTATTCAAGAATTAAATTAAATTTGAATCACAGTAATGATGGAGTAATGTGTATGCATGGAGACAATTCAGAATAAAACACCTACCTATTACTACTCTTCATACTGTCAAGTCGTCTGAGTTTGGCCAACTTGCGGCTCCACCTCTCCAGTTCATCAATACGAGTCTCTAAGTTGTCTGTTAGCTTACAGAGCTCCTTGACGGCCCCTACATTCTCCATGAAGATTCTCTCCTAGAAGTCAAATTATATTGAAGAACAGAATGGGCAAATATCCCTTGACTATTGTATAACAGATGTACCTTCTTTTAATTAACCCCTTTTTTTCCAACCCTTACCCCCTTACGAGAAAACGTAAACGAGACCACACTGGAGTTGGAGAAAACATAGGCTATAGCAGCCTTATTTATTAAAACTAATATTTTAATTAACAATAAACATGAACATCTGTTATGAAAACCATCAGTCAACTACTAGTGTCGATCTTTGCAGGAACCTCGATTACCATCTGTGTAAACTATTGCACTGCGGTACCTCTCAAATCTGTTAATAGGCCTCAAGCCGACATGCTGGCTCAGAGACAACCATGACCGCAGTGCACCCATTACCATGCTTCCAGCTAAACCTCCGTTAACTGGAAGCCCACCATCAGGACCCATACCAATGACAGGTCCTGAACTATTCTTCCCGAGGTATCATCCCTCCCCTGCAAAGACCAGACACCCGCCTCTGCCACGACTTCCGCTCCGTCCCAACCTGTCCCTGGGAACAAAAGAAAATAAACATACCTACACTCCCAACCACATCATTAGGGGAGGGTGGGCGGGAACTTTCACCCCCGTCGTGTTGCCTGGGGGAGGAGTCCCAGCCTATTTGTATCCGACCCCTGCCCCCTCCCACGCCAACTCAGCCAATCCAAAATTCCCTATTCCAGTACCCTGTTTCCCCAGTCATGCCAGCCCTCCGCCTATGCATTTTATTTATTTTGCTCCGGGCTTTTCTTTATTTTACTCAGCTTAGTCAGTAAGTGTTCTCTAAACTATTTATGGTAACAGCTATTGAAGGTTACTTAACATAATGAAAACAGTGGCTTTTCATGCATAGGAGTTATCTGATTCTGAATACCAATCTGGAAATATCTGTTATGGTTCAAGATGCATATAACTGGAAAAATGAATCACCATAAGTCCAAATTTACATTTGCAGCTGGGGGCTAAGGGTGGTAAAAACAGGCTGCTGAACCATGATTTTACAGCCCCCCTTAACCATATAAAGTAGCTGGAGGGGTTGCACAAATGCTATGGCCATGGTGCTTTGCTTTACTGCAACAAGTAACCCCCTGTTGCATTTGGTTGAAAGCAAACCATTAAAGTGATTGGAACTGCGCTACATGCGCCATGCAACTGCATGCAATGCATAATGCCGTGGGATTTACAAGGTTAAAAAAGGCATTGAGGAGGTGACATGAATCTTTCCAGCCACCTGTCAAAAACTCTCTATAAAGTGACCCACTGCGGATCACTTTTCAGAGATCAACGCATATGTATGTAAAGCAGCCCTAGAAGTATACAAGCCACATCAAATAATAGCAAACTTTATGTTGTTAGTACTGGATGGGAGGTTTGGCTATGATAGGTGAAGCACTGTCATAAGTGGATCTTCACCACCCCTCTTATTTTTTTTAAACCCTGTTTACCTGGTTGCAGGTTCTGCACAGTTAAGATATTCATTCACCCAGCGGATCCAGCGTTGTCCTGCCAAATTCTCTTCTCTTCTGCCCACGCTTGGTCCCGTGCTGCCATCTTCTTGTTTGATGTCACCGGGAGGCTGCTGGCTCTTCCAGTTTTAGTCGGCGGGCCCACGGATGACGCGCCACTAAGTCTGCCCCCTACTCCTTTGTCAACGATGGACTATGCCTCCTGGGATATGTGACGTGCATATACCAGGAGGCACAGTGAGCATAGTGCGCGTCATTCGCCTAGGCAAGTGATGGGCATGGTGGGGCAAAAGTTTTTTTTTTTAAAGAAAGGTAAATGAACCCCCCAAAAAGTGCTATTTGCACAGTAGAGGGGTGGAGAGGAGGGAAGTTCAAATTGAGGGTGAAGATCCACTTTAACATTTGATCACTTAAGATCAAACAGGCACTAAAACTGAGTCTTAACTGAGACCCTTACACCAACTTAAAAATTGCAGGTAAAAGCACAGGAAAATCAAGTATTTTAAATGCTTTGTGTTTTTCATTTCTCTAAATGATTTTTTCATGGACTTGCAATGCGTCATTAAACTTGCTAGCAAATTTGACTACTTTAGGAACAGACAATTCCCTAGTAGCACAGCCCCCTTCCTCTTCTAGCAGTGTCTAACTGTTGTCTGGGCTGGCCCAGCTTCTCAGCCTCTCCCCCTTCCTCCCTTAATAACCTTTTATACTATAGTGTCAGGTGAGTGACAACTCTGAGTCTGCTGACATCACATTCAAGATGGCAGTGCCCAGAAGCAGTGGCAGGGCTTTTTGATGTCTACAAAATGGCCTTTACAGGTAAATACAATATATGCGCATACAGTATAATGTTATGGGAAGGTTGCTGTCAAAGTGAATGGTCTGGTGACAGGGTATCTTTAAGGGAAATGATTTAATGTCTCACCAGTCTTGTCTCCCTGATAAAAAAACATCCTCCTATGAGTCAGATTTCCCGATAGATGAGAGATATTGATTGGAAGTAGGAAGTGACTAAAGGTGTCTGCATACCTGGCCTATGTTGGGAGCACTGGAAGTTCTTACAAACTTAAACTGTTTGCAAGAGAAGTCAACAGTACAAGGGACTACTCGCCGTCCTTTTCCAACCCTCAGAAAACATAGCGATCGAGAGCCACTGATTGGAGTCAACAACACTATGCATACTTAAGATGCTGCTTTTGTCCCAGCTTACATTTCCCACATTCTAGACACATTCCAATTCACTACAGCACTGCCAGATCATTAAACTAAAAACCTTGAAAATTAGCCAAATGAAACCTGGCCACACAAGTAAGAGGCGATTCACACAGGGACGACACGACTTTGCAAGGCGACTTCAGCACGACTTGAGCGTGAACCACAGCGCGACCAACAGAGCGACTTGGGGCGACTTGAAGTCGCCTCCAGGACAGGGGACTTTGCCAGTGGCCAATCAAAGAGTAATCAGCTCTGTGGGAGGGTGGGGGAGGAAGGGGTTTGCCGAGAAAACTATTTTTATTTCCTGTAAAGTTGCTTCAGTTAAGACAGGGGATCTGACTTGGAGGCGACTTCCATTGAAATCAATGGGTACAAGTTGCCTAGAAGTCGGACTGAAGTAGTACAGGAACCTTTTCTGAAGTCGGAGCGACTTCAGTAGTGTATATTAAGACGGCTCCATTCACTTCCATTGATTTTCTCAACCGCGCGACTTGGGGCGACTTCAAGTCGGATCCCAAGTCGCCCCTGTGTGAACCGGCTCTAACAATCTGATTGTACAACTTCTGTATAATCTCCTTTGGATTTATCAACAACTAAATGTAGAGGAGACTGTACAGTTATATTCTCATGTATGATGTTAGCTTTAGTCTGGTCATAAATAACCCACCTTTCCTGATCTGTGGGCCCATTGCAATGATCTAGTAAGAATTTGGTTGCTTAAAGATCTCTGTTGAAGGTGATCGTTTGCTAAAATTCTCTGTGTGACCTGGCCAACCCTTCCCTCTTTTTGTTCTACACTTATGTATGCAGTTCATTGGCAATCAAAGTCATACCTTGTTCACTACTAAGAAGTTCTCAATTGTTTCACCATTGGCACACACCACGTCCCCCGTCTCTTTTACTGCCTCTGGAAGGATCTCCTGCACCTCCTGAGCAATCACTCCTTTTAGAAAATAAAATGTTATCAGCAAGACACTGGTAAGATTGAATTTAAAACAGAATCTGTCTCTCATATGTTGCCCAGTATTAATATTGTATAAAAGAAAGTCACCCTGAAATCGTGCTAGACTGGGTGCATACAGGGCCCACCAAATACGGTAACAAGATTAAATAAACCATATACAAACAATGCCCACTACAGTTACTTGTTACATTGTTCTCCCATGTTACAGAGCAATCTAATTTTTCCACACTGTACTGTGCAGACCTGACATGAAAATGTAGGATCTACTTTAATGACAGCCCTACACCCCCAAACTCAGAAAAGTAAGAAAAGGCACCAAAAATGCACCACTGGAAGAAAAAATTTTTTTTATCGCTTGGACTCCACCACCTGAAGGTGTCAGTAATGTCACTGTGCCTCAGTGTTCTTGTATGCTTAAAGTTTAAAACTTTTTTTTTTTTTGGGTTTGCGGGAACTGTCATAATAGTGGCCCTTGAATTTTAATGCAATGTCCTTTTTAATGCATTCGCATTTTGTATATTATACTGTAATCGGCAGTTATACTTGGACCAGTATGGCCATTACTGTCAGTAGAACTGATAGATTTAATGGATAGGAGCTGATAGATTTAATGGATAGGATGGGGGCGTACGTTCAGGGGTCGCCATTACCACCTGGCCCTATGCTCCAGGGGCCCTGTGTGGCACCCCTGTATGCCTGGACAGGAGGGCAGCGGCATGTAGAGGAACCAATCACTCCACTTCTCCTCCTCTTTCTCTTGCAGACATTTAGCGGACTGCAGGAGAGAAATGGACGGCATCTGTTCCTCTACATGCCACACCCACCACCTCCCTATCCCTGTCCTTTTCCCCTGGGCCCCCCTGTGTGCTTCCCTGGGCCCCCCTCAACCCCCCTGCAGTCCTGCCGGGTTTTCCCCTCCCACCTCCCGCTGGCTACTGCAGGAGATCTGTCAGGATGGAGAGCGGGGAAGGGGCCTTTAAATGTGTAATTTACTGGCCCCTTCCTTGTCTTAAAGAATAGAATCAGTGATCGTACCGATCACTGACTCTGTTTTTTTAAATTCATTCATTGGTGGGGCATAGAAAACTGTGTACAGAGCTATTCCTGTTCATCCAGTCTATGCAGCTGAATCTGTCCTCAGTCCCTTTCTCTGTCTTAAAAGTGAGACATCAGGGGTCTTAGAACCCTGACATTTCACCAAAGTCTCCCAACGGGGATCCTAGAAAAATATGTAAAAAATAAAAAAAATTAAAATTGTAAAATATATATATATATATATATATATATATATATATATATATATATAAAATGGTAAAAAATAATACAAAAATAAAACAACAAAAATTAAAAACTACTGACACCAGTGTGGAAACTACCAGGGTCGCAAAGGTCGCACTTGCGACTGGGCTCTATCCTTCCGCCACCTTTGGGGGACCCAAAGACGGCAGGAAGGTGGCCCTCTGCGGGACCATAATAAAGGGTCCCACGATGGGAGTAAAGGGACCCAGGATCAGTGAGAAGGGGCCAGGGGGACCCTTCATAGTTTATGCACTGGGGCTCAGAAAGTTCTAGTTACGCCTCTGGGATAGGAGCCTATGTATTTAAAAGATACTATATCAGATCCTTAAAAAGGATCTCATGACGTATAAACAGTTAGGGGTTGATTTACTAAAACTGGAGAATGCTAAATCTGGTGCAGCTCTCCATGGTAGCCAATCAGATTCTAACTTCAGCTTGTTCAATTAGGATTGACAAAAAAAAATGGAAGTTTCTATGCAGAGCTCCACCAGATTTTGCACTCTCCAATTTTAGTAAATCAACCCCTTAGTATATATATGCAAGTACAACTTTTTTTTTTGCTTTGTCTGAAGTGGGAAGGAGTTAGAATTCCTGTATGGTTTTTTACTGCTATTATTATCGTTGTTTGGCAACAGTTTTAACCAGACAGAAAGTTAGGGAAAATCTGCAACAGGGACACAAACAACAATACAAAGCTAACCTTTGCTCTAGCCTTGCCCTATTCTACTACAACATTGTGTTTTTTAACTCCGAGTTGCCATTGAACGTCTACCCTCACTTCCTGTCTGGTTGTTAGCAAAACAGTAAGTGATGACAAATCTCTCTAATGGTGACCTCAATAGCAATAAAACCCAACAAGGGTCTTCCCCAATCTATCCAATGTTATTTATAAAGTTATATCATGTAGACCCCAAACCACGGATTGAGTGGGGCAAACTGCTCCATTACTTCTTCAGCCTGTTTGGGTAAGTAGTGAGGTTATGGTGTAGTTTATCAAATAAACCTAACTTACCCTTTGGCTATATGCTGTATTGTTCATATATGGTCATTCTGTACTTGACAAGAGACAGAATCCACACATACGAAAGCACTTTTAGCGTTTAGGTGCTTACTGTTCCACAGGAGCAGGCAGTACATAAACACTCCAGTATTTTGTGAGTATTGCTCCTACCTGTTTCTTCTTTGTCATCATCAAGCCCCACTGTGCTAGCAAATTCTGGCTTGTAATGATAATGAACAAGACGCATCTGGGAGATCCGTTTTAACTGTTCAGTGGTATCAACCTGAGAAAACATTCAGAAAATAAGTCAGAACAAAACAATGTGATCTTTGCACATTATACAGTAGATATCTGCCATTCTATCTCAACCTGCTGTACAATGCTCAAACATTTTTGTCATTGTAATTATATATTATCATTACATATCACTCTCTCACCTCCTCAATGTCCTCCTTTGCTCGAATGTCAGAGGGATGCATTAGTGAGCCCATAATTTTTACATTTCCGTGTACCACAAGAGCTTCATCCGGTCTTTCTGTGTTAATGCCAATGCGTCCATGGTGGAAGACGGTATCTGGAAGCTGCCCCCTCTGCCAGAGCACTTCACTGTCACTCTCAAACTGTCCAGGATTTGAGGCCTAATGAGAAAGAGTTTAGATCGAACAGCAGCAAAAATATATGGTAAAAGACGTTATAACCATGGACAAACCAACTTAATATTGGCACCACATCCCTTGATTAAATAGATACAAGAGGAGAGATTGTGATTTTTAAGGTGCAAAATAAAGTGAAATAGTGAAATAGTATCAACTACAATATATAAGACATTTTTTGTTTAAAGAGCAAATAAAAAATTGTTAAAAGATAAAAATTTGCAAGTACATATCAATAAAGTTTTATGGATACAGCACTGTAGAATAGAGTTCCCAACATGTTTCACCCATATATCGGGCTATCTGCGTCAGGAGAACCGTGTGCTACGGGTGACTATAGGGGGCAGTCAAGGACCAGAAAAGCAAAGTTCTGCAGTGAACTCGATACCGAGGGATGTATGTTGTCTATACACGCCGATGCTTATCTCTAAGGCTGGCGTTTAGTGACAACGCATATGTCCCTAGGGTTCCGGCAGCCCTAGGAACATTTTTTATTTGCTCTTTAAATAAAAAAAATCTCATATATTATAGTTGATACTATTTTACTTTATTTTGCACCTTAAAAATCCCAATCTCTCCTCTTGTATCACAAAAATATATGGTACTGTAAAACATCCTACATTAATTTACAGAGCACACCACTGAGGGTTATATCTGAACTACAGAGTTTGAAAACTATGAAACAAATTACTGACATTAGCAAGCCCTCAACTACAGAACAGTGCTAAGACCATATCCCAGGGGCGGACATATTATTTATATGAATGTATAGCAAAAGTGTTGCGCTAAACAAAAATATAAATATACATATAAATGTAAAACAGTGAGTCCATGTGTCTTACAACTGTCATCAGTGTAATGCCTTCACTTTGATAAAAAGTGCACAAACGATTGTTCATTCAATTCCTCCACAATGTGATAACCACCACTATAATAAAGGATGTACCGTACTCTTACCAGAGCGTATTGACCACCTATTACGAGGAGTCAAATAAGGCTTGTGTATCTTATATGTTCCATCCACGCTTGCTGTACCACATCAAAGAACAAGAGGAATCGTCCAGCAGTCACCTCTGAGCGGTACTCCTCCGGTCCTGAAGAAAGATGTCCAGTGGGATGTGTCAGTATAAAGATAAATGCCAATAGTGTAAAATCCTTAAAAATCGGCTTTATTTAAACCTTTAAAAATCTGCTTTATTTAAGTATGCCATTACATGGGTGCAATCTTCTTTGGTCCAAAGACAAGGACATTGGTTCAATCCAAATGCGATGACAGGAGATAAACCTTTTACCCGACAGGTTTTGTTACGGATGCCCCGGAAGAAGTTCTATTGTAACAAAACCGATCAGGTAAAAAGGTTTATCTCCTGTCATCGCATTTGGATTGAACCAACGTCCTTGTCTTTGGACTGAGGAAGATTGTACCCAAGTAATGGCATACTATGCGTTACTTAAATAAAGCCGATTTTTAAGGATTTTACCCTATTGGCATTTATCTTTATATTGACACATCCCAGTGGACATATTGCATCGGGACTGGAGGAGTACCGCTCAGAGGTGACTGCTGGACGATTCCTCTTGTTCTTTGATGTGGAACAGCAAGCGTAGATGGAACATATAAGATACACAAGCCTTTTTTGACACCCCGTAATAGGTGGTCAATACGCTCTGGTAAGAGTACATCCTTTATTATAGTGGTGGTTATCACAAGGTGGAGGAATTGAATGAACAATCGTTCGTGCACTTTTTATCAAAGTGAAGGCATTACACTGGTGTCAGTTGGAAGACACATGGACTCACTGTTTTACATTTATGTTTATATGTATATTTATATTTTTGTTTAGTGCAAAACGTTTGCTATACAGTCATTATTTATGTGATCATATCTCACGTCAGTGGTGTTGCTATACTCAAGTTTAAACTGCGCTTGTGTAAACGTATTACTTTCGTATTCACATAATATTTATATGGACTGTGCAGCTGCACAAGAGCCCCCAGGGACCTAGAGGGGGCCATATACACTGGGCCTGGATTCTTTCCTAAATGTACATAATATAAGTGGATACTAACATTTATAGGTAAAGTTGATCCAGGGAACATCCGATTGCCTCTCGGGGGATCAGGAAGGAATTTTTTCCCCTGCTGGAGCAAATTGGTTCATGCTTTGCTGTTTTTTTTTGCCTTCCTCTGGATCAACTGTGGGTATGGTATTGTATATACAGTATAGAATTGTAAAATATACCCTTTTTATTGGTTAAACTAGATGGACTTGTGTCTTTTTTCAACCAGACTAACTATGTAACTATATGCCTCGGGCAGCTGTTGGAACCCCACCATCAGGTAGACCTGGACACTACTTACTTTCAGGGCAGGTAAGAAAAGGAAGGCTTTCTACATGACGCCATGATGATGCCCTATCTACAGTTTATAATTGTTTTTACCTTGACAATAGCTAAATGGAGGACCCATTAATGTTCTTGTGCATGGGTCCCTTTGGTAATTATATCTACCACTGCCACATAACATATTACAACTAGGCAGTAACTAGGCAGCAAGGTTTCAGCTTAGGTTAGTTTAGGCGGCTAGAGATGAAGGCTGGATTTTTAGCTTAAAAGGTGAATTTATCCTTTGAAACCTCAAAATAAAACTAATTTTTTAAGTATAATAGTTAATAACAGGAGACCACAACAAATATAGTAAGTGGTCAGGTAAGTATAAGGGGGGCTGGGATGGGGAGCTGGACAAAGAAGGTTTTTTTACCTTAATGCAGAGAATGCATTAAGGTTAAAACGACTTCAGTCTTTAGAACCACTTTAAAGATCTACGTTAATGACAGCCCTCCACCCCAAAAACATCAAAAAAGGGTGGCAAAAATGTACCAATGGAAGTTAGAATAAAAAATCTATCTCTTGGACCCCACTACCTGAAAGTGTCAGTAATGTAACCATGCATCAGTTCTCATGGATATTTGAGATCCGGTAAGAATGTGCTCTTGTACAGTACAGAAACACATTCTCGTGGCATCTCGAGCATCTGGGAGGCAGCGGAGAGGAAGTGGCAGTGGTGATGTCACAGGCTCCACCATTTTTTTTTTTACATTATTTTCTTCTTATTGTGCTTCCCCCCCCCCTTTTTTGTTGGCTGAAATAGATGGACTTGTGTCTTTTTTCAACCAGACTAACCATGTGAGTCGGGCAGTTGTTGGAACCCCACCATCACGTAGACCTGGACACTGCTTACTTTTAGGGCAGGTAAGAAAAGGAAGGCTTTCTACATGACCCCATGATGATGCTCTTGGTTTATTGTATCCAAATAGTTTCAAAGAGTATTTGTTTCACTTGCTGTCATCTGATCTATCTATCTATCTATCTATCTATCTATCTATCTATCTATCTATCTACAGTTTATAATTGTTTGTACCTTGACAATAACTGAATCGAGGATTGAAAAATGTTCTCGTGCAAGGGTCCCTTTGGTGAATATATCCGCCACTGCTGCATGACATATTACAATGAGACCATCAACTCAAAGGAGGTAAGTAAGTAACTGGGCAGCAAGGTTTCAGCTTGGGATAGTTTAGGGGCTAAAGATGAAGGCTGTGGGTTTTTAGCTTAAAGGTGAATTTATCCTTTGAAACCTCAAAATAAAACCCATTTTTATAATATAATAGGAAATAACACGAGACCACAAGAAATATAGTAAGATTTTTTTCAGGTTTCAAAAAGCCCCCCAAAAAAATATCAAGACAATACTTTATCATGCACAAAGCTGCCAAGATGTCTACTAATATTTTGTTGTGGACCAAGCTATATTTCGATTTAAATCTGGTAACATAAATGTGCTTAACCTCAGTTCACTGACATAACATTAATACAAACTACTTATTATATAATAATATTATTATATTGATTACCCGGACAATGATGCGTTCAGAGGAGTGTGCCGCCACCAGATATGTCTGGTTCTGAGCCTGGACTTGGAGAGCCACAACTAGAAGAAAATACCTGAAAACCAAACAAGCAGGGAACAACCAAAGGTATATCATTTGTTTGAGGAGAACAGGATGATGATTAGCAGCTAATGAGTGGCTGAAAATTCCAGTGATATACATAAATCTAAACAAACATTATTATCGACGCAAAAAATACAAAAATAATCTTTTAAAAACATCAGATTCTTCATAGCTATTTCATAATTTTCTTTGAGGCAGAGTGAAACTATCATCAACTATCAGTCGGATTAGAAAAGGATAACTCCTAAAATTATTTACAACTGTATTGGAGTATTTTGCTTAAAGCTGAGCTCCAGCCTTACCTCCAGTCTTGTTGTACAGGCTCTTCTCCTTTTCTCCTGTACTGAAATAGCTTAGAATGATTTCACTGCACACCATGAGCTTCTCACAGTGTGCATCAGAAGTTGCAGAAAGTCAGATAAAGCCCCTAATTTCCTGGCTAAAGGATATTCAGCATCATCTAGCTATTTCCTCCCCAGCCTTACTGTCCCTGGCCTACTCCTTTCATTCATTGGACTTTAGGTTTTTCAGTCACAGACATCCCAACCTGCAAAAACTCATTTCAGGGAGGTGGCAAACTCACTCCAGGGAGGTGGCGCTTCACGACTGCAACCCCCAGCCCCCCCCCCCACGCTGCAAAATATTTTTTAAATCACTTTTTCAATATTCATTTACAGTGCTTCTGGGGAAGGGGGTGGGGGGTATGTGGCAGTGGACGGTGTCAGTCATTTTTTTTATTTTTAATAATTGATTTTTTTACAATTCAATTTGTTTTTAATTATTTTTTAAATGCTTTTTGAGGGGAGGGGGTTGGGGCAGTGGACAGTGTTGGTAGGGCAGGGGAGAGTGGTGTCAGTAGTTTATTTTATTTTTTTACACTTTTTTTTATTTATTTATTTTTACAATAATTTTTTTATATATTTTTTGGGGGCTTTGTTGAGATGTCAGGGGTCTAAACAGACCCCTGACATCTCCCCTTTGAGACAGACAAAGGGACTGAGGACACAGATTCCCCAGTCCCTTTCTCAGCACTAAAGATGAATGGTCAGGAGACAGAGGCTCCTATTCAATTAATAAACTGAGCAGAGTAAATACAGTTTACTCTGCTCAGTTATCACAGGACACAGGAGTGATCTTGCTCACTGTGTCCAATTCCTGACAGTTCCCCCCGCAGCCAGCAGGAGAGGAGAGGAGGGGAGCCGGCTGCAGGGAGGACGAGGGCGGAGGAGGAGGACAGAAGCAGCAGAGGAGAACATGGGGGCCAGAGGAGAAATGGGGGGGGGGGGGCGAGAAGGACACGGAGGGGGCCGTTGGAGGAGCACACAGGAAACAGCAGGGAATGATTGGTGTGGCAGGAGGGACAACTGTGATCACCGACCTCCCTATATAGCTTTTTAGCTGACAGCCGCGGGAGGGAGAGAAGGAGAAATGTCTGTCAGCTAAAAACCTATACAAAGGAGATCGGTGTTCACAGCTGTTCCCTGTGGCACCGATCATTCCCGGGAGATTGCGAGGTGCTTGCGGGTGTGCGGGAGCCACCGCAGATATGCAGGAGACTTGAGATGGGCCTTACCTAGGGCAGTCTGCATGCTGAGTGCTTTTAAGAAGAGTGCTGAGGTAGGGTGCTGTGATGTTTTCAGAAATGTACAGTACCCTGCTAGCTCCGCTCATTAGCTATGATCGGCCTGAACTGCAATGAGGAGCACAAGACCCAGTGATTATGTCACTGGGTTTAAAATAAGTTATGTAATGAAACAGAAAGGATTCATTTAAAAATTGCTTTAGCAGGGGATGGGGGCTGGCCTTAACAATCCCTACTGAGACTGAAGGTGCATTGAGAGAATATACACGCATAGTAATGATGTGTGGAGGCTTCCAGGATACCCTTGCACTGATGTCATTATAATATGCAAAAATATAGAAGTTAAGGGGAAGAAAGAGTTAAAGTGGATGTGAACCCTTCATACACCCAGTGAAGTGAACAGCCTCAGATGATACACAGAGATGAACTAAAATCTCCCTACATAGGTTTTACATGTATATCTGCTGTCTTCACATTTATATACTGTTTAGAAAGTTCAGATCTTGTAAGGAGTTTTTTTCTTCCTGTTTAAGACAGAGTGTGATGTCTGGGCATACAGCCAAGATAGCTAAAATTGCTCATTGGAAGAAAGGCACACACCCCCTCTCATCATAGGCAGAGACTCTCAGAGGTGTTTTGTAACAGGGCCAGCTCCCTGCTAATCTATTTTAGCAACCTCCCCTGACAGAAATTTCAGGCTGCTTTTATCTGACGTGTCCAAGAATTTGTCAGGAGTTATCAGGCTGATAACAGAGGAACGGTTCAAGAGAGAGCTATGGGACTTAGCTATTTGAAGAGAGATAACAAAACACTGCAGATAGATGTGCCCAGCTCAAATTTTATGAATCGGGTTTACATCCACTTTATTTAGGACTGATTAATGTAAACTATCAGCTAATAAGGGATTAAATAAATAAAAAATAACCTTTCTTTTTTTTTTTACTTGTCAGGTTGCTATACTAATATAATTTGCAGGTTGAGGCCCCTTTCACACTAGCAGACTGATCGGGTCTGCCTGTCAGTTTTTCAGGCAAACCAGATCAGACCCTCCAGTCTCCTCTATGGAGCGGCAGGTACAGTGGGGCAAAAAAGTATTTAGTCAGCCACCAATTGTGCAAGTTCTCCCACTTAAAAAGATGAGAGAGGCCTGTAATTGTCATCATAGGTATACCTCAAATATGAGAGACAAACTGTGGAAACAAATCCAGACAATCACATTGTCTGATTTGGAAAGATTTTTTTTTACAAATTATGGTGGAAAATAAGTATCTGGTCACCTACAAACAAGCAAGATTTCTGTCTCTCACAGACCTGTATCTTCTTCTTTAAGAGGCTCCTCTGTCCTCCACTCATTACCTGTATTAATGGCACCTGTTTGAACTTGTTATCAGTATAAAAGACACCTGTCCACAACCTCAAACAGTCACACTCCAAACTCCACTATGGTGAAGACCAAAGAGCTGTTGATGGACGCCAGAAACAAAACTGTAGACCTGCACCAGGCTGGGAAGACTGAATCTGCAATAGGCAAGCAGCTTGGTGTGAAGAAATCAACTGTGGGAGCTATAATTAGAAAATGGAAGACATACAAGACCACTGATAATCTCCCTCGATCTGGGGCTCCACGCAAGATCTCACCCCGTGGGGTCAAAATGATCACAAGAATGGTGAGCAAAAATCCCAGAACCACACGGGGGGATCTAGTGAATGACCTGCAGAGAGCTGGGACCAACGTAACAAAGGCTACCATCAGTAACACACTACGCCGACAGGGACTCAGATCCTGCAGTGCCAGACGTGTCCCCCTGCTTAAGCCAGTACATGGCCGGGCCCGTCTGAGGTTTGCTAGAGAGCATTTGGATGATCCAGAAGAGGATTGGGAGAATGTCATATGGTCAGATGAAACCAAAGTAGAACTGTTTGGTAGAAACACAACTCGCCGTGTTTGGAGGAGAGAGAATGCTGAGTTGCAACCAAAGAACACCATACCTACTGTGAAGCATGGGGGTGGAAACATCATGCTTTGGGGCTGTTTCTCTGCAAAGGGAACAGGACGACTGATCCGTGTACATGAAAGAATGAATGGGGCCATGTACCGTGAGCTTTTGAGTGCAAACCTCCTACCATCAGCAAGGGCATTAAAGATGAAACGTGGCTGGGTCTTTCAGCATGACAATGATCCCAAACACACCGCCCGGGCAACGAAGGAGTGGCTTCGTAAGAAGCATTTCAAGGTCCTGGAGTGGCCTAGCCAGTCTCCAGATCTCAACCCCGTAGAAAACCTTTGGAGGGAGTTGAAAGTCTGTGTTGCCCAGCGACAGCCCCAAAACATCACTGCTCTAGAGGAGATCTGCATGGAGGAATGGGCCAACATACCAGCAACAGTGTGTGACAACCTTGTGAAGACTTACAGAAAACGTTTGACCTCTGTCATTGCCAACAAAGGATATATAACAAAGTATTGAGATGAACTTTTGATATTGACCAAATACTTATTTTCCACTATAATTTGCAAAAAAAATCTTTACAAATCAGACAATGTGATTGTCTGGATTTGTTTCCACATTTTGTCTCTCATAGTTGAGGTATACCTATGATGACAATTACAGGCCTCTCTCATCTTTTTAAGTGGGGGAACTTGCACAATTGGTGGCTGACTAAATACTTTTTTGCCCCACTGTATCAACAGACGTGTCTGTTGACTCCCGCCAACATTCGATCCGATCCTGTCCCTCTAAAAACAGACAGATGGTTATCCGTTCCCCACCCGTCTGGCGGATCTGATGGCAGTTGGGTGTAAATGGGCAAGCTGTCTGTTTACATCCGACCGCCCATAGGGGAGAGTGGGCTGTGTCTGTGTCCGCTCTTCATAGCGGAGCAAACACAGACCAGCCATCCCGCCTACTCAGTGGGGATCAGCGAACAGATTCCCTGTTGAGCTGACCAACGGAGCCCGCCCCGCGTGAAAGGGGCATTAAGATCATTACTTTGAGCTGCAGATAATTGAAACAATGTAAATACAACAATAACAATGTTATTTTCAATCTCTCTTTCACATGGTCTGTTTTTTTTTGTTTTTTTTTTAAACAATAGTGATTTCCACAGCAAATTCCAGCTATCATTTTGACAGTCAGGAATTGCTGGCAAGTGCAAGAAGATGAGCAACAGCTGGGCAGAAGGACAGGATGTACTCTTACGTTCTGTGTACTTTGATGACAATTTTTTGGACTTGTACAGTACATCTAGAATCCACAACTGGTTAAGATCCATAGCAGGACTCACCTCTGGTCTGGATTGGGTTTTCCTTTCTTCCTCATGTTATTTGCTGTAGTCTCACTGAAATGGAGTCGCCCCACTGTCACTTTAGTAACCTGGTCTGGAGGAAGAGTAAGCCTAGAAATACAATGTCTGTATATTATTGATAAGCTTCCATTGACCTCAATTGGGAAAATCTGCTAAAGGAAAAAGCCCCCTATTAATCTTCCCCATCACTTACGTAACAGGGTGGAATGGACGTTTGCTTCGGTCCGACTGTGACTGCTCAATACTGATGCTCTGGTTAATAGACTCTAACTGTAAAAGAAACAAAACATAAGTTATAGGAAGTACGACGAGGAGATGGCCGAGCTGTTTTCTTTCAAAGGCTATACAATGACAGGCATAGGTGACGTTGTTTTATATGTACAGCGTAGTGGCTGTGCGTCCATAAGAGCGCAAGGGCGTCACCCCATCTCTCCAGCCACCCCCTCTATGACCAATGGATAGATTCATGCATAGCATGAATCTATCCATGGCTGCCGCTGCCACTCCCTATTCAGGTGCCCGGCCCCTTTTCAGGAGCCAGGTGCCTGAATTACAGTGGTGGGGGGTGTTTTTGAAGCACCTGATTAGAGCCATAGGCTCTAATAGGCGTCAAGTAAGGTGACCTGCGATGGGCACAGTGGCAGCATTTGATAGACACAGTGGCGGCGTTTGATGGGCACAGTGGCGGCATTTGATGGGCACAGTGGTTGCGTTTGATGGGCACAGTGGCGGCATTTGATGAGCACAGTGGCTGCATTTGATGGGCACAGTGGCTGCTTTTGATGGTACAATGACTGCGTTTGATGGCACAGTGGCTGCAATTAATGGCACAGTGGCTGCGTTTGATGGGCACAGTGGCTGCGTTTGATGGGCACAGTGGCTGCATTTGATGGGCACAATGACTGCATTTGATGGGCACAGCGGCTGCAATTGATGGCACAGTGGCTGCGTTTGATGGGCACAGTGGCTGCGTTTGATGGGCACAGTGGCTGCGTTTGATGGGCACAGTGAGGCTGCAATTGATGTGTTTTTTTTTTTCATTTTGTTTGCGCCCTCCCAAAAATTTGGAGCACCACTGGTATAGCGCATATACTTTACAGTATATTCAGCCATGACCTGTCTATGGAACTAGGCACTGCTTCCTGCTACTATCATTCTTCAGGCCTGCTACAATTACTAGAACAATCTAGCTAACACACAGAAACTAGCTTTATAGTTCTCTCCATCTTCTGTATGTATTTTCCAATCTACTGAAAACAAGAAGCACTGAAAAAACTATCTTGGTTCCTATTCTATCTTGTTTTTTTTTTCTCTTTTATGTTTTTTTTATATTATCTTTTTACATGGATTGTAAATTAATACATAGATCAGCTACATATATGAAATCTACCTGCCAAATGAAAGTGTACTTTTGTCTATACAATCCTAAAATTTACACAGCTCTGTCACGCTTTTAAGGCTAGGTTCACATATGAGCACGCAGTGTCTCACAGCAGGAGTCCGGTGCGTCCTCGTTCACTGTTTCAGGTCTGATTTCAGCCCGAATTTTGTCTGAATTCGGACCTGAAAAGGACCAAAAGATGCACAGGGCTCCGGTGCAAATTGCACCAGAGCCACTGCGGAGATATGTGAACCGGCTCCATAGAGAGCCGGTCACAATCTCCTGCTGTGTGAATTGGATGCGGGCAAACCCACATCCAATTCACACTAGTGTGAACCCAGCCTAAATTTTGTGTGGCATGAAGTGACATTCCGTTCATGTCAAGACAGAGCAGCGCAGCGGTGCACATGCAGTGCCATTTGCATTTAATCGCAGCTCACTGCACCACAACTCCGGGCTGCATTGCAGTGTGAACTAGGCACGCCGAAAACAACTGTTTTTGGTGTGCCCTAGCACTGACTGGTGTCCTTCTAGTGCTAAAAAATGCTGGTCACCACACAATGTGGTCAATCTTGTCCCCCAGCCTGTAAATGGATAGTACAAGAAGAACCAGCACAATGGTGAGCTCTTCTTTCTGTCACTCCGTTCTCTCCTCCTAGCAGTATGGTTTGTGCATTGCAGCACAACTGATTGACTTCTTGTGCTGCTTTTCATCTCCCAGCCTTATATCTGCTGTACCAGTTCAAATGCAAGAACGTACACTGCTTGTATTTAAATAATACATTAAAGAATACATTACCGATTACAGAAATGCATTATTTGTATCTTTTATATGCGCCTAGAATTTTGTTTTAGTGATTAATACTACCCATTAGGGCCGTAATGCAATCAACTGTTTGTATTTAATCAGGATTACATGATTACATGATTCGAAAATAAAAACGACATTTATGAAAAAGAGTATACTATACATCAGTACTCTTTTTTTACTCACCTTAACTCCGTTTAATTTCAAGAAGAAGCACTCCAGAGGTAAAATACCATCAGGGGTTTTGACATATTTAGGTTCTCCGATCATGCCGATGTATACTGTGACTTGAAAGTGGTTCTTCTTCTGGCATACAAAGGCATCATCTCCCACCGAGAAGTTAAACCCTTTATCAGCATCTACTTTGTAGGTAGGCATTGGGCTGCAAAGTATAGAAATGTCAGTGCCGAACCCCTAATGCATTTTATTTTATTTACTTACATAGCACCATAAAATACTGAGCTTACAAGATACACAAGGCTTTTCTTCAGGCTACACACATTGTGGGGGAGATTTACTAAAACTAGTGCACTCAGAATCTGGTGCAGATGAGCATGGTAGCCAATTAGCTTCTAGCTTCAGCTTGTTCAATTAAAGGATAACTCCACTTTCATGGGACAAACAAAATTTTCAAATAAAAAAAATATATATAGTGTATACAATTGCGATACAAGTGATATTGTAATTGAATGTTATTAAAAATTACCTTTCCTTTTTAATCTGCACCGCTGTAATCTTCTGTAAAATGTAATGCAATATGGCTACCTGGAGGCATTCTGTATACAGAACGCCCCCTAATTATGCAATTTCCTGCTTGTGTGATTGGCTTAAGCTTGCCATACATTATCGTATTCAATGTTCTTTAGATTTACCTTCAACTATGTAGTGCAAGGACAACAACAAGGTCCTTGAGCGCTAAAAACACCACGAGTCATGTGTTGGGGTGTAGAAACTTTAGAACTTCAGAGCAGCGCTCTATGGGTTAAATCCATGGAGTACATGTAAATTCAGTTAGTACATGAGAAAACTGTTTTTATTGCACTGTTGGCTAAACCAAGGCTAAGATTGGCTATAAAACACTTAAAAAACTGAAAAGAACTACAATCATAAGTCTCCAAAGTATATGACAAAAAGGATCACAAATGTATAAAAAAGCGAATGATACCCCCAGGGTTCTGTGCTGGGACCAATTCTATTTAATTTATTCACAAACGACCTGGAGGATGGGATAAACAGCTCAATCTCTGTATTTGTGGACGATACTAAGCTAAGCAGGGCAATAACTTCTCTGCAGGATGTGGAAACCTTGCAAGAAGATCTGAAAAAATTAACCACTTAAGCCCCGGACCATTTGGCTGGCCAAAGACCAGACCACTTTTTGCGATTCGGCACTGCCTCGCTTTAACTGACAATTGCGCGGTCGTGCGACGTGGCTCCCAAACAAAATTGACGTCCTTTTTTTTCCCACAAATAGAGCTTTCTTTTGGTGGTATTTGATCACCTCTGCGGTTTTTAGTTTTTGCACCATAAATAAAAATAAAGCGACAATTTTGAAAAAAATGCAATATTGTTTACTTTTTGCTATAATAAATATCCCGAAAAAATATATATAAAAAACATTTTTTTTCCTCAGTTTAGAACGATCCGTATTCTTCTACGTATTTTTGGTAAAAAAAATCGCAATAAGCGTTTATTGATTGTGTTTGCGCAAATGTTATAGCATCTACAAAATAGGTGATAGTTTTATGGCATTTTTATTAATATTTTTTTTTTTACTAGTAATGGCGGCGATCAGCGATTTTTATCCTGACTGCGACATTATGGCAGACACATTGGACACTTTTGACACCATTTTGGGACCATTGTCATTTTTACATCGATCAGTGCTATAAAAATGCACTGATTACTGTAAAAATGACACTGGCAGTGAAGGGGTTAACCTGTAGGGGGCGCTGAAGGGGTTTAGTGTGTCCTAGGTAATGATTCTAATTGGTAGGGGGCGTGGCTATGAGTGACACGTCACTGATCGCTGTTCCCGATGAGAGGGAACAGACGATCAGTGACATGTCACTAGGAAGAACGGGGAGATGTTGTGTTTACACTGACATCTCCCCGTTCTTCAGCTCCGTGACACAATCGCGGGACACCGGCGGACATCGAGTCTGCGGGCACGGTCAAGGAGCTTGCGGCAGGGTCACGAGCGCGCCGCTGGCGGCGTGTGCGCGACCACACAGCGGCAATTTAGAGGGGACGTATATATACACCCATTTGCGCAGCTGTGCCATTCTGTCGACGTAAAAAGACGTGCAGCGGTCGGCAAGCGGTTAATGGGGTGGGCAACTACATGGCAAATGAGGTTTAATGTGGAAAAATGTAAAATAATGCATTTGGGTGGCAAAAATATGAATGCAATCTACTCCCTGAGGGGAGAACCTCTGCGGGAATCTAGGATGGAAAAGGACCTGGGGGTCCTAGTAGACGATAAGCTCAGCAATGGCATGCAATGCCAAGCAGCTGCTAACAAAGCAAACATAATATTGGCATGCATTAAAAAGGGGATTAACTCCAGAGATAAAATGATAATTCTCCCAATCTACAAGACTCTGGTCCGGCCGCACCTAGAGTATGCTTTCCAGTTCTGGGCACCAGTCCTCAGAAAGGATGTGCTAGAACTGGAGAGAGTCCAGAGAAGGACAACAAAACGAATAAAAGGTCTGGAGGATATTAGTTATGAGGAAAGGTTGCGAGCACTGAACTTATTCTCTCTGAAGAAGAGATGCTTGAGAGGGGATATGATTTCAATGTACAAATACCGTACCGGTGACCCCACAATAGGGATAAAACTTTTCCGCATAAGGGAATTTAATAAGAAAAGAGGTTTAACCTTAAACTGCGTAGAGGGTTCTTTACTGTAAGAGCAGTTAGGATGTGGAATTCCCTTCCACAGGCAGTGGTTTCAGCGGGGAGCATCGATAATTTAAAAAAACTATTAGATACGCACCTGAACGATCACAACATACAGGGATATACAAGGTAATACTGACATAAAATCACACACATAGGTTGGACTTGATGGACTTGCGTCTTTTTTCAACCTCGCCTACTATGTAACTATGTAACTATACCACTGATGACATCTGGGTGGGAAGGGGTTAAAACCATCCAAATGGCTCACTGGTCTGGCATGGGGAAAGGGTGACGATAACCATGCTTGGACTGAGGGAGGGACCGGACTGCACCATGGACGGTCTACTGTGACAACCGCTCCATGGTGAAGTCTGGTCCCCCCCTGTCACCAGCTCAGGATTCCACATGCACAGTGTTCCTCCGCACCCTACAGTTTCACTACCTTTGGCCACAGGAACAGCCTGACCACCAGCTCACAGGCAGCGGACTGCATCCCTCTCCACCAGGGCTTTCCATCAGTCCAAGCATGGACCCTTCCCACCCAGATGTCATCAGTGGTATCGTTCGCTTTTTTATACATTTGTGATCCTTTTTGTCATATACTTTGGAGACTTATGATTGTAGTTCTTTTCAGTTTTGTAAGTGTTTTATAGCCAATCTTATCTTGGTTTGGCCAACAGTGCAATAAAAACAGTTTTCTCATGTACTAACTGTATTTACACGTACTCCATGGATTTAACCCATAGAGCGCTGCTCTAAAGTTCTTTTCTTATGTAGTGCAAGGGCCTGCCTGACTGCATACAAATTTAAAGTGTTTAGGTTTGACCTCATATCCTATGATTTTGGTAAATCTAAAGAAAAACTGAATAAGAAAATTGTATAATGTATGGCCAGGTTAAGCCAATCACACAAGCAGGAAATTACATATCTCAGGGGGCGTTCTGTACGGTAGCAATATTGCATTGCATTTTACAGCTGATTACAGCAAAAGGGAAATTGTATAATTTGTGGCCAGCTTTACTGTATTTCCCAGAAGTCTGCACTAAGATACAAATCAGACTTTGGGCATCCCCTGCAACAAGAATTCATTTTTTTGTGATATACTCCCAAAGGGAAATCACATCTAAAAGGGATGCAGACCCTTCCAATTTCCCTTTTTAGAGCCTCCCAGGTGCACCAGCTGACTGATAATTATAAAGTCTCTCCCATACAGATTTACTTAACACATGGACACAGACAAACAAACAGCTATTCCTTCAGAATAACAAAATGTAGGAATCTGCAACAATGTTTGTTAAATTATCTGCAATGTACATAGCTTTGGCAATATAACCTGGACGCTGATTGGTTTCTATGCAGAGCTGCACCAGATTTTGCACTTTCCAACTTTAGTAAATAACCCCCCAGTGTTCCATATATTCTATAAATTTGGTGGGTCGGGACTGCAGAAGGTGTCTATAAAGCAAGCTGTATGCTATAATGTTATATGACTCTACAATATCCTGTTTACTTACAGTTCTTTGTAGTTGCTGTCATACAGGGTCACCCATTTATTTTGTAGGTGCGGCTGCCATTTTATAGACTGATAGTTGGGATCCAAGTAGGAACCATTGAGACTGTCATTGTCTTGCATGAGACCTTTAGGAGAAGTCAGAAAATGATCGGATTATTTGATATGAAACACCATCCCACGAACCTCCCACCTTGTCATTGTGTGGTATGTCATTTATTTCACTGCAATGCTGTTTAAATGGTGTTTGCTCTGCATCGGTTTATTCAGATATGCAGTTCCTTGCCATTTCATCTCCTAATGCTTGTATTCAGTGGTGAATCCTTGGTATGTGGTTTATCTCCATACTTTAGCAGTAGAGATTTTGGCCAATATGTGTGCATCATCCCCTGACTCAATAAATTTGGCTGAACTTGCATGTTGTAACATGTTCCCTGTTGACAATGCACACTTTCACTAGACATATGTGTGGGTGTATGTTTGTGTGCCAGTACCCGGCTCCTGTTTCACCATGCCTCCATTTGATACTTGATCCCTCAAGTTTGGAGAGTCCGAATGTTTCCTCTTCTTTGTTGGGTGCACAGGGAGCCTACAATACAAAAATATGTATCCATAAATTGTCACAAAAAGAACAAAACAACATGGTAAAGCTGAGGTCACGTATAAACTGTAAGTGCCAGTCAAAGCTGGAGGATGACAGATATCCCTGTCAGTGTCCAGATTGTAGGAGCGGGCATCAGCGCACTAATTCAGGAGTGTAGGCATATGTAAGATGAGCTGCCGCTCAAACCAACCCGGTGCTTCAAATATGAATGTTTCTGTGTATGGCCTCAGCCAGAGCTGCTCGGGCCATGCCCCGGACGTGTTTCGCCCCGCTTACCGGGTTGGTTTGAGCGGCATCTCATCTTGAACATAGTAAAGCTACTTAATATTATGGACCCGTCGGCCAGAATGGACCAAAAGTAAAAAATGGCCTAATGTGAATAGAAAGCTTAGATGTGATAGATAAAGATAATCGTCAGACTTCTGACCTTCAAATTGCCTCAGTAATAGCAGCTTCCATATTTCTATCCTGACAGTTGCCTATAAAGGCTTGCTAACAGCAAGCATACTGCCATGCATGCATCTTATAGCATTCTGCAGTACAGGGAAAATCCAGAATACTAATATCTATAATTCTGAATACTGCAAAATCACAGCACAAGTTAAGTTAAGGCCTGGATCGAAATGAAACTAGGAGGGGGGGGGGGGCAGCATGAATGGGGCATGCATAACAGGCGGAGAGTTAGTGGGGTGATATTGTGTAAGATTTAGCGTTCTTACCAGATTGGAGGGTCCACTCAAGGGTGGAAGGTGTGTCCTGTAGTGGGCAGAGAGGAGGGGGAATATTGTCGGAGCTTGTGGCACATCAGACAAGTTTCTCCAACCTCCCTCCCTTGGTTTGTTTTTAATTGGTAGGAGCTTCCTGCATTTTTTTTAGGTGCTGGCGGGTATCTAGTTGGTTATCGGCACTTTGCATTTTACTCCTTGTCATAGCAGCTGGCAGGGAGTCTATTGGGTTTTTGAAGGCGATGCTGGTTCAAAATTGTGGCGAATAATGGGTTGGGCCCATCTCAAGTATGGGTGTCCCTTCCTATTAATAAGTTGGTAACATCGGGGTTCTAATTAGGTTGTATCTGGGAGTACGTAAGTAGCTAATTGACCTTGAGGCAGGGTGTCCCTGTATTGGGTGGCAAATACAACCGTTTTGTGGTGATTATATCAGCCTTCAAAGACCTTAGACCTGTCAGGATTACTCTGAGGTTTGTTATTGCTTATGCATTCATTTTATTATATGCATTAAAATGGTTCTCCTTAACATTGTATTTAATTGTCTTGTAATAAAAAGGCTGCTATGGCCATTCAACTCCAAAAAATGTATTGTGTTGTTTGGTCATTTCAGAAGGGGGAAGCGTTTTTTCTTTTATTTGCAGTTGCTTAATGTCTTATTTATAATCGGAGCCTCAATACTCTGCAGGTCCCTCAGTCATGTGTTGACTCACATTTAAGAAAGTACAATTCTGAAAGATGAATTTAATGACGTGCTCTGTCTCTGTCTAAGGAATACGTACTCTGAGCTATGCTGCTGCTGCAGGAGTTGATGAAGCATCTGAGACTGCTGTGCATGGTGAAGGTCTGCGGGGGGCATTCCAGGTCCAAGTGGAGGGTACTGGGGCATCATTGATTCCACTTTCAGGTAGAGTTCCCGTTGCATGTTAGGATAGTGCTGCTGGTGAGCGGGGTGAGGAGGGGGCTGGCCTTGTAGGTGAGGTGGTGGGGGGTGCTCCAGGCGGGAAGACTGGGAAATGTGACAGAGGTTTTCTGGGGTCATAGTGCGAAGCAGATGGGGGTCTGTAAAATGAAAAAGACACACAATGAGAAGCAATGACAAACTTTGTGATACATATCCCAGTCGCCCAGCGAATTAAATTCAAAATACCAACCACAACATACAAAGCCATTCACAACTCTGTCCCAAGCTACATCACCAATCTTGTCTTCAAATATCACCCAAACCGTCCTCTCCGCTCCTCCCAAGACCTCCTACTCTCAAGCTCTCTCGTCTCCTCCTCCCATGCTCGTCTCCAAGATTTCTCCAGAGCCTCTCCCATCTTCTGGAACTCACTACCTCAAATTGTCTGGCTATCCCCTACTCTTGCTCCCCTCAGGCGATCCCTGAAAACTCATCTCTTCAGGGAAGCCTATCACAACTTCAACTAATCTTCTACCACTTCCATCAGCTCATTCCCCACAGTTACAACCTTTTGTACCACCTGCCCCACCCTAATAGATTGTAAGCTCTTCTGAGCAGGGCCCTCTTAATCCTCTTGTATTTTATTGTATTATAACTGTATTGTCTCCCTTTTATATGGTAAAGCGCTGTGTAAACTGTTGGTGCTATATAAATCCTGTATAATAATAATAATAATAATAATATGAGTATCTCCCATTAAAAGGTATGTAAACCCTAACAATTAAATGTTTTTGTTTCCTTTTGGTCCATTAAATATACCATTTAATGTGTTTTATTATATCTGTAGACTCCATTCACACAGGGGCAACACGACTTCCAGCGTGACTTTGGCAGGCAACTCAGACACGACTTGAGTATTAATCACAGCGCGACCTGGAGCTGCTTACAGGGCAACTTCAAGTTGCCTCCAGGACAGGAGACATTCCAGTGGCCAATCAAACAAGAATTAGCTCTGTGGGAGGGAGGGGGGAGGGAGAGGTTTGCCTGAGAAATGTATGTTCTCTTCCTGGAAAGTTGCTCCTGTTAAGACAGGGGATCCGACTTCTGAGCGACTTGCATTGAAATCAATGGGTACAGGTCGCCTAGCAGTTGCCTAGAAGTCGGATTGAAGTAGTACAGGGACCTTTTTTGAAGTCAGAGCGACTGCAGTAGTGTGCATTAATACGGCTCCATTCACTTACATTGATTTTCTCATGCAGCGCGACTTGAGGCGACTAGGGGCGACCTGGGGCGACTTGAAGTCGGATCCAAAGTTGCCCCTGTGTGAATGGGCTCTTACTGTAAGTGCAAAATAATACAGGTTGAAAAAAAATAATACAGCGCTCTCTGCCCGTGCTACACTTTTATCAGTTACATTGTTCCCAGCTATCAATGAGGACTGCAGAAGCCCTCTTCAATTCTGGAGAAGAAGAGATGGGGAGATAGTCTTGTTCTAGGTTCTCCATCGATACACTATTGGAAGGCCTCTTTCACACAGGCAGTCATGGGGCAGTATAAACAGGGGGTTGAAACACGGTTTTACCTCACCCAACTGCCCACCAAAATCCTGCCATACAGATGGAGCAAGGCCTTTTTCACACAGGCAGTTGGGGAAAGTAAAACAATGGATCAACTGCCTTTTTTAAGCCCAACCAAAAGCCTGCCATACAGTTGGAGCGGGCTGTTCACATGGTTGGCCATGGCAAATTGAATGTGGCATGTTGCGTTGACTTGGTAAAACTCACCCATTCAAATCAATATGGCCATGCAGTAATCATGAGCCAAACGCTTTGCTTGCAGTTGCAGTGTATTAGTCCCATTAAAAATACTATTTGTCCAAAAAAAAAAGCGAAAAATAAAAACAGCAATTCAGGAGGCGGCAGGATCGCCCCTCCTGAACACCTGAAAGGTGATCCACTGCCGATTGCTATTTAGGGACTGAACAAGGGTGGATTCAGCCTAAGTGAGAATTGTCACCAAGGCACAGGAAATGTGTTAGGCTCCTTTTACACTTGTGGTGGTGTCCACCACACCCCCTTAATAGTGATTTGTGGCAGATCACTTTTCAAAGGAAGGTGAAAGTAGGTTTGCAGGCGTTCGTGAAGCGACGCTACCACCTCCTGATGCCGTTGTCGTTTTTTATTGGTGAATTTTGCATTGCAGGACAACACCGCAACTGCCACCCAAGCGTTTGGTTCGTGGTTGCGGTGCGGCCCCATTCACTTACATGGCAGAGTTTGATAGGTGGTGCCGCACTACATTGCAGCCGCAGCAATGTGTGCCATCCATGCAGCACCATGCCTGCTTGACGGATGTTTGAGGGGAGAAAAATGTGGATTAACTGCCTATTTTTACCAGCCCCTGGCTGTCACTGTGAAAGGAGCCTTACTGGCAGATCATAAGGAGAAAATAAAGGGAAAAAATGCAGCCACCACTATTAACGACTGGCAACCTGCAAACACAATAGATTTAGACAAAACGCTTTGGCAGAGTTACAAACAAATGCAACTTTGATGCGATTCTCCAGGTAGTGATGGTGAATTGCATTTTGTCTATATCACAAGAAGTGTCACTAAATCAGATCTAGCATAGAGATTATTAGTACCAAATGTACGCTGAGAAGATCACTGCTGCTAAGCTGTCCATTGCATAAATAATCAGCTTGGAGGAATGCCAAATTACTGGCAAACTCACACACATCTACCTGCGCCATTTTATAGGGATGAAAGCTATTGTAAACTAACAAAGGTGTCAGCAATCTGGAATAAGCAGGATTATTTCTCTTCCATTTTAATGAGAGATCTACTCCTGGGGGTGATTTCATGTAGAAGAACCAATCACAACAATTGCTAGCCAAAGACATGACATGGGAGCTAATAGATTGTGGTATAAACAAGTATGATCATATTGGCTGAGTGTGCATGTTATTGCACTGAGCAGACAAGCCTTGGTATCTTTGGGGAACACAAGAAAAATTTAAATCAAATTTGCATTTTAAATAATCAACTTTTCCCATAGAGCAGCTGGTTAGGGAATAACTGGCACCATCACAGAGCACCCACATACACTATATTACCAAAAGTATTGGGCCTGCCGTTCAGTATTGAGTTGGCCCACCCTTTTCAGCTATAACAGCTTCAACTCTTCTGGGAAGGCTGTCCATACGGTTTAGGAGTGTGTCTATGGGAATGTTTGACCATTCTTTTTCAAAAAATCCCCATTGGGAGGTCAGGCACTGAGGTGTATGAGAAGGCCTGGCTCGCAGTCTCCACTCTAATTCATCCCAAAGGTGTTTTATCAGGTTGAGGTCGGGCCAGTCAAGTTCCTCCACCCCAAACTCGCTCATCCATGTCTTTATGGACCTTGCTTTGTGCACTGGTGCGCAGTCATTTTGGAACAGGAAGGGGCTATCCTCAAACTGTTCCCACAAAGTTGGGAGCATGAAATTGTCCAAAATGTCTCGGTATGCTGACACCTTAAGAGTTCCCTTCGCTGGAACTAAGGGGCCATGCCCAACCCCTGAAAAACAACATAATCCCCCCTCCATCAAATGATTTGGACCAGTGCACAAAGTAAGGTCCATAAAGACATGAATGAGCAAGTTTGGGGTGGAGGAACTAGACTGACCTGCACAGAGTCCAGACCTCAACCCGATAGAACACCTTTGGCATGAATTAGGAGTGGAGACTGTGAGCCAGGCCTTCTCGTCCAACATCAGCACCTGACCTCACAAATGTGCTTTCTGGAAGAATGGTCAAACATTCCCATAGACACGCTTCTAAACCTTGTGGACAGCCTTCTTAGAAGAGTTGAAGCTGTTATAGCTGCAAAGGGTGGGCCAACACAATATTGAACCCTATGGACTAAGACTGGATTCCATTAAAGTTCATGTGCGTGTAAAGGCAAGTGTCCCAATACTTTTGGTGATATAGTGTATGTGCAACCATTTCCTGATCTGACTGTTTTCGCCCAATCTGGTGGCAGATGTCTCCATGGGGGTATTTAAAACTGGAGCACTCAGAATCTGGTGCAGTTGTGCATAGTAACCAATCAGCTTCTAACTTCAGCTTTTGAAATGAAAGTATAACTAAAGGCAACATTTTTTTTTTGTTTTGGATAGAGTGGAGAGCTCGCAGTTTAGAAACATATTCTGCATTCTATACAAGATGTGGAAATTGTGAGCGCACAATTCTTATGCTTAATAAATCTTCTTTTAAATGGTATTGCGCAATGAACTCTTGAGCAACATCTGAAAAATCGTTTTCCAAAGAAAGTGCGTGTCCTTATTAACCAGGGCTGGTGTTCCCGATGATTGAAGAATCCTTTGATTTATACACAAGGCTTGATTAGACCCAAAAGGGTCTTTTTTTGAGGTGAGCGGCCAACTCACTCAGGGGTGGATGGTGGGGGTTGTTTTGCACGTCCATTGATTCGTGGCACAGTTTTTATCACAAACTTGGAAGAGTGAGGGACATTCACACATCTTTGGGCTCCATGCACACTGGAGCTCATAAACGGAAGTTTTTTGGAGTTGGGGCGTTTTTTTTTAAAAGCCCATAAACTCCACTATATGTTATCCTATGTGTCTATAGACACGTTTTTGGACGTTTATCAGCAGTGGAGTTTATGGGCTGTTTTCTGAACGCGCTAACATAGCGTCCAGGAGTCGTTTTTCTGACCACAAAAACCTCCAAACGCTCATAAACGCTGATAAACGTTGATAAACGCTCAAAAACGCAGCTCACCAGCGTTTTTTTAAGTTTTTGATCCATTGAAAATAAAAAAAAATATACAAAAATAAAATATAAAAAAACACTAAAAAACGCTAACGCAGAAAAATGCTAAAAAAACACTAATAAACGCTATTGCAAAAACTTTAAAAAATGTTGAAAGACTCACTGCAAAGCTACTGGCGTTTTTATAATATTATTTCAGCGTCCAGTGTGCATGGAGCCTTGAATCACCACAAGTGTTGGAAACTTATGCACTATTTTTTGTTGTTTGGACTTTTTGATGATATTCACTTTTGTGTTATAACATTTTTCCTTTACCTGTTTAGATGGAATATTTATATTATTGCTGAATAGGCGCACCATTATTTGCATATTTGATTGGTTTCTTTGCAGAGCTTCACCAGATTTTGCATTCTCCAGTGTTAGTAAATTGCCCTCAATGTTTCATGTCCAAGGGCAGCTTTCTACTAATAATCTCCAGGTGTTAAAAGTATAACTAAAGGCAAAACTTTTTTTTAAGTTTGCAAAGAGTGGAGATGGATTAGCTTGTAGCTTGGATTAACTTGTCAGGTTACTATTGATGTCTGTGTCGCAATTAGAACAGAACAGAAATAGAGGGAAAATCTTCCAATGACGACACGATTTCTAATGACAACCGGGGATTACCCTCAATTTACAGGAATTTCCTCTCACTTCCTGTTTTGGCTGTGGGACAGGAAATGAAGGGAAATCTCCCTAATGGGACACAGATGGCCTTCAGTTCTACTTTAATGCTGTGTCAGTTTAGGGAAATTATGTGATGAAATACTGAAAAGTTTCATTTAATTTCAGGTTTTAATCCTCATGTATGGCTAAATACAGCAAACAATACTTTTGTCACACTGCCCGGCTTAGTGAAAAGTCAAGCTGACCTTGTTGCTGTCATAATCCTACACAAATCAATAGATTAGGAGGTGAAGTAAATAGTGTGATGGGCACTGTCCACGGATTTTTATGGGAGAAAGTAAACCTGCCAAACTACTGTAGGTTATCAGACTGGTTTATTTAATACTTTCAAGTATATCTAAAGCCAAAACTCCGAGCAGGAATTTCTTTCCCCATGCAGTGGGGCTGTGCCCACACTGCACGGGTCACACGCTTGTTTTGTCTAGGAGTAAGGCAAAAGCTTAGTCACCCGATCCTTCAATCCTCTGGAAAATGACACTCCCCCACGGTCCAGCTATGGACTGTTCCTCATCTATAGAGCCTGCTCTGGGCGTGATGACATCAGGAACAGTCCACAACTCAAGACCGCCAGAGCGCAGGGGTGCCGGACAGGCCTTGTGCTGGGAGGATCAGAGGATTAGGTGAGTGTATCTCGGCTCTCCTCTCCCCTAGAAAAAAACGAGCAGTTAACCCATGCAGTGCGAGCAGAGCCCCACTGCATGGGAATAACACTTTTCGCTGTTAGGTTTTCTGAGCCATCTGTGTCCCATTGGGGAGATTTTCATTCACTTCCTGTCTTGTAGATGGAAGAAGCAGGGAAATACCTTCAAATGAAGAAAATCCCATCTTAGACAGTTGTCACCATTTAGGGGAAGTCTTCCCATTCACACAGCCAGTTTGGGCTGTATGCTACCAAGAATCAGATCACAGGTGTCTGCTTCATCCAGTATTTTTAGTGCTATTAGCCTCAGTCAGCAGCCTGTACAAATGAATGTAAGGTGGACAGGCACCACGAATGTCCTCAGCTGTTTGCATATAAGTGCACATCGAACAGTTACATGCATTTAGCACATATTACCAGCACATCTTGATTCTTCATCCAAACATTTATTAAAGTGATCAAATCACAGCAGTAAAGATGCAACATTCCAAGGCCAGGTAGGCCCCTTCATCAGGCATGTGACATCACATACCTGATGAAGGGGCCTACATGGCCCCAAATTGTTGCACCTTTACTGCTGTGATGTGATCACTTTAATAAATGTTGGGATGTTTCATTGGAAGATTGTATTCTTTAACTTGTGATGACACTGGTTACCAGCTGGTAGTTGCTACAGCACCCACTTACTGCTTGACATTTTGAGTAAGGGCTCATGCACACTGGAGCTAAAAAAACGCTGCTTTTACACACGTTGGAGCTTTTGTTTTTTCCTCTGCTTCTAAACGCTCCTCCATGTTGGCCTATGTGTCCATGCACACTATAGGCATTTACAGGAGTTTAGACGCAGAACCCCCTCCCCACTCACCACCAAGATACAGCTTTTACTTATTCTTAACTGTTTTATTAATTTTATATTGTTTTTGTCACTCCTCCATTCTATTCTAAACTTTTTTGCTATTTATTTTTGATTTTTTTGGTTTTCTTTTGACAATGAATGCAATACTGTAAACTAATATATGTCAGAGGTTGCCTTCCAGGGATCTAAGTGGCTCGATGGTGTCAGGCTTGACCATTCGATCCTAAAAACTTTGGCTACTACTACTGCTACTACTACTTGAAATTTGATTAACATCAGGAACTAGTATTTTTTTTGTTTGATTTCTTGCCCTCAAGTTGTTTATTAATTGTGGATCCTATGTCATGTTCTATCGGATTGTGTATTTTTGAACATGTTTAAAACTTCCTGGATCTGTAAAACGCTGTATTTATGTATCTTTCAATAAAAATTGTATTGTTTAAAAAAAAACAAAAAAACACCAAAGTCACATTCAGGAGAGGCGCTTGTGAGTATAAAAAAAACCGCATAAATGCGTGTTAAAACTAGGAGCATTTATGCGTGTTCCCACGGTAATACATTCTAATGGCCAGAATAAATGAACAGCCAATAAAATGATTAAATATCAGGACTACATCACTCACACCGCATACAAAGCAGTTTCATAATAAAATTATTTTAGAGGAGTATTCTAATTTTTATGTTATGAATAGTAATATGCTTACTAAACAACATTCGCCTTCCTAATACATGAAAGGTATAAAACATGTACACTAAAAAACAAGAACAACATCTACATAAAATGTATAAAACAGAAAAAAAAAAACAGAATAGGCTACAACTCTACACTGATGCTGGAATTATATTCCAAAGCCGGAATGTGTGTGGGGCCAGAGACACCACTCTTGATAAATTTAGGGAGGGCGGCTAAAAAATTCCAGACATTTTTTAGCTCTGATAAACAAAGATCATAGCTCTAATATACTGGACACACTGCACGGTTCTGTATACTCCACCCTAAACAGTCTCACCTGCCATTGTGTACACCTGTCCTATATACCCTGTTGCATAGGGACACTCCCACCTGTCAAACCCACAGTGTGGCCAACCTTTTATAAATAAGGAGAGCATACTATCACAAGTGATGACCTTGCTTCCTTCTGATCTCAACAGGACGTAAGCGCGGGCTTGATCTCTGGTCCCCATCGTAAAATAAGCTGACCCCACCACCAATACCATCACCACTCCTGATTTGTCATTGATGACCACTTTCTTGTGTCTACATCACTCCTTGAAATCAGGTTAGGGTCCAGCACCATTCTTTCTCCTTTACTTTCTGCAGTTTCTTCTTCTGACTCCCAAAGACTTTGGGAACCTCCTTACCTTTCCTTCTCTGTAATCAATCCTCCTTGACCCCGGATTCTACAATTTTGTCTCCATGCATGGTGCTCCTGTTCCATATATTCCTCAACATTTTGAAGTGCAATATTTCTCTCTTATTCTTCATCCATTGTTTCTTCCCGTGCATGCCTTTAAAATTGTTCTCCATGCTCTCATTCTCTGGATCTCCTCTGGCTCTCCTTGCGCCTCATGCAATCACTGTTCTAGCAATTCTATGCATAACTGGAGAGCTGGTGTATTTACTCACTGGTTATCTCTCATGAATTTCTCACCTTCTCTCTTCCCTGACCGATAACACCAACTGGGTAAAACCACGTCTGCTAAAGGTGGGGGGAGAATACCTAACAGGCACTTACCATTAAGCTGCTGGGGGGAGTATGCCTCTGATCCAGAGTCCGGGGGAGAGTCAGGTAAAGTGCTAAGGAGGAGGAGGAAGAAGAACAATTTGTTTCAGATTCAGATTCAGAATACTTTATTAATCCCAGAGGGAAATTATTGCAACTTATGCCACACTCAACAAAGACAACACAAGATCACAACAATGAACAGAACAAGACACAACAAAATTCCCAATAACAGCCATTAGCACCAAATAAAACAAATTAAAACTACACTCTAATAAACCATCCATACAATTAAAATACAACATAGAATAAATAACACATATTAAATAATAACAGAACATTAAACTACCAAAATGCAAATAATACTCCACTTTACCATAATACCAACATACTATAAAAACTACATAAAAATCCTGAATGCATAGCTCCCAACTGTCCCTGATTTTGAGGGACTGTCCCTGATTTGGAGCAATGTCCCTCTGTCCCTCATTCCTCCTCATTTGTCCCTCATTTTGGTCTAATCGATATAGTTGTATATAAAATGCACTTTTTATCTTTCAAAAAGTGTTTCCCAGTGCTAAACTATTCATCCAAATTCTAAATTCCTGCATTTGTAAATTTTAAAAGCCAATACAGTATAAAGGAATAGTAGTGGTAAAAAAAAAACAAAAAAAAACCTTGGGGATTTAATTAACTTTTTTTTTTTTTTTGGTGTTAATTCTCCTTTAAGGGGATGTGGCAGGGGGCGTGTCCTATGCCTACAAACATTTGCTAGTAGGTGTCCCTCATTCCCATCTAAAAATGTTAAGAGGAATTAGAATGTAAACCTAATTTCTACACAAGAATTGTTCATATATTCTTACTAATAGTCTATAAAGCTATTTAACAAAATACCAGTGGTATATTGTGTTTTAGGTTGGTTTCCTTACATGGTACACCTCATTTTTAAAAGTAGAACTAAAGGAAAAACTTTTTTTTTTCAGCGTTGGATAGAGTGGAGAGGGATTAGAACACCTGTCAGGTTTTTACTGCAGTCTGTGTCGCTGTTAGCTTATGTTCACACGGGCCGGTTTGACATGCGTTTTGACATGTCAAATCGCTTTAGAAATCGTCAGCTATTGCCGGTAACGGCGTTGTCCGAATCGGTGCAGTTCCTGCACTACTCTTGGTGACTTTGGGGGCGATTTAAATAGACATGAACCCGCACAGATTTCTGTGACACCTGGACGGCCACTGAGGGACCATCCTCCTTGCTACCGGAGACCACCGTGAGTAAGCTGAGGCCAGTACCAGAGTAGACTTCCCTCCAGCCGGGGACGGTGAAGAAGTAGGAAAACTTTAGCAAGTGCCAAGCCAAGCCAGGGACCCAGCGGGACAGCAGAGGTGATGCTTGTGGAGCATCAGTGAGTGCCAAGCCAGGGACCTAACGTGTCAGCGGGGGTGAAGCTTGAGGAGTAACTGTGTGTGCCAAGCCAGGGACCCAGCAGGGAAGCGGGGGTGACGCTTGAGAAAGATACTGAGTGCTAAAGTGGAAGAGCTCAGGGGATCCAGTGGCTAGTGGATCTGAAGTCTAGTGAAAGAGACTGGGAGCTCATTGAGTGAAAACCCACAGTTAGTGATTGTGGGGTAAGCAGAGAACTGTTCGTGTTGCGTACAATTAGCCGTTAGTAACCGATACAAGATTGTTGCCATAGGAAACAGCGGTCCTACCTATACAGAAGTGGTATCCGGCTGGAGGCCTTTACCGATATAGCTGTCTACCCATAGAAGTCTCGGAGTCTGCCAATTATCTTTGCATCTACCTAAGGGTGTTCTGGTCCTAACCCTCTCTCTCATGCCTCGTACACATGTACGGGATTCCCGGCGGTAAAAAGTCCGCCGGGAATCCCGAGGGGAAAACCCAGAACCTGCTTGGTAACTTTCCCCCTGTACACACGAGAGGTTTTCCCATCGGGAAAACTGCGGTGAGAGCTTTGGCCAAGAATCCTGGCCGTGTGTATGCTCCATCGCAGTTTTTCCCATAGTAAAACTGCCACGAAAAAGACCGACGGGAACATGTTCTCTTTTTTCCCCTGCAGTTTTCCTGTCGGGAAAACTGCGATGGAGCATACACACGGCCGGGATTTCCAGCCAAAAGCTCTCATGGCAGTTTTCCTGCCGGGAAAACCGGTCGTGTGTACGAGGCATCACAGTTCTATTTAAGAGACAATAAATCTCTTTGCATTCAAAAAGTGTCTGGCGCCCACCTGTTCATCTTGCAGTACACCCACCATGTCTTCAATAGGCCTCGAGGGGCCCAGGACTTTGCTACATTAATCTAATACTAAATACATTTTGTGTGGTTTTGTTTATTTTATTATTAAATTATTATTATATTATATATTGTGTTTTGAACCGCATCTGATTTGCATGAATGTGAACCAAACTGGCTTTCTATGGAGCCGGTTCACATATATGCAGGCAGGCTGCATATTTAAAAAGAGTCAGGTATGATTTTCAGTCCGGTTCAGGTGAAATTTCCAGTGTCGTGCACTTTAAAAATTTGCAACTGAGCCGCACCTGTACCGCCAAACGAAATCGTACCGATCTCTTTTTGCAAATCTCACTGAAACCGGCCCTGCACATATGTGGACCCGGACTTGAAGGTATCAGCTTTAGTGTCAAAGCAGGACCAAAAACGGGATCGGTGCAATGCTAACCTCATTACATTTTTGAGGTACATGGATGGTGTGCTAGCTATTCCTTGAAATCAAGGTTTATTTGCCATTTGTGCCCATAAGGGATGTTTCCCCTCATTTCCTGTCCCTGGGACATGTCACCAGGACAAGATGAGAGCTGAAAACTCCAGAGTGGAGACACAAAGAACAGTAAACACTCAAAAGAGGTTAACGAAAGTTGGATTTACTGTAACAGTCTGTTATAATGCAGGTCACATAAAACAAAAGCAAACTAATGAGGATACAAACAGTACTGACAGCCACCAGCAGAACCGGGACAAGGGGTGGGCAGGAGGGATGGCTGCCCTGGATGCAATGGTTTATTGCAGGGATGAGGGTGCCTTAAGACTAACCCTAGGGGAAGGGGGGGGGGGTTGCAGCTTGGCATCTTTGCCCTGGGCACTGAATGACCTTGTCCATTGTCTGAGGTGGGAGGAAGAACAGTGACATCATGATCTCCACCTTGCCCAATCAGAAAACTCCTTGTATTCCTTGAGAAAAAATACAAGGCGTTCTATCAATGGTGGCGAGGGACCCCCTGTGGTCAGTGTACAGAGGGGAAGCCGAGCAGTAGGGATGAGCTTTGAGTTCGAGTCGAACCCATGTTCGACTCGAACATCGTCTGTTCGGGCGTTCGCCGAATTTCGAACATTATGGGCCGTTCGCGCCAAATTCGAGTGGCGCGTCACAGCCCACAATTCACTGCGGCATCGCAGTGCATTGCTGGCTGATGATTGGCCAAGCATGCACTATGACCTGCATGCTTTGGCCAATCACAGCGTGGAAAAAACAGAGAGGGGGTTTAGTACACACCCCACACTATATAAGGCCGCCTGTGTCGGCGGCCTTGTGTAGTGTGTTGCGGCGTTGGTTAAAGGAAAGAGACAGAGAGAGAGACAGTGTAATTTGATTTGAGTTAGATAGAGCAGGCAGGCGAGTCAGTTAGCTGCAGTTACAGTGTGTAGAGGATATATATGCATCCTAGGTGTTGTATATATATTTACACACTGTATTCAGTTTAGCTAGATCCATTCCTGTTATTCTCTATACTGACAGGCAGGCAGGTGATTGTGCTAGCTGCAGTGTTCCACTTAGTGTACTGTGTCCTTTGCACAGTGTGCACCAAAAGCTTACCTGAATACAATTGCTGATGTTCTGATACAAATACAGGCAGAGAGCTGCAGTATTTTGCTTTAGTGTCCTTTGCACAGTGTGCACCAAAAGCTTACCTGAATACAATTGCTAGTGTTCTGATACAAATACAGGCAGGGAGCTGCAGTATTTTGCTTTAGTGTCCTTTGCACAGTGTGCACCAAAAGCTTACCTGAATACAATTGCTAGTGTTCTGATACAAATACAGGCAGGGAGCTGCAGTATTTTGCTTTAGTGTCCTTCGCACAGTGTGCACCTAAAGCTTACCTCAATACAATTGCTGGTGTTCTGATACAAATACAGGCATGGAGCTGCAGTATTTTGCTTTAGTGTCCTTTGCACAGTGTGCACCTAAAGCTTACCTCAATACAATTGCTGGTGTTCTGATACAAATACAGACAGGGAACTTCAGTATTTTCAGTTAGTGGTCCATATTGCCGGGACCACACATTACATTAAAGCCGCAAGCAGTTTTAAATGACTTTTTTTCCTTTAAAAATTTCATTTTGTGCAGGGACAGTTCTAAACACGGGAAACATGCGCCACTTCACAGGCATACTATAGACCCCCCCCCCCAGGTACGATATTTAAAGGAATATTTCAATTTTTTTTCACTTTAAGCATTATTAAAATCACTGCTCCCGAAAAAACGGCAGTTTTTAAAACTTCTTTTTGCATTGATACATGTCCCCTGGGGCAGAACCCGGGACACCAAACCCTTTTTAGGACAATAACTTACATATTAGCCTTGATAATTAGCACTTTTGATTTCGAACGTTCGAGTCCCATAGACTTTAATAGGGTTCTAAAGTTCGCGCGAACTTTCGGTCCGTTCGCAGGTTCTGGTGCGAACCGAACCGGGGGGTGTTTGGCTTATCCCTATCGAGCATAACCTAGATTATTGCAGCTATCACTGTAGTAGCAGTGACTACTAATTTTACTACATAATTTTCCCCTGTGGCCCATCAGGTATAAGGTATGCCTACTGAAGCCAGCCATAGACGGTTCGAATCTCGGGTGGTTACTGCTAAGCTTCGAACCATGTACGGGCAGGCTGAATGTACCATGTTGATCGATCGGTCAACTTGGTTACAACCAGCCTGTCGGATTTTACATATGATTATTGTTAGTGGCTGTTATAACTGCTAGTAATAATCAATGTGTTTCTCCCGGTGAGGGCAGCTTCCCCTGCCCCCCGTCAGGAGGACAAAATGGCTCAATAGGCGGGATTTCCCCATCAACACCGACTGTGTTGATGAATCGAGCGATTTTCTTTCCTGCAACCCCTGGTTGTAGGAAAAGAAAATCGCTCCATCTATTGGCGACTTTACACTGCGCCAAGCTGATCCAATGTAATTATGAAATACAGTTCATGCCTGGAGTTTAGCTTTAACTTCCACTTGCCCAGGTCTGTCCCAAAGTAGTCCCCCCCCCCCCCAAGGAGTGGGGCTCTGTATAAATTGTGACTTTCAGCTTACACAGGACTTGAGGACTTTCTCCCTCACCACAGGTGACAGCGACAATCATAGATCTTCAGCACTTTCCAACACTCCGTCTTATCAACTACTACTTTAACTTACCTGGCTGCATAGCTGGTTTTAGGTTCTGCTTTGATGGGAAGACCAGGTCCGCTCATGCACATGGCAGGGCCAGGGTATCCTTTGGGATTGAGCATGGCGTTGCTGTTACTGCAATTAGCATGTGATTGGAAAGGTGGGCCTGCACATTGGCCACCCATACCAGGCCGTACTGGCATTTGCTGTCCCATATGAAGAACACCACCTGAGCTGGATGTTCCGACATGGCCAACATTGGAGATGATAGAAGGTAAGTGGGGTCCAGCAGAAGTACAGGGCTGACCTGGGTTTGCATAGCTGGAAGAGGGAGGGATATCTGCAAAACAGCTGTAAACAAACAGTAAAGTCACAAGTTTAATATATACAGCATATATATACAGTATACATACAAACTACCTATATCTCAATGACTTCAAACCATATCTGCCACAGTGATATTACATCAGATTGCTCCTAACATGTACATGTGGATATAATAAAGCTATAAAATAACTAAACGCTGCAACAGGCACCTCCAGATACCTTTATAGTGACTCCACATTCCTGCAGAACACCCCACAGGCATCAAAACAAATAGTGACCACTGAGCTCCTGTAGTTGTGATCACTCCCACACCCACTATTGGTTTATGAGTACATCCATAACCAAGACTGGCTAATAGTGAGATGCAGGCGGAATAGACCGCAAACACAGGAGACAGTCACTTTTTGTATAACAGAGAGCCTGGCTTGAGCGGTTTGCACTGTACCCTAAAGGAAGGCAGAACTGCCATGCAGGCTACTGGTGGTGTACACTATGGCACATGAGGGGGGGCTTTATAGATCTAATTTGATTGAAGGTTTGCTTTGATTGAAGGTTTGCTTTTATTTTCTCATATGTATCAAACAGTTCATGAAAATGATGGAAGATTAAGTCTGCTGCTGTGTCTCAACATGCAAACTACACCTTATAGATGCTTCTTAGGCTGACCATACACTATACAATATGATAGTACAATCCCTTTTTAGGTCATCCATCGATTATGTAGTTTAAAAACCTGCTTGATTTGATATAATTGAATTTGTTGTTTAGGGTTGTCCTCATACTACATATAGTGCCTTGCGAAAGTATTCGGCCCCCTTGAACTTTTCATCCTTTTGCCACATTTCAGGCTTCAAACATTAAGATATAAAATTTTATTTTTTTGTGAAGAATCACCAACAAGTGGGACACAATTGTGAAGTGGAACGAAATCTATTGGATATTTTAAACTTTTTTAGCAAATAAAAAACTGAAAAGTGGTGCGTGCAAAATTATTCGGCCCCTTTACTTTCAGTGCAGCAAACTCACTCCAGAAGTTCAGCGAGGATCTCTTAATGATCCAATGTTGTCCTAAATGACTGATGGTGATAAATAGAATCCACCTGTGTGTAATCAAGTCTCTGTATAAATGCACCTGCTCTGTGATAGTCTCAGGGTTCTGTTGAAAGCGCAGAGAGCATCATGAAGACCAAGGAACACACCAGGTAGGTCCGTAATACTGTTGTGGAGAAGTTTAAAGCCGGATTTGGATACAAAAAGATTTCCCAAGCTTTAAACATCCCAAGGAGCACTGTGCAAGCGATCATTTTGAAATGGGAGTATCAGACCACTGCAAATCTACCAAGACCTGGCTGTCCCTCTAAACTTTCAGCTCAGACAAGGAGAAGACTGATCAGAGATGCAGCCAAGAGGCCCATGATCACTCTGGATGAACTGCAGAGAACTACAGCTGAGGTGGGAGAGTCTGTCCACAGGACAACAATCAGTCGTACACGGCACAAATCTGGCCTTTATGGAAGAGTGGCAAGAAGAAAGGCATTTCTCAAAGATATCCATAAAAAGTCTTGTCTTAAGTTTGCCACAAGCCACCTGGGAGACACACCAAACATGTGGAAGAAGGTGCTCTGGTCCGATGAAACCAAAATCGAACTTTTTAGCCACAATGCAAAACGATATGTTTGGCGTAAAAGCAACACAGCTCATCACCCTCAACACACCATCCCCACTGTCAAACATGGTGGCAGCATCATGGTTTGGGCCTGCTTTTCTTCAGCAGGGACAGGGAAGATGGTTAAAATTGAGGGGAAGATGGATGCAGCCAAATACAGGACCATTCTGGATGAAAACCTGTTGGAGTCTGCAAAAGACCTGAGACTGGGACGGAGATTTATCTTCCAACAAGACAATGATCCCAAACATACAGCAAAATCTACAAAGGAATGGTTCACAAATAAACGTATCCAGGTGTTAGAATGGCCAAGTCAAAGTCCAGACCTGAATCCAATCGAGAATCTGTGGAAAGAGCTGAAAACTGCTGTTCACAAATGCTCTCCATCCAACCTCACTGAGCTTGAGCTGTTTTGCAAGGAAGAATGGGCAAGAATTTCTGTCTCTCGATGTGCAAAACTGATAGAGACATACCCCAAGCGACTTGCAGCTGTAATCGCAGCAAAAGGTGGCTCTACAAAATATTAACGCAAGGGGGCCGAATAATTTTGCACGCCCCACTTTTCATTTTTTTCTTAGTTAAAAAAGTTTCAAAAATCCAATAGATTTCGTTCCACTTCACAATTGTGTCCCACTTGTTGGTGATTCTTCACAAAAAATTAAAATTTTATATCTTTATGTTTGAAGCCTGAAATGTGGCAAAAGGATGAAAAGTTCAAGGGGGCCGAATACTTTCGCAAGGCACTGTAGTTTTGGTAACATCAAAAGGAGATTATAGTGAGAATGTACAATCAGATTGTATAATGTATGGCCCGCTTTAGATCCATGATTTCCTCTCTCTTCAACATTCTGAAGAGTAAGGCCCCTCTCACACTGAGGGACCGATCATATTCATCTGTCACTTTTTTAGGCGGACCCTATTGGACCATCCATTGCTCTCCATGGAGCGGCAGATGTCAATGAACATGTGTTGACAACCGCCGACATCCGATCCGATCCTGTCTGCTAAAAACAGACAGATTGGGATCCATTCTCCATCTGTCTGGTGGATCGGATGACAGTCGAATGGAAATAGACAGGCGGTCCGTTTCCATCCGACCACCCATAGAGAACAGCGGGCTGTGTCTGTGTCCGCTCTGCATCAACAGAGCAGACATGGACCTGAGATCTGCCTGCTCAGCGGGGATCAGCGCATAGATCCCAGACAGATCCCCCGCTGAGCAAGCGGATACGATGCTGGAGTCTGTCCCATGTGAAAGGGGTCTAAATGTGTTGTATAAAGTGCAAAAATTCCAAAGTCCAAAATTCTGTGTAGAATAATATTTAAAGCAATTATTAAATTGGGCCTTTCATCTTAAGCCCAGGTTCACACTGGGCTGCGGGAATGAAGTTGTGCGAGTTCAGCTGAACTCACACGATTTCACTCCAGATTGTCAGTCCCCATTTTGGCCGTGATTTCAGAGACATCTGTGCAGATGTGTCAATGTAAATCGCTGCCCGAAATCACAAAAAGTAGTACAGAAACTACTTTTTGAAATCGGTGCAGCGTTGCAGATGCGACGTCACACCGATTAGGACGGTTCCATTGCCAGCAATTGCCACTGATTTGACATGCGATTTTACATATCACATGTCAAAACGCACCAGTGTGAACCACGGCTTAGTGATAGTTTGATCAGCAGTTTGGAGATGCCATGATTCACTTTTTATGACGCAAGGACCAATCAAGTGACTATAGCACAAAGATCCTCCTACAGGGAGTATGAGAAAGTTTGTGGAGTGGCCTGTCTTGATATCTTCAGAGCAGAAGCAGATAAGAATCTGCAATTAGGTTTGATAAATTCTTGATTCTGGAATCAAGATGGTGCTAGTTCATGTAACCAACCATACTGATTTATGTTATCACATGTAAATCTTGCAAAGCTCAATATGTGGGACGCACCACCCGTAAGCTACGTGATCATTTTCGTGAACATTTAAATGACATTAGAGTGAGCAAATCCACTAACATTTTAATGGTTATCATCTTGGCGATATTTCCTTAGTGCATGTACAAGTTGTGGAGAAGGTTAAACTTCCAATTAGAGGTGGTAATTTATTTAAATTATTGTGCAAAAGGGAAGTTTACTGGATTTTCCATCTGTATACTCACATTCCTTCAGGTCTAAATTTTGAATAGGATGTTTCCCACTATTTTGATTAGGCGCTGATATTAATCTCCAATAAATGCATGCGTTTTTTGGTGCGCTAGGCTATATCCCCGATAGGGTTTTCTTTTGTGAGACTGACTTACAGTTATACACGCCTAGTGATCCATTTATATTTTTCTAGTTGTACTTATATCTATATTGCGCTTCTAACAATTTTTACATTTTAGTATTTATTCTGTTTAGCAATCTTTATGACGGGCGTTTTCATAGGTGTGTCTTTAAACCAGGGGATTTTGGAGCCTTGTGTAATTTTTTGAGCAAATAAGGTGCTTTTCTTTTTTGCCCCAATGTTATAAATATCTTTATATTTACATTTTCGCTATATATATATATATATATATATATATATATATATATATATATACAGTAAACCAGCCTCCATTGTGGGGGTTACGTTCCGGACCCACCCACGAAAAGTGAAAATCCGCGAAATAGAAAGACCCTATTTAAATACACCCTAGGCATGTTTTGTTAACTTTTTAATAGCATTTAAAGGTCTTTAAATACACTTTTAAGCAATAGAAACACATAAAAGATAGAGAGAGCAAGAGCATTGTAAAACACAAAAATATTGTGCTAACAGTATACTGTACAGTACTGATTCACCGCTACATAACCGCGAAATGGCGAAATATTACTGCGATATCAGAATTAATAGGTCCTAATTAAAATAGCGCGATATACCGGGACCACAGAAACGGAACTGCGATAGAGCGGGGGTTTACTGTATATATATATATATATATATATATATATATATATATATTTATATTTAGTCTACAAAATTGCCACATTACATACACATTGTTTTTTTTCTGTTTATATATATATTTGTTTGATTTATACACATATGTGTTCATTTTAAATGAGTACACCATACATAATATTTATATAAAGTGTATTTAAATGTCTGCACATACTTTCATTTATTTTTTCCACTCATTTTTGTTTACATTTTTTACTGTACATTTTTTTGATTATTCTTCATTCATACACTTTATTACGTTTCTTCACATATTTTTACATATAATAAAATAGGTTTTAGACCGTTTTTCACCTATATATACACATATTAACACTTCATATTGACACTTATGTTTTTTCTTTCGTGCACTTCAGTGTTTCATCTGTTGCTAGTTGATCCATGCCTAGCCAATTGGCGATTGCCAGACCAGGTTGAGGTTTCATGATTCTTGGCTCCTGATTGGTTCCCTTTTGGACTACAAATGAACATGCACATTTGGGGTAATTTAGTGATGATTAACCACTTAATCCCCGGACCATTTTGCTGCCCAAAGACCAGAGCACTTTTTTTGCGATTCGGCACTGCGTCGCTTTAACTGACAATTGCGCGGTCGTGCGACGTGGCTCCCAAACAAAATTTACGTTTTTTTTTCCCCCCACAAATAGAGCTTTTTTTTTGTGATATTTGATCACCTCTGCGGTTTTTATTTATTGCGCTATAAACAAAAATAGAGCGACAATTTTGAAAAAAAAAGCAATATTTTTAACTTTTTGCTAAAATAAATATCCCCAAAAAATATATAAAATGTTTTTTTTTTCCTCAGTTTAGGCCGGTACGTATTCTTCTATACATATTTTTGGTAAAAAAAAATTGCAATAAGTGTTTATTGATTGGTTTGCGCAAAAGTTATAGCATCTACAAAATAGGGGATAGTTTTATGGCATTTTTATTTATTTTTATTTTTTTACTAGTAATGGCGGCGACCAGCGATTTTTATCGTGACTGCGACATTATGGCGGACACATCGGACACTTTTGACGCCATTTTGGGACCATTGTCATTGATACAGCTATCAGTGCTATAAAAATGCACTGATTACTGTAAAAATGACACTGGCAGTGAAGAGGATAACCAGTAGGAGGCGTTGAAGGGGTTAAGTGTGACCTAGGGAAGTGTTCTAACTGTGGGGGAGATGGGCTACGTGTGACACGACACTGATCACCGCTCCCGATCACAGGGAGCTGTGATCAGTGTCCTGTCACTAGGAAGGGGAAATGCTTGTTTACATCAGCATTTCCCCGTTCTTCCTCTCCGTGAGACGATCGCGGGTATCCCCGCGGACATCAAGTCCGCGGGACTCGCGGTCGGACTCACGGAGCTCGCGCCGCCCGTGGCGTGCACGCGCCCACAATGCAGCATCTTAAAGGGGACGTACAGTTACGTCCATATGCCCAGCCGTGCCATTGTGTTGTATATCGTTGTGCGCTGATCCTTAAGCGGTTAAGCACGTTTGTGTGAAACGTGTCCACTGAGCACCTTATTAGATTGATGTACTTTTTCGATTATACTTCCGGATGTGCCACCATTCTCCTTTGTTTTATGTGGATTTCTCTTGCTGCGGACCAGGCAGGCACCCGGACTCCTCAAGCAGTTCATCAGATCCCAACAGGTGGCTTTGAGCGGTGTGCACCCAGCCCTTTCTTTCATGTAACCATACTGTTAATACTATCCAGGGAATGTTTAGCACTTTGTTTAGCCTGGCTGCACAGCGTCATTGGTTCTTATGGTGCAGGTGAACTATATATACCAATGACTCTGTACATCCTGTCCACCTGCATCCTAGCAAATAATCAGGCTGTGGGGTCGCCACAATGCACGGGAGTGCACTACCATGGGTTGTAGTGTAATATAATAAACTTAAACCTGCGCAAACCAACTACAAAAGAGTGAAAATATAATACCAACACACAAATAAATCAAAAAATTATAAATAGATGTAGAGAGCTGCTTGTCATCAGACTTTAATACAAAGCCCAAAAAACATATATCAAAAATCCCAAAAGTTTTGGGCTATGACCGTGCTCTCGTATGTTAATAAAAAAAAAACAAAAACAGAAATATGTGACAATATTTTGTTTATGGAGAGATGCCATTCTATGATAAAAGTGTGATTTGACTTCCTTTTATTTAAAGGAGTCAACAATTTCTGGTGAGTGGGGTTTGTGCAGTGGGTGCAGAGGAAGAGCACAGTTGGTTTCACAGAATATGATCACATATTTTGGACTTTTATAGTGTATTTGATTGCACTATATGGACACTTTGTAGTTTAATTTGATCACACTGTATGGGTACTTTTGGTGTATTGTGATTGTATTGCATGGATATTGTTAATTAACATACGGGATGGAGGTACGTTCCTTAAAAATGTTCTTCAGTCAGTTTGTAAAAAATAAAAGTCAGCAAATACTGTAGCTGCTGACTTTTATTAAAAGAACACTTACCTGTCCAGGGATCCAGCGCCATCCTCACCTTGGCCGGGCTCTTCACCAGTCTTCAGGTCCCTGGCGCTGGCATGTTTACTATGGAAAGTTGGCTTTGATTCCATGCAGCTTCACACGTGACTCCCCACTGCGCATGTGCGGGCCACACAGTGCTAAATTAAGGGTCCTGCAGACTCTTGGGACCTGTGACGTGTCCTAAGAGGTTGTTGTGGGCAGGGTGGTGGGGGAGAACTTCTGCTCCAATCGCCTATGAGGTCGGAGCAGAAATGGGGAGCGAGTACCTGTCAAAACTGGATATCCCCCCCCCCCCCCCAAAAAAAACAAAAAAACATTCAAAATATGATAGAGGAGGGGATGAAGTTCCACTTTAAGTTAATTAGGGCACCATTCAAAATGAATGAATGAATTGCTATAGACGATACCATGCATGGTGCGCTACCGCATGTGTTACTGCAATGATTTGTGAGAAGTTGGCTTAATTCATAATAAGTCAACAGCTCTGAGCTAACTGCATACACACTGCAAAGCTAGCTGGTGAAAATGAATCTATACCTATGCAGTTATGCAAGGCTATGCATGCTATGACCTATACTCTTACATAGTGATATAAATATACTATGGGGGTAAAAAGCATATTGACTTACCCTCTTGACACTGCACAGTTACACCTCTGTAAACACATAGAGATAACAGCTGCATACGGAATACCAGTAGAGGAGTGCTAAACAGGTAAAAATGTTTTGGCCGAGACCAGTGTTTCTCAACTTCAGTCCAACAGGTCATGTTTTCAGGATTTCCCTCAGATAAATCGGCTATGGTAATTACTAAGGCAGTGAAACTGATCTAATCACCTGTGCAAAATAATGGAAAGCCTGAAAACATGACCTGTTGGGGCGCTTTGAGGACTGCAGATAAGAAACACTGGCCTAGACGGTAGTTAAAAGGGTGCAGTCTAACTGCAGAATGTTAGATTACTGCAGAACATTAGATTGACCACTAGAGGGCACCTTCTAAGTGCAAAACAGTGGATAAAAATAACCTAAAATTAAACCACCAGCACACATTCTTTATATCTGAAGATATATATATATATATATATATATATACACTGTGTGTGTGTGTATATATATATATATATATATATATATATATATATATATGTGTAGCGCCCTGCTCCTATTGGGTAGGCGCTAGTGTAAATTTAGTTGTCTGAGCTGTAGTTTAGCTCAGAATAATTGTACCAAAATATTTGTCTCTGTTCCAGTTCAGCTGGGTTGCACATTTTCCACCTGACTGTGGGTGTCACTGTCACCACAGGTCAAGGTCGGAAATGCAGCAGGCTGGATGTATTGGGTACCTCTTGTCCAGAAGCAGCTCAGTGGGATTGGTCACCCTGCTGTGCATTCTGGGAGAGGGTACTTAAGGAGCAGACACCGTTTTGGCGGGGTCTTCCGATCCTGACCTGACGGCCCTCCTGGCCTCAGGGACGTGTTAGCAGTTTTTCTGCCTCAGGCCTGCAGATCCCCGAGGCTCTGTTACTGAGAGTAGGCCCAGAAGTTTCTGGGGCCTACTGATCCAGGTATGGTCCTGTGTCTCCTTGCCTGCAGGAAGGGACCGAGCAATTGAGGACTCAATTGGAGGACGCATCCGGATAAAAATCAACCTCACAGTGCTGCCGGCTGGCTGAAAGATCCTGGTACTGTGTGCTATGTGTTCAGAACTTTACCAAGTGTGTGGTTACACAAGTCTGTGGCAGAGACTTTTGAACGAGCTCGCACCGGCTGCTAGGTCAGTGAGAGAGGCCTATCTGGTGGTGGCTATATCCAGGGTGGAAGCTGTTTGTCCTCTGGATTAGGAAAATACCTATGATCCGCAAGCAAGGTACCTGAATCTCCCCTAACCCTCCATCCCTCTGTCTGGAAGTTCTTTAATAAAACCCTTGAGAAAAGGAGACTAAAGCCTCGTACACACGATCGGATATCCTATGGATTCTAATCCGATGGTTTTGTCCATCGGAAATCAGATGAAGCTGACTTCCATCAGTCTTGCCTACACACCATCAGTGAAAAAACCGACCGTTCCAAACGCGGTGACGTAAAATACTCCGATGAGCCGAGAAAAATTAAGTTTAATGCTTCTGAGAATGCGTCGACTTGATTCTGAGCATGCGTGGGTTTTTTATCCGATGGACTTGCCCATAGACGATCGGAATTTGCTATCGGTTTTTGATCCATTGGAAAAATTTAAAACATGTTCTATTTTTTAAAACCGATGATAAAAAGACCGATGGGTCCCATACACGATCGGTTTGTCCGATGAAAAAAGTCCATCGTACTGTTTTCATCGGTAAAACCGATCGTGTGTACAGGGTTTTAGTGTTTGGTGCAGAAATTTGTGAACAACTCTTCAAGGAAGACCCCTAAGACGGATGTGGTGAACAGTAGGGTAACAGGAGGCCCAAAAATCTTAAACCAGCGGCCCCTGCGGGGGTATTGCTACATATATATTTATACACACACACACACACACAGAGAGTGACATATAGATATATGAGTTTACAATTTAATAATACAAAACAAACTAAAACGACCTTTTAACAACATAGTACAATGAATAGTGATGTGCAAATAGCCACAACTGATCAGATTTGTGTTTTGTCAAACTGAATGCTCTAAGCCAGGGCTCTCCAAACTTTCTAAACAAAGGGCCAGTTTACTGTCCTTCAGACTTCAGGGGATCAGACTGTGGCCATCAAGAGCAGAAAATGACCCAGCATCAGTGGGAGTAAAAAATGCCTCATCTTTGGTGTCAGTGAGAGGACTTGTGCCCCATTGTTTGTGTCATTGGGAATAATTGTGCCCCATCACTGTTGTCACTGGGCCCTATCATTGGTGCCATTGGTAGGAATTGTGCCCCATCGTTGATGTCTTTAGGAGGAATTGCAGACATCTCAAGTCTCCCGCGACTCGCGGGAGTCTCCCGCATTTGATAGCGGGCTCACGGACATCCGCAAATGTGGCACAATCTCCCAGCTGACAGCCGCAGCAGCCCGAGCTGCTAGGGTGCCCACGGGGCTCGCTCTGCCTCCAGCTCCATCTAAGACTCTGGCACGACCAGTGACGTCACAGCCGCGACTCCTGCCTAGCACGCAAAGCGGAGCAGAAGTTAACTTTCTCCTCCTCCGCGTCACTGCGCTCCACCATCCCAGGCAACCTGTCAGCATCGGCAGCATCAAAGACACTGATGCCAGCACTGCACTCCGGGTCACTACGATCTTCGCCCCCCGGCTGTCTCCCTGCCTCTATCAGCAGAGCTGACCGAAGCCGCCACCCCTCCTCGGCTGTGTACATCATTACATGTACACAGGAGCCAAAGGAGGGGACACCGCTGTGCATTTCCCACGCTGAGGTCTGTTCTAAGCTTATTGTATTGTAGGTAAATAGACAGATGAGGGGGACAGGGACAGTGATCAGTAAAAAGTAAAAAATCGCCCCCCCAGCACATATTCGACCCCCCCCACCTCCCTACTTGCACAAGTGGAGAGGGGGGTTTGTACTGAGGGAGGGGGATCTATACTGAGGGAGAGGGGTCAGTACTTAGTGGGGGGTCTGTACTCAGGGGGGTCTGTACATATTGGGGGGGTCTGAACTGAGGGAGGGGGGCCTGTACTTAGTGTGGGAGGGTCTGTACTGAGGGAGGGGGATCTATACTGAGGGAGGGGGGTCTGTACTTAGTGGGGGGTCTGTACTGAGGGGGTCTGTACTTATTGGGGGGGTCTGTACTGAGGGAGGGGGGCCTGTACTTAGTGTGGGGGGGGTCTGTACTGAGGGAGGGGGATCTATACTGAGTGAGGGGGATCTATACTTAGTGAGGGGGTCTGTACTGAAGGAGGAGGATCTATACTGAGGGAGGGGGGTCTGTACTGAGGGAGGGGGATCTATACTGAGGGAGGGGGGTCTGTACTTAGTGTGGGGGGGGCTGTACTGAGGGAGGGGGATCTATACTGAGGGAGGTAGGTCTGTACTGAGGGAGGGGAGTCTATACTTAATGAAGGGGGGTCTGTACTGAGGGGGGACTTTACTTGGCAGGGGGTGACACCATGTTTTACTGCACCGGTGGGGTGACACCAACCCTAGCAAAGCCACTGCCACCCACCTCCTCTATCTTCTCCAAGCCCACTCCAGCATGCTCTAAAACAGGTCCCTGGGCCACACTGCCACAGTGGCAAGTGACACGCTGCATCTAGTGGCAGGTGACGGTGGCACCATGCTTTTGAGCCCCATAGCAGTTACCTGATCTATAGTTACACCTTTGCTATTGTAGCACTACCCCCGTAAGAGCTGCTGGTTAGTTTTGGTCTGCCGTTACCCCACTGTTCTCTGTGTTGGCTCAAAGTCTAGGGTTAAAAGTTGCATAAAACATGGTCGCCAGTCACTGAGTCTTTTCCAATGCTTTTTATTAACCACAACGTTGGCAGAATGAGGGATGGAGGATTAGGGGGAGTTCAGGTACCTGGTGCAGATCACTGAGACACTTGAGATACTGGAGACAGGTATACTTGCTGTCACTGGATCTTGCTCACCCGGATAGGCCCCTCTCACCGGCCTAGCAGCCAGGATGATTCACGGACAAAATGGAAGTCTCTGCCACAGACTTGATAATCTGAATTTCCAAAGTTCAAGCACAACTGCACAGTATAAGAAAGTCCTTTAAGCCGAATCGGCAATACTGTGAGGCAAATTGGTTGGGATGCATCCTCCAATTGAGGCCCCAGGCTCCTCTCGAGATACCAGCCTTCCGCTGCGTGTTCTCCAAGATGAGTCCTCTCCTGGTTCCTTTAATTGCTCGGCTTCTTCCCGCAGGACAGACAGCACAGGATCACCCTCGAACCAGTAGGCCCCAGATAGCTTCTGGGCCTACCTTCAGCAACGAAAAACCTCAGGCCAGCAGGCCCTGTGGCAGAAGAGGAGTTGTCACATACCTCCGGCCAGGGTGGTCACGAGGTGAGAAAGACTCCAAAAATGACGTCCGCCCCTTAAGTTCTCTCTCCCAGCATGCCCAGCGGTATCAACCTCCCACTAGGTCACCTCTGGGAAAAATCACCCAATACGCTTCGGCTTGTTGTACCTTCCAACACGAACCACAGATGGCAGCGACACCTGCTGGTAACCGCGGGAAATACACCCAACTCAGCCAAAGCTGGAACATAGGCCAATTTTGCCAAAACATGAAATCTGAACTACAGTTCAGACATCCCACTTCATTTAGATAATAGTGACTACTACAAAAAAGACGCTGTCCTCAGTGTCTGAAAAAAAAAAACTTGCTCTCAATCCTGAGAGCCAGGTCAACAGGAGCAGGACGCTACACTATAGTTACACCTTTGGAAAGAGGAATAAATATTTAAACATAGGTACAAAGCATGTAAGCAGGAGCCAGGAAGTGCTACAGAAAAGGGGAACTCTTCAGACTCTGATGGTGGAGGGGTGTTGCACAGAGCGGCGTGCCGCGCTTCACCACCTCTCTGAAATAGGTTTGCCACCTTCCTGAAATTAGTTTTTGCAGGTTGGGATATCTGGAATTGTGCCCCATCAATGTTGTCATTAGGTACCTTTGTTGGTGTCATTGGGAGGAACTGTGCCCCATAGTTGGTGTTATTGGTAGGAACTGTGCCCCATTATTGGTGTTATTTGGAGGAACTGTGCCCCATTGTTGGTGTCATGGGTAGGAATAGTGCCACGTCACTGGCTTCATTGGAAGGAATTGTGCCCCTTCCTTGGTGTCAGTGAATAAAATAGTGTCCCAAGGGCCTGATAAAGGCATGCAAAGGGCCGCAGTTTGGAGACCACTGCTCTAAGTTAATGGAAGCATGATTCTTTTCATTTTTAGCATAGCAAACACACTTACAGGTTATCACAGACACCAGATCAAATAAACAGCGCTCATATTTATCAAAAATGTTTAATAGAAAGGTTAGTACCATGGCTCATGAGTTGTGATTGTTTTATTTATACATTTATTATACAGTACACAGTAAGGCCCGGTTCACACAGGGGCGGCACGACTTCGGGGGGGACCTCGGCGGCGCGATCTCAAGACGACTTGAGACGCCCGCCGAGGCGATTTGCATAATGACTTCTGTATAGAAGTCAATGCAAGTCGCCCTGAGTCGCCCCCAAAAGTAGTACAGGAACCTTTTTCTAAGTCGGAGTGACTCAGGTCGCTCCTATTAGAACGGTTCCATTGTACAGACCGGGACGCGACTCCTCAGACGACCGAGTCGCCTGAGGAGTCGCTCCTGTGTGAACCGGGCCTTAGCTGCCATAACATCACAACTAGTGATGAGCCGAACACCCCCGGGTTCGGTTCGCACCAGAACCCGCGAACGGACCGAAAGTTCGTACGAACATTAGAACCCTATTAAATACAATGGATGCGAACGTTCGAATTCTAAAGTGCTAATTATAACAACTATTATGCATGTTATTGTCCTAAAAAGGGTTTGGGAACCCGGGTTGTGCACCAGGGGACATGTATCAATGCAAAAAGAAGTTTTAAAAACTGTCGTTTTTCGGGAGCAGTCATTTTAATGATGCATAAAGTGAAAAAAAAAAAGTCAAATATTCCTTTAAATATCGTACCTGGGGGGTGTCTAAAGTATGCCTGTGAAGTGCCACGTGTTTCCCGTGTTTAGAACTGTCCCTGCACAAAATGACACTTCTAAAGGAAAAAAAAGCCATTTAAAACTGCTTGCGGCTTTAATGTAATGTCTGGTCCCGGTAATATGGATGAAAATCTTTAAGAAAAATGGCATAGCTACCCCATGACCCCCCCCCCACCCCAGCCCATTACCAGCCCCTTTGGGTCTTGTATGGATATTAAGGGGAACCCCGCACATAAAATAAAAAAGGCCCTATATACTCTGAACAGCCGTATACAGGCGGTGCATACAAGACAGGGACTGTAGGTTTGTTCTTATGTAGAATCTGTTTGTAATTTTGAACAGGTACATTGTTTAAGTGTAGCTCCAGCCCAAAAATCTATTTTTAAACTTTTTGGAAAACATAGGTAAGGGTTATCACCCCTGTAACATTTGTTTTGCTGTCTGTGCCCCTGTTCAGAACATTTCACCTCACTTTCCGTCCCAATGACAACTGTTTTTGAAATGTGGTGTTTTTCTTGAAACAAGGATTGCTGATAAAGCATCAGTACAGAGGAGACACCTTTCTCCCATATTAATTCTTACAGGAGAGAATTTTCCTTCCTAGGGGTAGATTTCCTCTCACTTCCTGTTGTCTTCTTGCGTTTGCAAGTAGGAGTCGTTTGTAAGTTGGATGTTTGAAAGTAGGGACCTGCCGTATATACTCTGCAGAAATAGGCCCCTTAGTTGTTGGTGTTGGCACAACACTGTAAGCACTCACAGTTACTCTTGGTTGGTGCTGGAACGCCCTGCTGTCAACTATTATATCAGGAATTGTAATTACATATAATTGTTGAACAGTGGTAGTAAAAATTGGGCCTTTGATGGTGGTGCTGGTGCCACAACACTGTAAGCCCTGACAGTTACTCTTGGTGGGTGCAGCAATGGGCCCTGCTGTGAATTATTAGATCAAGAATTGTAATTGCATGCCCCTGTTGAACAGGGACTGAAAAATTGGGCCTTTCGTGGTGGTGGTGGTGGTGGCGTTGCCACAACACTGTAAGCCCTCAGAGTTACTCTTGGTGGGTGCAGGAATGGGCCCTGCTGTGAATTATTAGATCAAGAATTGTAATTACATGCCCCTGTTGAACAGGGGCTGAAAAATTGGGCCTTAGGCACTGGTGGCACAACACTACAACCCCTCACAGATACTGTACTTGGAGCACAGCAATGAGCCCTGTTGCAAAGTATTGCTTCAAAAATTGTAATGACACGCCCCTGTTAAACAGGGGCTGAAAAATTGGGCCTTAGGCACTGGTGCCACAACACTCCAACCCCTCACAGATACTGTACTTGGAGCACAGCAATGAGCCCTATGGCAAATTATTGCTAAAAAAATTGTAATTACACGCCCCTGTAAAACAGGGGCTGAAAAATTGGGCCTTAGCCACTGGTGGCGGCACCCATAAACAAAAATGATCTTCCAAGCTATCATCATCAATCGTATCATTGAGGACTCGGAGGAGGAGGATAGCCAGTCAACATAACAGCACAGACACTCAGCATCAGCATCAGTCTTGAAGGGATGTGACATGTTAAAATCAATTAGTCTGTTATATCAGCATCAGGTGTGTGGTAGCTGGTGGTGATCCAAGACTGGTTCATCTTGATGAAAGTCAGTCGATCAACCGAGTCGGTGGACAGGCGCACCCTGTGATCCGTGACAAATCCTCCAGCAGCACTGAATGTGCGTTCCGAAAGAACGCTGGATGCAGGACAGGCCAGTAGCTCAATTGCATACTGTGCAAGCTCTGCCCAGTGATCCATCCTCAAGACCCAGTAAGCCAGAGGATTTTCGGTGGGGAAGGTGTCCAAGTCTGACCTTGCCCCTACATATTCCTGCACCATGTTTATCAGACGCTGGCGATGGTTGCTGGAACCGATCATACTTTGGGGCTGCGGACTAAAGAATTGTCTGAACGCATCGGTCAGACGGCCACCTTCCCCACCGCTCCTTCTTTGACTGCCCGAAGCCTCAGCAACTCGTTGTCCAGGACCAGGAGTTTGTAACCTCCCAGTCTCTGGGAACGCGTTGCACAGACCTTTCTGCAAGGCCTCCCGGAGTTGTCTCATCCTCTGCTCCCTCTGCGACGGTAACATAAGGTCCGCAACCTTACCCTTGTACCGTGGATCAAGGAGAGTGGCCAGCCAGTAATGGTCCCTCTCCTTGATCCGAAGAATACGAGGATCCTTCCGCAGACTTTGCAGGATCAAGGAGGCCATGCAGCGTAGGTTTGCTGAGGCATTCGCTCCGGAGTCCTCTGGGTCACTAAGGACGACATGATCCGCAGCCACCTCCTCCCAGCCACGTACAAGTCCACTGGTTTCTTGGGACTGTAAATCATCCCTAAAAGACTGCTGCTGATGATGCTGAGTGCCAGCCTCCACCTCCATGCTGACACAATCCTCCTCCTCCTCCTCCTCCTCCTCTTCCTGTGCGATGGGTGGGACAGAAGGAACACTGTCTGGGTAAAGGGGGCCTTGAGAGGCAAGGAAGTCCTCCTCTTCCTGCCTCTGTTCTGCCTCAAGTGCCCTGTCCATTATTCCACGCAGCGTGTGCTCCAACAGGTGGACAAGAGGTACAGTGTCACTGATGCATGCACTGTCACTGCTCACCATCCTCGTGGCCTCCTCAAATGGTGCCAGGACAGTGCATGCATCCCTGATCATGCCCCACTGGCGTGGAGAAAAAAAACCAAGCTCCCCTGACCCTGTCCTGGTGCCGTAGTCGCACAGGTACTCATTGATGGCCCTCTGCTGCGTGTGCAGCCACTGCAGCATGGCCAACGTTGAGTTCCACCTGGTGGGCATGTCACATATAAGGCGGTTCTTGGGCAGGTTCAACTCCTTTTGCAGCTCAGCCAGGCGAGCACTGGCATTATAAGATCTGCGGAAATGCACACAGACTTTCCTGGCCTGCCTCAGGACATCCTGTAAGCCCGGGTACCTGCCCAAGAACCGCTGCACCACCAGGTTAAGGACGTGAGCCACACAGGGCACATGGGTCAATTGTCCCTGTCGGAGGGCGGAGAGGAGGTTGGTGCCATTGTCGCAAACCACCATTCCTGGCTTAAGCTGGCGTGGCGTCAACCACCTCTCGGCCTGGCCCTGCAGAGCAGACAGGACCTCTGCCCCAGTGTGGCTTCTGTCCCCCAAACACACCAGCGCAAGCACGGCATGGCATCTTTTTGCCTGCGTACTTGCGTAGCCCCTTGAACGGCTACGGAGCACCGCTGGTTCAGAGGACAAACCACAGGAAGAGGCCATGGAGGAAGAAGAAGAGGAGGGGGTGGAGGAGAGAGGTGTGTCACAACCAGTAGTAGCATTTTGGAGGCGTGGCGGTGGAACAACCTCCAACACTACTGCACCTTGTCCTGCATCCTTCCCAGCTGCCAAAAGAGTGACCCAATGGGCCGTGAAAGAAAGGTAACGTCCCTGTCCATGCCTGCTGGACCATGAGTCAGCGGTAATATGCACCTTACCGCTGACCGCCCTGTCCAGCGAGGCCAAGACATTGCCTTCCACATGCCGGTAGAGAGCCGGAATAGCCTTCCGTGAGAAAAAGTGGCGTTTGGGAACCTGCCACTGAGGAACCGCACATTGCACAAACTCACGGAAGGGGGCCGAGTCTACCAACTGAAAAGGCAGCAGTTGAAGCGCTAGCAATTTAGCCAAGCTAGCATTCAACCGCTGGGCAGGTGGATGGCTGGGAGTGAACTTCTTTCGACGGTCCAGCAGCTGGGGCAGGGAAATTTGCCTGCTAGAATCGGACGTCGGTGTACTGCTAGCAGAGTGGCCGCAAGTACTTGGCTGTGACACACCTAATTCTACACCTTCATTCCTCTCAGTGCATGTTTCAGAGAGGACTGAAGTTATAGTGGGGTTGGAGATCCCAGCTGATGCGGTGCAAGGAGAGGTCCGCTTTGTTCTTTGGTGTGGGTCTTTGAGGTAGGCTTGCCAACGAGCTGCATGGCAGGTCAACATATGTCTGGTCAGGCATGTGGTACCCAAGCGGCTGATGTTTTGGCCACGCGATATACGCTTGAGACATATGTTGCAAACAGCAGCTGTGCGATCTGATGCACTAGCCTCAAAAAAGGCCCACACCAAAGAACTTTTTGAATGACGGGCAGAGGCAGCGCCCTGCACAGGCGGAGCTCTGCGGTGTGATTCCGTCGGTGTACTGCCCTTACGCTGGCCACCAAAGGGCATCCTGCCTCGTTGGAGATGTGCCTCCTCCTCATCCTCCTCCTCCTCTCTCCTATTAGGCACCCACGTGGAGTCAGTGACTTCATCATCCCCTCCCTCCTCATCACTGGAGCCAATCTGGCAGTATGCTGCAGCTGCTGGAACATGACTGCCAGATTGGTGTCCTTCTTGAGCATCCCCTCTGTCTGCTCTCACGCTACTGCCTTCCTGTAGCTGGGTTTCATAATCAGACCCTTCGAAACGCTGGGCATCCTCCTGGAGCATGTACCCAACACTGTGCTCAAACAGTTCGGGGGACTCCTCAGGAGGAGGATATGGTGGGTCTAGGGAAGGAGTGACTGATGATGAGTCTGACATTGATACCAGGGAAGAGGACGCTTTGGCAGCTGCTTTGCCAGTACCCTGAGCCTGGGTGAGAGAGGATGAGGAGGAGGAGGAGGGCTTGGTCATCCACTCTACCAAGTCTTCGGCATGATGTGGCTCAACATGTCCAGCTGCCGAAAAGAAGGACAAGCGTGTCCCATGGCCATGTGCTGATGACAATGCACCGCGTCCACGACCAGCACTGTTGTCCCCAGACACAGAGCCTGCTTGCCCTCTTTTATTGCCTCCTGACTGTCTGCCTCTCCTTGTTTGCCTTCCAGACATTCTAATAGATGGCCTGCAGGGAGATGGGAAAAAAGCAATAAGGGCTACCTTCAGGTGTCCTTCTCTGTCCCTTTACTTAAGGATTTCTAAATATGGTTGAGGATGATTGCTTTTGCACAGAATAGCACAACGACAATTTCCCTGACTGTCCAAAAAACAAGGATTTCAAAGATGGTTGATGAGGAATGCTTTAGCACACTATAGCACAAGGAGAATTTCCCTCACTGTCCTTCCCTGTCCCTAGAAACAAGGATTCGTACAGTAAAACACACTGACACTCTCCCTACCTATAGTTTTCTGTCCCTAGAAAAAATGTTTTTTTAAAGCACACTATAGCACAAGGAGAATTTCCCTCACTGTCCTTCCCTGTCCCTAGAAACAAGGATTCGTACAGTAAAACACACTGACACTCTCCCTACCTATAGTTTTCTGTCCCTAGAAAAAATGTTTTTTTTAAAGCACACTATAGCACAAGGAGAATTTCCCTCACTGTCCTTCCCTGTCCCTAGAAACAAGGATTCGTACAGTAAAACACACTGACACTCTCCCTACCTATAGTTTTCTGTCCCTAGAAAAAATGTTTTTTTAAAGCACACTATAGCACAAGGAGAATTTCCCTCACAGTCCTTCCCTGTCCCTAGAAACAAGGATTCGTACAGTAAAACACACTGACACTCTCCCTACCTATAGTTTTCTGTCCCTAGAAAAAATGTTTTTTTAAAGCACACTATAGCACAAGGAGAATTTCCCTCACTGTCCTTCCCTGTCCCTAGAAACAAGGATTCGTACAGTAAAACACACTGACACTCTCCCTACCTATAGTTTTCTGTCCCTAGAAAAAATGTTTTTTTAAAGCACACTATAGCACAAGGAGAATTTCCCTCACTGTCCTTCCCTGTCCCTAGAAACAAGGATTCGTACAGTAAAACACACTGACACTCTCCCTACCTATAGTTTTCTGTCCCTAGAAAAAATGTTTTTTTAAAGCACACTATAGCACAAGGAGAATTTCCCTCACTGTCCTTCCCTGTCCCTAGAAACAAGGATTCGTACAGTAAAACACACTGACACTCTCCCTACCTATAGTTTTCTGTCCCTAGAAAAAATGTTTTTTTAAAGCACACTATAGCACAAGGAGAATTTCCCTCACTGTCCTTCCCTGTCCCTAGAAACAAGGATTCGTACAGTAAAACACACTGACACTCTCCCTACCTATAGTTTTCTGTCCCTAGAAAAAATGTTTTTTTAAAGCACACTATAGCACAAGGAGAATTTCCCTCACTGTCCTTCCCTGTCCCTAGAAACAAGGATTCGTACAGTAAAACACACTGACACTCTCCCTACCTATAGTTTTCTGTCCCTAGAAAAAATGTTTTTTTAAAGCACACTATAGCACAAGGAGAATTTCCCTCACTGTCCTTCCCTGTCCCTAGAAACAAGGATTCGTACAGTAAAACACACTGACACTCTCCCTACCTATAGTTTTCTGTCCCTAGAAAAAATGTTTTTTTAAAGCACACTATAGCACAAGGAGAATTTCCCTCACTGTCCTTCCCTGTCCCTAGAAACAAGGATTCGTACAGTAAAACACACTGACACTCTCCCTACCTATAGTTTTCTGTCCCTAGAAAAAATGTTTTTTTAAAGCACACTATAGCACAAGGAGAATTTCCCTCACTGTCCTTCCCTGTCCCTAGAAACAAGGATTCGTACAGTAAAACACACTGACACTCTCCCTACCTATAGTTTTCTGTCCCTAGAAAAAATGTTTTTTTAAAGCACACTATAGCACAAGGAGAATTTCCCTCACTGTCCTTCCCTGTCCCTAGAAACAAGGATTCGTACAGTAAAACACACTGACACTCTCCCTACCTATAGTTTTCTGTCCCTAGAAAAAATGTTTTTTTAAAGCACACTATAGCACAAGGAGAATTTCCCTCACTGTCCTTCCCTGTCCCTAGAAACAAGGATTCGTACAGTAAAACACACTGACACTCTCCCTACCTATAGTTTTCTGTCCCTAGAAAAAATGTTTTTTTAAAGCACACTATAGCACAAGGAGAATTTCCCTCACTGTCCTTCCCTGTCCCTAGAAACAAGGATTCGTACAGTAAAACACACTGACACTCTCCCTACCTATAGTTTTCTGTCCCTAGAAAAAATGTTTTTTTAAAGCACACTATAGCACAAGGAGAATTTCCCTCACTGTCCTTCCCTGTCCCTAGAAACAAGGATTCGTACAGTAAAACACACTGACACTCTCCCTACCTATAGTTTTCTGTCCCTAGAAAAAATGTTTTTTTAAAGCACACTATAGCACAAGGAGAATTTCCCTCACTGTCCTTCCCTGTCCCTAGAAACAAGGATTCGTACAGTAAAACACACTGACACTCTCCCTACCTATAGTTTTCTGTCCCTAGAAAAAATGTTTTTTTAAAGCACACTATAGCACAAGGAGAATTTCCCTCACTGTCCTTCCCTGTCCCTAGAAACAAGGATTCGTACAGTAAAACACACTGACACTCTCCCTACCTATAGTTTTCTGTCCCTAGAAAAAATGTTTTTTTAAAGCACACTATAGCACAAGGAGAATTTCCCTCACTGTCCTTCCCTGTCCCTAGAAACAAGGATTCGTACAGTAAAACACACTGACACTCTCCCTACCTATAGTTTTCTGTCCCTAGAAAAAATGTTTTTTTAAAGCACACTATAGCACAAGGAGAATTTCCCTCACTGTCCTTCCCTGTCCCTAGAAACAAGGATTCGTACAGTAAAACACACTGACACTCTCCCTACCTATAGTTTTCTGTCCCTAGAAAATTTTTTTTTTAAAGCACACTATAGCACAAGGAGAATTTCCCTCACTGTCCTTCCCTGTCCCTAGAAACAAGGATTCGTACAGTAAAACACACTGACACTCTCCCTACCTATAGTTTTCTGTCCCTAGAAAAAATGTTTTTTTAAAGCACACTATAGCACAAGGAGAATTTCCCTCACTGTCCTTCCCTGTCCCTAGAAACAAGGATTCGTACAGTAAAACACACTGACACTCTCCCTACCTATAGTTTTCTGTCCCTAGAAAAAATGTTTTTTTAAAGCACACTATAGCACAAGGAGAATTTCCCTCACTGTCCTTCCCTGTCCCTAGAAACAAGGATTCGTACAGTAAAACACACTGACACTCTCCCTACCTATAGTTTTCTGTCCCTAGAAAAAAATGTTTTTTTAAAGCACACTATAGCACAAGGAGAATTTCCCTCACTGTCCTTCCCTGTCCCTAGAAACAAGGATTCGTACAGTAAAACACACTGACACTCTCCCTACCTATAGTTTTCTGTCCCTAGAAAAAATGTTTTTTTAAAGCACACTATAGCACAAGGAGAATTTCCCTCACTGTCCTTCCCTGTCCCTAGAAACAAGGATTCGTACAGTAAAACACACTGACACTCTCCCTACCTATAGTTTTCTGTCCCTAGAAAAAATGTTTTTTTAAAGCACACTATAGCACAAGGAGAATTTCCCTCACTGTCCTTCCCTGTCCCTAGAAACAAGGATTCGTACAGTAAAACACACTGACACTCTCCCTACCTATAGTTTTCTGTCCCTAGAAAAAATGTTTTTTTAAAGCACACTATAGCACAAGGAGAATTTCCCTCACTGTCCTTCCCTGTCCCTAGAAACAAGGATTCGTACAGTAAAACACACTGACACTCTCCCTACCTATAGTTTTCTGTCCCTAGAAAAAATGTTTTTTTAAAGCACACTATAGCACAAGGAGAATTTCCCTCACTGTCCTTCCCTGTCCCTAGAAACAAGGATTCGTACAGTAAAACACACTGACACTCTCCCTACCTATAGTTTTCTGTCCCTAGAAAAAATGTTTTTTTAAAGCACACTATAGCACAAGGAGAATTTCCCTCACTGTCCTTCCCTGTCTCTAGAAACAAGGATTCGTACAGTAAAACACACTGACACTCTCCCTACCTATAGTTTTCTGTCCCTAGAAAAAATGTTTTTTTAAAGCACACTATAGCACAAGGAGAATTTCCCTCACTGTCCTTCCCTGTCCCTAGAAACAAGGATTCGTACAGTAAAACACACTGACACTCTCCCTACCTATAGTTTTCTGTCCCTAGAAAAAATGTTTTTTTAAAGCACACTATAGCACAAGGAGAATTTCCCTCACTGTCCTTCCCTGTCCCTAGAAACAAGGATTCATACAGTAAAACACACTGACACTCTCCCTACCTATAGTTTTCTGTCCCTAGAAAAAATGTTTTTTTAAAGCACACTATAGCACAAGGAGAATTTCCCTCACTGTCCTTCCCTGTCCTAGAAACAAGGATTCGTACAGTAAAACACACTGACACTCTCCCTACCTATATGTTTTCTGTCCCTAGAAAAAAATGTTTTTTTAAAGCACACTATAGCACAAGGAGAATTTCCCTCACTGTCCTTCCCTGTCCCTAGAAACAAGGATTCGTACAGTAAAACACACTGACACTCTCCCTACCTATAGTTTTCTGTCCCTAGAAAAAATGTTTTTTTAAAGCACACTATAGCACAAGGAGAATTTCCCTCACTGTCCTTCCCTGTCCCTAGAAACAAGGATTCGTACAGTAAAACACACTGACACTCTCCCTACCTATAGTTTTCTGTCCCTAGAAAAAATGTTTTTTTAAAGCACACTATAGCACAAGGAGAATTTCCCTCACTGTCCTTCCTGTCCCTAGAAACAAGGATTCGTACAGTAAAACACACTGACACTCTCCCTACCTATAGTTTTCTGTCCCTAGAAAAAATGTTTTTTTAAAGCACACTATAGCACAAGGAGAATTTCCCTCACTGTCCTTCCCTGTCCCTAGAAACAAGGATTCGTACAGTAAAACACACTGACACTCTCCCTACCTATAGTTTTCTGTCCCTAGAAAAAATGTTTTTTTTAAAGCACACTATAGCACAAGGAGAATTTCCCTCACTGTCCTTCCCTGTCCCTAGGAACAAGGATTCGTACAGTAAAACACACTGACACTCTCCCTACCTATAGTTTTCTGTCCCTAGAAAAAATGTTTTTTTAAAGCACACTATAGCACAAGGAGAATTTCCCTCACTGTCCTTCCCTGTCCCTAGAAACAAGGATTCGTACAGTAAAACACACTGACACGCTCCCTACCTATAGTTTTCTGTCCCTAGAAAAAATGTTTTTTTAAAGCACACTATAGCACAAGGAGAATTTCCCTCACTGTCCTTCCCTGTCCCTAGAAACAAGGATTCGTACAGTAAAACACACTGACACTCTCCCTACCTATAGTTTTCTGTCCCTAGAAAAAATGTTTTTTTAAAGCACACTATAGCACAAGGAGAATTTCCCTCACTGTCCTTCCCTGTCCCTAGAAACAAGGATTCGTACAGTAAAACACACTGACACTCTCCCTACCTATAGTTTTCTGTCCCTAGAAAATTTTTTTTTTAAAGCACACTATAGCACAAGGAGAATTTCCCTCACTGTCCTTCCCTGTCCCTAGAAACAAGGATTCGTACAGTAAAACACACTGACACTCTCCCTACCTATAGTTTTCTGTCCCTAGAAAAAATGTTTTTTTAAAGCACACTATAGCACAAGGAGAATTTCCCTCACTGTCCTTCCCTGTCCCTAGAAACAAGGATTCGTACAGTAAAACACACTGACACTCCTCCCTACCTATAGTTTTCTGTCCCTAGAAAAAATGTTTTTTTAAAGCACACTATAGCACAAGGAGAATTTCCCTCACTGTCCTTCCCTGTCCCTAGAAACAAGGATTCGTACAGTAAAACACACTGACACTCTCCCTACCTATAGTTTTCTGTCCCTAGAAAAAATGTTTTTTTAAAGCACACTATAGCACAAGGAGAATTTCCCTCACTGTCCTTCCCTGTCCCTAGAACAAGGATTCGTACAGTAAAACACACTGACACTCTCCCTACCTATAGTTTTCTGTCCCTAGAAAAAATGTTTTTTTAAAGCACACTATAGCACAAGGAGAATTTCCCTCACTGTCCTTCCCTGTCCCTAGAAACAAGGATTCGTACAGTAAAACACACTGACACTCTCCCTACCTATAGTTTCTGTCCCTAGAAAAAATGTTTTTTTAAAGCACACTATAGCACAAGGAGAATTTCCCTCACTGTCCTTCCCTGTCCCTAGAAACAAGGATTCGTACAGTAAAACACACTGACACTCTCCCTACCTATAGTTTTCTGTCCCTAGAAAAAATGTTTTTTTAAAGCACACTATAGCACAAGGAGAATTTCCCTCACTGTCCTTCCCTGTCCCTAGAAACAAGGATTCGTACAGTAAAACACACTGACACTCTCCCTACCTATAGTTTTTCTGTCCCTAGAAAAAATGTTTTTTAAAGCACACTATAGCACAAGGAGAATTTCCCTCACTGTCCTTCCCTGTCCCTAGAAACAAGGATTCGTACAGTAAAACACACTGACACTCTCCCTACCTATAGTTTTCTGTCCCTAGAAAAAAATGTTTTTTTAAAGCACACTATAGCACAAGGAGAATTTCCCTCACTGTCCTTCCCTGTCCCTAGAAACAAGGATTCGTACAGTAAAACACACTGACACCCTCCCTACCTATAGTTTTCTGTCCCTAGAAAAAATGTTTTTTTAAAGCACACTATAGCACAAGGAGAATTTCCCTCACTGTCCTTCCCTGTCCCTAGAAACAAGGATTCGTACAGTAAAACACACTGACACTCTCCCTACCTATAGTTTTCTGTCCCTAGAAAAAATTGTTTTTTTAAAGCACACTATAGCACAAGGAGAATTTCCCTCACTGTCCTTCCCTGTCCCTAGAAACAAGGATTCGTACAGTAAAACACACTGACACTCTCCCTACCTATAGTTTTCTGTCCCTAGAAAAAATGTTTTTTTAAAGCACACTATAGCACAAGGAGAATTTCCCTCACTGTCCTTCCCTGTCCCTAGAAACAAGGATTCGTACAGTAAAACACACTGACACTCTCCCTACCTATAGTTTTCTGTCCCTAGAAAAAATGTTTTTTAAAGCACACTATAGCACAAGGAGAATTTCCCTCACTGTCCTTCCCTGTCCCTAGAAACAAGGATTCGTACAGTAAAACACACTGACACTCTCCCTACCTATAGTTTTCTGTCCCTAGAAAAAATGTTTTTTTAAAGCACACTATAGCACAAGGAGAATTTCCCTCACTGTCCTTCCCCTGTCCCTAGAAACAAGGATTCGTACAGTAAAACACACTGACACTCTCCCTACCTATAGTTTTCTGTCCCTAGAAAAAATGTTTTTTTAAAGCACACTATAGCACAAGGAGAATTTCCCTCACTGTCCTTCCCTGTCCCTAGAAACAAGGATTCGTACAGTAAAACACACTGACACTCTCCCTACCTATAGTTTTCTGTCCCTAGAAAAAATGTTTTTTTAAAGCACACTATAGCACAAGGAGAATTTCCCTCACTGTCCTTCCCTGTCCCTGGAAACAAGGATTCGTACAGTAAAACACACTGACACTCTCCCTACCTATAGTTTTCTGTCCCTAGAAAAAATGTTTTTTTTAAAGCACACTATAGCACAAGGAGAATTTCCCTCACTGTCCTTCCCTGTCCCTGGAAACAAGGATTCGTACAGTAAAACACACTGACACTCTTCCTACCTATAGTTTTCTGTCCCTAGAAAAAATGTTTTTTTAAAGCACACTATAGCACAAGGAGAATTTCCCTCACTGTCCTTCCCTGTCCCTAGAAACAAGGATTCCGTACAGTAAAACACACTGACACTCTCCCTACCTATAGTTTTCTGTCCCTAGAAAAAATGTTTTTTAAAGCACACTATAGCACAAGGAGAATTTCCCTCACTGTCCTTCCCTGTCCCTAGAAACAAGGATTCGTACAGTAAAACACACTGACACTCTCCCTACCTATAGTTTTCTGTCCCTAGAAAAAATGTTTTTTTAAAGCACACTATAGCACAAGGAGAATTTCCCTCACTGTCCTTCCTGTCCCTAGAAACAAGGATTCGTACAGTAAAACACACTGACACTCTCCCTACCTATAGTTTTCTGTCCCTAGAAAAAATGTTTTTTTAAAGCACACTATAGCACAAGGAGAATTTCCCTCACTGTCCTTCCCTGTCCCTAGAAACAAGGATTCGTACAGTAAAACACACTGACACTCTCCCTACCTATAGTTTCTGTCCTAGAAAAAATGTTTTTTTAAAGCACACTATAGCACAAGGAGAATTTCCCTCACTGTCCTTCCCTGTCCCTAGAAACAAGGATTCGTACAGTAAAACACACTGACACTCTCCCTACCTATAGTTTTCTGTCCCTAGAAAAAATGTTTTTTTAAAGCACACTATAGCACAAGGAGAATTTCCCTCACTGTCCTTCCCTGTCCCTAGAAACAAGGATTCGTACAGTAAAACACACTGACACTCTCCCTACCTATAGTTTTCTGTCCCTAGAAAAAAATGTTTTTTAAAAGCACACTATAGCACAAGGAGAATTTCCCTCACTGTCCTTCCCTGTCCCTAGAAACAAGGATTCGTACAGTAAAACACACTGACACTCTCCCTACCTATAGTTTTCTGTCCCTAGAAAAAATGTTTTTTTAAAGCACACTATAGCACAAGGAGAATTTCCCTCACTGTCCTTCCCTGTCCCTAGAAACAAGGATTCGTACAGTAAAACACACTGACACTCTCCCTACCTATAGTTTTCTGTCCCTAGAAAAAATGTTTTTTTAAAGCACACTATAGCACAAGGAGAATTTCCCTCACTGTCCTTCCCTGTCCCTAGAAACAAGGATTCGTACAGTAAAACACACTGACACTCTCCCTACCTATAGTTTTCTGTCCCTAGAAAAAATGTTTTTTTAAAGCACACTATAGCACAAGGAGAATTTCCCTCACTGTCCTTCCCTGTCCCTAGAAACAAGGATTCGTACAGTAAAACACACTGACACTCTCCCTACCTATAGTTTTCTGTCCCTAGAAAAAATGTTTTTTTTAAAGCACACTATAGCACAAGGAGAATTTCCCTCACTGTCCTTCCCTGTCCCTAGAAACAAGGATTCGTACAGTAAAACACACTGACACTCTCCCTACCTATAGTTTTCTGTCCCTAGAAAAAATGTTTTTTTAAAGCACACTATAGCACAAGGAGAATTTCCCTCACTGTCCTTCCCTGTCCCTAGAAACAAGGATTCGTACAGTAAAACACACTGACACTCTCCCTACCTATAGTTTTCTGTCCCTAGAAAAAATGTTTTTTTAAAGCACACTATAGCACAAGGAGAATTTCCCTCACTGTCCTTCCCTGTCCCTAGAAACAAGGATTCGTACAGTAAAACACACTGACACTCTCCCTACCTATAGTTTTCTGTCCCTAGAAAAAATGTTTTTTTAAAGCACACTATAGCACAAGGAGAATTTCCCTCACTGTCCTTCCCTGTCCCTAGAAACAAGGATTCGTACAGTAAAACACACTGACACGCTCCCTACCTATAGTTTTCTGTCCCTAGAAAAAATGTTTTTTTAAAGCACACTATAGCACAAGGAGAATTTCCCTCACTGTCCTTCCCTGTCCCTAGAAACAAGGATTCGTACAGTAAAACACACTGACACCTCTCCCTACCTATAGTTTTTCTGTCCCTAGAAAAAATGTTTTTTTAAAGCACACTATAGCACAAGGAGAATTTCCCTCACTGTCCTTCCCTGTCCCTAGAAACAAGGATTCGTACAGTAAAACACACTGACACTCTCCCTACCTATAGTTTTCTGTCCCTAGAAAAAATGTTTTTTTAAAGCACACTATAGCACAAGGAGAATTTCCCTCACTGTCCTTCCCTGTCCCTAGAAACAAGGATTCGTACAGTAAAACACACTGACACTCTCCCTACCTATAGTTTTTCTGTCCCTAGAAAAAATGTTTTTTTAAAGCACACTATAGCACAAGGAGAATTTCCCTCACTGTCCTTCCCTGTCCCTAGAAACAAGGATTCGTACAGTAAAACACACTGACACTCTCCCTACCTATAGTTTTCTGTCCCTAGAAAAAATGTTTTTTTAAAGCACACTATAGCACAAGGAGAATTTCCCTCACTGTCCTTCCCTGTCCCTAGAAACAAGGATTCGTACAGTAAAACACACTGACACTCTCCCTACCTATAGTTTTCTGTCCCTAGAAAAAATGTTTTTTTAAAGCACACTATAGCACAAGGAGAATTTCCCTCACTGTCCTTCCCTGTCCCTAGAAACAAGGATTCGTACAGTAAAACACACTGACACTCTCCCTACCTATAGTTTTTCTGTCCCTAGAAAAAATGTTTTTTTAAAGCACACTATAGCACAAGGAGAATTTCCCTCACTGTCCTTCCCTGTCCTAGAAACAAGGATTCGTACAGTAAAACACACTGACACTCTCCCCTACCTATAGTTTTCTGTCCCTAGAAAAAATGTTTTTTTTAAAGCACACTATAGCACACAAGGAGAATTTCCCTCACTGTCCTTCCCTGTCCCTAGAAACAAGGATTCGTACAGTAAAACACACTGACACTCTCCCTACCTATAGTTTTCTGTCCCTAGAAAAAATGTTTTTTTAAAGCACACTATAGCACAAGGAGAATTTCCCTCACTGTCCTTCCCTGTCCCTAGAAACAAGGATTCGTACAGTAAAACACACTGACACTCTCCCTACCTATAGTTTTCTGTCCCTAGAAAAAATGTTTTTTTAAAGCACACTATAGCACAAGGAGAATTTCCCTCACTGTCCTTCCCTGTCCCTAGAAACAAGGATTCGTACAGTAAAACACACTGACACTCTCCCTACCTATAGTTTTCTGTCCCTAGAAAAAATGTTTTTTTAAAGCACACTATAGCACAAGGAGAATTTCCCCTCACTGTCCTTCCCTGTCCCTAGAAACAAGGATTCGTACAGTAAAACACACTGACACTCTCCCTACCTATAGTTTTCTGTCCCTAGAAAAAATGTTTTTTAAAGCACACTATAGCACAAGGAGAATTTCCCTCACTGTCCTTCCCTGTCCCTAGAAACAAGGATTCGTACAGTAAAACACACTGACACTCTCCCTACCTATAGTTTTCTGTCCCTAGAAAAAATGTTTTTTTAAAGCACACTATAGCACAAAGGAGAATTTCCCTCACTGTCCTTCCCTGTCCCTAGAAACAAGGATTCGTGCAGTAAAACACACTGACACTCTCCCTACCTATAGTTTTCTGTCCCTAGAAAAAATGTTTTTTTAAAGCACACTATAGCACAAGGAGAATTTCCCTCACTGTCCTTCCTGTCCCTAGAAACAAGGATTCGTGCAGTAAAACACACTGACACTCTCCCTACCTATAGTTTTCTGTCCCTAGAAAAATGTTTTTTTAAAGCACACTATAGCACAAGGAGAATTTCCCTCACTGTCCTTTCCCTGTCCCTAGAAACAAGGATTCGTACAGTAAAACACACTGACACTCTCCCTACCTATAGTTTTCTGTCCCTAGAAAAAATGTTTTTTTAAAGCACACTATAGCACAAGGAGAATTTCCCTCACTGTCCTTCCCTGTCCCTAGAAACAAGGATTCGTACAGTAAAACACACTGACACTCTCCCTACCTATAGTTTTCTGTCCCTAGAAAAATGTTTTTTTAAAGCACACTATAGCACAAGGAGAATTTCCCCTCACTGTCCTTCCCTGTCCCTAGAAACAAGGATTCGTACAGTAAAACACACTGACACTCTCCCTACCTATAGTTTTCTGTCCCTAGAAAAAATGTTTTTTTAAGCACACTATAGCACAAGGAGAATTTCCCTCACTGTCCTTCCCTGTCCCTAGAAACAAGGATTCGTACAGTAAAACACACTGACACTCTCCCTACCTATAGTTTTCTGTCCCTAGAAAAAATGTTTTTTTAAAGCACACTATAGCACAAGGAGAATTTCCCTCACTGTCCTTCTCTGTCCCTAGAAACAAAGATTCGTACAGTAAAACACACTGACACTTTCCCTACCTATAGTTTTTCTGTCCCTAGAAAAAATGTTTTTTTAAAGCACACTATAGCACAAGGAGAATTTCCCTCACTGTCCTTCCCTGTCCCTAGAAACAAGGATTCGTACAGTAAAACACACTGACACTCTCCCTACCTATAGTTTTCTGTCCCTAGAAAAAATGTTTTTTTAAGCACACTATAGCACAAGGAGAATTTCCCTCACTGTCCTTCCCTGTCCCTAGAAACAAGGATTCGTACAGTAAAACACACTGACACTCTCCCTACCTATAGTTTTCTGTCCCTAGAAAAAATGTTTTTTTAAAGCACACTATAGCACAAGGAGAATTTCCCTCACTGTCCTTCCCTGTCCCTAGAAACAAGGATTCGTACAGTAAAAACACACTGACACTCTCCCTACCTATAGTTTTTCTGTCCCTAGAAAAAATGTTTTTTAAAAGCACACTATAGCACAAGGAGAATTTCCCTCACTGTCCTTCCCTGTCCCTAGAAACAAGGATTCGTACAGTAAAACACACTGACACTCTCCCTACCTATAGTTTTCTGTCCTAGAAAAAATGTTTTTTAAAGCACACTATAGCACAAGGAGAATTTCCCTCACTGTCCTTCCCTGTCCCTAGAAACAAGGATTCGTACAGTAAAACACACTGACACTCTCCCTACCTATAGTTTTCTGTCCCTAGAAAAAATGTTTTTTTAAAGCACACTATAGCACAAGGAGAATTTCCCTCACTGTCCTTCCCTGTCCCTAGAAAACAAGGATTCGTACAGTAAAACACACTGACACTCTCCCTACCT